>BSBK01006608.1:0-735000 GCA_027943335.1 Chamaecyparis obtusa | reverse complement strand
TGGATAGGTTTGGAGTCAACTCAAATGAATTATTTTTTTTGTCGTTTCAAACTTCTAGGGGATAAATATGAAATATTTAATTTATTGAATGGATAAATAAGAAGTTTTTAATTCAAAGATAGAAATCAATGATGAAAGAAGTTTCTAATTCAATAAAAAGGTTAATTGGTGAGGTAAAACATAGAAGTTTTATTGATTTATTAAAAATGGATAATTGACCCTCATTAATTAAATAATAAAATAATATTTAATTAGTAGATAAATTATGGATAGTGATGATAAGTGATATTGATTAAAATGATAAGTGATTAATGTTGATCAATGGTTATGGTTGCAAGAATTGAGTCCATGCTCAAGTACAATGCAGTTAAGTGGAAACCACAACATGGGTGATTAAAACTCAATTTTGATGTCTTAGGTAGAATTTCAAGAATTATCCTTGGTCTCCAATTGTGCCAAAAATTTGACCTTTCCAAAGTTGAGACTAAATTGGATTCAACCCTTAAGACTAACATGATAAGGGAAAATTATATAAAGTTTGGAAACACAATTCCTTGTTAGACGTCTCTAACCTTTTCTTTTGGAATTAGAAGCATTTACAATCAATCACATTTATCATGAGACCAATATGGAGGTGGATTTTTAGCCTTCACTCTTGGTCTTCCTTGTGCATGATATATGGATGAATGAATGAGGATTTTAATGACATCCATGAGACCAAGCAGTCTACGCGACCCAAAGTTGAGAACAATGATATGAGCCTAAAAGAACCAACCAAAAAAATTTGGATGCAAACTTAGAGCAACCATTAATCCTTGTTGGTTAAGTTTCCTCTGTTGTGAATTTTGACCAAGTAATCTCTCATCTTTACAATTTGTTCCCCTTGAACAAAGTATTTAGAGATTCAAGTTTTAGAATGGGGTTGAGATTTTATTATTAGAGAAGATTTATTTCCCTCATCTTTGCATTGAAGATTCAAGATTTTCAAGTGTGTTTCATGGGCCCCCAATGCAATTGGTAATTTGCCCATGCCAAATAGCTTTCTTGATAGTTAATTGAAAAAAAAAATCTTTCCAAAACACACCATGGTGTAATCCTGCTAGTCATATAGTGAGTTTTGGGGGATAATTTTATGAAGGTGGACCACAAATACGAGGTTAATACATATTGATTAGGTTTAGAATTGTCACCCTAAATCAGGCATTAGGGCTACACAACAATTCTATGTTGACAATGGAAACCTCCTCGAGCTGTGGGTAGACTCTAAATAAGGAGGAATCTCTGGATTCTAGGTCGATTCCTATAAAATATGGAATATCACTTCCTGATCTGCAACTTGTTGGGAAAAGGGAAAATGAAACTTATAACTAAACTAGATTAGGGTGATACACAAAGAATATTTCAAACCTTGCAGAAAAGATGAAACATTAATCCTAACTCATAAATGAAGATCTCAACACTCTGAATCTCTGCTCAACATATAGGTTAACAAAACTTACTATCGGGGTTTTACCACGAATAGCTTGAATAGCCAACAAACATACATTTCTCATACAAGGTCTTGAAGCAATTGATTATCTTGAGAAGGAACATAAATCTACTCACTTCCTTTGGATAACAAATAATTTAACACTTGTTAGAAAAGATGAAAACAGGATCCAATATCAAAACAACTTCACAAATATGAATCAAAATCTCTGGTTCATTCCCTCCAAAATCTGACAAAAATGATTACAAAAATGGCCTTCAAAGCACCTAGGAACAATGAGTTCACTATATGCCCTCTCTCCAAAATCTGCAACGCTTAATCGATCATCAAAAATCAATTTTATAGCTTGCCTAAGCTTCAAATCTGAAAATCTAAATTCCCATTTGGCCCTAAAATTATGCCAATAACTAAGCCTATGAAAACTTGAGTCTAAATGCCCTTAATACTGGCTTATAATAAGGAATTTTAATCCTTTTACAATTTTAAACCAATATTAATATTAACTAAATATTAGATAAAATCTAATATCAAATAACCTCTATTCAATTCCTAACCTAGATGAAAATTTGTAAGTATAAAAAATATGCAAGGTGGAGAAAGTCGACATGACTGTTTCATCCACTTGCAATACAATGCAATAACCAAGGAGATGAATAAGTGAGGTGGCATGTTCCGGTTTTCAAGACTCTGGAGAAATCAGGCATGTGCATTGATGGCATTGAATACCACCTATCTCGCGGAATCCAAACTTTGTTATGCTCATTTTGGTATTAGCAGTTGTGCTTCACTCATTCTTCACAGAGAAATTTTAGGGAAAAAGAAACCCTAACTTATAGGAAAGTCTTCGAAAACTTCTGATGAAGAAGCTCGGCATGTTGACTGTGAATATATCCTTCTGTTGAATTTTCCCTTCTCTGTCCAACTCAAGCTTCACTGCTACTCCAGAATTCTATGATTTGCTTGTCTATTTTCTCCACAGAATGGTCAAGACTAGTAAGTTTTCATGTCTATTTTAAAACTTGAGTTCATTATCATGCATAAACTCTTAACTATATCTTCAAACTAATAGTCCCTCTCAGTTTCTCTTTGGCGATAGTGAATGATTATACCCAACATCATAAGTCACAGCTTGACTTCTTCTTTGGAACTTTTATTTCAAACTGTGAGTACACAAATTATTTTGAAATAATGCGATAATCGTGATTGGTATATATCTTTTGTTCTCAGCAAATAAGAACTCGGCTTTGAATGTTATCCTCCATTAATGAGTCAAACCGTGAGCTCCAAGTTGATTTTGTAATGACAGTCATATGACTGGTACTTTCTTGTAGTTTATTTCTATTTATAAATCACAAGCTATGACTGAACTTTGCACCATATATTTGATTCACTATTTATGCTATGTAACTGCTCTTTGTTATGGGTTCGAAGCTTGTGAGCCCAAAACTTGTTCAAAACACTTTTTTATAGCAGTCACGCCTTTATATGAGGAAATCTAGTTATGCCAAACTAAGACTGATGCTTACCTTTCATTAACCAATGTGAATACATTATATGATATGCGACTATTTGTGACTGGCACAAAACTGTGAGTCTACACATCGTGACCTACTAACAGTCACAGCTTGTTTGACTGTTGTTTTCCTTTGTTTCGAACATAAAGTCATGACTGTTAGTAAGTCACGGACTCTTGAAATTTTTAACAAATACTACCCTTATCCCATATGCTTATATGTGAAGCTCGACTTCACCTTTTTACTGAAAATGAATCTTGGTTCAAAAAGATGAAGTCGACTCAACTAAGAGTTCGGCTCAACTGAGAACTCGGCTTTCAACTGTAGACATCTCATAATCTCTGCCATGTAACATGAAGCTTGCTTTGGACATTATATTCACACATCTCCCACTTGCGTGGACATTTGAGTTCTATTGTTGGCAGTGACTTATTAAATTCGGTTTCTTTCTTGAGCATATGGCTATGACAACATAACATGAACTTCAAATACCTTGACAGGGAATTCTGAACATAAGCAAATAATTACTCTTTTCTGATTAGCTTCATAAAAACACTTTGTATAAACAAGCAGCTACTAGAAATTGATTTTAACAGCTTTCTACAGTTTGTACATAAACTATGATTGTAGCATATAGCATTTAAACTATTTCATTCTGCTGATATAAAATGAATCTGTATAATCAACAACAGTAAACTTGATGAACTGGTGGACTCGTTTTGAAACCAGAAAACAAAATCATATACTATGAGCTTGGCAATGACAGACAGTTGATCAAGGAAACCATGAAACACCTCTAATGGCTTACTAAAGTTGCAAGGTTATGACTGAAAAATGTTAAAAGATATATTCAGTTATAAACAAAACTATAACATCTTACAATCATTACCTTCGCAAACCTTAGAAGGTGATTATAACCGAGAGATGCTCGAGAATAATCATCATTTATTCCACAACAGATAAGTAGCTTTCTCTTTTATGATATTCCTCTGTTAGCTGTACATACTCTGTTCCAGTTTATACATATTTTATACTTTCTGTTCAGCTTGCATCCTGTTGGATTTTGTAACTTGAAATTTCAGCTTTTAGCAATATAGCTCCTGTAGCATTGTCAACTGTATATAATTCTCATTGATGTTGAATCTGCACTTAGTATATGAGAAGTACGACAAGATGAAAATGTTTGTTCACTGTTAATGATGTTTGAGCACGGGCTCATGACACTCAAAAACACCAGAATGTTTATTAATGAGGTTCGAACACAGGTTCGTGACACTCAAAAACACCAAACTATAAACATTTTATAATTTTATGGCTCAATCTTGAAGCATTCTTTCTGTATTCAGCAACAATAATGTTATAGCTTAAAAATGTATCTTTGAAACATCAAGGACATGTTATACCAGTATTTTTGCAGCATCAATTGCAACTTGAACTTCGAATATTGGCAATCATTGGCAATTTATGTAGGACTTTTATCATGGAAATCTAACTTGATCTGCATCATATATTTGATAACGACTGAATGTGAAAACCAGTCAATTGTTATTTGCAAAATAATTTGTTAAGCTCTCAAATAACATCATTATGAACTGCATTATCTGAAAAAGGTTTGTCAGTCTGAAACATACTAAGTCCCTTTAATTCAGACACCTGGTTAATAAAAAGGACAACATACACCATAATGATCATAAGTAGTAAAAGGTTTCATGTCAGAAACAAATCCCTTTAACACTACCTTGCAGTGAGTGTGAGTGTACATTTCCTTATTACATTTATTTTTCCAGATTGATATGCAGTATTGAAAACTTGATTGTTACAATATGTTATTTGTTTCTCATGTATTGTTTAGATCCAACAGGATCTAACCATATTTTCTCTCTTATGCAGATATGAAACCCTAAAGACCTAGATGTAGATGGAGACTCGGACTATGAAGACCTAAATGCATAGACCTAGCAGACAACCGGCTGACTTCAAAGACAACACAAGGCAATGCATGGGACCCCTATTCCATACTTCAATCCTTCTTTCAATTCTACAATGTACTCTACTTATTGATATGAAATATTAAACAAGAAAGGACATTTGTATATTACATTCAGTTTGAATGCACAATGTAATGATTATTTATGAATTTTGGAATCTTTGGAATAATAATCAATACTTAGAGTACAATGATGACATCTAGAATGAATGCAATAATGACATGTAAACTAACAAAACTTGTAAGGTAGTGTTAATTAGACAAACAAATGCAACCTTTTTCTACTTATGCTTATTGTATTGTATGATGTATTTTTGAGTAACACATATTATACTCACTATTCATGGCCTCACTACTGGACCTCAATGAGGTGAAGGATATGATAAAAGCTTGTTCTCATGATCTTATTAAGAAACAATTCCTGGGAAATTCAAATGAGGATCAAGAGATGACTCACCACAGCAATGGTGTCCCTTTATCTTTGAATTTTTTGAAGCTTCTAGAGCATAGGCCAATGGTGGAATGGTTTCCCTTTCTCTCAAATTGTAGGTCATCCTCTATGACCCATCTCCTCTGCCAAGTTGCAAAAGGAGCTTCAATTTTAAAGAAAAATTTGCAACTTGAGCTCTCAGAAGCAATTGAATCATCGGTTGAGTTCATCAACCAAGATCATGATGAGTGGCCAACACTTCTATTCAGTGATAAATTATAAATGTCTTATTCATATTCTATAATCATTGTTTGTCTTTTGAAATATATGGTATGTGTGGCTTTGGGGTTATGTTTTTCCTAGATATATTAGGCAAATAGATAAGTTGTGCAATATCAATGTCTATTCATGGGTCCTATATGTAATGTATCTCCAAGATTATGTCACCTCATAGATTTCAGGGCTGAAATGTGTAGTGACCCAAAACAAAACACCTAAAAAAATTGAGCAATATATATGGAAGCAACCCCCAAGGTTGCAATTTTCCTACCAAAAAAGGTAATGAATGATTCATTGATTAATTATGTGCTAATTAGTATATAATGGTATGATGAGAATTAATGTTTGACATTTAGGGGAATGTTTTTGGTTTCGACAACAACAACAACAAAGAGTGCAGAGAGATATCAGTGTTAGGCATGAGGACCAAGCAATTTGAACATATCTACCCAAGATGTTGAATCCAAGATTTCAAGATTCCATCTTAATCAACCTTTCTTTCAATTCCATAGATATCCCATTTAGGATTAAGTCGACCAAGCTAGGAACCTTACCATTTTGTTGATCATTTATAGAAGCAAGACAAACTCATACAAACCCTTCTACTTGCATTTCAAGATCTTGTGAAACTTGCAAATATTGGTTATAGATGAGAATAATATTATTGTTAAAATTTGTATTCCATTTTGTTATTCAATATCATGTTCTATGATTGTATGTTTTCTTTGAAGTCAATATGTGAATCTCAATGGATGATGATAATAGTAGCATTTTATGTATTTTTGTAATACTTTTATGCTTCGATCTATGCAAAGTAATATTAATGTAAATATGTCTTTGATACTAATTTTTCAATGGATGAATTTATTTGCTTCAATGAAATATTACGCTCCTAATAATTAAATATGTAGGCTTGCAATGTCACATTGTGTAGCATCTAAAATAATGAGACTAAACACTTCAATTTTACTTTGTGATGGAACCATTAAGAAAAGGGAACGAATAGAACAGAGGCAAGGAATGGTGACAATAATCTACTATTTGTGTGCTTGTGTTAATCCCCAACCTTATTGATAAGTGTTCAAAGGTGTTTGTATGCTTGGACTAATTTCAGATTGGTTTAAAATTAAAATTAAAATAATCATCAAATCCTTTAATACTTTGCATGGATATATATGATTGAATTGTGCTAGTCTTAAAGCCACAATGCTTATTAATGCAAACTAAAGGCGATTCTAGGGTGATGTATGAAAAAGAGACTAGAGGATAAAAAGCCCACCACATTCATCTTATGCTTAGAGATGTTCATGTGATAAAAGGATCCACGCATGTTGTTATCACCATCTAACAAATGCTTAGATGTTCTTATGTGCAAAGGTGGTCACCTTACATTATTATTTACTTACTAATCAATTCTTAGAAGTGCTTCTATGTTAAGTGAGTCCCCTTTTTGTCTATACAACCAAATACTTAAAAATATGGGTCACATGCATGCACTTGCAGTGTGAGTCCACCTTGAGATTAGATGGTTTCATGTGAAATATATGAATTATTTTCTAGATAATAGATAAATTGAGGCAAGTACTTTGTTATTATTTCTTTTGCAGTTCAATTTGTATATGTCAATTAAATTGAAGGCATGGAATTGTATACTTTTTTTCTTGTGCTAATGGTTATTTAAGTAAAGTGGTCCCTAGGGGATAGGTTGGTTGATCATGGTTGAGTGTTTGTCTACGTGTGACCTCAATTAAATTTCTTTGAGGGTCAACAATCCACCTTGCACCTAATTTTCAACAAGAACGAGGGGTATTACTCTATATTCAATCTCATGTTCAACAATAGATGATGGGGGAGTTACCAATTCTACCATGTAATGAAAAAATGGCTATTGATATAGACTTGCAAAAAGATTTGATAGCTGATATAAAAATTATGAATCCCTAAAGAAAAACTTGAATACTTTTTTTTGAATTCTTTGGATGTTATTTAATCAAAGTTAGGGTGGGCACTTACCATTTCCTTTGTTGTCTCCCTTGTTGTAAGGTATCACCTTGGTGGAAAAGATTCTTCTAAGATCCTAGAAATCTCCTTAATGCATATAACCATTTGAATCCTTATGAGCAATAGACTATTTAAAGATAAAAACAATTTTTTCGCACATCAATGCTGAAATTTTGAAGGAACCATTCCTAATCTCTATATGCAATTACATAACAAATACTCACTCCTTCAACTCTAAACCCTTGAAAGGAGTCAATATAACTTCCCATCTCATTAGCTCTATTCTATTGAGGTTGCCAATATCACTTTCCTTGTTTCCATTTAGTTACGGCAAGCTTTTTCCTTTCTTGGGTTCATCTCCAATGTTTTTCCATCTGAACGCACTTTACAATATACTAAGCAAGTAGTTAAACCATGACAATTATCTTGAATCTCCAACTACTCTAGGAACCAAGATCCATACGCTATTAGTTATGTAGATACAATCTTGTACACCTAAAACAGAAACATCTAATGTTTGAGATTATCCTCTACTAATCATAGGAATGCAGTCTTTTTAGTCTAAAATATAAAATTGCAATTCACGTCATACCTTACTACTCATATGGATACAATCATCCAAATGTATAATATGTACAGTGTATTTGAGATTTAAAGCAAGCTCGAGTTTCTATCCTAGTAAATTTCTAAGTAGAGAGGGTAAAGAGCTTAAAATATATGATAACATTAAGGACTTTCATTGATTGGAATGTCCGAATAGCATAGTAGTGATGCAAAGGTTACAATAAAGTTGTTCAATCTAGACAAAAGGCACTCTAATTTTATTTGTTGATTGGGATCCAATGTGTTGGCATTATGCTTACATGTCATCATTGGCAATTATCAAACACAATGGTCTTTAAGTTAGAGCAATAGTGGTGAAATGGTAGTTGTCCCAATCGACAACAATCAAACTTACTAAGTAACCAGTGTACATACACTGGTCACAATAATACTGGTCTTGTCCAACCGGTGTAGTAGGAAACCACAGGAGGTAGATGACTCAACCTGTAGCACACCGATTCCTGCTCAAAGTAGCAGATCTACCGGTCTGTGCTTTATAATCCAATCCAATTTTTGCGGAGCATTTTGAGATGAACTAGAATTTTTTTGCAAGTGTTTTGAGATGAACTAAAGTTCTGTATGTGAGCATTTTGGCTTGATCAAGAGTTTTGCATGCAAGACTTTCATATCGCTTTCCAAAACAATGACGTTTTGGAAGATCTACAAGTTGGTGCCACAATTTGGTGTGGTAATGTGAAGATCATTATATATACGGGTCATCGTAATCAGGAGCGCATAAAGAGAGCAGAGCAGAAGAGCCGAGTCTTTGGAGAAGGGTTACAGTCACCACAAGTGAAAGACAAAGATTGAACAACCAAGCAGAGCGGGAAAAGAACATGTATGATCTAATCGACAAATTGAGTGTCTAAAGAAGATCATTTCTTTTATTGTATGAAACTCATAAAAATCCTTTTTATCAAGGTGAACCCTAACAGGTTCTATTGTATAAATCTCTTCATCGAGTGACATCTTGATTGATATTCTTAAGTCCTCTGGCGAGGCAACTCCTTACAGGGTCAAGATCTTAACCGATCTATATCAAATCCCTTGACAAGGTAGCATTCTAACCAATGCTTTTGTAGCCTTTAACATGGCATCTTTATTATTGTAGTAGTGAAGTTCGTGGGTTCTGTCCCACTATGGTTTTCTTCCTCTAACCGAGGGTTTCCACATATATATCTTGTGTTAACTTGTGTATGTGATTTCTGTTCAAGTTACTTAAGCATTCGTTGCATTTTTAGTATTAAGAGGATAAGAAAAAGGAAAAAGTTTAAATAAGTTGAATTGACTGATTCACCCCCCCTCTCAGTCATCGGTTAGGATTAACAATTGGTATAAGAGCCAAGTTCTCAGGTAAAGAAGCTTAACCGCTTGAGAAATGATCATGAAGGGCTACCGGTATCAGAAGCAGTTAGAGGAAGCAAATGAAAGGATTGCTTCTCTTGAAAACAGATTAAGAAAATCTTTTGCCAAGAGAAAAGAACTCGCTTTACAGCTGAGTGAAAGTCTGGATACAATATATGAACTATCCGAACAGAGTAGTTCAGATGAAGCAGAAGAAGCAGTCTCTAAACTCATGGAGAGAAACATGAATCTAACCGATCAAATCTCTAATTTAAAAAAAGAACATGAAAGTCATGCACTCAGAATGACTGAACTCATGGAAGCAAGCAGAAAAGTTGAAGATGAGAAAAATAATGCTAAAGAAGCACTATAGACTGTTGAGAGAGCAAGGAACCTAGCTGAAGATGCTCTAAGAGAGAGCGATGCTCTCATACTACAACTACATGCAAACATGCATGGCATAACTTAGGAAAAAGTCATCATGCATGAACACTTGCATGAAAAAGATGAAGGTGTTTGGCTCGCCGTTGCGATGATCGGTTACAAAGTTTTTCAATCAAGCAGTCTCAACAACATACCTAGTGGAGCTATTCATGCAGCTCACAGAATCATGCACGACAACGCCTAATATGACATATGCACTATGTTGAGGAGTCTTTGAAAACCTGAAGAAGCTCGGAATGTTTAAGCAAAAATTCATGAAGTGTGGAACGTTGATGGTATGTCTTTTCTTCTATTACCAAAAATATTTTCTAGGGGTGGGAAATGTTAAATGGGTAACAAATAGACTGGTTATGGTCCAAATAGGACAAATGATCAATAATCTAGGAAATCAATTTAATAAGGTTATGTCTGATTATTTCCAAGATTTTCAAACTAGAATACATCAAAGGGAAAGGATTCCATGTGCAATTGTAGATGAATACAAGGATGATGTTTAGTTCCTTGTAAGCATTGATCACTGTATTATTTAGGTTGTTGAGCCAAGAACTGAATTTGCACCAGAACTAGGTTATGAAATTTTATCGAAGATTGCCAAAGCTTATGTTGAGGCACTTCAAGAGAGCAACCTAGATCTTTCAACCAACCGGTTCGGCACTTTTGATGAGATAAGTGCAAGTTTGAAGAAGAAAGAACCTTCAAGAACAACAAAGAAGGTAACTATTAAACAGTCTCCTACACTGAAGAAAAGAAAGGTAACCGTGCCAGAACCCAAAGTTCAAAAGAAGGCGCAATTGGTAACAACCAAGAAATCACAAGAAACAAACTCAAAAGAAACTGAGACAGAGAAAACCGCCACTTATATGAAAAGAAAGAAGACTGGGAAACCAGTAAAGGAGGAACCAAAAGCAAGAAAACCAACCATTGATGAAATGGTTGAAGGCATAAAGACAATAGGTGGATTGGGAACGGGTGAGAGAAGATACAATCTGTCAAATGATGAAGACAAAAGGAAAATCGAAGATGTTATAGTATGCAACCTACACAAGTTCAAGAGAACGCCTACTGAGATTCATGGCTTAGTTCCTGCAGAATTACAAGAGCTTATTGAAGGAAGGTGGAAATCCTCAAAGCAAAGGAGAAAGAGCTCAGAATCAAGGCACTGCTAGAAGTCCTGAACTTGGATTCTAGAGATAGAGTGGCCAAAATCATAAATGGTAAAGAACAAGAAGTGTATGAAGAAACAATGAAATTATGGAAAAATTATGATTTCAACACTCCAACAAAAAGGCAAGAGAACTAGCATCGAAATAGGTATCTACAAAGACACCTCAATCAACAGGTCCTCAGGATACATCTCAAGTTCAACAAGAAAAGGACACGGTCCTACCAGAACAGTCAATGGACATTGAGGTATCTAAGAATAAAGGTGATCAGAACACAACCGATGAACAAGTCACAACCGATGAGCAAGACAAAACCAGTAATCAGGATACAACTGGTGAACAGTTCACAATCGATGAGCAAGACAAAACTGGTGAGAAGACCCCAACCGGTGTATAGGCTACACCAATCAGACCGGTAGGACAAGAAACGGGAGAATCATCAGCAAGGATGGTTGAAGGAAAAGATATTGATAAAGCAAAGACGGCCAAAGTTATCCAACAGGTTGCCGAAGAGGAAGAAGAAAAGCAACAAGAAGAAGACAAGGTAGAGGAAGAAGAAGAGCAACAACAACAACAACAAGACAAGGTAGAGGAAGAAGAAGAGCAACAACAACAAGAAAAGGTGGGAGCAGAGAAGCAACCAAAAGAAGAGCTAGAAAAGGTCACTAAATAGAAACATCCAACAAATATACCAAGCTCATCTTCATTGAAACGAAAGCTATCATTTGCAACGGAAGCTATCATTTGCAATGGACCCTGATTCCAAAAAAGGGAAACTAGAAACTCTGCCAACAGGGGAATCACCGATTGACATCAGCAAAATGTCAACAAGGCAACTCAAGTTGCTCACAAAGAGGAAACAAGATATGGTTCTCAACAGTGTAAAGAATATTCTATATAATTTTGCTCCAGATGCAGCTATTGATGAAGAAGAACCTATCATTGATTAGCTAGAAATTCTAGCACAAACAATTGGAGAAGACATAACTGATCTAGAAGCTGTAGCAATAGATCATTATGAAACAAAGAGAATCAACATCCTTCATGACCAGATTGAAACAATCAAACCAATTGTGGCTACCAACACTGGGGAACTAAAGAAACAGGTTCAGGATGTTGGAAAGTTATAAACGAAAACTTTAAATTTTGAAGATTTTGTGAAGGATGTCACAGAGAGAACCAATCGGACAACACAGAAGTTGAAAGAGACAACATCACATTTCAATCCAAAGACCTCTTCAACAATAGAGTACAGTCATGAGCTAACCAGTTTAGCTCACACTAAGAAAAACATCCGAGGAGCATACAAAGAGAATCCAAGACCTCATTGGATTTCAGCTATACATAGCTCCCACTTTTGATATGATGTAAAAAGCAGCAAAAGATGTTGACACACTTCTCAGTGAGCCAAACTACAAGACAATTAAGGACATGGAGAACCTAATTGTCTCTCTACAAACAATGAAGTATAACCTTTACCAAGTCATAGCTACTTCGAAACCATTCCTCGTTTCTGCCAGGAAAATCTACAAGGACATCTTCAACCGGCTTCAGTTATGAGTTTTTCACACCCTTTGTCCCTTGGAGGCAAAAAGGGGAAGATAATTGGAAGATTGGAAGGGTTATGTTAGTATGGTCAATAGAGCCAGATACAAGGGAAGCAATGGAAGTATTTACACCAGTTGACAGGGGAAGTATCAGTTGACATGATGATACCTGACAGGGGAAGTATTCTGATGAGAGGCAAGTTATGATATGTGTTATGATATGTTTTGCCACCAATGTCAAAGGGGAAGATTGTTGGCATTATGCTTAGTTGTCCTGACAGGGGAAGATTCTGATGAGGCAAGTTTTGATATGTTTTGCCACCAATGTCAAAGGGGAAGATTGTTGGCATTATGCTTAGTTGTCCTGACAGGGGAAGTATTCTGATGAGATGCAAGTTATGATATGTTTTGCCACCAATGTCAAAGGGGAAGATTGTTGGCATTATGCTTAGTTGTCTTGACAGGGGAAGTATTCTGATGAGAGGCAAGTTATGATATGTTTTGCCACCAATGTCAAAGGGGAAGATTGTTGGCATTATGCTTAGTTGTCATCATTGGCAATTATCAAACTCATTGGTCTTTAAGTTAGAGCAACAGTGGTGAGCTGGTAGTTGTCCCAAACGACAACCATCAAACTTACTAGGTAACCAGTGTACCTACACCGGTCATAATAATACCAGTCTTGTCCAACAGGTCTAGTACGAAACCATAGGAGGCGAATGACTCAACCGGTAGCACACCAATTCTTGCTCAAAGTAGCAGATCTATCGATTCATGCTTTATAATCCGATCCAATTTTTGCGAAGCATTTTGACATGAACTAGAGTTTTTCTATGAGCGTTTCGAGATGAACTGAAGTTTTGTATGCGAGCGTTTTGGCTTGATCAAGAGTTCTGCATGCGAGACTTTCAAATCCCTTTCCAAAACAGCGGCATTTTGGAAGAGTGATGCAGGAGCATCCTAGGATTCTTGGCAATCCTATATCAACCAAAAATATGTTTGTCTTTGAAGGTAGATTGTTAGTTTTGGTCTTGGTTTGATGGAGTTCTTGCTCGATTTGGGAGACTGGTTGCTCGGTTTATATGGTTACCGGGGTGCTCGGTCTCTAAAGAACGCTCGGTGACTGAAGGCGTCGGTTTACTGGCGCTCAGCGATAACTGCATTGCTCGGTCATGCTTAGCGTGGTCGGTTGACTGGTGCTCGGTTATTTCTTTTGTTGCTCGGTGTTCTTGCTTACCGACTGGATTATTTTGTTAGCTTGGCTTGGCCGACTAGTGCATTTAATTTGGGCCGCGCTCCTCGAGTTATGGATTGACCATTGGACGTGTGGGGACCCAGATCTGGCGTGTTGCATTCTTCTATGTGGATCTGATGATCGTTTGGGGCCATCTTTGAGAGTTTATTTATTTTATAAGGCTATGTGAGAGCCAACTGGTGTTTTAGCATTTAATATTTGTTTATAGAGATTTATTGTTTCATCAGCTGACTTGTGGCTGGGAATCAGTATTTATAAGATGCTAGGATAGTTGTTTGGGGTATCAGATTGTTGGTTGGAAGGTTAGTAGCCTGCGAGCTTAGGAGCAGGAAGATTGCTTGGAAGTTTGAGTACAAGTTTAGATCTTTCCTGGATGCCTACCAATGTGTTGCTTGTTGCAAACCTGGACTAGCTGGATGCTGATGTTGGGGAAAAGATTTGGATCCTGTGAGATCTTGTAGACTGTTACCTGCTTTGTAATTGGTCGTAACCGAGAAGGCCTTACAGCCGGGCACATTGCATGTAATCGGTGTTTCCATGAATAAAGACTTATGTTTCATTGCACATCTGTTATTCTGATTGTGTATTTACGCTGCATATTGGTTTGGCTGCAAGGTCGGTTAGTCCTTAATTGGATCCACCCACCTTGACTGCATTAAAGAGTTATAGCTTGGCACCATAGTTCGGTGTGGTAATGTGAAGATCATTATAAATACGTGTCATTGTGCACTAGAATAGTTGTTGAAAATCAAGAGCGCATAAAGAGAGCAGAGCAGAAGAGCCAAGTCTTTTGAGAAGGGTTACAGTCACCACGAGTGAAAGACAAAGATTGAACAGCCAAGCAAAGCGAGAAAAGAACAAGTATGATCTGATCGACAAATTGAGTGTCTAAAGAAGATCATTTCTTTTATTGTATAAAGCTCATAAAAATCTCTTTATCAGGGTGAACTCTATCAGGTTCCATTAAATAAATCCCTTCACCGGGTGACATCTTGATTGATGTTCTTAAATCCTCTGACAAGACGACTCCTTACAAGGTCAAGATCTTAACAGGTCTATATCAAATCCCGTGACAAGGTAGCATTCTAATCAGTGCTTTTGTATGCATTTAACATGGCAGCTTTATTACTGCAGTAGTGAAGCTCGTGAGTTCTGTCCCACCATGGTTTTCTCCCTCTAACCGAGGGTTTCCACATATATATCTTGTGTTAACTTGTGTATGTGATTTTTGTTCAAGTTACTTAAGCATTCATTATATTTTTAGTATTAACAGGATAAGAAAAAGGAAAAAGTTTAAATAAGTTGAATGACTGATTCACCCCTCTCAGTCACCGGTTAGGATTAACACAATGTACCAACTCCTGGTGCCAAAATTCTTCTACCCCAAAACAACTATGATTGCCCCTCGTGCTTTGTTCTATTTGATTTAAAACAATTGGTCTACCACAAATCACTTTTCCCTGATATTCAACCTTTCTCATATTTGCCTTTGAAAAGCCACTCATCCAAACAGAGGATTAAATATACAATCCTGCAATTTTGTCCAATTTGATCACCAGTCAAAAACAAAGTGAAACCCATATACTATGCTAGCATGTAGAAGACCAACATTATTCCACAATTAAATCATCCTTCCTATGGTGATACCCAAAGCCAATGCCACAAGCAATGCCTAAATGTTGTTCCTCAAGGCTAGACAAGCAAAACCCAAGGACACCAAGATAGTGTTATGGATAATGGATCTAACAAGGGTCCATCTTCTAACCAAAAAAGAGCCTCTAAAATTAGGGGATAACAATCAGACTGGCGTGCACATTCTTCATCAACTTCCAAAACAAAGACTAGATGGGCATTATATGTGTCAAAATCTGGCCAAGTGTGCTGCAGATGGATTCCAGTAATGATATTATAGCGTACTAGGTATGTAAACCAAACTTTTCCTATGCTTGTGTCCATTCAATTGATGCTCCTTGAAAACTTCTACATAGTAGTTTCTGAATGGTGTGTGTATCACTGTCACCCATTTTACTATATTTTAGGGAGTTCTAAAACAATATCTACACTGTTCATACCTTTCTACCACTGAAAATTTTATACCAGCCTTATGTAAGAATTTTGTTGGTTTTCTAGGTTGCTTCTACTTACCTTGTTCCTCTCTGTTTTACTAATAGTGAGTCTTTCTGTTGATTTCATTAGACGCTCCACATAGTCACTTCTACAGAATTAGAATAAAGTTAGATAGTTCTTTAATTTTTTAGAGAAAATTTTGATAACTTGTACAAAGAGAATTGGACAGGGAAAAAATACAAAATCTATAAAGATTGTACATAAAAAAATAGCACCAGCAATCACCTAAATGCTATTTAAATAGAATATTTGTGTTGTTTCTTTTGACTTACATATCCATCTTATCATGATACACCCTTCATTAGTCATTTCTACAGAATTAGAATGAGATTTACATAGTTCTTTAATTCTTTTGGAGAAAATTTTGGTAACTTGTACAAAAAGAATTGGACAGGATAAAATTAAAAACCTATTAAGACTGTCCATAAACAATAGCACCAGCAATCACCTGAATTCTATTTAACTAGAATATTTGTGTTGTTTCTTTCTCAGAGACCATGTATATTTCCACCAATAACCTTTAAGCTATTTAAAAAGATTAGTAGTGTTCTTCCTCTCTCAAAGATGATAACCATTTCATCCAGAGGAAATATATTTCCACCAATTGGTATCCCAATTATCTGTAAACAACTTTCAATGTTTTTATCATGACACATCATCTTACGAAAGAAATTTATTGACTTCTCCTATTTCTAGCTTCTCAGCTTAGTTTGAAATCAATGTCATTAATGGGTCCTCTAGTAAATTAACATATTTAGTGAGTATCCCTATTTAAAAGAAAGAAACATCACCTCTTAGCGTATTTCATACATCCTGCTGAGACTTCACTAAGGACACTATATCCCTTTTGCACTGTCTGCTCTGCATTTATGTGATGTTTCCACGAGAGGATTTTGACATATGGGCATCCTTACCATATTTAACAAGAGTCTCCTCTTTTCTTTTGATGCTCAACTGCTTACAGAAATGCATTGCCTTGTTTCCTGGTCGTCTCTTCTGCTTTTGCCATTTCATGGACATACCTTTCAACTCCAAGATATTAGTTATTCCATTCGTTTGCACAAAATAATTTCAAGATCAAAATTATCACAATCCATGTAAAATGCCCCAAACACAAATATGACAAGCGAGAGCTTCGTCAAGATGGCATCTCTTGCTTAGATTTTAACAACACAAGTGTCTATAACCAAACATTATTTAAACAGTGAATTGCTGTAAAGAGCCCTACAATTTTCTCATAGAATAGTTAAAATGCATAACAAACCTATGTCATTGTGATTAATAAGATCCCCACTTCTGAATCATCAATTAAGCTTCTGTGAATATTTCATCATCTAAGATGATTAAACAATTTTGCTTCAAAGCCCTTAGGCTAGTTGGATTTTGTATGAAATATAAAATATAGTTTAGTAAAAATTAATGTCTGTTGAGAAATAAAAGTTAAATGTTCACAAATAATTAAGTTGGGGGTTATCTCCCAAAGGCTGTTGAATAGAATGGTTGATGCACAGGAAAAATTAAACTACTTCAACAGCAAAAACATATGAAACAAATAATCACAATGAAACAAAAATATTATAATAGCATTTATATCTGCAACACTGATCTGATAATGGTGTAATAACATATGATTTTCTCTTATCAATTTCAATTTGGTACCAATGCCTTGATGACAACAGACCTGTGGTGAAGCGGTGGAGATGAAAAGTTTATTGGAAACGAAGAATATAGTGCCATTGAAAATTGTTGTATGCTAAGATTTTTGTGGTCTTGGTATTTCAAACCTATAGACTAGTGTAGAAAACCTATATGGAGTGTTAAAATTTATTGAGAAACAACAATATTTTTAGTAAGAGGCATGAAAAAAGGAATAAAATATTGCTGGGTGATGGAATCCTATTGAAGGCATTGAACTTGCTGATAGACATTTATTTTATTGCTTGCCATTGAAATATATATTTAAATCTGCCTAGTGTGATAAGAAGCATTCACTGAAGATGTTTAAATTGTTGTTGATTGTTCTGTTATTTTTGTTTTTTCACTGAAGATATTCGAATAGTTATTCACTGTTCTGTTTATCCTGACAATGGTGTGCCATTCATTTATTTTATCACTGAAGATGTTCGAATAGTTGTTGATTGTTCTGTTATTTTTGTTTTTTCACTGAAGATATTTCAATAGTTGTTAACTGTTCTGTTTACCCTGAGAATGGTGTGCCACTTTTAATTTTATGCTGCTGCGTCAAACTTTCTACGCTTTCTACAGAGGCATAAATATTGGCTGGTAAAAATTGCTGAAAAAAATTAATTAATTGCTGGTAAAAGGCATTGGATCAAGGGTATGAGCAAGTGACATAAGGAATTTGCAGAATTTGTCATATCTAGTAAGTCGAACTGTGCCCAGCCTGAGCACATATAATTCAGAAAGGCTTTCACATTCAAGGATTGGTGTGAAAAGGAGAACGTAGTTTAATGGTGCAAGCATACCACAAGTGCACAACATAAGCTTGGAAGCACTTCAATGGAGATAGAAACATAGCCACAGCCTCTGTGGAAGATTGTGCAAAATGTTATAGTGAAATTGCATTACTTTTATTATGATGTTTTATATTTATTGATGATTTAAGGCTTGTTTGTTTTACTCCATCTCTCAAGTCACAGTAAAACTGAAGCAAAATTTGTTAAGAGGATTGTTCAAAGTAATTGTTAGCTGCATTAGCAAAAGCATATACTTGGAACTTATTGATGTGGGGTTCGGACTCCATAGATTATCTCTTATGCGCCGTAAAAAATACATGTCTATCCATTTGGGAGGTATCGGGTTTATATTGTTGTCAATCTGCAATAATTTGTAATTAGAGATATAACGAGATATAAAGTGATTAGTGTATGGATCTACCAAAACTGGCACCCATTATTTTTTACACTTAAAAATGACCACATGGTGCTTGTACTTTCAGGGTCATTCTTGCCACATTTGCAGAGCCTCCACCGACTCACATGCTTGCACTATTGGAGTGTCTATTGCAATATAAAATGGATAAAATGTAACAGAGGTCAGGAATGAGTCTAGAGGACAAAGAAGGTTGGAGGTTTTCCACATCTTGAGCTAGCTTCTTGCCTCAAGATGGCAGATTGTTTGAAAAGCACCATTGCATTTGTGTCTCTTTGTGGAGGAAGGGAGGACTTGGCGGTTTCATGTGTTGTATCTATGAATAATTGAGTATGTCTCAATCCCAAGACTTGGTGATTTATATCTATGGATAGTTAAAAAGTCAGCCTCCATAGAACTGGAGATGTGCACCTATGGATAATTAAGCATGTGATGATCCATAAATGAAGTGTTGTTTGGGAATCGGGGTAACTAAGTATATCTGGACTCACATGAGTGGTGAACTTGGGAATAGTCAAGCAGTTGCAATTCACATGTATTGTTAGACAGTCAGGACATGAGCTAATATGACCAGTGATGGAGCCCTATTTTTGACAAAATTTAGGGCCTCCATTTGTGAAATATTATCATTGATAGATTAACAAACATGCCATGAACATAGCAAAATTTGTACACATGAAGTAAGAAAGATATGGTGAAACACTTGAAAAGATATCAGAGCTTGTTTGACTAACAGTTCAAGGGGATGATGTGACTTTCAGTTTATTAACTATACTATAGTCCAAGATAAAAATTACAATCAGAACTATACAGAGAGGGACTTGTCACCATTAAACTACACAAAATAAAGTTCTTATAAAATTATACATTATTGATGCATATTAAGGACATTTCAAATTTAATGGACAGATCATTGTTACTGGTGGAAATAAAAGAATTATCAGGTTATCGATGTGAAGAGTGGGATGGTCTTATGGAAAATAAAGGGTCATGATAGACCTGTTAGATTGGTGAGATGTGTATCTCAGGACAAACTCCATCTACTTTTTGGAAGTGATGATAGAAAGGACAAGTGATGGGATGCCACAACAGCTTGGTGTGGATATAAAATAACCGGTCTATAGCGTAAAGTAAACAAGGATGAATTCAAAGACAATAGCAATAAGGGATTGAAACAGAGCTATAATTATTGATGATATGCGGCATAATTTCCTTGTACACGTCAACACAAAATCTCTTGATACACGTTAAAGTTTGGAAGGTAAGCTGATAGAAGATCAAGTCAAGCATACGATCAAAAAGCCACATATTATAAACTTTCATGTTTTCGAAAATACTTGGGGAACGCAATGCCATTATATCAAAGTGACTATATAAATGGTGGAAGAAGCAAACTTGGTGACCATATATATGCACAACCTCATAAATGGCAGTGGAATAGAATGAAAAGCATATGTGGAAGAAACGGGAGTATGAGGTGGAGAAATAATATTTAAAGAATATGAAAGTGCATATTAAAACACAGTTTCGAATATCCTAGAGATGTCGTCAGTTTGATTCACAACCAGCGATGGACGTCATTGCTAAAAGTGAAGGTTCGATAACAATAATGACAAAGTTGTAAAAGGGCATCAGTAATAATCGACAGCATACGCTTGAGCAATGATCAAATGCGATATCGGGAATCATTGAAAGGACTGAAGAAATAAAATACACTACGTAACAATTGATAGCATAGGAGGAATCTTTTACGGAAAAACCAGATGAAGAAATCTCTTACAGTAATTAAGATTATTAAAGGTTCATGTTTTAAGATAAAGAAAAAATTACTCAAAACTGAAGAAGTGCAATTATTTGAAGAGAGAGAGTAATTTTTTTAGAGACACGACCCTTTGAAAAGTCATGCTATCAGATATAAATATATATTGTATTATTGACTAAAAGGAGGAGACAGATTGAAAAAATAGAAGCATTTTATATATTTTGTACGGAGGGATAAGGAAATAATGACTTTATTAATATAAATTTATTTTATTTTAATAATAAAATAAAAAGTCTTTTGTTTATTAATAGAGGCATGGAGAATTAAACTATAAATGATTTGTCCTTTGTAATTATTATTTTTGAATATTGTACAATTTAAATATCAGATAAGTGGATACGGTCAAATAGCCTCTTGAATTCAATCTGGATTAATTTAGGATTGCGTAAATATTTGATTTGTCGCGTCTTGATTATTTAATCGATTAGCAATATAAAATGCATTAAACATTATAAAGTTGTACGTAAACCTTCATTGAAGTTGACTCTATTGCCCGAATAAGCAAAGGCACTGGCCTTATTATTGTTGAAATATTGGGTTTATATATGAAATCAGAAAATCTATCAAATCCTTCCTACAAACCTTACTAAATCATTACACAACATTTTAATTCAAACATTCAGCATTCAACCTTATTTTGATCGAGTTCAAGGGTTTTTTGCCAACCGAGGAACTCACCAGCTTAAATTCGCTATAAAAGAGCTTCAAACCAGGTGATCAAGTTTGAAGTAAAGGTTTACCCGCCTAGGTGTAGCGAAGCCTAAAGTGCAGGGGAGTTTGAAGTATTCCCGTTCGTTGGCCAGAATTGATTTGGAATTCTGTTGGAGAGTTGGCAGGCTCTAGGATTTCCAATCTGCGATTTTGGGAACCAACAACCAGTTTGGTATGTTTTGGGTGAGCGAGGAGGTTTGACAGAGGCACTGCAACAAATTTCCAGATGAGCTAAATAGTTCAGTCCATGCAGTGTTTTGTCCTTTATTCAGATTGATGTAATTAAGGTGGGCACAGGGGCCAAGATTGTAATCTATATTACATCCAGACTATGGGTTGGTATTAAAAAAAAATTGCCAGAATAAATAAGTAAAAGTTAGTAAAGTTAATGTTAACTTAGCAAGAATAGTTAAATGTTAGAAAATAATTAAGTTGGGGGGGTTATTTCCCATAGGCGGTTGAATTGAGTGGTTACTGCACAGGAAAAATCAAATGGCTTTATAACCAATACATATGAACAATGTAATAATCCAAATGAAATAAAAATATTATATAGTATTTTATATATGCACCAGTGACCTGATAATGTTGTAATAATCTATGTTTTTCTTTATCAATTTCAATTAGTAAGAATACTGGAATGTAAGTTCTGCCCAAATCCTACAGGCTACAAGCAATGCAGAATTTAATATGTTCAAGTAACAAAAGCCATGCTCTCCAAATTTCACCCAAAAAACGAACAGTTTGTAACTTGAATTCATATGACAAAATCGCGCTTCTAAATGTAATATATGCAATAAATAATAGATCATTAACTACGAAACAGGTATCTGTTAAGATCCATTTTCATCTTCTGTGGTTTCATATTTTAAACTTATAATTAAGTCAACCTCAAAATACAAAAGACATCCCAACCAAATTACCTTATGTGAGTGCACTGATGCTCAAAATTTACATAGTTAAAAAGTATAAAGTGGTGCCAAATGCAAGTCACATGATCAGAAAAAAGGGAAGGACTTGAACTTAGGTGGCTTATGGCAATCAGAGCGAGCCCATCCAACCTTACTATCACCATTGTTATAGACGACCATGTACCCCTGCAAAGATATGTCTGCAAAGAAAATATTGCAAATTCAGAAACTTCAGATAAAGACTACTTGTTCTGCCACCCTGTGTGTTGAAAAATAAGGCAGTTTCAAATGTTGTACAAGCATCCAGAGAAACAAACATTACAGACTGCAAGTATCTACCATCATATTTACCAGCATCCCTTTTATAAATAAGTACTACAACTGAAAGAATGCAAGCTCTGAGCATCCTGAATGAGTGTCTCACCACAGAAAAAGGGATGCAAAACAGACGAAACAAAAACATAAATTCCTAAAACATAAGCTAAGATTCCTAATTAATTTACCTCCAATAATGTTGTATTCCCCATTATTCACTTGACTTCCATCAAGTATTCCCAAACAGACATTACCCTGTGACTGTTTAGAGAAAACTGAGATCAGTACTAAAGTTTGAGCATGTACCATCCTACAGTAGGCTTACATATATAAAGTATAAACAGAAAAAAATAACAATGATATTTCTTGAGGTTTCGGCATGCTTACACTAATGACCAAATAACCCTCTGGGAGAATGTCAAACTTGTTAGACTTGATAAGCCAAGGGCTGCTTCCAAAATCTAAGCTTAATGGCTTGAAATAGTGTCTCACATCTGCTAGAGACCTGTTGAGTTACAATATTAAATCAGCATGCAAAAATTTTGTACAGCGAAAAAAAAAAATAGATGAAGATGACAGGAAACTCAATAGTTACATATGTAAAAAAGAAATACTAGAGTCCAACCAATTCACATACTTGATAGGATGAGGACCTTTCCAACAAACTGGCAAAGTTCGATCAGAGAAATCTTGTGTTAACCTTCCAAAAAGGCTCTCTTTTATCTGTTCAATCAGGTAAGTGAAATCCTGCATAAGGCTAAGGCAGATCCAAATCATTGATGGTATATTGTTATAGTTGAGTGATGGTACTCACCATTGAAAAAAATGCAACGTAAGCTTGATGAGTAAAGTATGTAAAAGAGCTGCCACTATCAAATACAACACCTCCAAAGTTGTTTTCAATGCCAGGATAAGAAAGCAGCGTGTTTCCAAGTTTCATATTTGGATAGCCCACATGATATAGTTTCCTGATGAACACAAATAAAGAGCTCATTGGAAGACAAATTTGCATATTTAATTTAAATACTATGACAGATTTGCAAGTATAATTCAACTTACATTTTAGGCTTGCCCTGCATTTGCACCCAAGTCATTCCCCATGGTACAAGGTCATTGCCAATAAACATGTAACCTCCACCTCTTTCATCTCCAGCAATACAATGACCAATTACATTCTTAACAAGTCCAACATTAGCCAGCTGTGATGGTAGACTGATCTGAGCACTGCTAAGCCCCAAAACTCCATCTGTTTTGGCAGGTGAAGTTACCAGAGAACCCTGCTGATCATATCCACACCTGTGTCAAAATTATAAATAATATATTTAGTGTCAGCAAGCACTGTCGTTGAGACTTCCAAAAGACATTATTTCAGTATACAGTTTGGTAATGACTGGCAAATCCTTGTCCTACCCAAAAACCAAACTTGTTCGAACGATGGAGCCATTAGTAAGCAATACACTAGCCCTGTCTTTTACAAGAACTCCCATGGAAGAGCCATGATCAGCATACTCTATTTCATAATCACACTGCTGAGAAGGGCCTTTACACTCGTTGTGGGATGCTTGCACACCCATACACATTGGAGCTTTGCAAGATACAATGTTGCCTCCTTTGGGGTCGTACAAAGGGTGAGGTCCCTGTATAGAACGCTCCACTTAGATACAATGCATAAGTATTATCTTGAAAAGATGCCAATTCTTTGCTACAACTTAAAAAACTACATTACTAAAATTAGGAATCAACCCATCTCCTAAATACTTGCTTTCTTGGAATTTGCTTACTAACAAATTTCCTGTGCATTTTAAAACTTACAGAAGACTTAACAAGGTTATTCAAATTAAGCTCAGAAAGATGGAAAATATAAAAGGCAAAATAGTCCTTAACACCAACATCCTTATTCTCACATATTTATTGCTCAAAACATACCACAAAATCCTCAGATATTGAACATCTACAATCAAAAATCAATCCATATACTCAAGGATTTACCTTGGCACAACTTCTGCAAGGAGCATCACACTGAAGCCATGTCAAATCGCTACCAGTATCCACGTCAAGGTGATAGGGTTTTGGTGGATTTCCAATAAGAATAGAAACATAGTAAAGCCTGTTTAAAAAAATTAAAAATCAACCCCATCAGGCTCTGCAAGTGTTGCCATTTTTTAAAACAAAACAATGCTCATAAATAACATGCAATGAACAGGTTGATTGTCTAAACTGCATCTCTTAAAAATAATCTCCTTAAGATTTAATAATAGATTGGAATTTTTCTAGTTCAGGAATCCAAAAGTATTTAACAAAAGAGCTAGTTTTAACTTTAATTTTTAAAACTAAAAGTAAATACACATTTTGATATGGGTCCCAGGAAATTTCCAAGGAACAATACCTAAATCGGTTGACCCTAAATGTGTTATATGTAGAAACATATATTTAAGCAATAATCAGAAACAATAAATAACATCCATGGAATAATGCATATGAAGCTATCTGACCATAACAGCAAAATATATTAAATTGAATATTCTCAACATGGGACTCCCAAATAGATGTATGACTAGTTATCTTGTTCTATCTGAATCTTACTTGTGCTTACTATCTATCTAGAATTGAATACATAATCATACAATGCCACAAAAGAAAAAGGATGCAACGTCCCCATTTGGGTATACCCAATCTTTTTGCCCAAAAATAACAATTCCAACAGTACTACTTATTTACAAACAATATTCTATAAATAAATTACATAATTGCAATTAAACTTAGAGAAAAATAATCCATCAACATCAAACAAAATGATCATGATGAATTCCTATTGGAAACTGAAATATCCTAGACTCTGATAATACTTCAAACCTGATTTAGATTTGATTGTTGCTCATGTTTTGCTTCATCATAATGTGACATGCAGATTGAACATGCAAGATAAACGATATAGACTTTCAAGGAAATTAATTTGACGAAATACAGAGAATCAAAGTTAGCCAATGGGTATTCTTGTGATATAGAAATGTATTGCTGTTTACAAACACCTGCCACTGTTACAAGTCAGAAAATGCACAATGTCATCATGTGACACATACCTGGAATGCCTCCATACATAAGATAACAAACCCTCTGAAGTTTTGCAAGATAGATCAATGAATCTCCATGAAAACTGATCAATGATGTGTAACTGTGAATCCTAAGACAAATCACCAAGTGGCCTGATCTGGGCCTTCGTCCAAAAGGCCAAAAGCTTTAGGGTTTCTGTCCTAGGCTTTACTAAACTTGCAAGCTAAAGCTCTCAAGGAAAAGTTTCTTTGAAAATAACAAGAATGAATCCTCATTTCACCTTTTCCTCCTTTTATAATACTTTTACTTTTTGAAAGTAATACTTTATTTTATTTTTCCTTTTTCCCCTCAAAACTGACTTTACATTATAATTTGTCATTGACATTATTATAAAGTCACTTTATAAATAAAACATGTCCAGCTACAAATTAATTAAATTTAAATAATCCCAAAAAGTTTAGGACTTTTTAACATTTAATTAGTTTATTTATTCCCTTAAATAAATCCAGTTAGCCTACGGCTAATAATCTCCTCTAGGTTATCACTTGGGCAGAAGGGGCCATTACAGTCCTCCCACCCCAAGATTGCTTTTCCTCAATCAATCACATGTATCAAACCTGTATTAAGCTCAAATGTTCCAATCAATACCTGGATACCAAATTAATCTAGGACCTTGGTATGTCTTCCCATTGAATCTCATTCAAGCTTTCGCTGCTCCACTCTGATATAAACATCATTATGCCCAAAGCTATGAAGCAACTCATCATGATCCCAATAAAGTAGTACACCAAACATGCCAATGCCAGGATCCCATATCATCACACTCTCGCACCAACAAAAAGTGGAGGAATAAATTTCTTTTATCATGCCACCAATGCCATATGTCCATCTAAATCTGAAAGAGCTCTCATGGATGTGAAAACTGATCATTACAAGTGCACAATCAATCATGTCAATCCACCATATGGTGCTGGAAATCCCACTCAAAATGATGCAGCAAGTACCTTCAATGACAAAGGACAATGGAATCTCATCACTGTACCAAACTCCAACAAAGAAAGATTGATCCCAATCTTAACAAATCCTCCAACCAGATGTTATCCTAAAGGACCAAACTGAAGTCCTTGTGATCAAAAGTGTGAAACAACCATCTGTCACCATTGTGGGAACTCTAACCCACTGAACTATGGCTGAAAATTTCATGCTTAGAAATGTAGAACAGTCCTCTATCCTTGTGATGTAACTAAAACCTAAAAGGTTCGAACATGACGTACTATTGTACTCTACATGCTTCATGATGTCTTCTTCATTTATGTTACCCTCATTTTAATTTTTTTGGGAAACTCACCTAATCAAGTCTTCAGCAAGTGTTTATCAGCAGTCCTTTCCCCCTCCTTTGTCGGGTCAATATGCTAAGCCGCAATTTTTGTTGATTTTCAAACATGGTCGTTTCTCCTTCCCATTTCCTAACTTAGTCGTGGGATTTAAAAATTTTGGAAGTAACCAATATCCCGACTACTTTTTAGTGTTGATCACCTTGTCGCAGGTTTTCAAGAGTTCAAAAGTCATGACCTTGAGTTGTGAAGTTTTAAGTTTTAGCGATTGAGCGACTAATGGGTCCTACCTCGGTTTCCCTCATGCATCGCTGCCTTGTACGAACTAACCTTGTTGCTTCTTGTAAACAGAATTATACAGGATGAAGCTCTATTTTCAAGGAGCCAATAAAGACGGCATTAATTACATGTCTCATAAAAAATAAATGTATAAGTGGGGTGGCGGATAAATTGAAAGCTTGCTTTAGCTTCTCATGTATTCTTTTCATTTTGCACTCCTCGGTACGAACTCATGCAAAGCGGAATTTAGAGCCATTGGGCGGGTGTGAAGGACACTGATACTAAGCAATGTGATTTTGGGAACCTGTTGGAAAGACTCGAGAAGAAAACTAGAATTTCCTGGCAAGATCAAATCTTCCAGAGTGGTTTAGCGCATGTAGAGGGTTTCCCGCCTGCAATTTTCAGTGCAGACTTGATCATTGCATTCTCAAAAAGATATAACCCACAGACTCGAGATTTGGGCCGAGAGCGGGAAAGTGATTGTGCAAATTAACCCAGAAAGTGTTGTCTAAGCTTTGTGTATACCAGGGAAAGGAACAACAGAGAAGATGTTTGTTAGTGCTGGAGAAGAATATTTCAGAACTCATGAAGAT
This sequence comes from Chamaecyparis obtusa, assembly GCA_027943335.1. Lineage (NCBI taxonomy): Eukaryota > Viridiplantae > Streptophyta > Pinopsida > Cupressales > Cupressaceae > Chamaecyparis > Chamaecyparis obtusa. Next base: position 706,909 of record BSBK01006608.1, on the reverse strand, counting down.
TGGTGTGAAAATTCTATAGCCAAATCATGGCTGAAGTCTAAAAAAGGAGGTAAGTCTCAGCTACCCACCAAACTTAAAAGAACGCACTTCAAAGATGAAATTGAAAAAATAATCGCTTTATTGCATTGTGTTGTTGGAAGTGCTAGCTCAGAGTATTTTGAGTTTTGGATGTGCCATTTTATTTTGATCATATGTGGCAAGGAGAATGTTATTGATTGGGCTAGTATAATTAGTTACCATTTGAATGAACAATTGAGGAATTTTCAGAAAGTCATGGTTTTCAACATGTACTCGTACCTGGTTTCTATTTTGGCCAGTCAAGAAACCTCATGGGACGAACTAGAAACTCAAAAATTAACAATGGTAGTGTGCCTATCTATAGGAAATTCCCTCAACTCACTGTAAGAGAGGGAATGCAAGTCTATTCCTGTGTCAATGATGTATTCCTGGTGGAAATTGTTAGGTTGGAAGGAAACCCTAACAATAAGAATTTTGCAAGAGGTTGCTGCTCTGGTAACGGAGTTTGGGAGTTTTTATACACAATTTGATAAATTCACATACCTCGGGATTGGGGGTTTTGAAAAGGCTCCACTCAAACTCCCTCGGTTTCCCACAAATTTTATTGTATTTTTGGAAGTATGCCGCCAGATGGTCGTGGTAAATGTTAAATATTTGAACATGGGGGAGAAAGGGTACACATTCCCTATGTCTATACCTTTTTTCACTTGCAAGACCCAAGCTGCTGCAAAAGGGGTTGATAAATTTCTGAGTGAATTTCATTTCCAATGCCTACCTGAGAGAACAAATTTTGATAGTAAGGGCTATGCTAGGCAAAATCTGTATGGGGCTAAAACTTATGTACATAAACCAGACATTGAAGATTTCTGGGAAGATTGCCTAGAAGAGACTGAGGTTTTTTAGAGGAGTTTCATGAGACTCACTCTGCAACAAATAAAGTCTTTTAGAGTTTCTTTCAACATTCCAGATGATGCAGAAGAAGATGATGTCGTCATAGACCCTGAGTACCACATTCTTCCTAGTAAAGTTCCACCTAGAGTTGATTGGTCTGAAAAGGGGGTTTCAGATTTAATGGTATGCACCACTTCTGTCCTAAGAAGAACATCAGACTGGTTGAATGGAAAATGGAAGCAAAAAGGTAACCCTGCTCATAATCAGAAGTCCTCAGGTAAAGAAGAACAAGGAACAACTTCAACCATTGCAATGAATTGGAAAACGGGAATTGGTTGCTGGAATCGACTACGAATACACTGAGTCAAAGTTCACAAGTTGGAGGTGACAGAGATCAGCCTGAGAAAAATAGGGCTAAACTCAAATCAATCTATGAACAAGATGATGAATCTACACTCGCCAAGGGGAAAACAACTTTTGTTGATTCAACAGCCATTTATCAACAAATAATAAATGATACCCCTTTTCCTCCATTTTTAGAAATTCCCTCATCTCCCGTGCAGAGTGCTTCTGTTCAAACTCAATCAATGGGAATAGTGAAGAATGATGATGCTGTGAATAAAGATACAAAAGCTGAAATAACCTCTCTTGCATGGTTGAAACAAGAAGTGGAGAAGAAAAGGAGAAGTGCCACCCCTTCCACAGGAGAAGTAGATATTGTTGCCCTGCTATTACAAAGTTCTTGTAAGCCCAAAAGAGCTAAGAGGATGTCTCGGATCATTGTTGATCCTACCTTAGGCCATCATTTGCTGGAAATTGCAGATCTTACAAAAGAGGTGAATGAGAATGAAGTAACAGAGGCTGATTACAAGATAAGCCATGTTGATATGGGACCCTCTACCTTAGAAGGGGAAATGTATCACGCTGACTTCTCAGTCAGCACATTGATCAAAAGAGCTAACGAGCAGAAAAAAGAGAACCTTGAACTACAGGCCCAAATGCAACCCCTAAAGTATTTTGTGACATCAATTATTAATTCCATTATAGGGGAAGCCTCAAGCTCTAACCTACAAGGAGTTGACCCTGATATCCTCCGCAAAATCAAAAGTGACCTGGGAAGTGCTCAAGTTGTTGCTAAATGGGTAGAAAATTTGTATCAATGTGGCCTCAGTTATATTACCAAATTCAGAGAGCTCTATGTAAGTATATCCAACAAAAGGAAGGAACTGGTCGCTGAGTTGCAGCAGATAAGGAAAGAGTAGGGGAGCACATATGTGCTTTCAAAGGAAATCGCAGAACTCTTAGCCTTGAACCCCATTGTGTTGGTTATAGAGAAACTAGCTGAGAGCTCTAATGATATTGATATCGCTTGGAAGGATGCATTGGATTGGAAATTGTCCATTTATGATGATAATATAAAGGATATCAATAAAACCCTAGAACAATATTTTAGGAACCTGGTAGACTTAAAAGAGAATTTCAATACTCTAGAAGTAGATCTGATGGATGAGTTTGTGAAAACATACAAAGACTCAAAGAAATGAACGAACAGTATGAGGATGTTTTTTGTAATAAGATTGGAGATCCTCAGAATGTCACCCCAGAGACGTTCTGCAAATCGAGTAACTTGCAGGTATATGTGAGGACATCTAAAGCTGAACTGAATGATATAACTAAGACCTCTACAGAAGCTGACAGGGAACTTGCAAAATGGAGAACCAGACTACAGATTACTACCATACCAGGGAGTAAGAATATCACTATGATTGTTACCAGGTATCGAGAATATCTCAAGAAGCTTAGAACGATGGAGACTGTGCATGACCAACAGGAGGTGGAGGTGGTTAAGTTTGAAATGCTTAAGGCAAAATGCTAGCAAAAACTCGTTATGAGTTTATTTCAATTTTTCTTGATAATTTCGTTTTGGCCCGTTTCTAAAGTCTTGGTTTAAAAACGGTTGTCTTGAAGAAACTGTTTCTTTTATGTTGTTTAAATAGTTGAACTTGATCTAAGTTTAGGATCTTTTGGGCAAACTTTGATTTACTCTTAAGAGAAAAAAAAACCTTTCGTTATCATTGAAGAAATTTTTCTGATCCAATACATAACATATGCTGGTGGTTTTCAGATATACATGATCTTTGAATTATGGTGTATGGATTCCTTATGTTTATAATGAATGGCGGTCAGTAAATGTTTTATATAGCGATGGTATATTCTTAGCTATTTTGTTGCTACAGGAGAATTATCTGTGAATGATGCTTTTGTGGTGATTATCTGAAATTTAGCAGTTTTAGTTTATTTTATTTTCTTGTCCATAGCTTTCAAAGCTTTCTGATTAAAAGATTTTCCTTGTTTTGCTTTCTGGTTAAAAGCAATTATGAGTAGATAGTAATTCATTGAAAATTTGATGAAGGTAGTTGCCACCTTTTAAAATAAGTAGAGAATCAATCATTCAATAGCTATTATAAGATTGGTTCAACTGTGGTTACATTTGTCACCTTTGTGAGTGTAAGAATATAGAGTTAGGTGATAAAACAGTTAACCAACAATTTACAAAATATACTCTCCAAGTATAATCAAAGAATGATATTGTTATGAAATGAAGGCATAATGTCAAAACTTGCACGCAATGTGGTTCTTCAATTCTTATCACATGTTCTATCATAACAACAAGATGAATGGATGTAATGAACCCTTTTCGGTCATTTCTTGATTTGCTCTAAAATTCCCCTTTGTGGGTCTGAATCGTACTTAGGGATTGTAATTTGTAATGTTTCAAGCTAGGAGGATGTCAATTCCCAATTATTATCATGTCATTATGCATTTAAAAAATCCCATTTGGTTGTTGGAATTAACCTGGAATTTGAAAATGAGAATTGGTGAATTGGTATAGGCCAATTCTAATTTTGGTCCAAAATGAGCATTCTGCCAATCCACCTCAGGACCTGGAATTAGAATTGAGGCATGGATGTGGAATTGGGAATTCAATTTTGAGAAGGGAAACCAATTCCCGTTTTCCAATTCCAAGTCAATTCCAGCAACCAAACAGAACGATATCAAGAAATGGATCAACTTAGTCAACATGGCCATTAGATACGAAATTGATGAAGACCATTAATAACTAATAATACTGTTGACTCCCTATTTTGTGACTTAGAGGGACAGGACATGTTAAGACCCTGTAGTAACTTTAAAGTTTTGGCAATTCTTTGTTTAAGACCAAAAACTGTGATCATTACTTAAGAGCATCGTCTGATTGCAGCAGTGGATATATGATAGCAAGCGACCAACAAATAGTCCAACGATTATCTTGTTTAAGCACCGATAATAATAAGTGAATAAAATACAATGGAGATTCTGAGACTAACAAATAGACAAACCATGTGTATTTATTGTACTAGGCCGCTTGCACAGTCTCCAAGTGGATCCCCTCAAGGTTCTACCTATCTCAGGCTCTTTCCATCATGTGACCGATTTACCTGCCTCTTCCTATACACACTCCCTATCCCCTTAATAGTGATTAATGAGTTATTAAGGAATTGGTCAAGTATATGTTAATATTTTATATTACAAAATATAAATAAATATATATAACATATATATAATTTCTGATTTCATTCATGTAAACACGAATAAATAATATATATATTTATATCTTATGCATTACCACTATACATACAAATGTATAATTCATATATATATAATTCCGATTTCATTATTATTATCATAATTTCTATATATATATATTTCCTAGCTCTTTATTTCTAATATCATCTAGATATGTGATTATACATTTCAGATATATGTATATTCAATCTTCCATATTATATTTATTTCTTTCATGACTCCTTAATCAGTACCAATGTATATCTTCCTGTAAGATCACATACCTTCTATGATGAGACAACTCATCTCCCCTCATTCTGGAACACATTTAATTGTTGGTTGTTATAGTCCAAACTAATTCAGAGACATGAATCATTTTTTTTCTGTTATAATAGAGTTTGCATACATGTACTCAGACTGTCGTCAAGGCATGTGCCTTGGTTCCTTTATTCCTCTTCCACTACTTTATATTGTCGATAAGTATTATTATTTTTCCAATCCCCATTCCCCTACTTGCTTAAGTGGAGATGAATGGCTTCATATACCTTGCAAAGGGCATGACTCATGTTTCTTAATAATTGTGTCATTTCTTTGGGCCAATTGCACCATTCCATATGTAACCAATTAGTCTACTCACTAATTACCGTTATCCACATCTTCCTATTGCTGTTTGTAATAGCAATTACATACACGTGGTTTGTCTATTTGTTAGTCTCAGAATCTCCATTGTATTTTATTCACTTATTATTATCGGTGCTTAAACAAGATAATCGTTGGACTATTTGTTGGTTGGTTGCTATCATATATCCTCTGCTGCAATCAGACGACGCTCTTAAGTAACAATCACAGTTTTTGGTCTTAAACAAAGAATTGCCGAAACTTTAAAGTTACTATGGGGTCTTAACATGTCCTGTCCCTCTAAGTCACAAAATAGGGAGTCAACAGTATTATTAGTTATTAATGGTCTTCATCAATTTCATATCTAATGGCCATGTTGACTAGGTTGATCCATTTCTTGATATGGAGATTGTCATCGTAATTTGAGGTATTCAATAGTCGCATTCAATCCATATCTATTCACTACTATACTTCACGCCATTAATTATCAGTATTATAATCTTTCATCACAGTTCCCATATTGCCAAGTATCTTATCTGTATTCTCATTGTCTTGTATTCTTTTCCATTATCATATTGTTGATGGCTTGATACACTAATATGGAATTAAAACTATATCCTCCATTGCATTAGTAGTCTATGTGCTTGATGTAGCATGGATTATTATTTACAAATGGTTTGATCATGATCAATTGATTATTATTTATATTTTTATATCTAATATGATATATGGATTAACATATAAACTCTCATCAACTATTTCCTTAGTCAATAACCTTTAAGGAGTTACTCAGATTTATATAGTCAGTTATATTATATAAGTATTCGTATTATATTTACTTGCTTAGTCCATCATATTAGAATTCCATTATTTAGAATGTGTTTATATCTATAATAATAATAACATATTGTTAACATTTGATTAACAATGAATAGTGTTTACTATTCTTAGTTATTTAATATTATTATAATGTTATTTGATTACTAGTAGTGGCATTGAATGTTATCAATATTATTTATTATTAAATCTTGTTTCGCAATGGGTCATCACAATCCTACCCTCCCAAAATTGCTTGTCCTCAAGTAATGTTCGTTTTATACAAGTCTTTCATTATGAGTAATTGCACAACTCTGATTAATCTATACATTCATATCTTTGAGTCTTAGTATGCACAGTTTAACTAAGAATCATATCAATAAACCTTGATCACAATCTAGATTTCGTTGGTGTTGTAAGACACTAGAACATGGTGCTAGTCTTGCATTAAAAGTATAAATTGGCTGAAATCCAACACCCGTGAAGAAAATGCATAGCTATATGCAAGTTACAGAATATAAATGTAAGACACAAGGCAAACACATAAGGCATGAGGACTACACAATTACACATAAGGCAGGAAACGTACATACAGATACACTTAACGAATAAAGAGTGAAAATAAATACATGTAAGGTAGGAAACATATATGTAAGGCATGAAGCATAGATGCATGCAAGGCAGGAAGTATACACATAAGGCATGAATTGCATGCCTGAATACACATAAGGCATGAATCACACACATGAATATATGCAAGGCATGAGTCATGAATACAAGCAAGGCATGAATCATACATGAACACACCTAAAGCATAAATCATACACATAAATACAGGCAAGGCATGAATCATATACATAAATACAGGAAAGGCATGAAACATACACATGAATACACGCAAGGTTTGAATCATACACATGAATACACATAAGGCATGAATTGTACACATGAGTACAAATGGATACATGTAAAACATAAATCATACATAAGGCAAAGCCATAAATGCAAGGCATGAAGTATACATGTCAGGCATTAAGCAATAGATACATGTCAACCCCATAAAGCATGAAGCAATACACTTAAATACATGTCAAACATGTAAGGCATGAAGTTGTACATAATTACTCGTTAAACATGTGAAGCAATACATGAGTATGCATCAAACATGAAGCAATAAATACATGTCTGATATGTAAGGCATGAAGGAATACATACAAGCATACGTGAGGAATGTTCTCATGTAGTAAACACGCATGAAGTACATTACTTAAGAAGCAAACACAAGGTATATGTGTGAAGAGTATGCATATAAAATGTTGAGTAAGCATGTTTATATTAGACACAAAGTAGTTCAAGGCAAATACATCTAGAAACACAATTTAGCCTACTTGATTATATCGTTGACCTACTTAAGAGAAAAGGTTGAATAGTTAACCCTAATTGGATGGTAGCTAAAGTAGGTTTGTCCTGCAAGGTGGTAGGATTATGCTTAAAAAAAATTGTTAAGCCTCCTTCCTAATTTTCCCTAAAATCACAATTGCAACAAATTAAATTTAGGGTTACATCTTACCAATAAAATATCTTTGTAATTATGTGACCCAAGGCTTGAACCTTGTAATCATAGACAATATATACAAATATACATATATATCTAATTAGGGTTAGGCAAACCATGTCATATTCATTGATTATCAATAATGCTACACAAACATAATAGGGTTTGGAGGAAGATACATGATGGGTTCGGGTAGAGACATTCCTACACCAAGTCCAAGATGGATGTCTACCACAACCCTCTCACTTGGCTTGTACTTGCTTTCCCCATCATGCCTCATCTTCAAAAACACGTACCATCTTGCAAAGTTGGGCAGAGACCATAAGTGGATTCCTTGGCTTGTTTGGTCTTAGGAGCCATTGTGGTCAACTCAAGGATGACCTACTTACTTGGCACTCTCAACCCCTTTTGCTTACACCTTGAACCCTTCCTTTCAATGGGTTCCAATGAGGGTTAGGCAAGCCACATCATATTCATAGATTATCAATAATGCTAAACAAACATATTAGGGCTTGGTGGCAGAGACATGATGGCTCCCCCAAAGCCATTTCTAACACCAAGTCCAAGAGGGATGTCTACCACAACCCTCTCACTTGGCGGCTTGTACCTTCTTTCCCCATCCTGGGAAGTTGGGCAGAGTTTGTAAGTGGGTCCGTCTAGTCCTTGTAGCCATTAAGATCAACTCGAGGATGACCTACTTACCCAACCCTCTCAACCCCTTTTCCTTACAGCTCAGGCCCTTCCTTCAAGATGGGTTCCAAACAATTAGACATTTCTCACATATTTTTCATCATAGGCAACATAGTCATCAGCATTGATATTGGCATATGGCAATCAACATATCTTAAGCATTGTTTTTATATATATAGACAAAATACGTTTATCTAATAATCATGATGGGCAAGGACGTTCACATAATAGATATACTAATGAATATGAGTTTGATGACTAGTATATAATAGATATACCAATGAATATGAGTTTGATGACTAGGTCCCTTTGTAAAGATCACCACCTTGCCAATGGAGGCGTCTCTTCGAATGGTTATTGTCTTTTCCTAACTCGTGACTCCTTGAAACCAACTTATTAGAATTAGTTTTAAAATTAACTAATCATTGCTCATGTCCAAAAGAGAGGAGCTTTCAAAGGGGCTGATTCAAATCTTAGTTACCAGGTCCATCCCTTAGACCCCCAGGTTCAGATCCGGTCAAAACCGAGTCTGGATTCACATATGGTTCGGAAGTAATTCAAACAGGGTCGCTCTTTCTCCCCATGGATTTGAACAAATGAATTTCTAACAAATTCCTGACAACTTTTTGACAAATTTGGGACATTTTTCTTATTTCCACTCCATTATAACAATAATCTTGTGACATTTTTCAAATTTGTGACATTTTCTTATTTTTGCAATGTTATTATTTCCACTGCATTGTTATTAATTTTGCATCGTGACATTCATTCATTTGTGAAGTTTTACATATTTTGTTTTTTCATTATTAGTTTTGCATTGTTATTGTTAATGATTGTAGCTTCGATCGGATGGTTCCAATCGATGAAATCAAATGTTTGAGTGGCCTATCGACCTTAAACATTTGATATCTATCCTTCTCTATTATCATGAAGCATTATTAATATTGATGACAATTATTGAGATGACATATATATATTATATATATATATATATATATATAATGATGATAATACACTAAACAAGATTTCATCTGTGACATTGACTATAATGTCGATTATGAGAATCAACTTAATCAATGAAACCAACAATAAACAAAAATGCAAGAATCAATAAAGGCATAGTCAGTCTCGAGTATGATGATCACAGTCAACATGGACTGTGGTTATCACAGCCGATAACCACTATCGGCCAATACACATCATTGGTATCAATATATTATGAGCATCGATACTGGTATCGACTGCCGCTGTCATATATTATATGTGAGTCGATTATTATATCGACTATCTTGCATCATCATTATTAAGCTGTAAATCGATCATTATAGATCAGTTCAATGATATATATTATCGGTAACAAATGAATGATTAAAATAATTATCAAGAGACATGCCTCATGTAGAAACATGTCTCTAGAGGCATGTCACTATGGGAGACATGTCCCATTATATCATATACATACACATTGAACGAGTAACTTGGAAAATACAGAAATCTTCAAGTATTATTACAAGTTACAATACAGATCCATATCAAGTATTCTCAATTAAAGAAGTATATCATTATTGTATTTGAAGTTCATAGTTTTCTCTTAGATCTACATTATCATCATGTAGGCAATCTCATAGAAGATAGAATATTATTCTAACACTAGTACACTATAGTTTCACAATACATACAACAAGGAAATAAGATAGAAAAATTAAAATTTCCTCTATTCCAAATGTGATCACATCTTAACATGGTATCAGAGCTAGCATAAAGAAAAGATCCAATCAGATAGAGTTTAGAGGAGAAATCTAACTACCATTAAAAGCTCTATAAAACTATAGTCGAGCAAAATGGTGAGTGGAGTTAGATTTGAAGATAGACTAGAAGGTGCCACAAATTTCATATCATGGAAATTCATAATAATGATGGCACTAAGAGAACAGGACCTGAACACAGATGTGGAAAGGGTTGTACCCGTACCATATGATAATGATGAGAAATTCTATGGATCAAAAATAACAACCAAGCCATGAAGATTCTAGTAGATGCAGTAAAGGATCATATAGTTCCTATTATATCAAAATTAGATACTACATATCGAATGTTCAAAACTCTAGAAGACATGTATGAGATAAATAACACCAGTAGGGCTCTTACTCTTAAAACACAACTACATCATGTCAAGATGAACAAAGGCGAAACAATCATGTCTTACTTCATGAGGATAACAGAGATAAGTGATCAACTATTTACTATTGGTCATTATATTGACAATAAAGAATTATCAATGCTTGCTCTAAATAGGTTACCTACTTCTTGGGAAGCATTCATACAAGGGATAAGTGTCAAACCCAAATTTCCTAAGTTTGATCGATTAAAGACCGACTGCATTCAAGAAGAAGCAAGATTGATTGCAAGAGGAATTGGGACAAACATTTCTAATGGAGAAATTCAAGTCCTTAATGTAAATTCCCACAAGAAAGGAAAGAGAAACAGCTTCAAACGAAAGAAAGGAAAGGACAACCATAACAGGCATTCAAATAAAAGAAGAGACATGTCTAGAGTTCAATGTTTCAGATGTGATAAATTCGGACATCTTGCTATAAACTGCTCAAACAAGATCAAACATCAAGCCTCGCTAGCAGAAGTAAGGACAAGGATGTTGAAAGACTTATATTCTATTCAGCACTATCAAGTGAGATATCAAATAGCAGAAATACCTGGGTCATTGATAGTGGAGCCTCCCAACACATTATAGGATTTAAAGAACAACTAGATAGTCTAGATGAAGGATCAAATGAAGAAGTCACCATTGGAGACAATTCAAACTACCTAGTAAAAGGAGTTGGAACTTGCACTATTCAACTCAAATCGGGTGTGTCTCTTTAATTAACTGGTGCACTATTTGTACCAGGCATCAAGCGAAATCTAGTTTCCATATTAGCACTTGAAGATAAAGGGTACCGGATTGCTTTCATGGATGGAAAGGTTCTAGCATGGCCTAAGAACTCAAATATCAAGAAGGCACTTACCTTAGGGACTCGAGATGGGTGCCTATATAAACTATCCACTTCTCCCTCTCAAGCCTTAATCCATGATTTATCTTATACTAATGAAATATGGCATAGAAGGTTAGGACATCTCCACTTCTGTGCCCTATCTTCTATGATGAATATTGTAAATGGTATACCTAAATTAAAGCAAGATCATGAAGGGGTTTGCAAGGGTTGTGCTTTAGGAAAGAACTCCAAGGGTGTTTTCCATAATAGTGAGAGTAGATCCAAAAATATACTTGAACTTATCCATTCTGATTTATGTGGACCAATGACAGTAGCCTCGCTAGGAGGATTTTTGTATTATGTTATTTTTGTTGATGACTACTCTAGGAAAACTTGGATTTACTTTCTAAAGTGTAAAGAATCAAATGAAGTTCTAAGTAAATTTAAGGAATTCAAAGCCTTAGTTGAAAAACATGTCCGAGAAAAGAATCAAAACCCTAAGGTCTGATAATGGGGGAGAATACATCTCTGATAATTTTAAAGAATTTTGTAATTCGGCTGGGATTAAGAGGGAGTACACTGTTCCTTACAACCCTCAACAAAATGGGGTAGCTGAAAGGAAAAATAGAGCCATAGTAGAAGCAACAAAAGCTATGATGCATGATCAAAACCTTCATACCTCATTTTGGGTTGAAGCCTCTAGCATAGTTGTTTATATCCAAAATAGATGTCCTCACTCTAACCTAGACAATAAAACCTCTGAAGAAACCTTCACTGTGACTAAACCTGAGTAGGATATTTGGTTGTCCTGTCTATATCCATATTCCTAAAGAGAAAAGGACCAAATTAGAACCATCAGGGAAGAGTGGTATATTTGTTGGGTATAGTGAAACATCTAAAGCCTACAGGATATACATACCTGGTCAAAACTTAATTGAGCTTCGCAGAGATGTAACCTTCCCAAGAAGACATTGCTTTTAAGAGGTCTAAAGACATTATGGAAGTAGATGAAGAAAACCCTCAAGAAGATCTTGATCGTGAGCTTCAGAGGGAGACTCCTATAGAGAATGATAATGAACCATTGAACTCTACTCTTGAAACTAGAGATTCAACCATTAAACATAAGAGACCACTTTGGGCAAGGAAAACAATTGAAGCAGAGATTTATGGAGCTTCTGTGGGTACTTTCAGGGAAAGGAAGAAACCTAATAGATACTCCAACTATGTTGCTCTCATGAGCGAACTTATCAAATCTGAACCTTCAAATGTTGAGGAAGCACTTCAAAAGTAAGTATGGAAGGATGTCATGGTTGAAGAATACAAATCCATCATAAAGAATGATGTATGGGACATTGTGCCAAGACCTAAAGACAAATCAGCTATCTCATCTAAATGGCTATTCAAAATCAAACATGCAGCTGATGGAAGTATTGAAAAACATAAAGTCAGATTTCTTGCCAGAGGATTCTCCTAGAAGGAAGGGGTTGATTATGAAGAGACATTTGCCCCAATTGCTTGATACACCTCTGTCAAAGTTGTTATTGCTATTGCCACATCTAAAGGATGGAAAGTTCACCAAATGGATGTAAAGACAACCTTCCTTAATGGGATCATTAAAGAGGAAGTGCACTTGGAACAACCAGAGGGATTTGTGATTCATGATAGTACTTCTCATGTTTGCAAGTTAAAGAAGGCTTTATATGGGCTCAAACAGGCTCCTCGAGCCTGGTATGAAAGGATAAACAACTATCTCTCCAGATTGGGGTTTTCCAAGAATGAAGCAAACCCTAATCTATACTTTAAGGTAATAAATGGTAATATGTTGATTCTCATTTTATATGTTGACGATTTGCTAATTACATTACTTCTTTCGCTTAGAAGTATGGCAACAAGATAATTACATTATCTTAAATCAAGGAAAATACACTATTGATATATTAAAGAGGTTTGGAATGATGGATAGCAAACCAATGTCTACACCTATGGAGACAAATTTTCACAAACTCAAAGAAGCAGCTTCACAATAAGAATTAGCAAATCCTACTCTCTATCGTCAAATAATTGGGTCATTAATGTATTTGGTCAACACCAGATCGGACATTTGCTATGCAACAAATGCACTCAGTCAGTTCATGTGTGAACCTAGAAATTGCATTTGGTTGCAGCAAAACACATATTGAGATATCTTTGTGGAACCATGGGGCTTGGATTAAAGTATGACAATGTTGATCTAAACCTCCATGGATATTCAAACTCAAATTGGGTTGGAAGTGTTGTAGATCGAAAGAGTACTTTGGGATGTTGTTTCAGTTTAGGTTTTGCCACGATATCCTGGTTCAACAGAAAGCAATCCTCGATTGCACAAAGCTCCACTGAAGCTGAATAAATTGCCGCATCTATGGGAGCTCGACAAGCAGTATGGCTAAGAAAGCTATTAGTTGGATTGTTTGGACAAGCCTTGGATTCCACTATTATTCATTGTGATAATCAAAGTTGCATAAAACTTTTCGTGAACCCCGCATTTTACGATAGGTCCAAACACATTGAGATCCCTTATCGCTATGTTAAAGACATGGTGGAGAGAAATGTTGTTCAGTTAAGATATATTAGTATAGATGAGCAAACTACAAATATTCTAACCAAGCCTCTCTCAAAGACAAAAGTGGATCACTTTAGAGGTAAGCTTGGTATGGTAAAAATGTAAGAATTTGTAATTGAGGTTGAGACTCAATAAAATTGTACTAATGATTTATATACGAGGTATATTATATATAATTTTTATTATGTGAGTTATTACATGATATTGTTGAAACTTCTTGAAAGATGACGATCTTTCAATGAAGTTTGTTTATAGTTACTATTGTAAAGTGACGACTTTAACATAGTTTAACCTACTATCATGACGGATACCATATGGTTGATATCCTCTAACATATCATGATAGTTCATATCTCTTATCTAATGCTAACTAAGTAGTGTGCAACTACATGAGTTATATTATTGAGATATGTCATGGTGGATGTTATGAAACATAACATCCGTGGATATGTCATGAAATGATATCTTCTCTGGGCTTCATGAGACATGATGCCAGTACACATACCAGAAAAGATATGAGTATGGAGAATATCATATGGTTGATATTCTAAAACAATCCATGCTCATAATGATACTGTGAGGTAACATTTGTTATGGTCGATGTCATTTTTGATATCTGTGTAGACCATAACCCTCAATGTTACATTGAGGAAATCATCGATACAGTAGTTCATTGTATTACATGGATAGAAATCATCCTCCCTAGCTAAGAGGGAGTGTTAATGATTGTAGCTTCGCTTGGATGATTTCAATCGATGAAATCAAATGTTTGAGTGGCCTATCAGCCTTAAACATTTGAATATCTATCCTCCTCTATTATCATGAAGCATTATTAATATTGATGACAATTATTGAGATGACATATATTATATATACATAATATAATATATAAGAGATATATTATATGTATACATATATTATATATATATACATATATACTTATAAATAATAAATAATTGTCATATATATATAATGATGATGATAATACACTAAACAAGATTTCATGTATGACATCGACTATAATGTCGATTACGAGAATCAACTTAATAATCAATGAAACCAACAATAAACAAAAAATACAAGAATCGATAAAGGCGTAGTCGGTATTGACTGTGATGATCACAGTCAACATGGACTGTGGTTATCACAACCGATAACCACTATCGGCCAATACACATCCTTAGTATCAATATAAATTATGAGCATCGATATTGGTATGGATTATGATGATCACAGTTGATATCGACTATGGTTATCACAGTCGATACCCATATTGACTGTCGCTGTCATATATTATATGTGAGTCGATTATTATATCGAATATCTTGCATCATCGTTATTAAGTTGTAAATCGATCATTATCGATTAGTTCAATGGTATATATTATCGGTAACAAATGAAAGATTAAAATAATTATCAAGAGACATGTCTCTACATGAGACATGTCCCATTATATCATATATATACACATTGAAAAAGTAAATTGGAAAATACAGAAATCTACAAGTATTATTACAAGTTACAATAGAGATCTATATCAAGTATTCTCAAGTAAAGAAGTATATCATTATTGTATTTGAAGATCATAGTTTTCTCTTAGATCTACATTATCATCATGTAGGCAATCTCATAGAAGTTAGAATATTATTCTAACACTAGTACACTATAGTTTCACTATGCATACATCAAGGAAATAAGATAGAAAAATTAAAATTTCCTCTATTTCAAATTTGATCACATCTTAACAGTTATTTCCTCTGCATTGGATTCGTTTTGAGCTCAAGGTCAATGTTTACTTATTTGCATTGTTATTAATTTAATTAATATTTTTATAATTTTATTATTTTTTTATAATTATGTAATATAATATATTTGTTTTATAATTGTATTGATATTTATATTAATTTATTAATATTAAATTATCAAAATTATATTCTATTAATTTGTTATTTATAAATCACTAGTTTTGATTTTCTTTTACAGTTTTATTATGATATTATATACTATTAATATTGTATAACATTTATAGATGGTATTGTAATTAAAAATATGCATATTAGGTCTAATATTTTTTATTTAAGGTTATACATATATATATTATATGTTTTTGTATGAACGTGTAATGATAATTCACTATTCAATGGTTAAGTAATTACAAATGGATACGTAGTCTCCTTATATAGACAAAATCCCGAGAAATTAAATAGAAACATTCTAAATAACTAACAAGAAAGATTCTAAGTTATGTAACTGAGAAAATAGAAATTACCTAATAAACTAAATATGCCTAAATGACCACTAATATAACATTAATGACTTTATTACCCTCCCTTAATGGTCATTTTACTAAGTACCCTAACAAAAGACAACTTTCAAGTCATTTGTCCATGAACACATAGAAGGCCGACTCCTCCTTAGAGTGCTCTGTAACATGAGCCTATTGTTGAGACTCTCCCTGGTTGGACTTCTAATCAGCCAACCACTTTCTGCAGAACCTCTAGATATGACCAAGCTTCCCACAATAGTGACACGTGATATTATTCTTGGAACCTTCCTCAAATGTGTGTTGTCCTTTCTACTGAGTGGACACACCTTTGCCTTTATCTATGGTGGTAAATGCCTGTTCCGCACTGACCATGTCACTGTTGCAACCAAACTGATGTATCCACCTAGCTTGCTGCAATAGCTTATTGCACAACTCATCAAACTTCAAGTCAACATTAGTGGAGGTAATGTTGAGTGTCTTAATAAAGTGCTTGTAGGATCCCGGTAGACTATTCAACGTTACCACCACCATGTCCTCTTCCATCTTGTGACCAATGGCCTCTAGTTGATCGCATATATCCTTGATCCTCATAAGATGCTCCTACAAAAACATCTTCTCATCCATTATAAGGGAAAACAACATATTCTTCAAAAAGAAAGCTCAGCTTTTGTCCGATGTTTCTTGAGGAAGTCTCATGAAAGTCCAGCATGATTAAAATATGGTTTGTTATTTGGATTACTTTCCAGAATATAGCAAGGGTTTATTTATTGTTTGTGGTAAAATTCATTCAGTTAGGCCTCGAAAATTGTCCCAGAAAGATTTCTACAGTTAGCAGCCTTAAAACTAGTAAGTGGCTGCATTGAGGACCAGGCACAAAGCTTTCAATTAACAGAAACATATTCTATTTAAGTTTTCAACAACCAAGAGCTTGAAATTAGGCACAATAGTGATCAAGTGTGACCACAGGCAGAGTGTAAAGGTGCTACTGGTGGATATGCCACTGCCAGTTGACAAAACTGCAGTCTGCCTATACTTGGTTGAGCTTGTGGGCATCAGTCCACTTCGCAAGCTTTTCCATGAAAAGGCATTAGAGGTAAAGGTCAAGGACTCAATCCATATCAACCCCCCTTGGATATTTTGTTGGACTTGCGTGCATTGGCAATGACACAGAGGGGAATGGCAATTTGTAAGGGTTCGACATGGCATCACCTAATTGAGATTGTACTGTCAATGTGGAAAATTAGTAAAATTTCAAGAAATCCGATAATTTCAGATTGAAAGGTTGGCATGCATGTGAGTAACACAGCCATTTTTTTATTATTTATTCCAGTTTACCTAGTCAACCCTGTTGGCAAATAGAAATAGGACAAGTGGCAATCTAGTCAGCAAGAGCTGGATAGTTAAGTCAATACATAATCAGTCAAGAGTAGGTTGCATGGTTGGTGAATTGGAGAGTGAGGCGTGGTGTGATCAATAAATTTCCAATCAATTTTGAATTTTGAATTTTTATGTGTTGAACTTGATCTTTCAGAGGCCATATAACTTTATATGAGGAATTTGATAAGACAGATTTTCAAAATTTTAGAAAGAGATTTCAGGACGCTTTGTAGTGATACTGTTTTTGTCAGCATTCATACTTCTTCAGTAGTTTTAGTTTCTGTGAAAATGAAAATGACTCCAAGGATCCCTGTGTTTACAGGACAAAATTATAAGGCATGGGAATCTTTTTCAAATTACTTTCGGGACCAAGGGACTATGGAGGATTATGGATGGCACTGGAAAAGATGCTTATGTCAACTGAGAGGATCAATCTACTGGGCTTTCATCCATATTTCAACTGAGCTCATTTTCATCTTAAGGAATCAAGCAAATTGATGAGCCAAGGATTTACAGATTGAAACAAGAGCTTTGTACTCTTGATGCATTGGTTCTTAACAGAACTGAAGATGACTCATTTGAAGGGTCTTTTTTTAATTGGAAGAATACTGCAAACTTGCAAAGATTACAAGGACTTTGAGATTGTCAAGATTGTTCTTGAGAGCTTGAAGACATTTTCTGATATTTTTCTATCTACATTCATCTCTACAAAATGCATCATGAAGATGGGAGGAAAGACAAATTCTTTTGCAAGATTGTGCTCTTTATTAGTTGCAGAAAAAGAGCAGCTAGTTAACAAGAGTGTGCTTTCTTCATGGCAGCATGCTCATTTAAGGCTAATTCAAGGGAAATGTGAATCAAATCTTTAAGATAATCCGAGGCAGGGTGATGCATCTAAGGGAAGGCCAAAGAAGTAATGGCAATGAGAGAGACAGTCACTCTCACAATGGTGATCTCAAGAGTGGCCACAAGGGCAAGAAGAAGAGGCACATGGAATATACCTATTAAGGCAAGCATGGACATGTTGAGAGCACCTCATACAAGAAGCTATAGGATTTTATAGGGGGTTCAAGGAACAAGGACTGCTAGGGAAAGGACGTTGAGTAAAGAGAGTTCTTGTAGCTTATACTTCTCATGCTTTTCATGCACAAACATCCAAATGTGAGCTTATTTTAAATTCTAGTTGCACACATTATATGGCCAATGATGGAAATTTGCTCCAAACACTTGGAAAAGCAAATGATTCAGTTCTTCCTATTGTTTATATCAGTGATATCATGCTAGAAGATAATAGGTTATCAAATAATGAAACCAGGTTGTATAAGCAACAATTTTCAGGTGCCTATGAGTGGTGGACTTGAAGAGAAAATTAAGGCTTACACATTTTTAGATTTCAATAATGTTCCGAAGGATCAAGGTCTAGACTCTAAATGCACTAGTGGCTAAGGTAATTAATGTCTAGGTCACCTAAATTTCATAAGCATGCAGCTGATTGCTAAGTTACCCTGGTTCGCCCCTAGACCCCTCCGGACCAGCCTGGGTTTGAACTGGTACTTAGTTCTGGTCCGGTTCGCCCAGGGTTCGAACCCAGGCAGGCTGGTTCGTCCAGGCCGAACTCAGGTCAAACCAGGGCAGACCCAGGCCGACCAAGTGCGAACCAGGTACATTTCCACTGAGAAACATTCTATAATTTAGTGCGGAAAACAATTATTACAGAATTTGAATAAGATCTTTAACATTACAAAACAAAATCTGCTGAAGTTCAGATATTTATTACATCAAATTAAACTAGCCCTCACGATTTCTTCCAGTGAAATTTTTATATCCAATTGCTGATAATGACTCCTGTCCAATTAATTGGAAGCTCTCTATAGTGATAAATCATATTTTAAACATTAAACAATATCTTCAATAGGTGAAGGGAGTTGCCAGCTACTTTTTTACAATTTATGATTTTTCAAGTAGGATGTTAATTAATAATTACAAACAAACAAGCTCTTTGTACAGTGAAAAAGTAATAAGCATTTGAGGACTTGGAAAGCGAGAATGTTATTCATGCGGCTGATCCCATTGGCATTGGCACTGTTTCTGAATCAACTAATGCCTTTGATGAAGAAGAAGAAGAAGAATAGATAATCCATTAGATGATTAAAAACTTAGTATAAAGTTCCAATTGTTGAAAGTCAAAACAATGATAATTGAACTCAATATTATTATTTTAATATTTTGATGTTGATATGATGCTATCATTGCAAGTTTATGGTGTTTTTTTGTTGTTTTTATGATACTATGTGACATTCTAATTTTAACTCATGATTCTAGGCTTCATAAATATGTATATATATATAATTTTAAAAATTTTACACGTTTCTTCGAACCTGAACCCGAACCCCTTTTCAAAATTTTGTCGAACTTGCGAACCAGTTCTTCATACCCGAACTTAGAACCGAACTTGAACCGGTAACTTAGGCTAATTGGATGAAAGGATATGATCCATGGGTTACATTTTGTTGCTCCATCTATAGGTGTGCATGAATAGTTTATCAAATAATGAAACCAGGTTGTATGAGAAACAATTGTCAAGTAACATCTAAGTGGTGGACTTGATTAGAAAACTAAGGCATACACATTTAAAGATTTCAATAATGTTCCAAAGGATCAAGGTCTAGACTCTAAATGCACTAGTGGCTAAGATAAATAATGCCTAGGGCACATTAAATTTCATAAGCATGCAGCTAATTGGCTGAAAGGATATGATCATGGGTTACCTTTTATTGTAAGTGTCATAACAAGCATCATGAGCAAAACTTCAAGACGAGGAAGTTGTGTGGTAGTGTGCGTCTAGAGATTGTTAATTTTTACCAGTGCACTATGAAGTACCCATCTCTTGCAAGGTCAAGGAATATTTTGACCTTCATTGATGACTTCTTTAGGTACACTTGAATTTATTGCATGAACCTAAGTCTCAGGCTTTGGAGAAATTCATTGGGTGGGGAGCTTTGAAGAAATTCATTGAGTGGAGAAGCTTAGTGAAAAACAATCCAAGCATATGGTCAAACGTTTGGGATCAAAACATGGAGGCAAATAAGTTAATCAGGCTTTGAAAGTGTCTTGCTCCAAGCATGGTAGTTTGCAGCAGCACACTGTTACCCATATTTCGCAATCAAATGGTATTGCAAAAGGGAAAAAAAGATTTAGTTGAAATGGCACTTTCTAGGCTAGAAGAAGGATAACATTACAGATCTTATTCACGGGAAAGTTGTCCATAATATGATACAATATAAAAAATGGTGTGGTTGGAAACTTATTATTAGTTTATACGGAGACTTGATAGTGTTGCTCGGGCCCACATACAAGATAAGAAGAGACAGTAAGTAGATCCTAAGAAAGTCCAAAGCCTCTTGATTATAAGATCCCACTTATCATCATTGAAAGGGATGTCATTTGTAATATGATGGATTCATTTCAGAATGCTTCCAAGAACATGGATATTCCTATCTAGATTATTGATACAGATGTGGATCAAACACCCAGTTCCACCAAGATTTCTATTTATTGGGGTAAATTTCTAAGTCTGTTTCTCTTTCTTTTTATAACACAGAGAAGCCTGTTTATAGGCTAACAAAATCATAAAATGATCTTTAATGTTCCTAGTTGTATAAATTTCTTTCCAAATATTTTAATTGTCCACCCACGTTTGATTCATCTCAATCTACCCATTTATAGTTCTTCCAGCCTATCCACTAACTATACTCTATTTCTATCAGCCCACTTGTATATCAACATAACATTAGTTAAATTACTAGCCATAATAGATGTCTTTTCATTTTCTACCTGCTTAGAGAGAATTGTTCCCACTTTCAACAAATAGATATAAACTACCTTGTAGTTTCAATGGTGCACCAGAAGAAAATGGAATATGGCTGAGTGCAAAGTGCATAAACCACAAACAATATAGTGGAAGTCACTAGATTAATAAATACTAAAAGTTGAAAGAAAAGAACTCAAACAACTGGAAGGTGGAATATCTTAGAGAGTGCAATGCTTGATCTTTGTATTGAGGAGATATTCATGTAGCAAGGATACGGTAGAACCTATATCATGGAATCAATCATAGAGGTTTCCAAAAACAAACCTGGTGGATGTCCTAGCTTAAGATTAGAATCTAAAATAGGCAATGAAGAATTAAAATAAGATTAGGTATGGAAAGACTTAAGCTGTGAAAAGTCAAGATTAACTAAAAAAGAGAACAAGCAATATGGAGTTATCATAGGTTCACGAAATTTTGAATTGGTCCAATGAAGAAGGGTAGATTGTAGTTGGAAAGAAAGTAGCAGGCCTAACGTGTTTTTGATAGCCCTATTCTATGATTGCCAACGCTAGATGAGGTGGCTGGGTGATGGGTTAGTGATAAAAACACCTGCTCACAACTAATACCTGTTGTACAAGATTGTAGTCTCTAAAACAATATCTTCACCACAATCCATGTGGCCAACCATCTCAAGAGCATATGGTGCCTCAAGGCTAGAACTTAGCATCAAAAGAATCCCGTAGATATGGTGGTAAATCATCATTCCCTTGATGAACATAACCTATAAGAAAATGAAGGTGACAAGTTTGGTTGTGTAAGTACAATCAAGTTGCTAGGACAAACATTATTGAGATGTTGTATGTACTATGGCTTTATGGGAGGTTTTTGATCAATAACTAAAATACCCATTGACTGCTGTGTTAGTTGGAGCTGAAATGCCTTTTATTATTGCCTCTATCTGTAAACCTCTTAGATGAGAAGCTACACCAGGTCAGGTCTCTAGGTTGATCTTCGGGTAAATTTTAATCTATATATCAAAAACAAGGGACCAAATCTACAGAGAATAAAGCTTGACTTAATGATCTGGGAACTAATAAATTGCTCTTTTGATTAGAACAAAGCTACAAACATGTAACTTGGTTTACAAGTGCCTTGTGAATACATTAGCGGAAAACCATATTTGAAATGCTAGCAGCAAATATTCGGGAAAAATCACTAGTTATTGAAAATAACCACAGCTCCAACAGGTTGGTGATCCAATCTAAATCAATTACCAAAGGTTTTGAAATCCCCATCTGATTGAAAGTTAAAGAAAAAATGCTGTTATTTTCTCTATTTTTGTCATTTCCTCATTTTTTCCCCAATTGAGTGAGAAAAAAAATCAACTTTTTTGCTATCATGTTTGACACTACTAGATCTGAAAAAGAAACACACTGCTGCTAGATTATGCACAATTGATAAAGTAAGAAAGAAAATCGAAAACCCAAACAAATTTAGCAGTACACAAAAAATTACTTCACAATTGAAACCACATTATTAACAACAGAAATTTTACAGCAGAATTTCACAATAGAAAATTTTACAGCATAAAATTGATTCAAAGATCTACACAGAGGGTCTGGGTGCTGAAGACACAATAGGTATATTAGAAGAGGCAAGAAGTTAGAGCCAAGACAGATAAAGAGGAAATATAGACAGAATATATAGAGAACATTGACACTGAAAATTTTAAAGCAAAAAATTGACGCAAAAAATACTTCAGAAGAAGATTCACGGCGAAAAAATCTCAGAAGGAAATTGAGAACAAAAAAATTTACAGCAAAAGTTGCTAACAGACAGTGAATCAGCAATTTGACAGTACATATTAAACATCAAGGATCTTGAAAACAAGAAACCTAAGAGCCAAATACAAGACGAGCATTAGACATTGTAATTAGAGTTGCTACCCAGAATGAAGAGATAGCCCAAACAATTAAAAAATGCAAGATATGATTGTGTTGCTCTAATACAATTAATATAACTCATTATCGGGGTATATTTCTAGGTTTTTGCTGGATTTTAATTACATACAGAAGCATATATAAATAAGCTAAAAATTATTAACATTTGTAGTTGCTAGCTATTTACTTCTCATTTTCAGACATTCCAGCTATATGCCTACTTCTGATTAATTCCTATCTACCTTATATGTGATTTTCCAACTTTCTGCCAACTATATGATTTATTTCTACCTCCTTTTATAGTTGTTTTAGATGTCACATACTTTATTTCTGTCTACCTTTACAATTTTCTACTTTGGCTTTCAATTTATCAGCCCACTTGTATGTGGAATAACAATAGTAAATTACTAACTAATATAGATGCTTCATCACCCAATGTAAATTACACATCCCCAGGATTCTTACCCCATTCCCCAGAAAAGGGATGTCCTACTGGCAGCTGGGCAGGGACAAAAGGTCTACCTGCCATCCCCTGGCTGGCACCCCAATAGCACCTCATTCCCAGAATGGCCTCACATATGCAAGAACATTCTTGGGGATGTTTCCCTCTGGGGGCTATATTAGAAGTTGCAGACAGGACCCAAAATGAGGAAAGACGGATAAAATATATAGAGAACATTGACACTGAGATTTTTAAAGAGGAAAATTGACATGAAAAGAAATTGAAAATTCACAGAGAAAATAATCATCACAAAATTTACAACAAAAAGTTTACAGAGAAAACTGGCAAAGATAGTAATTCATCAATTTGATAGTAGATATTTGACATAAAGGATCTTGAAATCAAAAAGTACAGGATAACAGCATTAGACACTGGAATCAGAGTTGCCATCTAGAATGAAGCAAGTGATAGCCCAAACAATAAATTATCCAAGGATGATTGTTTGTTAGGCTCTAATTTCAATTAATATGACTACTTATTGGGGTATATTTCTAAGTTTTATACAAGCTTTTAATTACAGATGAGAAGGATGTGTATATAAACTATAAATTATGAAGTATCATTTAATGTTCCTAACTATCTACCTACATTTTCAGCCATTCCAGCTATCTGCCTACTTTTAAATAATTTCCATCTACCTTATACGGCTTTTCCAACTTCCTCCAACTATATGATTTATTTCTGACTCCCTTTTATAGTTGGTTTAGACTTTGAATGTCATGTACATTATTTCTAGCTACCATTACAGCCTTCCACTTATTTTGCTTTAAATCTATCATCCCACTTCTATATGGTATAACAATTGTTAAATTACTAACTATTATAGAAGCTTTGTCATTTTATCTGGATGGTTCTTCAAGTGTGATTTGAGTTTGAGCAATGCTCCCCAAGTACACATCCCCGAGATTTTTACCCCATTCCCAAAACAAGGATGTCCTCATGGCAAGTCCCCTGCTATGCCCTAGATGAAATCCCAAATGGGATTCATCCCTAGAATGGCCTTGCATATACAAGAACGTCCTTGGAGATTTTTCCCCCTGGGGGAATCAAAGGATCTCTTGCCATCCTTTGGTTGGGTGGGAACATAAAAAATGTCCTTTGACTGTCTCGGATACAGGAGGTCCCCACACATTCAAAAAACAGAATTCTAAAAATTAAAAAAAAAACACACACACAAAGACCTAACCCTAAACTTACAAGATGGTCCCACCAAAGCCCCCCAAACTTACAAACTTATAAATACCCTAGCCTGTTATCTACTACAACTGCCAAAAGAGGAAGAGAGCAAGAAAAAATCACTTAACTACAAAATAAAAATAAATAAAAAATTGAGAAGGATTAAAAAACACTATGTTCCTTAGGGACACATTCCACCCCTGCTGTCCCATGTCACTGTCTCCACTGCCATCCCAAGGACAGCAAGGACAACAAGGGCTGTGCCTAGTTATCCCAACCACTTAGCTACATCATAAAAAAATAATTAAAATTTTAAAAAAAGAAGAAAAAATTATACTCCGTAGGGATGAATCCCTGCCCCGCTGTCCCAGGTTGCTGTCTCCAATGCCATCCCAGGCACGGTTAGGAATGTACATAGCTATCCCCTGTCCTTTAAGAAAATTGAGAACACATCCCCCTCCTTTTCCAAGACAACCAATTATTTTCAAATGAAACTGAGAAAAAAAGTAATATTCTTCATTGTTTTCATTGTCTTGTAAACTTGGAGCATGGTGATGCTATGGTCATCAAGGGAACAATTTGGATAGTTGGGTGTTTGGTTATACAGAGCAACAGATTGGGCAAATCATATGTTCAGTGCTTCTATTTCTTTTGCTAAAGTTGGGGGCCATTTAGTTATTAAATATACATTATTTTGTCTCTTGACTATTTGCAATAAATATAGTTGGTACTTTGTAGTCTGCTATTTTAGATCTTTATTAAATGTAATATTGAGAAAGTTTGATGACTAGTTTCCAAGCTAATGTATAGAAGGTGCTCGGTGATTTTTGGTTGTATCTGGGATGGTCTTTTGGTAGTTACAGATGATGTCAGATTATTAGATCAGGGTTGGAAGTTGGGCTGTTATTACTGATCAAAAGAAAAATATTGAGAAAGTTTGAAGCTTTTATATATATATACATAAGCTTCAAACAAATATAAATATATATATATATATATATATATAAAATAGGGGTCACTGTAGTTATTATATATGTCAGTATGTATGTATGCCACTGCTTCTATTTCTTTAGCTAAAGCAAGGGTCATTGTAGTTATTTAGTTATTTAGTTATTAAGTATACATTCATTTGTCTCTTGACTATTTGCAATTAATACACTAGGTACTTTGTAGCCTGATATTTTAGATCTTTGTTAAATGTAATATTCGAGAAAGTTGAAGCTTGCATATGTATGTGTGTACATATATATATATATATATATATATACAGAAAATGGAATACTATGAGAAAGGTACTTGGATAAGGAAAAGTCTAAAACTTCGACAAAACAAGAGAAAGAGCAGGGTTTCGGGAAAAGGGCCAACAAGTTGACAACTTTGAAATCCTGACAAAAGAAGGAAATGAAGGCAGGGAAACTTAAGGGAAAAGAGGTCATGACATACACTTCCTCTTATATCTACTCATCATTTTCCTAAAGCTAGGTGAAATATCAAAGTGCATTTGCTACATTAAAAGCTACTTTGATTGTCATAGGGACAAAATGTATAACAATGATGCATGGTGGAATTCAAAGGGGTTAGGTATTGTTAGCTGACATTTATAACAAAAGTGTCGAACCCCATGTTGGCATCAAGAGATGGTAACCGGTAAGCTTGCTATAAGCCTGCTACCGGTACATGGCAATTAAGTATTGCCATTGATTGGCAAAAGAGAAAAGAGAAAGGAGATGTTTTGTCATCTCAATCTAAGGTCCAAAGATCTAAGCAGATCTGTATGTAAAGAGGCTGGTTTGGCAACCAGTGATGGTTTGGCAACCGGTGACACTATGCAAGGAAGAAAAGACTACATCTTCTCATCAAGAGCAACCGGTCACTAAGCAAAGAGCATCTGCAACCGAGTAAAGGATACAACCGAGGACAGGGATACAACCGGTGTCAACAATGCAACCGAGGAAAAGGGTGCAACCGGTAAGTAAGGAAAGGAAAAGTGACAGGTCAAAGTTCTTACCTGTTCACTACATGAGGATCTCAAACGATCAAGTGAAGACTTCGGTATGATACGAATAACCAGGGAAGTCATAGTCAACTATCTGTTTAAACCAACTTTTTGACCGCGATTTAGTGCACTAAATCCGGATGACTTTGAGTTAACATGATGATCGGTTCAAGGTGCGTTTAAAGGTTTTAAAGCCGAAGTTTGTGGCTTTAAAACAAGGAGTTATCTCTTGTGAAGGAACGGTGCTTGATACACATCTATTGTTTTTCCTCATAAGAAGATAAAGCAAGAGCATGCATCGGATGTTTCCTTAGTGAACTAATACTCCACTAAGTGATGTATCTAAAAGAGATCTGTAATTAGGTTATGCATGAGAGGCGCAATTACGGCAAGAACTCTATATATTCTTCTGCCTGATGAGAATAGACTTTGCCTTCATTTTGTCGAAGAAAAGAGTGAACCTATACGCTAAAGAAGCTAGGGTAAACAAAAATAGAAGAGAGAGAAGAGTGTGCAGAGAAGCACAACAGTAAAGGAGAACACACCTATGGCGACCGGTGATGCTTCTCAGCTGAGCATAATAGAGATCTTATCAGGCTAAGCAAAGCCATTTGTAAAAGGTCAATCCCTCTATTGTTTTTTAACAACTACAATAGTTAAATCCCAATATTTGGGTGGACTCTAACAGGTCCCCTGTATCAAATCTTTTAACCGAGTGACATCTTGTAAGGTGTTCTAAGTCCTCTAACTAGGCAGGCACTAACCAGCCTCATTGTAACAAATCCCTTAACCGGGTCGCATTTAATAATGTGTTGTAATCCTTTAACAAGGAAGGCTCTTAACAGGGCGCACTTCAAGAGAGTGCAGAATTTGTGAGGTCTCCTCACACCGTGGTTTTCACCCAAATTGGGTTTCCACATGATAAATCTGGTGTCACTGTGTGATTGATTGATTGATGTTATTTTATGCTTGAATCTGTTTAGCTTACAGTTAAGTATACTTCATCAGATTTACACAGGGAAGTTTTATAGGTGTTGATTCACCCCTCCCCTCTCAGCACCGGTTGGGATTGTCAATTGGTATCAGAGCCAAGTTCATTTTCTTTACCGCTTAACTGCATAAAGAAAAGGTCAAGATGATGAGAAAGGAAGGACCAAAGTTTTCAAAGAAAAACTTTACTCTATGGTGCAGCAAAATGAAGTTGTACATGAAGACCACTGGAGATCAATACTGGACTCATGTTACCACTGATTACAGTGAACCCGCTGGCACCCTGACACCTAATGAACTGAAGATCAAAACTGAGCACACAACTGCTATGGATATGATAGCCAGCACACTACCTAATCATGTCTATGTTGAGATTGAGCACCTAGATTCCACTCAAAAGATGTGGGCTAAACTGCAACTGGTATATGGAGGGGACCCAAATGTTCAAAGAGCCAAGGTTGAAAGCCTCAAAGGAAAGTATGATGACGAGGATGAATGAGGGAGAAGACATTGAACAATACAGCAACCGAATCAAAGAAGTGATCAACTCCATCAAAAGCGTTGGAGGAAAGCTTAGTGACGAGGAGGTGGTTAGCAAAATACTGAGAACGCTCAGACCTCAGTACGCCATCAAGATCTCTGCCATTCAAGAGCTCAGATCGGTCACCAAAGATCAAGTCACCCTAGACTCCCTAATCGGTAAGTTGACTGCATTTGAATTGAGTAATTTTGATAATAGCTTACCCATTCAGGAAGCAGCTTTTAAGTCTTCTGTCAACATCTCTTCCACCAAAAAGGGAAGAGAAATCGGTAACTGCTCTACTGGTAAGATTGGTAATCTTGTTGAGAATTTGCTCTCAGAAGGGATGGAGCAAGACGAGTTTGAAGCACTCATCGCTAGGAGATTCCCTAGAGGGAAAGGGAAGTATAAAGGAAAGCTTCCTCTGAAATGCTTCTCTTGCAACAAGATAGGACATATTGCTGCAAGATGTCCTGATAATGATAATAAAGATAAGAGAGACCGGTTCAAGAGAAAAGCAAAGAAGGAATGCTACCTTGCAAAGGAAGGAGTCATAGACAATGAATCTGAAGACTCTAAGGATCTAGAAATTGCATTTGTTGCAATAAAAGAGGAGAGCCTAGTGGTAAGTGAAATGGCACTTATCTCAAGATCTCATCAGCATGATGATTGGATCATTGACAGCGATTGCACTCACCACATGATTGTTGATAAGAATAAATTTATCAGCTTGGAGCTCAATGACAGCAGATCAGTAACCTTTGGAAATAATACTCCCTGTGTCATCAAAGGAAAAAGTTCTATTAAACTCGGTAATGATGCTGTCTGTGAAGATGTGTACTAGGTTGAAGGACTCAAGTACAATTTAATGAGTGTTGCACAACTGAACAACAAAGGATTCCTGTTGGAATTCGGACAAGGTTCCTGTGTAGTCAAGAACCAATATGGAGCTCATGTTGCAACCGGTAGACAGAGCAAAGGGAATCTGTTCTATCTAGATTCAATGGAAGGAGCATGTCTCATAGCTTCAATCAAAGGAGAATCAAGCAAAATCTGTCTTATATCTAAAGAAGACAACAGCTGGTTATAGCACAAGAGACTCTGCCACATAAACTTTGACAGTCCTGTCAAAGTAAGCAAAAAGAAATTAGTTAGAGGACTCCCTGAGATTACAAAACCCAACAAAGGAGTTTGTAAAGATTGTCAATTAGGAAAACTGACAGGAACAAGTTTCAATAGTAAATCTTTCTCTGCTGAAAATGTTCTAGATCTTGTGCACACAAATTTGTGTAGACCAATGAGAACAAAGAGCTACTACAGAGACCAGTACTTCATGCTCTTTGTAGATGACTTCTCTAGAATGATGTGGACTCTCTTTCTCAGAAAGAAATTAGAGGCATTTCACATGTTTAAAATCTACAAGGCTAGAGTGGAGAAGGAAACCGGTAAAAGCTTGAAGTGTTTGAAATCAAACAGAGGAGGTGAATACAATTCTCAAGAGTTCACTCACTACTGTGAGGAACATGGCATAAAGAGGCAGCTATCTGCACCAAGGACTCCTCAGCAAAATGGAGTAGCAGAAAGAAGAAACAGTATGCTGATTGATTGTGCAAGAACCCTGTTGATTCAGAAGGATCTTCCTCATCACTTCTGGAGAGAAGCTATCAGCACTGTTGTCTACACACTGAACCGAGTTCAAGACAAGAAAGGAATTGGTAAGACCCCCTATGAACTATGGTTCAATCATACTCCTAGTGTAGGTTACTTCAGAATCTTTGGTAGTAAATGTTACATCAAAAGAGATATGTACTCTAGGAAGTTTGATCCCAAGAGTGATGAAGGAACACTTTTGGGTTACTCTACCAAAATCAAAGCCTACCGGTGTCTGAACAAGAGAACGGGAAAAATAATTGAAAGCATCAATGTAAAAGTTGATGAATATTCAAAACCGATTAAGAAGACCGGTCATAATGAATATGACAGTTTGGAAGGCCAAAATGAAGGGAATCTTATTGAGTTCAATGTAGTAACAACCGAAGATGAAAGAGAAGAACATATCAATAGACATCTAGAGCGGGAGATTGTGCCTGAAGCTGACGGGCCGACACAAGATGTTGAACAAGCAGTTGTTCATGGCCATGATGAAGAAATTGCTCAACCGGAAGAACCTGACCGGGAACAGAGACCGGTTCTTCCAAGGTATGTCACATATCACTCTACTGATAATATAATTGGTGACAAACATGCAAATGTCTTGACCAGGAAAAAGGCCAAAGAAAATATCTATTTGTTTTCCTGTATAGAGCCCAAAACCACCAGGGAAGCTCTAGAAGATGAAAATTGGGTCAAGGCCGTGGAGGAAGAAATTGAGCAAAGAGAAAAGAATGATACATGGGTACTTGTGCCTAGACCATAGGACAAGAATGTCATTGGGACAACGTGGGTCTACAGGAACAAGTTGTATGAAGAAGGGAAAGTCATAAGAAATAAAGCAAGACTGGTCTGTAAAGGGTATGCTCAAGAAGCTGGACTGGACTATGGAGAAACCTTTGCACCTATGGCCAGATTGGAAGGAGTAAGAATTCTTCTTGCTTATGCTGCTCACAAGAAATTCAAAGTATACCAGATGGATGTCAAGTCTGCATTTCTAAATGGAATATTATAGGAGGAAGTTTACATTGAACAACTAGAGGGCTTCACATCTACACAAAAGGGTGGTATGGTCTGTAAACTGAAAAAGGCTCTCTATGGGCTAAAGCAAGCTCCAAGAGCTTGGTATGAGAGGTTGCACTCATACCTCCTGACCATAGGATTCACAAGAACCGGGGACAATAGCAATATGTATCTCAAAACCGGAAAAGATGGGAATCTGATGGCAGAAATCTTTGTGGATGACATTATCTTTGGAGGAGATGACAGGATGAGCAAAGCCTTTGCTGAAGAAATGAAGCAAAAATTTGAGATGTCTATGATAGGAGCCATAAAATTCTTCATTGGACTACAGGTCCATCAACTAAAAGAAGGTATTTTTATCTCTCAGTCCAAATATATAAAAGAAAATCTTAAGACTTTTGGACTTGAAGAATCCAAACCGGTTGGTACACCAATGATAACTAACCTCAAGTTATCAAAGGAGGATGATGCAAAAGAAGTAAATGAAACATTGTATCGGTCCATGATAGGGAAATTACAGTATGCAGTACACAGTAGACCGGACATTGCACATGTTGTTGGCATAGTTGCAAGATTCTCTGCAAACCCCAAAGAAACACATCTGATAGCAATAAAGAGAATTTTCAGATACCTGAAGGGTACTGAGGAGTATGGCTTGTGGTTTCCTCACAAGGGAGGCTTCCAAGTAAAGGTTTACACCGATGCAGACTGGGCTGGCAACATTGATGACAGAAAGAGCACAAGTGGTGGTGCATTCTTTCTCGGTGGGAGGATTGTGTCTTGGACAAGTAAGAAACAAAACTGCATTTCACAGTCAACTGCAGAAGCTGAATATGTTGCTGTTGCAATCAATTGCACACAGGTGATCTGGATCAAACAACTACTGGAAGGAATCCAGGAACAGATACCTGAACCAATTGCAATCTACTGTGATAGCACCAGTGCAATAAACATATCCAAAAACCCTGTCATGCACTCCAAGACAAAGCACATTGCCATCAAGTATCATTACTTGAGAGAGCTGGTACAAGACAACGAGGTAAGATTGGAGTATGTTCCCACAAAAGAACAGATTGCAAATATCTTCACAAAGCCACTACCAAAGAGTACTTTTGAATATCTCAAAGCTAAACTAGGGGTGATACCCCTTCCTGATCATCAGTAAACTAGCAAAGGTGATCATCAGTTCATTATGCTTCAACAGAGAGTTTCACCTCATCTTTCATGGACTGATAAAAAGGATTGTTGCTCGAAGGGGGAGCAAATTACATTAAGGTAGTCTTTCTGACTAGCCTTTGGCATTAATGTCAAAAAGGGGGAGAGTTTGGCAATAGCAATAAACCGGTAGATGACCAGCAGTGGCAGTAGCAGTGATACAGAGGTACAAGCACATAGGACAGGTGACATGATTGCCCATTAAGATTTTGCCATCAATGCCAAAGAGGGAGATTGTTGGCATCAAGAGATGGTAACCGGTAAGCCTGCTATAAGCCTGCTACCGGTACATGGCAATTAAGTATTGTCATTGATTGGCAAAAGAGAAAAGAGAAAGGAGATGTTTTGACATCTCAATCTAAGGTCCAAAGTTCTAAGGAGATCTGTATGTAAAGAGGCTGGTTTGGCAACCGGTGACACTATGCAAGGAAGAAAAGACTACATCTTCTCATCAAGAGCAACCAGTCACTAAGCAAAGAGCATCTGCAATCGAGTTAAGGATCCAGCCAAGGAAAGGGATACAACCGGTGTCAACAATGCAACCGAGGAAAAGGGTGCAACCGGTAAGTAAAGAAAGGAAAAGTGGCAGGTCAAAGTTCTTACCTGTTCACTACATGAGGATCTCAACCGATCAAGTGAAGACTTCGGTATGATACGAAGAACCAGGGAAGTCATAGTCAACTATCTATTTAAACCAACTCTTTGACCGGGATTTACTGCACTAAATCCGGATGACTTTGAGTTAACATGGTGATCGGTTCAAGGCATGTTTAAAGGTTTTAAAGCCAAAGTTTGTGGCTTTAAAATAAGGAGTTGTCTCTTGTGAAGGAATAGTGCTTGACATGCATCTATTGTTTTTCCTCATAAGCAAATAACGCAAGAGCATGCATCGGATGTTTCCTTAGTGAACTAATACTCCACTAAGTGATGTATCCGAAAGAGATCTGTAATTAGGTCATGCATAAGAGGCGCAATTAGGGCAAGAACTCTATATATTCTTTTGCTTGATGAGAATAGAGTTTGCCTTCATTCTGTCGAAGAAAAGAGTGAACCTGTACGCTGAAGAAGCTAGGGTAAACAAAAATAGAAGAAGAAAGAGAAGAGTGTGCAGAGAAGCACAATAGTAAAAAAGAACACACCTGCAGCGACCGGTGATGCTTCTCAACTGAGCATAATAGAGATGTTATCAAGCTAAGCAAATCCATTTGTAAAAGGTCAATCCCTCTATTGTTTTCTAACAACTACAATAGTTAAATCCCAGTATTTGGGTGGACTCTAAAAGGTCCCTTGTATCAAATCCCTTAACCGGGTGACATCTTGTAAGGTGTTCTAAGTCCTCTAACCAGGCAAGCACTAACCGTCCTTATTGTAACAAATCCCTTAACCGGGTTGCATCTAATAGTGCGTTGTAATCCTCTAACAGGGAAGGCTCCTAACAGGGCGCACTTCAGAAGAGTGCAAAATTTGTGAGGTCTCCTCACACCGTGGTTTTCACCCAAATTGGGTTTCCACGTGATAAATCTGGTGGTACTATGTGATTGATTGCTTGATGTTATTTTATGCTTGAATCTGTTTAGCTTACAGTTAAGAATACTTCATCAAATTTACACAGGGAAGTTTTATAGGTGTTAATTCACCCCTCCCCTCTCAGCACCGGTTGGGACTATCACCCCATTAAATCCATCGATAGCTGAGTTTAGGTCCCCGACCAAATAATTCTAGCTATAATTGGCAAACTCGAAGAGTACTCGCAACATTTTTTGTCTGGCAAGTAACTCACAAAAAAAACTCGCCAAGATCTTCTATAGAGAGTTTTTGGCAAGTATCCGTTGAGTTTGTGGCATTTTTTTTTCAAAAAATGCAACGAGTCAACACCATTAACTCAATTAGTAACAAGAAATTAAAAAAATTATTTTTTAAAACATTTATGTAAACAAAAATATGCCAAATACTTAATTTTGTTAAGTGATAAAATTGTGAAAAAAGTGTGCAACATGAAGTTTTGTTTGGTTTCAAAGGCCTTAATTTAGGCTTGGTAACTTAGACAATTGTCTTTATCACTATCATAATATCATTGATCAATGACAAAGAATCATACTCTCAGTATCAAGATTCAAATTCCATTATTATTATAAATTACAATCAACCTTCAACTTCACACAAGAAAGGCATAGGACAAATTAGAGGTCATTCATTTGGATGGCATTGATCCTTATAGCAATTGGACAAGGCAGGAAGAGGAGACCTCATTAATTATTAAAGTCAAGATTCTTGATTTTGAGAGGGAAATCATGGAGGATGTGACTGCAACAAAAGGAGCTACTACATTTTCATTTGATGATATTGATGAGGCAATGAGTTGTTGTCATCTAGCAGAGGGATGGAGGTCGAATTAGAGTCACAAACACAACCTTTAATGTCGAGCAAGGAGCTGCAACGGATTGCAAAGATTACAACCTCTCCCCAAGTTTTCAATAGACCACAAAAGAGGAAGATGTAAAATGTTGTAATATATTCTATTTATGAATTATAATGATGATTTTCAAAGCCAATCATCATAAATTCATACTAATTGCTAGCTAACTATTGCATCAGGATTTTGCATGATGATGCAATTGTGTACGCAATTTGTACTCAAATAAATCAAATTTAACAGAAAAATACTTTTGCACCCATTTATAGGCTTATTGGATACATTTTGTCATTGAATTTTGGGGAGAAAGCATTTATAAAGAGATTCAAGCAATTTTTAAAGTTGCTGATATCTGGCTGAGGTTTTGCCAATTTCTTTCTGATTCTTTGCCAAGTCACAAATTTGGGGTGTTGAGTTTTTCACAAAAGAGTCATATATGGTTTATTAACAAGTGAAAGGACTTCCCATCAAATTAATAAAACTTACAATGATTTCCCAGTCCATAGACACTCTCCTTCTACAATCATACTGAAAGTCTGCTAAAAATATCCTCCAAGAAAACTAATGAATATGACTCAAATCCACCTTCTAAAGGTAGGAAAAAAAGTATACATGTCTATCAACCCTATACCAACTAGGATGTAGTGATGCAATAAACTAATACACAAGCCCTACATGCCACAATTCTTTGGAATGAATGAAGTCCTCAAAATTATCTCTAAGTCCCCATTCCAATAAAGCAACTCATAGCAATAAGCACACATCCATGTGAAGATTTCATAACTGCATCAATGTCAAGTGCCAATGCCCTCAAAAGAGAAAATGATAGCTAACATGAAGAAGAAATTTCCAGATGAATGAATGAAATTTCACCATTAAACCCCTTCACAAGCAATAGTTTCCATTTTAACCTTAATAATCACAGGCAAATTGATATTTCACAATTATTTCTAGAAGCACCAATAGGAGAGGAAGCAATCTTTTATGCAATCAGGTGAAATAGGGTGGAATCCCAAACGAACCAAAGGCCAATAGAACACCAATATGAAACAAAAAGACAGTATCATATATTATTCAAGCAATTTGCAAAGCCAAATCATTGATAGAAAACATTTTCATTCAGCATATGATTATGCAGTTCAATAGATTGAAAAGTTTTCTTTTGGGGTTCTTAAGGCTCTAAGGCTAAATTCTCGAGGTTGAAATTCAAAAATTATATCATATTCAAAGAATGTCAGAAGTTACCTTGGAATAGGACCACCCTCTAAAATCAAATAAAAAGAGAAGGTAGAAATAAAAAGAAACTAGAATATCTAAATAATTTCTTCTACCACTACACAATCAAAACGAAGAATAGTTGACATTGCTGCCACTATTGATTTATGCTCAACAGGATTTGGGGGTTTCTTTCTTGTAGCTCCCAAGAGGATTGCTCCAAGAGACAAGTGTAAGGTCCCAAGAACAGACCACAAGCCATAGAAGAGTGGGGTGACAACAATGTGGAGAACGAAGAAACAAATAAATCTCAACTATCTCCCTTGCAACCATGCCAAAAATCACATATAACAGACTTTGATGATAAAGAGTAGAGTGTAAGGAAGAACTGTGGCATTCCTCGTTGATTCTAATAACACCCACAACTTCAATGACTCAGAGATAGCGAAACCTATAGGGTTAAAGAATCAAATTTGGTGACATTTGCGGACATACAGCTTTCTCTAGCACCAAATCTCAGGGTATTGTTGAACACGAGACTATAATTGAATGTACCAAGTAGTCAATGGGCTGGAATTGTAGCTGGATAACCATGAATTGAACTCTAATTTTATTGTGATGCCAGCAGAAGTGAACGTAGTTATGGTGGCAAAGTATTCAGATCTTTGAGAAATTCCAACTAGATCTTGATAAATCGTAAGTGAAATTTGAGGAAAGACATCTAGTAAGAGTTAGGTGTCTGAAAGAAAATCTAAATAAACCAATTGCAACTCTTACGATAGGTAAATAACTTGCAAAAGGCTAATAATGTTATGCTTTGCCTGCATGAAATGAAAGTTCTTCATTATGTCCACTATGGGACCTAAAGTTGAATTGCATAGCAAGAAACAAAAGTCACATCCAACCACCTAGAACTCCTATTTCTTTGCTGATCATGGATCTTTTGCAAAGAATTTTGATCAAGTAATCTACTATTAATGTTTCTTGCTGTAATTTCCACCTCCCTGTTTCACACCTAAAATGGTGTGAGCTAGTTCTTAACTAGGTCATTAGCATTTTAGCTTTCTATTTCATCTCTGCTCCTATATAGTGTTTTTTATCATGGTCAATGTGGGATTGAGTTGCTTAACATAATATGCTCTTGTGTCTATGTTGTTTCCCAAATGATTGCTTCGATTCTCTCTCACGTGGTTTTTGATTTCCACATTTGTATTTGGGCACTCTTGCATGTTAATTCCCCATTTACACATCCACTTGGTATTTTGCTTCATCCACATGTTCTTTCTTCCATTCAACTTTTCATTGACTGCTATTGTAGGCCAATAGTGTCCTTCAATGTTCTCTATTATTTTCAAATATTCTGGCCACCAAATCAATGCTGCCACTTCAACTAGAAAGGATCCAGCCTTGGCTAAGACAACCTCATATGGGACCATGGCTTTATAATTTGAAACTGCTTATAATTAAAAGTCTTTGTAACCGTTCTACTTGCCTCCATCGCGATATTTGTGTGTTGCTGCCCCAAACTTCACACCCACATAGCACCACTAGAATAATGTCGTATTTGTTTTCTGATCTCATAGCTCTGCTAATTTGCATGTGTTTTGAAGCACGTATAGAGCTTCCATCCCCATTGTATCCTTCTTGTCCTACAAGTCTCCCAACTAAGATTGTTGTTAAAATCGGGACTCATATTTGCATCCATATACCACTTGCAAGGGGCTTCCTTCAAACTCAAAATATATTTGCTTCTTTTTTCTACTCAATGCAAAGATCGTGACCTTGGTTTTGTTAATGTTCACTTGCATTCCGACCTCCTGACATAATAGTTCTAGAGCTCTCAAGTGTTATTGCAAACAAAGTGTCATTTTCGCCATTAAGATGAGGTCATCCACATAGAACATTAACTTTACCGCATATCCCCACCACTTGACTTGTCTATTCACTCCTCTAACTTGTTTGCGCCCAAACAGAGTAGGGAATAGCAGATAGCTTTGATTAAATTAGATGTTGCTCCCAAAACATTTTAATAAACCATCCTTTGTTCTAATTTTGGCTTGAACCTGATCATAAAGCTTGTGGACTACTGCCCTATATTTTTCTAGTATTTCCAATTCTTCCATTCTGCCCTAGTGTTTGCTTCTAGACACCATGTCAAATGCCTTTTGAAATTGACAAAACAACAAAAAAAGCTCTTCCCCCTATGTCTCCCAAAGCTCTTCCCCCCATTTTAAGAATTCAAGGTCCCAAGCCTTGCCAACCACCAACGATTTGATCCCTTCTTTTATATCTGTAGTGGAGAAGGGTTTGGCCTTAGTGAATCTTTATTTTGGTCTCTTTCTTAAAAAAAAAATTTGCATAATCTAGCCAGTGACTAATATTTTGGTCTCTTTCAATGTCTGCTATACTATTCTCGGCATTTGTTCTAGTCTGCTGCGATTCCCTCCACAAAAACCCTTAGATTATGCTTCCCTAAAGAAATTAACTCCTTCCTCTTACTCTCTTGTGTTCATTTTTGAGATCCCACTTAAGTTTCATGCACTTTTTTACTCGCTACATTCTTTTGGCTGCCTTGCACTCTTCATCGTACAACAGATTTGCTGGTCAAATGTTTTGATACCTCTTCTGGCCCTAGTTCTTTTCTGCATGCTATAAGAGTTTTGTGGATTATTGCCAACAGGTTATTGCTGCCAGCATCTTTTATTTCCTGTAACTGTTTTTCAGGCAAAATCTTATAAAATCAATATCCAACGTCTAATAAAAGAAATGATATGTGATAGCTGATTAACGAGTAGGCAGTAAGGCTTTTAAATTTTGCAATCTATGGCATAGACTACCACCAGTTAGGAAGCAAAAACACGTCATCATGTCGGCCAATTGAACAATGCGTCAGTACTTCAAAAGATTGATTTTCAATCTGATTATCATAAGGATGAGAGATATTAACTAACACGAAACAAATTTCCAAAACCATCACTCCCCCTCTGATTCTCAGTAATGCTGCGATTGAAACTCCTGAAATATTACAGCACAGAGCATTGTAATTGCTGGGACAGAGCAGTTCACGAAGGGGAGGAATGTTACAAATTAGAGATAATCAGCTTCAATATTAGTTGCATTCATAATGTATAACTCCATTACGAATTCTCTGTGTCCATTGTAATCGTTACTAATATCCACACATTATATTTAAATTTATATCCCATCGTGAACAAAATTGATTAAACTCCCCTTCCAAACAGTCACCCAAGACCCAGTACAAGCTAAATTTGTAAGTTTACGGTCCTCAAAACAACAAAAATGAACGAGCATAAACAGCATGGAAGGGATCTGCAACATACCCATCTGGATAGACATCGCCCCTGATAGGAAAAACAGTAGAAGAATTCACAGAATTGGCAGATGAAACTTTAACATCCTTAATCCTGACCACATCCCTCTCCACAAACATACCCAACTTCAGTTGAGGATTATCTCCCACAGGGCCACGATAGTCAACTCCATACTTAGGAAACAGCTCATACACCCCAATCTTCTTATCATCTTCTTCATTGTTGGATTCATCAAAATTAGAAGACCACTGCCAAATTGCCAGAGCTAATACCCCAGCCAACAGAATAGCAGACACCTTCCTGAGATTTAGGCCCCTCCTGCTTAACAGATACCTTCTGGGATTTGAAATGGGTATCTGCTGCTGATGTGGCATCTGCTGCTGACGTCGCAATACAGAACCCCATCTGACAATAAAAGCTGACCAGATTGTTTTTCCTTCAGATAGATTGTCTGGAGGGGGCAAGGAGATTATGACCACCCCTTTCAAGTCGGGCTGCTGCAATGACGAAGCCATGTGGGTAAATGTATATACACAGAATATGTATAAACCCCACTTTAGCTGACCCCCATCAGAGGATGGATATAACAATCTTCTTATGTAAGACCTCAGTGATAACCAATCTTCTTATGTAAGACCTCTGACCCATTTCCCGCCTGGATGAGAGAGTAGTGAATTTCTACGAAATGTAGCCTTGCGGGACCCACCACGTCAGACTCTACCACCCGAATCAACATAGGGATTTCAAGAATGATGGTCGAGTAGCCGCTATATTTGAACGTTTTTACAACAAGATACGATCACAAATTTCTTAGGTAAGAGACTATCAATTGAATGGTGAAATCCAACTCCATGGAAATCGAACCAAAAATGGCAGGTTTAGAGGCATATATATAAACACTTTAGTTATTATTTCCTACCTCTCACAAATTATTGGGATTAATAGATATAAGTGTGCACTTATGGGTGGCCAACAAATAGCCAATAGGTTTTGGATGAAAGTGTGCAATCGGTGAATTTAGAAAGTTGTGTGAATTGAGAAAAAGTTCAAGTATTGACTAACCGTCAATAAGGGTTATAGGGATCGATAAGTGGTCGTGTAATCGTACAATTTAAAACTTTTATCAATTGAGTGAAAGTTTAAGTATTGACCAACAGCATAACAGTTAGATTAAAAAACACTAGAAATGTAGGATGAGTGGTCATCTGACAAGAAGGGTGGGGAAAAGGTGTGGCATCTAATTAAATTGTTTGGTCGATTTTAAAATATGTTTATTTTAGCAAGAATGTGTTGGTTGAGGGGTTAATTTGAAAGGGATGCTTTAGTCGCATTCATCGCATATTACTAAGGAGGACAAGTAGTCATGTAATCGGACAATTTACAAAGTTGTTTACTAAACATCTTTGTCAATTTAGTGAAAGTTCAAATTTTGACGGATTGTCCGACATCAAGGGTAATAATTAGGGTATTTTTGGTGTGGCATCTGACATGTTTGTTTAAGGTGAAACCTTGATCCATGAGGTCCTATTTGCTTTTGTCAATGATCGAGTTTGCAATCTCCAAAAATGTATGATCAAAATATGGGTTGAACACCATTCTAGAGATTCTGCGGGCTTTCTATATCTTACGACCACCCTCCAACAACACGGCTATAGTATCGACTTTTGTATCCACTAGTGAACTACATCTCTTGTACTTCTCGATGGCCTTCATCAACCAAGAGGGACAAGTAACCACAACGTATTTAGAATCATTGCTAATAGTATTGATAGGGAGTGGGACTGGGGATTCGGGAGAATTACAATCAGTTTGCAACGACAATTGGGAGCTATCAAACAATGTGTCTGGAAGGTTGTCTTGATTGATTTGCTGAGAGATAAAGGACTAACTCTCTTGCCCAGCTATGACAATAGTTGACAAGTCACTTGAACCAAGACA
The DNA here is from genome assembly GCA_027943335.1 of Chamaecyparis obtusa. Classification (NCBI taxonomy): domain Eukaryota; kingdom Viridiplantae; phylum Streptophyta; class Pinopsida; order Cupressales; family Cupressaceae; genus Chamaecyparis; species Chamaecyparis obtusa. The sequence goes on along the minus strand of BSBK01006608.1, from coordinate 665,763 downwards.
AACAGGAACAAAACTTGCTTGATGTGCCTATGTGTTAGAAGATGTAGCGACATCTTGCTCACATATGAGATTGTGCATTGTACTTTAATGTTGTTTCTTGCCATCTACTCCAAAGTGAAAAATATTTACCTTAGGTGTGGAAGATGAAATGGTTAGGGTTTGTGAAGGATTAGAAGCTTCAAGTGTTTTTTGCTTTGGACTTGTTGTGTATTTGTGGACCGATGAATTAGTACATTCTTTCATATTTTTTTCTATCCATCTCCGCATTCTAGAGATTACAAGAGTAGTTTTGTGTCTTATACTTGTTTCATCATGTCCTCCAATCATGATAGTTCTAGAAGCACTACAAGTGGAATATTTTCTACAACTGGCATCCACCAAATCTGAAGCATCATCGATCAATTCCCTAAGAACTAATAGTGGTAGCTCACATGCCATATGCAATCCTCCTAATAATCTTCAAATTGTGCCATGTGCAAATATGATGCCCCTTTGAGAACATTTCTACATATAAAACACTTGATATCAAAATGACTTCTCATCATATGAATGCAAATTAAATGTTGATAAAATCATTCATACTGTCCTTGCAGCATCATTGCTCTTGCAAGAAAAGTTAGTGAATGGGATAGGGAAAAGTAACCCTTCTTGTTCATTTCATCAACATATTTCACATTAACATTTACCATCTGATGGTACACTTCTAAAAATATGAAACAATTAGAGGTATATTTGGGCAATTTACAAAGAAAATTTTCAAAACCCCTAATTCTTAAATAAGAGAAGTTATCGAACTGGATAAAATAACTGCCATGTCGGGTTATAAGTGCTGGAGTTTGTGATGAGACTTTTTTCTTGACGATCCTTCAATCTTTTTAATTACAACCCAGAGAAAGCAATCATTGACAATGTGATAGGTCTTCATTCCAATTTTCTTCTGTAGCTGTGGAAAATACTCATAAAAAGGAGTATCTGAAGCGGGAAGTTCTAAGGTCTGCAAATCGGGTCAAGCACTCTGTATGCATCAAAAGGGAGCACATGTAAAAAAAGTCGATGCATCTATACCTTACCAACTAGTCTTGCATATGATGGCTTATCAGGGTTGTCCAATCAAAGTATTGATTATCAGTAAACATGATTATTAAACATTCGCACATCCATGGAGAAAAATCTTATGCTTGAACACTACCGACAACATGATATAACAAGGTAATAATGTCATCTATCTCTTGTTTGAAATGATTTCTTACAAGGATGGATGGGAGGTCTGAGTTGTCCTTAGATTCTATTTTCAATCATTCCAGATGAATTCAACTTAAACACCATTCTTCTCTATCATTGAAATGAACCCATCCTCTAGTGATAGATATGTTTATAAATAACTCGCAGTCTAGCAACTTGAGAGCTTTGGACATAGCTTGAGAGTCAATTTTCGCAATTACAGAGCCGTTTGAGCCACAAATTCCATGTGATTTAGAGTAATAGTTTGTGGCGCGATGAACAATCAATTCAGGGCAAGGCATGACCTTTGGAAAATCCTCAGCTTCCAGAAGGCCACTTTCGACTACTTTCTTGGAAATCAATGAACCTGATTCTTCTGTCATTCTTTTAACAATTTTGGCAGGAGCGACATCTCCTAACTTGGTATGAAACACAGTGGCTAGGTTGTTGTGGAAAATATTTGACATGACATATGCCAGGCTGTACACTTCATATGAAACAACGCAACTTAGAAAAAACCCTAGAAATGTGCTTACTAGGGAATAAGCAGGCAGTAAATTTATGGAAAATTTGTCTAGTAAATTCAATGGGGTGATTATTATTAAATTTATCGCAGTGAGTAATTATCCTAATAAAGGATTACTATTAATCAAATTGAAAGATTAAATGTAAACAAATATTAAGGCTGATCATGTTAGGTTAATTTCTCTTGTTTATGGGTCGAAATTGTGGTTTACGGCGATTCGCGGGCGTTGTGAAAAGGCAAAAACATTAATCAACAATTCGCCAAACCAAAATCGAAGCTGGAATAGCTCAGTTGGTTAGAGCGTGTGGCTGTTAACCACAAGGTCGGAGGTTCAAGCCCTCCTTCTAGCGGTTTTATATTTATTGTTTACGATTGATATAATTGATAATCATTTCAAAATAATTATTTTAATATTGAAATCATATAAAAAATATTAAGATACGGGTTTTTAATTTTAGAATATTTTTGAATTGCATTTAATTTGAGCAATAGGTCATTATTAAGATAAAGATATTTTAATTCTTTAATTTTATAAAATTATAATTATAAAAAAAAAATGGATACTTATTATATATTTAAGTAATTATAATTATTTTTAAAATATCAATATATAAAGATTAAAATTATAGTGGTTAATTGTTATGTGTACAATGAACAAAACAAACTAGAGAAGAATACGAGATATGTAGGTTACTATGTGTCTAAAATTGTCGCCTTTAATTTTATCCATTGTTATGAATTTTGTTAAAACAAGACATAATAAATAAGAGAATATGTTCCACAAGTGGAAGAAAAGGTTAGAGAAACCAAAAATCTATGGAGAATTACTCCACAAGCTTAGGAGGAATGTCAATAAATACAGATAGGATGGGTTTCTCTCATTGCCTTGACTTCACGCTTCTTTATTAACTGATAAGTGCATTGCCAAAGTAAAAATTATAAACTTTTAAAATATCAATATATAAGGATTAAAGTAATATTTAATTGTGGATAAAAAATAAAATAAAATTTATAGTGGTTAATTGTTATGTGCATGATGAGTGCAAACAAACTAGAGAAGAAGAAAATGAGATATATGAGCCACTAGATGCCTACATTGTCTCCTTTAATTTTGTCCATTGTTATAATTTTTGCCAAAACAAGACAATTAATAAATAAGAGAATATGTTTGACAAGTGGAAGAGAAGAAGAGAAAATTTGGGAGACAATAAACTCTATACAAAATTAAAACACAAGCTTCAGAGGAATGTCAATAAATGTGCATATGATGAGCCTTTGTCATTGACTTGGCTTAATGCTTCTTTATTGTCTGAGAAGTGCATTACCCCTACCTTGGCTCTTTCACTTATCTTTTGTATAGAGACCTCTTGTGCTCACTACAAGTAGGGCTACAAAATATGGACCAAACTTATTGGGGCCGCATTGACTTTGCAAGACAAGCCAATGCTTAGATTTACTATCCTAATGATACCCATTTCAAGCACTAACTATTTAACTGCATTATGGCCTTTCCCTTCGCTCTCAAGGTTTCTTTCAATCTGTTTTCCATTACACTCACTTTATTTTACAATACTTGGCATGATAGGGCAAGATTTATCTTGACTAGGGTTGGAACAAGCCAATTCTATCCTATCCACTTTCTTCTTCTCTACAATTACCCTAACCATTTTTAAATATAGAAAAATTGTGACATAAATTAGAATAATATTTTAGATGATGTCGTAAGTATCTAGAAGAAAAGAGTCCATTGAGAACTATTGTACGAGCTTAGAATGAATTCCAGTAAATGTGTAAATAATGAGTCTCTATCATTGGCTTGGGTTCATCTTCTCCAATTCCCTATAAGTTCATTGCCCCTACTTTAGCTTTGTTTTTTATCTTTTGCATAAAGAACCTCTTATGCTCACTTTGAGGAAGGATAAAAAGTGTGAACCAAACTCATTGGGGTCATCATGACTTTGTAAGACAACTCAATGCTTAGATTCACCAACCTAATGATGCCTACATTAAGCACCAACTCTTTAACTACATCATGATCTTTCCCTTTACTCTCAAGATTTATTTTAGTTTTTTTTCCTTTATTCTTACCTCACTTTATAATAGTTGGCATGATTGGACAATCTATCTTGACTTAAGGTTGAAAGGTGTTCCTATCTTACCCACCTTGTTCTTCTCTATCATTATGCTAACCTTTTTAAAATTGAGGAAAATTATGACATAAATTAGAGGAAAATTGTGAGATAAATTAGAGCACTATGATAGATGATGTATCTTTCTAAGTTTCATAGTTAGAATATATAATTTTTGAACAAAACATTATTTGATGTACTTAAAGGTTTCCAAAAGTGGCTACCCAAAAAATCGTGTGGAACATGTGCTTTGTTGGTTCATTAGTTTTTAAAATCACTTTCTATTTTTTTAATTCTTATAGGAAAGCACATACACATGTATTTATATGTAAGGACCGTACTAACGAAAGTGGGTACCTTACAAAAGGCTCTAGTTTGGTGGTTTCATTAACCATTCATATCCTCAAAGACAATAGTTAAGGTTTTGTTATCATATTTAATTGGTGTTAAGTTTGTACCCTTCTTTATATCACCTTAATGCTATTTATGACACTTTGTTATGAGATTTTATACTTAAGCATAAATTTCATCACATTTTCTAGTGCCACATTATTTTTAGATTGGATCTCTAGTGTAATTAAAAAAGGTTTAATCTAGAAAATGATATACCTATTGTGCTCTCATAACATCCTATAGACACCCCAAAATTGACTATCCATTTAATAATATCTAAATAAATATTTAATTAATTGTTTTCTCCACTTCACTTTCTTTCCATATTCTTGTAGTTGATTATAATTTTATTATTTAATAAATGATTTATTCTTTGTAATTAATTAAATCTCATTTTCCCATTTTTGCTAAGATTAATTAACTTATTTAATTCAAACATAGTATCCACTTCTAAACCTAATAAATTAGTTAATTGGTGATTGATTAATCAACTACTCCTCCTTAAGTCCTCGTCCCCACTTTCTCTAGTATAATATTTCTGCAATTCCAAAACATCCCATCATGTGTCATGTGCTTTTCATCTTTGCATGTGCAAACTTGCACAACCATCAATAACTTTACACCTCATGTAGCACAAATTCACTTATTACAAATGCCACTTTTAGGTTTGATCGTACATGGGGCAATCTCCCTTCTTTCGATAAATCTTATTTTTAAATGTTAGGGTTTTAAGGGAAACCAGATAAATAAAAAATATTAAAATATAATACAAAATAAGAGAGGAAAAATAGCAAAATACAATAACACAAAGATTTAAAGTGGTTCACACAATGCACGGGCTACATCTACTAGATAAACAGTTTCTCATTTCTTTCTATTATCTAGTGAAGAGAAAATTACAATACGATGATCTCTCACATTACACAACCACTTATTTATAAGCCTTTAACATGGCTTGCAAAGGTTAGTTTACGTGCCAAAACAATATCTGAATCCTTTATTAAATAATAGATTATTTTTTGCTTCAAGGATGTTTCCCTAGAAAACCCTAGCTAGGGGCATTGCCCCTAGAGAAACCCCTACTAGGGGCGTTGCCCCCAAAACCCAACCGCAAGCTCCACCTCTGGCCCCCTACCAAGGGTTCATCCCCACGAGCCCTACATGAGGGGCTCTACCCCCTGCACTTCCTCATTAGTTAATTTGGGCGGAAAGTGTGGCTGACAAAGTCACTGCAACAACATGATTAGTCGCCACATACCAACATTAAACTCTTGCCTCCCTTGGAGCATGAAAAAAAATCTTACCAAAATCTCCATTTTCATTATCCAATCTCTATTTTTCACCCACCCTTTCCAATGAACCATCACATGATGCTTGTTCATTTCCTCTTTCTTGAAAGACATCCTCTACTCTAAGCCCTTTCTATTTTGGGTACATTTTAGCCCTCCTTCCTTCATACCATGAATCTATAAATGAAAGCTTTCACTATTCATTTTCATTTCCTTTTTCTATTAAGTACATGTCATCATTTTTATATTCTAAATATGCCATATCATTGTTATGTTGGTTGTCCATCAAGAGTCCACATCTATAATCAAACAAGTAAAAAATTGCTTTGGAGAAAATCAAGTGAATATATGGTTCACTCTACTTTCCTCTCTATCTAAGGAGAAAGGTGAAATGAGATGAAAGGTATTACATATTAGATTTATCCTATGTTATTTACCGTCTTTCATTTTCTTTTATTCACATCCAAATGATTTTTTCATTGCTGTTGCACTTGACTGATCATAGAAGAAATAAATTTTGCCTTCACTAATTCTTGTGTTATTACCATCAACATTATATTTATTATGTTTTGGTATGATTTCAACATAGTTATTTTTATTAAGGTAAAGGAAAAATGGTAGATGCATACTAACACATATGGAGGAGCTAATAATGACTTTTATTATGTGATTTGTTGCCACAACTAAACATCAAAGTCCAAGATATATTGTATCAATAGATGACCATACAAATATCCTCACATCTACAAGTATCAATAATATTTATATGAATTAGATGTATATGTGTACTTAAGATGAACACACATAGTATCCTAGTATCTAAAAATACTAATAATAATTGTGCACTTTGTTTGTTTTGTTTGTGTGGTGGAATTTTGGGTAGTCATAAAAATTTGTAACTTTCAATTGTACTTAAAGAAATAAAAAGCCATGAAAATGAATCGACCTCTATATGTTAGATAGATAAAATGTGATTATGCAAGAATATGTTTCTCAATCAAGGAATGATAGGACAACAATTCTCTCAATTAAACAATCCTATTTCTTTTATTTTTTCAACATTTCTTGTTGATATTATAAAACTTATGATGGACTTTGTTGCAAAAAGCTTCAAGATTCAATTGGGGTTTTGGATGAAGGATTTTATCAATTGAGAGGATGGTTCCATTTAAAAATAATGAACTAAATTGTCAATATGAGGATCAACAAAAAAATTTGGTGACGTGATGTTTAATACTTATTTTATCTTTTATTTTTCTTTCCATTTTTATTTGGGTTATTCATGTTTTCATATCAAATCTTATTTCTAATCCAATTTAATTTCTTTAGGGACTTTGAAAGAAATATTCATCCTTCAAAGCCAATATAATTACCAAATCCTCACATTTATTTTCCACAAAAGTTTTTTTTTCAAATACTTTGATATTTCATTGAAATCGTGCAACTTAAATTTCAAGCTACATAGAAATATGGTTTCTATGAGTAGGGAAATAATTGATACTATTTTGATATTTTATCATATGATAATTGAAATATATAAAGTTAGAGAAAATATCAAATTTGTATTTAAAGGATTAAACATCCAAAAGATCAAAGTTGGAAGAGATAATGCCATCTAAAGTTCTTTATTTCCCTCATATTCTCGTGAAACCTTGAGAAATTAATGAATAATAGATCAAGTCTAACAATTAATGTTAAGTAAAGTAAGTAAAAAGTCAACAAATATAAATTTACTAACTTGAGCAGAAAACTTATTAACACCATATTTGTTATAGAGTATGTCTTGTTATATCTCCTAAATCAAATGCATGTTATGCATTATTAACAATAATTTAAAATTTTGGTTGAGTACTGTGATGATTATGATTTGAAATGATAAATGGAAGCAAAAAAAAACATGTAAGCTCCTATTCAAACTAATACAAAACTCCTAGATAGAGCTCAATAGAAGAGTACTAACAACACCATAACATACAAAATAAACTTAAATGTTACTATGTAATCTATTGTTAAAAAAATTGCTCTAATAAGTGTAGACACCTAAAATTGTCTCATTGCCTCTGCGTGATGTTTTTTTACTAATTTTCATCCTAATTAATAAAAATGATCTTAATTATTTAATTAATATGTGTCATTCTTCTAATTTAAATTCCAAATTCACATTTCCCTCCAATTTCCCATAATTGAATGATTTTAATTAATTATTTAACATCCATTTAATCTTCCTTCAATATTCATCTAATTTTATCTAATATTCCTCTAATATTAATTAATTAATTTTTATTATTTAATTAGTTTATTTTCTCTAATTTTAATTAAATAATTCTTGTTATTTAATTAAATTAATTTTTCCTCATTCTTGGCCTGAGAAGATTAGAGAGGAAGATGGCAGAATTCTCAAGGAAAGATAGTCTCTTGCTTATAGTAGAGGGTCAAGTTATTTAAATAATTTTAATAAGAGATAAAATAGCTTGAGTAATAAAGCCTATGTAACTTATGTAACTTATGTAATCATCTTCATTTCAGATGCCCAATAGAAGTAGAATTGAATGCATGCCACATATTTATGTATATGAGGGGCTTGTCCCTCTTTCAAATTTGAACCACAACAAAGAGCGGGAGATGTAATTGGTAATGAGCAAGACTTTCATAGTATCGGGCTACACCAAAGGTTTTTTTGTCCTTCAATCTTTCCATCCAGTGCCCACAATGAACGGAGGCAAAAAATGTAAAATGTTAATAATAATATCTAATAAAAAGGCTTCAGCCAATTATTTATAAAAAAAAATCCTCATTCTTGTCATCATAATTAAATAATTATTTTAATTATTTAATTACTAATTATTCCTTCTATAGTTAAATAAATGATTATTTTTTAATTATTTCATTTTTGCAAAGCTAAATTTGCTAAAATTAAATAAAATATTTATTTTATTTATTCTCTCTTATGCACAATTAAGTAATTATCTAATTACTTTTAATGCTAATTATATTCTTCTGCTCGACCCCTCCAACTCCCACTGACTAACAATCCATCTATTCAATCAAGTCAATCTTCTATGTTATGTAATTAGTTACCTAAATAGTATTTAGTGATGCAACCGATTATCAATCAATCAACCAAGTTATCTATTCAATCAACCCTGTCACACATTTATTCAACTATCAATTAGTCTGAGTACTTTGTCCAATCAAACTTGGTCATTAATTATTAGTCAACACCCCTTAATTTGAATCGTCTGTTGGAATCCTAAAATCTATAAAAGGAAGGTGATTCTTCATTATTTTCTAACCACAATTCTCAAATCTTGGTGCTATCATATCAAGGAGAAAATTTGAGAGCCTGCAAAGAGGAGACAAACAATGAAGAACTTTGGTGACATGTTTTGTAATTTTCATTGATTATTCATTATGCATTATATTATCATGTCTTGATTCGTTTCTTGAATGAGATAGTAATTTATGCATAGAGTAGGATCTTTTGTGCTTAGATCCCCTAATCTCTTTTGTAGGCATTATTTGTTAATCCCACTTTTCCCTCCTCACAAATGGTGAACCCAACATGAACAAAATTTACTTTTTGATTTGGTGTGTTTTTTAGTTTTCTATGTAGATACAAATTCTTTAGATGCAATTACAGAATAATGATGCAATCAATAAATTATGCACCACAATTGTTCAATTTACATATGCAATCACTCTAGATTCTGACTTAGTGTTTTAAGTGTATTTTATATTTTTTTGTATGTTTTGCTAGAGATTCCACATAATTGCAATTAAACTGATGCATTTCTAGTTCCATAGCCGCAATCACATAAATTAATGATGCAATTGTTAAAACTCAGCACCACAATTGGCAAGTAAAATCAAGTATAAGGGTTTTCTGCAATTTGTGTGGTTTTCTACTTTTTTGGTTTGACTCCATGATTTTTGGCTTATTTTTTAGTTTTATAGATTCAGATATTTGGTTAATTAACTTTCATTCTTAGCTTGTGGCGTGGATTGGTGGACAACAAAAAAAAAGAAGGAAAATTTGGAAACCCACATATCTTCCCATCACACTTCAATTTCTTATAGGTTAATTAATCATGGTTGAACTATTTTGCACACTTGTGCACGTGTGGGTGGACCCACCATGGCACTAAAAGGTGACCACAATGCGCAAGTTGTTTTGTAGAGGGAATTTATTGGTTGGTAAAAGAGGTACTCACCATCAAGAGAGCGACCCAAGCGATAGTAGGCTAAGGCCAAACTACTTCCAATCATTATATAAAATTATGGTATTGATTAAAGTCATAATCAAGAGGTGCAAATGTGTCATACCGACACAATTTTCCCTTTAGTATTCGCATGATGCACACAAATTCTTATTTCAAGACATAAAAAAACCTTGTTTTAAGGACTGAGATGCCCCTTAATTGGGTGAGTTGTTGCATGTATATCCATTTGAATGATCCCTTATTAAACACCAATTGTTGTAGTGACCAAAAATCTCATATTTTCTAGTGTGTAAAGGTCAACCTTTTAAGACACCCCTTACATACCATCATAGTTAAAATATAAATACTTTATTTCATAAGATCTTATGTGGAGGGGAAATAGTGACATGTGATTCTCTAGCCATTAGCTTTGATCCAATATATGGAGAAATCTAATTGGGGATCCAACAAGTATAACTACTTTCTAGCTTAAGTTGTACATGCTATCAAACTATTTTAATTTTTTGTGAAATACAAGTTGATGCAAGAGCATCTTGGGTTCATCACAATACTGCAACAACCAAAAATAGTTTTTTTTATTTTTTCTTGTTTATTGGTTGGAGAGATTATGTTGACCAATCATTCATTTGTTGAAGATAGCATGTGTGGTTGTACAATCTTATTTGAGACCTATTTAGGATCATCTCTCTATGATCTCACCTCCTAATGTTTGTGGATGTTCGAGATGTGATCCATTTCATATCCTTGGGTAACATGTTTATTGCTTGATGGGACCTATTTGGAGATTTGATGTGCGGTTCTGAATCTTCGGATTTCCACCATTGTGATTGTAACGTGTAATGTGTGGATATTTTATGGATCATTTCCTATTACTACACTCCTTGGGATTTCCATTTCATGGAGTTTAATTCCTTTTGGGTTGGACCTATTTGTTTTACATGTTTCCTTTTCTTGGGGAATGTAATTCTTCCTTGGCTTACTTTGGATGTATTGCCTATATATAATAACGCATCCTCTCTCTATTGTGTGTTATTGTTTCCTATGTACTATTAGCTATGAGGTTGGGCATCTCCTTTGGGGATTATTTAACCTTGGCACTACGTCAAGTGGTATTAGAGAAATTTTCATTCCTGTGTAGAAGATCAATGTTCTTGAGCTTGTGAAGTCCTAAATTGGTTTTTTGTGGGGTGACAGAGAGAGGATTTAGCCCGCAATTACAGAGGACTTGTACACGAGGAGGAAATGATAAGAGAAATAAAATTGATGAAATTATATAAGAGTTTAAGAATGATGAAGTGAGAGGAAAAAGAGAGAGCAAGGAAAATAGAGTTAGAACAAGAGATCAGAGGCACGAAGAAAGCACTAGATCAAATAAGGTTAGAAATACATAAATGGAACTTACCAATCAAGAAGAAGATTTCATGGCCTATTAGAAAGATAATTCAAAAGAAGAAGAGACAAACAAGGGTTGCAACGGTAACATAGGTAAAAGTTGAAGAGGTAAACAAATCTGTGGAATTTTTGACATCATGTATGAAATAATTTTCTAAAGACAAAGTAGATATGGATGTAGGTAAGTTTTATAATCATTTTATTGGATTTGATAAGGAAGGTAAGGATTGTATGGTTTTTTATATGAATAATTTGAGGATGTTGATATTGTTGAAGTTGGAAATAAAAACCATTTGGTTGAATCTAATGACTCATTTGAGCTCGTTAGAGAATTTACTATTGTTGAGGTTAGTAGTAATGATGACATCTTGTGGAGAGGGTGTGGTAGAGAATATATGTGTTTCTTGGATGGTGTTGCATATGTTGCAATGTAGTTATGGAAGGAGGAGAGATATTATTTTGATAGGATCTAGTATGTGTGCATGAGAATGGATATGTCGAGGGTGAAGATGAAGATATAATTAATAATGATAAAGGAAGAAAGGATGGTGAAGGATAAAGGAGGTGGATTCAGTAAGGTTAATGTATTCATTATTTCTAGTGAATTGGTGATAAAGTGTGGTCAGATGTTTGACATGGATGGTGATAAGTGGTTGACATCGAGAGGATTTGTGAAGTGGAGTACAAATCCGATGCTTAATTGTGTTGATAATTAGTTTGGACTTGTCATTAGATTTATTGCTTCATTTTTTCTTATGAATAAGTTTGATTGGAGGAATATTTTGTATCAGTTTATCTTCTTGCTTTTGAAGATTGGGAAACTGATGGTCAAGATGAAGTTGAATTCTAGTTTTCTTGCAGAAAAAAAAAGTGTGGGACACAATTTTCTATTAACCCCGGGTGTTTGATGCAAGGGAATCTTGGGTCCCTGGTGGTTTTTCAGCTTCTTAGAATAATTTCCTTATGGATTGTTGGAGTTACTTTTTCTAGGTAGCTTACAGAGATTATGTGTGTGGTAGATCCGTGGAATTCTTTGGCATATGCGGTGAAAATGATTTATTCCTTTGTGATTGTGGAGGATATGTCTATGAATCACACCTCTTTAGGAGGCATGGATTGTGAGATCTTTCATGTTCTTTTCCAACTAGTTGTGTTCATCATGTCACCAGTTGATTATTGGGGATTTTACTAGAGATTACTGTATAGTTGGTGATCATTGGGTTTTAGTGTGTGTGGTCATGGATAATGGTTATTGGAACTTGTGTGGAACTATATCTTGGATCACACACCCTTATGTTCCTTATGTGATTAATGTTTCATATTTTGGGTCTGATCCTATTTTGGGCACCTATTTTAACGGTCAAGGTGGCAAGATATGGTTTGTGTGAAGATTCTTGGGTTATGATTTATAATGACACATTGTTCGATGTTCTTATGTTTATGGCTGACTTCCTTGTATGATCATGCATCGTGTTATATTCATTGATGGATGTTATTATGGATTTGGATCTTGACCTATATGTTTGTAAACCATTTTCTTTAGCTTGGGGGTTTTGATCTGATAAGTCGACCTGTGGCTGGCGATCTTGTATTCAAGATGCTTTGCATTTCTTGTTTAGGAGTTGATTTGAGTGGAAGGATATAGGGGGAAGAGTAGTTGGGATAGATCGAGTGGTAGATATGAGATTGACTTATTTGTATTGGCCATAACCAGGAAGGCCTTATAGCCCAACATGCATGTTTTAATCGGATGTTTTCCTGATAATAAAGAGTTTTTATTTGGTTGCATATTGTCATGTTTCTTATGTTGTCCACTACGTTGTATCTTGTTATAAGATTGGAAATATCCTTTGGAGGTCTCTCTGGTCTTGAATGAGAAATTGAATGATGCTAAGAGAAAGTATTTAGTCTATGATCAAGGATTTTATGCTATTGTTCAATCTTTAAAGAAGTAGATACACTATACGATGCCTATAGAATTTGTGTTGTTCACCAATCATAAAGAATTGTAGTATTTAGGTAGTTAGAATAAGTTGAATCAGAGACATATGAAGTGAGTTGAGTACTTGGATAATTTCACTTTTGTGTTGAATCATAGAAGTGCATTGTCAAATAGGGTTGTAGACGCATTGAGAATAAGATGAAGTTTATTGACTAAGATAAGAATTGAGGTACTTGGTTTTGATGATTTTAAAAGTTTGTATGAAACTAATCTTGATTTTGCAAAACCTTGGAAAGCATGTAAGGATCTGTACCATCTTAAAATTGACACACTCATCATTTAAGACATTTTATCTTTCATCCTTTACTAACTTTATGAGCCATGGATGGATTCATGATCGATCCCCCTTTTTCTCCTATTATGTCCCATATCTGTGTGTGTGAAAATTATACCTGATCTGTAGACACAACACTCAGTAAAACATTAGAGGTTAGCTATAATCAAAATCATGCAAAATTGAAAGCTATCTAACCAAGCGATTTACTGCCTTCTAATAGGTGCGAGATGAATGTTCTCAGATTGTAATCAAGATCAGTGACCTAGACGACACCTAAATGAAGGATTTGAATGCAAAAGATGGATATGGAATAAATGCAATTAAGCTATTTTTTGGATTTTTCTATGCAATAATAATTGTAAAAACTGATATGAAATCTATGCTAAATGAAATTGATATGCTATGAATGCTATTGAAAATTGATATGCTATGAATCTAACAATGATATGTAATATGAATGCAAAAAAAATAAGATTGATCTCACAAAGCTTTGAATTCGCAAGTTGATTCCTCAGTCTCCAATTCTCCAGCGTGATTGTGCAAAATATGAGATGATTTGTGAAGAGCTAAAGCCTTAATTTATAGAAATCCAGGGCTTTGGAGGTGCATGAATAAAAGCCATAAATCACTCAAATTATCTCATCTTGATTTTTGAGTTATCTGATCATAAAAGATAGTTAATTCTCAAAATCATGCAAAAACATGCAAAAACAGCTTTTTAACTCAAATTAGAGTTTAGATCAACTTTTTGAACTCCAAAAGGATGTTGAGTTCCAAAAAGTCAATAACTTGCATTGATTTTCTGATTTGGAGTTTAACTGTTTCTTTTGAATATGCATAATAATTAAGAATTAAATAAATAAATAAAGTGATTTATCCTCAACTCAACTGATTTTTGAAAATAAATAATTAATTTATGGGTTAATTAACTATTTATTCAAACTTTTATTAAAAATTATATTATTAAATAATGACAACATGCTTTAATTAATTAAATAAGAATTTAATCAATTAAAGATAGGAATTTTGATTTATTGTCAAAATTAAATAATACAATTAATAATAGATAGAATTAAATTTAATTACATAATTAAGTGGCAAATATTAAATCTAATTAATTAAATATGAAAATATTCAATTAATCAAATTTTAGGATAAATGTGATTTATTGCCAAATAATTATAAAATTAAAGATAATTAAGATAATTAGGAATATTACTAGGAATATTCTCCGATGCAAAATTTAAGATAATCAATTAGATTTGATGATGTTTAGATGTGCCTTAGATTAGGACTTTGATGTCGATTTCATATGATTTGATGATATAGGAGGTTAATGAACTTATAGCCCATTTTTGGGGTATTACATTTTGCCCCTCTTTGAATTACTGTGCGAAGCGCAGTGGTTCAAAGATAGTCTGTGTTTGATAAAGATATGAAACTGATTCAAAAGATAAACCGATCTCAAGATAGAAACCGATTGAAAGATATTGAGATAGGAGTTGATTGATATTGACTTGATATGGAGATAATAGGTCTTGAATGACCAAAGATAATGTTCACTGTAGTAGCAAATGAACCTATGATTGCGAAAAAGTGTCAAAATGCCTGATTCTGAACCTTAGGATTGATAAGAAGTGAGTGACCCGTTCTAGACTCGATTGTCTTAGCAGAACTAGCAAGTATCACATCTGAATCCTTCAGTTGCCGAAGAACCAAGGAAAGAACACTATGATCTGATGGTGCAAAAATTGATACAGTTTACAAGATTAGGAGAATACCAGATTGATATGGATCGATGAATCTGATATGCCCCAAGTGATGATAGATTTGCCCCGAGCGATGAGGACTTTTGATGAATCAGTGACTAGACGTGATTGTTATCTTGATCACTGATGAAAGATATTGATAGATTTGATCGATAGAATTTGATTTATAGACTTTGAATGATGTGCAATACCATGCCCCCTTCGGGATTAAAATTGAAATCTGACAAGAAAAGTCAGCGTTATAGTTTAGAAGCATGTTAATTGATTTGAGAAGTGGTTATATACGTCCGAGAACGCATTCTGCATCGTTGGGAGGTCCAAAAGACCAAATTTGACTAGGTTTGACCATGAGTTGACCATGGTTGACCAAGTTGAAATTTTGATAGTGTGATGTAAGATAATCAGTTAAGTTGAATACTAGATTTCTGTGATGATTGAAGGTCGATTATGCAAGTAGTTAATAATATGAATGATCTTAGATTTGAATTTTGATCCCGAAAAAGGCTTCTACTTGCTGTTTCGTTGGAGGAACCTTTGTGTGAGATTCAGCTCTTGTTAGAATGGAAGAGGTGATTTGAAGAATCGTTTAAGCATTGAAGTTCATTTAATCATTGTGAGATCATGCAACATGCAAAATGAAATGAGACATGCAAAATGAAATGCAACCTAAGACCGAGGACCTAGTCACTGATCATATGTCGATTTGTTATCATCATTGAACTTTTAGGTAACCGGATAAATCAATACAATGCCCACTAGCCATGAAACCATTGACATATGAATATCGATTTGTATGCGCAAGAATCAATACAACACCCACTGGTCAAACAACCATGGACATATGAATATTGATTTTAGTTGTTGAATGTCGGATTAGATATAAGCATCAAGGCACAAACGCCACGATGACCTGAATATCATGTCCATTTTGATATAGCAATTTGTACAAGCATCAAAACATACACGTCGTGATGACCTGAGTACGCCTTGCGTTACAAACACATCAAACAGTCAAGAGATCATTCTAAATCCAATGTGAATTACCCGTAGTGACCCTTTATCGTTCACATCCTTAGGCAAGATTGCGTTCCACAGTAGGAGGAAGAACTCACTCAAAAAGATAATAGTTAGATCAAACTTCCTTGAATTTTTTTTGGGTATCAATGGTCGAGGTACGCATGGCCATCCAATTCGAGATAGAGGCTCTTACAGTCGGACACCATTTCAATCCAAAATTTCCAAAGCTGTTAGATTTTCACATACAAGCAGAAGACAAAGAAAAGATTATGCCCCCAGTCATCACTCTCTAAATCCTATAAAAGACATCATTGAAGAGCTCGAAGGGACACAATATGCAAAAATCTCAATGCGAATCAGTAAGCATACAAGGAGATAAAAGCATGAAAAGCACATATTGTTTTCAGTTTGAGTTTGATGTTTGATTGTTGTTGATGCAAAATCCTTTCTGGAGACGAGACAGACTGACTGACTCAACTTGAAGCTTCAAAGGACTCTGAGTGGATATGACATGTCTAAGATACATTGGAGACTATAAGATATGACATTGATTGCCCCCAAGTTTGAACATTGATAGGATACAGACACTTGAGCTGATTGGTGTACAGACCGACTTATTGAAACCAGGATATGCAGAAACAAACCGGGAGATATGTAAAAACTAAAGCAAGACTGAAAGCTGGGAAAGACCAAGATTGTGCTGATAGATGGAGCATTTTGGAACAAGTGGTGCCCGTTTGCCGAGTTTTCACCATCTTGGTAGAGATTCTATTTTTGCTACCGAGGTGCCTGTTTCCAGGTTTTCACCAAGGCACTTTTTTTTTTCTTTTTTCATTTTTTTGTATTTTTCATTTTTTCAATTTTTTTGTACTTTTGATATTTTTTGATTTTTTTTGTTGTACTTTTGATTTTTTTTATTTTTTTATTTATTTTTTTTTTTGTGAATCATCAAGGCGCCTATTGCTAGGTTTTCACCAAGATGTTCATTTTTTCAGGACTTTTTCCGATTTTTAAGATTTTTTTCAGGACATTTACCAAGCACTGAATGCCTTAGGCGTAGAATTTCTTCAGATGGAGAACGTTGATTGGTTCTCGGAGAGGTTCTCCTTCAGTCGTTGAGAGTTGATAGGCACCAGAGCCAAAAGTAGCAGTGATTACAAAGGGACCCAGCCAGTTGGGTTCGAACTTCCCCTTGCGTTCTCGATGTGATTGATTTTTAGGATTTTCTCTCAACACTAGATCACCAACCTGAAATTCTCTATGTCTGACTTTCTTGTTGTAGCCTCTAGACATTCTCTTTTGATATACTCTGAGATGATCATACGCTGCTTGTCTGCGCTCATCTAGTAGTTCAAGTTCTTGTAACCTCGACACTCTGTAGTCTTCATCAGTGACAAGTCCATGCATTCTAATCCTGAGTGATGGGATTTCAACCTCAATAGGCAGTACCGCTTCAGACCCATAAACTAAAGCGAAAGGTGTAGCCCCTGTAGGCGTTCTGATACTAGTTCTGTATGCCCAGAGAGCTGGATTGATCATCAGATGCCAGTCTCTTCCTGTTTTATTCACTGTTCTGTGCAAGATCTTCAGGAGATTTTTGTTTGAAGCCTCAGCTTGTCCGTTCCCTTGAGGATAATAGATAGATGACCAATGTTGAGTAATTTTGAACTTGGCACATAAGTCATCTAGGTCCTTGTTTTTGAATTGTCCCCCGTTATCTGTGATTATAGAGTGAGGGATCCCATATCTGCAAATGATGTAATTCAGGATGAACATAGAGATCTGTTTCCCCGTTGCTTGTGTTAGAGGAACTGCTTCTACCCATTTTGTAAAATAATCTGTAGCTGTGATTATATGGGTATGTCCATTAGAAGAGTGTGGATGGATAGCACCTATGAGATCAAATGCCCATTGTTGAAAAGGCCATTGTGTAGTAAAAGGAATCAGATCTCTCCCTGGAGCATGAATCAAGTTGCCATGTACTTGACACTGTTGACAGTTTTTAGCAAATTTAATAGCTTCTTTTTCCATTTCAGGCCAATAATACCCAGCCCTAATAAGTTTTCGAGCTAACGTTAACCCGTTCGAGTGTGACCCACATATACCCTCATGGACTTCCTCTAATGCACGTTGAGACTCTTCTTGTTCTAAACATCTAAGCAGTGTACCATCTAGACCTCGTTTGTACAGATCATTACCAATGATGACATATCGGGATGCGGATCGGATAAGGTTTCGTTTCTCAAAACGGTTAAAGGACTCAGGGATGATTTGGTCGTGGAGATAGGAGAACAAATTTTTGTAGCGAGATGAGTCATAACTTACAACAGTGCAGATCATGCGGGTTTCAGGGGAGTCATATGCAGGATAGGATAGGGCTTCCACCAGGAACTCGTAGCGTAGTTCATGTTCAGGCTGTTGTAAAAGAGTAGATAATGTTGCCATTGCATCAGCAGCCTTATTCTCCATTCTGGGTATTTGCTCAAATGTGATAGAGATGAAGTATTTCTTTAGATCATCGACCATTCTCTTGTAAGGAATGAGCTTTTCATCTTTGGTTTGGTACACATCATTGACCTGGTGGATGACTAGTTGTGAGTCTCCATGAATGTGCATCTCTGTAACTCTCCACTGTATTGCCATTTTCATACCATTGAGAAGTGCCTCATATTCAGCAATATTGTTTGTGCAAGGAAACTTTAATCTGAATGCTTTGGGTATCGAGTATCCTTGAGGAGTAATGAACAATATGCCTGCGCCGGATCCATTCTGTGTGTAGGAGCCATCAAAGAATAATCGCCATGCTCTAGAAGAGAGGTGCATGATAGAGGAATCGGGAAATTCCATTTGCATGGGTGTATCATCAAACAGTGGTGCTTCAGCTAATTGATCAGCAATGACCTGTCCTTTGATAGCTTTTCTTTCAACATATTCAATGTCAAATTCGCTCAAGAGCATGACCCATTTAGCTAGTCTACCTGTGAGGGCAGCTTTGCTTAGGAGATATTTCAGTGGATCAATTTTAGCTACCAAATGAGTAGTATGAGCTAACATGTAGTGTCTCAATTTCTGTGATGCAAAGATCACAGTGAGACAGGCCTTCTCTATCATTGAGTAGTTCTTCTCATAGGCCACTAAAGTTCGGCTGATATAGTAGATGGCTCTTTCTTTCTTGTTCTCATCATGCTGTGCTAGCAATGCCCCCAGTGATGTATCTGTTGCGGAGACATATAATATTAATGGCTTCCCATGAATAGGAGGCATCAATATAGGTGGATTTGATAGATACTTCTTGATATGTTTAAAGTTGTTCTCGCATTCTTCATTCCATGCAAAGGTCACACCTTTATGTAATGTTTTTGTAAAAGGCTGTGAGATGTCTGCTAGCTGTGATATGAATCTTCTGATAGATTGAACTCTGCCTTGCAACGTCCTCATTTGACTGATATTTGTGGGAGGTTGCATCTCTATTATAGCCTTGACCTTAGCTGGATCAACTTCAATGCCTTTCTTGGAGACGATGTATCCTAGGAGCTTTCCAGAAGTGACTCCAAAAGCACACTTTTTAGGATTTAGTCGAAGACTAAATTTTTCCATTCTGTCGAGGATCATGCTCAAGTCTGTTAGATGTTCAGTTCTAATCATGGATTTTGCCAAGGTATCATCTACGTAATCCTCCATTGTTCTATGCATCATATCATGAAAAATAGATGTCATTGCTCTTTGATATGTAGCTCCAGCATTTTTGAGTCCGAATGGCATAACATTCCAACAGAAAGTTCCCCACGCACATGTGAAAGCTGTTTTCTCTTGATCTTCTGGAGCAATTTTGATTTGGTTGTATCCAGAAAAACCATCCATAAGGGAATATATTTCATAGCCCGCAGTCATGTCCACTATCATATCAATGTTAGGCAGTGGAAAATCATCCTTAGGGCATGCTCTGTTCACGTCTCTAAAGTCCGTGCATACTCTGATTGAACCATCTGGTTTGGAAACAGGTACAATGTTGGAAATCCACTCAGCATAGTCTATGACACGGATGAATCCAGCTTTTAGGAGTTTTTCTAGTTCTGCTTTGACTAAGAGTGCAACATGAGGATGCATCTTTCTCAATTTTTGTTTCATTGGTTTTACTCCGGGAGCAATGGATAGATGGTGCATAATGAGATTGGGATCCAATCCTGGCATATCTGAATATTTCCATGCAAAGTTGATCTTTTTCTCTGATAAGAAGGTAGTGAAGTTTTGTTTCTCTTCGTCTGATAGAGATTGTGCTACATGTACCAATTGTGGTTCCTCTGTTGTACCCAAATTGATGGATTGAGTTGGCTCAATCAGAACTGGAGATCTATCCTGTAAATGACTTGGAAGGACATCAAATATCTCATCCTTAGGTGCCTCAAAGAGGTTTTCACCTTCAGATACGTCTTTTCTTTTTACTTTTGTCGGTTCTGAGACTGCCACAAAGTGGTTTTCACCCTCAGAACTCTTTTTCTTTTTCCTTTTACTCTTGTTTTTCTGACTAAGATATTTGATGTCCGACTCGGTCATGCTGACACTCGGTTCACTGATGGAAGTACTCATAGGCTCAACTGCATTGAGGTAGCAGGCAAGGGCATAGTCATTTGGGAAGGTATACATACCATGGTTTGGGTTGGTGGAAGTTTGGTCGATAAGATCAGGGCGTTGGATAGTCAAAGTGGGAAAGGCTTGGGATATGGTGTTCACGGATGTGGATATGTCATCATTGGTCCTAACCTGATGCTCAAGTTCAAAGGTGATATTACAGCTCAGAATGTTCAATTCGTGAATAGGCTCAACATCATCATAGGAGTCCTCTTCAGCCATAGGTGGATCAGACACGTTAAGTTCATTGTTTCGCTCTAGACCTACGTTGGGTTGAGAGACATATTGGTGAATAACATCAATAGATTTCTCTGTTATAAGCTCATCTTCTTCTGGAATGGCACCCCATTCATAATCATTTGACTCATCTTCTGATTCAGAATCTCTAGGAAATCTTAGAAAGTGCGTGAAATCAGGATGAATACCCCAAGAAGGATTACCCTCAGTCTCTGACTTGAATTCATATTCATGGGAATCAGTGTCAGAATAACTACCCCCTGCTTCTCGATCAGTTTGATTGCCTTCGAGATTGGTTGGTTCTTGTGGTACAACTATCTCTTGCACTACAGTAGGTTCTTGTGTTTCTACTACATTAATTCTTCTGATAGGATCATCTGTATCATCAAGAAGATCTTTGATCTCTTTAGGCAATTTTTCATAGGGGATAAGCTCAGAGCTATCTGAATCATCATCAGAGGGTTCTATTTCTTCTTTCTTAAGAAGGGGTTCTCCTGGTGCAATTTGTTCTATGACATGAGAACAACCACCTTTGAGATGATAGGGTTTCTTCTTAAACCCTATGCCACCATTATCTTTTTTGGCTCGACCAATATGTGAAATGGGGGTCACAAGACCCTTTCCCCTAATTCCTAGAGGTCCTTGACCAGAATATCCCATCTTGGCTATCAATTTGTTTCCTGGACCATATGAATTAGAAGGGACTGTAGGTGCTATAGATTCACTAGGTTGAACAATTTTAGATTCAGAATCCTCTTTATATAGCCATGCCAGCACAGCTTCATCCTCTTCAAATTCTTGTTTAGATACTTGCTCCACCACAAAATGTCTTTTGTATGCTTCCATAGGTTCCTTAGGTTCTGATTTAGACTGCTTCAAGGATTGGCCATATGACTTAGGTGAGATTGGGAGAGACGTCAGAGACAAGACTGGCTCTATAGTGTATTCTCCCATCCCATTTTCTTTGATATTGATCTCTTTAGCAATGTCATCCATCTTAGATGTGGAAGCCACATTTTGTTGCTTGATGGAAGATTCTCTGTTATTGGGAACAAGTTTATCGGCACTTTCCTTCAATGTATTACAAGTTGTACTCAGATCAGCTGGGATAGTAACCTCCACTCCTTCATAGGGAAATTTCAAGCATTGATGGTATGTTGAAGGAATAGCCTGCATTTCATGTATCCAGGGTCTCCCTAGAAGGATATTGTAAGCCAATGGTAGATCGAGCACCTGACATGTGGTATTTTTGATGACTGGACCCACCCGGATGGGCAAGACAATGGTGCCTTTAGAAGCTCTTTCTTGTTCATCATAGGCTTTTATGGTGATCTTCTTTCGAGGATCAATAGCCATCTCTGAGAATCCCAACTGTGTGATTAAGTTGTAAGAACAAATGTTGAGGCCTGCGCCCCCATCTATCAACACACGTTTGACTCGACGGTTCTGGATCAAGACTTCTATGTGCAAGGGCTGATTATGTGGGTGACTTAGGGAGTTGTCATCCTCTTCTGAAAAGGAGATATATTGCGGAGATGTTAGATGACCAACCATAGTTTGGAACCTGTCTAGATCTAGATCATCAGGAACATTAGAGCTGAGCAAAGCTTTGTCTAGGATATCTCGGTGAGCTGGAGATATTCGAAGTAACTCAAACATAGAGATTTTGGCATTGGTATGCTGGAGTTGTTGTACGATGCTGTAAGATGTAGGTCTAGTATCCTTTGGATTGGAAGATTTCGAGGCAACCTTCTGTTTAGAAGCAGATGTGAGATTGAAAGGTATCTTAGGGACATCAAATGAATTTGGTGTTTGTCCTTTCAGATGCGTCTGAGCTTGTGATCTGGTAACTGCATTAGCTGAGGAATGATTTCTATCTCTTCGTACAATCGTGATGACATTACAGCTCTCAGAGAGGCATGGTTCCACCATATTGATGACAGCATCATTTCCAGGGTAGGCATAGTTGACTTTTGCCCCCATGTTAGGCTGAGAAGTGGAAACTCCCTTGCCATGTTGTGGAAAAGGTTCTGTAAATGCTGTGTGATCATTATTGCTGGTAGGATTATCGATTGTGATGTCCCCTTGATCTATCAAGTCTTGAATGGTATGCTTCAAATGGAAGCATCCATTAGTTCTGTGGCCTTTAGTTCGATGGAAAGCACAAAATTCATTATCTTTCCACCAACATGGTTTTGGATCCGGATCAGGTTTTCGGATTGGTGGTAAAGAGATCATGTTATCAGCTATCAGGGTCCTCAGAGCAGATTCCAAAGATTCTCCTAGGGGAGTAAACTTTCGTTTATTATCCCATCGTTTGAATGGCTTCTTTGGAGATGGTTCAGCAGATTTTTGCTCTGAAGCTTCAATGGCTTTGGTGGCAAGGGTGAGATTGTAGGCCGGTGCCTTTGATGGGGTGTGGATAGTGTCAACAACACCGTCAGAGACGATACCTTTGTTTCTATTCCAAGTCTTGTTTTTATCTTTTGAGCTAGATCCCGATTCAGACTTGTCCTTTTGAAGTGTGATTTCTCCTTTCTTGATAAGTACTTTCTCAATCTTGATTGCATTATCCACCATTTTATCAAAAGATACATGATCTTGCATTTGCAATGGATAGTTGAGCTCTGGAACAAGGTTATTGATAAAGATTTCAAGTTTCTCCATTTCGGGAATTGGTCTAGCATATAAAGAAAACTTCTTTCGCCACCTCTTGAGAAAAGTTAGGAATGATTCCCCTGGATATTGCTTGAGGTTACAGATATCGATCATGGTAATCGGATGTTGAATATTGTAGGAATATTGTTGATAAAACAATTTAATCAATTCCTCAAAAGTTTTGATCGTAGAAGGTAATCTTGAAAACCACTGAATGGATGCTCCTCCCAAGGATCTAGGAAAAAGACGCATTAGATAAGTCGGTTCATGCATGAATTCCATGGATTGTGTACAAAACTCTCTGACATGATCTTGAGGATCAGAGTGCCCGTCATATTTGTCATACTTTGGTATCTCCACTCTTTTTGGGAATGGAGGCATATACAAGTCTTTGTCAAAAGGGAAAGGACAAAGGGCCTCCATGGAGAATTCCTTGGGTTCCTTCTCTTTCTCAATTTTATTCATTTTGACCTGCATAGCGTGCAGCTGGTTCATTATGGCCGTCATCGGAGTTTCTTCCTCATGTGTGATGATATCTTCGACATTGAAGTGAGGAGGAAGTTTAGCTCCTTCTTGGGCTAATTGCAAAAAGTATGCCTCTCTATCCATTTTCAAGAAATGCCTCATCATTCTTTTGAATTCATCATCATTCTGACACCGATGGATTTCAGAGGGTGTAGGGTCTTGGTCGGCATTATGTTGAGAATGGTGTCCCTGGGATCCTCCTCCTAGAGAACCATGGTTTGTCCCTGCTTGAGACATGGTAGGAGTTTTTGGGCTCCCTGGAATAGATTGAGGAAGAGTTTGTTGATTACCTCTGTGAGTTGATAGAGGAGGTATGTAACCAGTTTTTAATCGAAAGTTACCGAGACCGTCGTCTTCGTAGATACCTGACTTGATGAGTTGTTCAAGAGTTGGACCCGGGGTATTGGTCAAAAGTAAGTTCTGAGATGTTTCTTCTGATTTCTTGTGTGAAGAAGCTCTGGTCTCCACCATTAACTTTGAATGAAACAGAAGAAAAGGATGAAGACAACTGAAGAACAATTTGATTCGAGAAAATTGGATGGCGCAACCTTGTCAAGATTATGATAGTTTTGAAGATCTGATGAGATGTGGGTGAAGGAAACTGTGCCCTGGATGTATGGGATAGATCGCCCAAAAGATAGCGGACACGAGTTCTCAACACTTAGTTTGTTTTTGAAGATTGATTGATTAAAGATTGATAGTTATGACAAGGTTTTGACACGAGATAAAAAGGACTCAAATTGATCAAACAGAAGACTAGATCGGATTCAAAAGATCAAACTCAGAAAATGGTAGAATGCTCAATAGCTACTGCTCTGTTCCTGACACAATGATATTTTTGACAGATTCTGGAACTAGGCTGGAAACATTGGATATCTTGCAATTTGACAATTTCTGACAACTTTCTCAAATTTTTCCAAACGACACTCTGCAGACTCGTACGACACTGGGTAGTCTATGAAATGACAGTTGCTAAACTCAAACGACAGTTGGGTAATACTGAAATGACACTTGACAAAACTCGTACGACTTTTGACTTCTTGAAATGACTTTTGACTCCAGAAAAGATTTTACGTCAATTTTTGCAAAATGTAAGGTTTTCAGTTTTGGATTGTTTGCAAATTGTACTGTCCAGATTTTGAAGGTTATACCAGATTTGATTGTTTTTAATAGCCAAGTAGATAAATAAGCATGCAGAACAGCAAGCAAGTGATTCCAAGCATGTCTGAAAACAATGAACAAGGGCAAAAGCAACCTTGCACATGAACAATCAAGTGACCAAATTGTGCTAATCCCTGAGAGTACTAATTGTGTATGTTCTGAAAAAGTTTTGCAATAACACACATATACCTGAGAATGAAAAAATGGCCTCTCTAAGGTTTTTAGTAATGGTTTGACTCTGCAACTTTTATGATTCAAAGGGGTGAACTCCAATCCCGGCGCACCAGGGTTTTGACACAGTCTGAGAACTTAATCTTCAAGAGCTGCTAGGGAGATCTGACAACCCAACAATGAACCATACCCGTGGAGATTTCTTCCACAAGGACATTTATATAGCGGCTGTCACTACCACGGCGAAAATGGCTATGACCGCTTGAGGTTCCGTCAACGCAGTTTGCCCTGTGAAGGGATTGTCCGCTACGGTTAACCCTCTCTAAAGATGACTCACAGAGTTATACCACAAGGGGACTTGGCTCCAGATTCAAGGTTTTGACACCTCTTCACTTTTAACCCAAACAAAGCAAGCAGATTAATCCGACACGCTAAGACAAAGTTTTGTTCCACCAAGGTCTGTGATATCAACTCCACGTGATCTATCAACCTCTCCGGGGAGAGAATGTATCAATCAATAAGAGAAGATGCACTAACCAATTTTGATTCACCAAAGCTTGTGATATCAACCCTACGTGATCTATCAACCTCTCCGGAGAGAGAATGTGTCGATCAATAAGAGAAGATGCACTAACCAAGTTGAATGTGAAACGCACTAAGTATCCTCCCTACCTACAAGGATTCTGTCATCAAGAAGGATTTCGCTGGGAATCCAATCTTTCAAGAATCACGAATAGTGTTCATAGGGCCTAATTACTATGTGAGCACAGATATATGTTCTGAAAGTAAATCTACCAAAAGCATTCAAAAAGTAGAAAGAGGAACACTTAACGCTTAAAGCAAATATGAGATGAGTCCACAAGGTGGAACACTTAACACCTCACACAAGCTAAAAATGAGTCCCCAACTTAGAAAACAAGTGAGTTCCTAAAAGCACAAAAGGGTTGCCAAGTGGAACATTTAACGCTTCTGTCCTGTTGACCCCTCCCCTTTATGGCGCTGAGATTGCAACCACGGGGCGGAAATGAGGGGCCGGCGGATTAGCGAGTCCAATAACCCAAGATAGCAATCAAGATCAATCACAAGTATTCTAAGACTACTTAATGAATCCTTAAGGGTTCACAACCTAGTATCAATTATGCAAGTGTGTAGAAATAGATCAAAAGCATGAAAAGATGCACACAAGCTTGACACATAAGAGATTTATTTTAAGTCCCAAATCAAAATATTATTAGATGAAGGAGAATACCTGGGATCCTTGCAACGCACTTAGTAGATTTTGCTTGATTTTTAGCAATTTTTGTTGAGCTTTTCCATGCAAGCAAGTGACGAACTCTCCAACAAGCAAACAAGCAAACAAGATATGCAAAATATATTCAACTTATGAAAACCATAGGGTTAGCTCTAAAAATCAATTATTATGTGCATACCCATCACAAAACTTTATTTTTTTTTTTGCATTTGACCTAGTCAACAAGATCTAATTTTTTTGATATGATTTTGGCCACAAAAATAGAAATTCAGAATAGAGACCCCTGCTAAAAAACAGAGAGCTTTCCAAAAATGCAAAAATTTTAGAAAAACCTCTTCATTTGTGCCCTAGAGACCCATTTTATCAAAACAGACCAGTTTTTGTAAATTGACTATTTGAGCTATGATATCATGTCCAAATTTAAAACACAAAGAATGGACCCCCTGTATAATTTAAAGAGCTTTCTGAAAATATAAAAATTTTCGAAAAATATGCTGATTTGCGTCAGATATTAATTTTTTCCGGAATTTCAAGAAAAAATTATTAAAAATTCAAAACATCTCAGAAAATTCTAAATTTTTTACTGTAGCTTTCATGACATGTCACCAACCTGCAAAAAAAATTTCAGATCAAAATTCCAAGCCGTTTGGGAGATAAAATTAAATCTTTGAAACTTTGAGGTTTTAGCTCCCAAAAAAATCAAAACTAGCATGCAAAGGTGGGTTGCCCCACGGTGGGCGCCAGAAATGTGTGTGTGAAAATTATACCTGATCTGTAGACACAACACTCAGTAAAACATTAGAGGTTAGCTATAATCAAAATCATGCAAAATTGAAAGCTATCTAACCAAGCGATTTACTGCCTTCTAATAGGTGCGAGATGAATGTTCTCAGATTGTAATCAAGATCAGTGACCTAGACGACACCTAAATGAAGGATTTGAATGCAAAAGATGGATATGGAATAAATGCAATTAAGCTATTTTTTGGATTTTTCTATGCAATAATAATTGTAAAAACTGATATGAAATCTATGCTAAATGAAATTGATATGCTATGAATGCTATTGAAAATTGATATGCTATGAATCTAACAATGATATGTAATATGAATGCAAAAAAAATAAGATTGATCTCACAAAGCTTTGAATTCGCAAGTTGATTCCTCAGTCTCCAATTCTCCAGCGTGATTGTGCAAAATATGAGATGATTTGTGAAGAGCTAAAGCCTTAATTTATAGAAATCCAGGGCTTTGGAGGTGCATGAATAAAAGCCATAAATCACTCAAATTATCTCATCTTGATTTTTGAGTTATCTGATCATAAAAGATAGTTAATTCTCAAAATCATGCAAAAACATGCAAAAACAGCTTTTTAACTCAAATTAGAGTTTAGATCAACTTTTTGAACTCCAAAAGGATGTTGAGTTCCAAAAAGTCAATAACTTGCATTGATTTTCTGATTTGGAGTTTAACTGTTTCTTTTGAATATGCATAATAATTAAGAATTAAATAAATAAATAAAGTGATTTATCCTCAACTCAACTGATTTTTGAAAATAAATAATTAATTTATGGGTTAATTAACTATTTATTCAAACTTTTATTAAAAATTATATTATTAAATAATGACAACATGCTTTAATTAATTAAATAAGAATTTAATCAATTAAAGATAGGAATTTTGATTTATTGTCAAAATTAAATAATACAATTAATAATAGATAGAATTAAATTTAATTACATAATTAAGTGGCAAATATTAAATCTAATTAATTAAATATGAAAATATTCAATTAATCAAATTTTAGGATAAATGTGATTTATTGCCAAATAATTATAAAATTAAAGATAATTAAGATAATTAGGAATATTACTAGGAATATTCTCCGATGCAAAATTTAAGATAATCAATTAGATTTGATGATGTTTAGATGTGCCTTAGATTAGGACTTTGATGTCGATTTCATATGATTTGATGATATAGGAGGTTAATGAACTTATAGCCCATTTTTGGGGTATTACAATATCTTCCACTTTCAACTGTGTAGTCTTTGAGACCTCAGGGTTGGCTCCCTATGCTCCAACCATGGAACAATTTGACCAAGTTTACCTATTCTAGAATATTTCGACCATGTCAACCTATTCTGGAATAGATCTAATTTTTCCCTTGGGATTTTAAATCCCAGAGCCAGTGTTGTCTTAGGGAATTAAATTGCAAAATCGGGTAACCTTGTCAGCTTGCTTTGTTTTCCCACATGAAAAATAGTATAAAAGGAATCCTAGAAACCTCATTTTGACATCCATGAACATACATTAATATCCATTCACATCCATAATATCCATTAGAGATCTAAAAATCACACGAGAAAGTTCAAGCATTCATTAAGCATTCAAGGTTCAAGGATCCATTACATGAGCATTTCCTCTTCAATATCTAGCATTTTGTTGGCCATCAAGGGAGGAGATTTATATTTGAGGCATTAATTGATGCACATCAATGGATCCATGATGTGGTTTTGGTAGATCCATTGCATTTATGGAGATTTTCTACATCTGTCATTGCAAATTCAACATCTACAATGTACAAGCATTACAAAATCCTTATTTGACAAGGGTTTCTATAAGTAAGGTGAATACTTACATTTGTCTTGTTTCCTTTACATATTTACATTTCAATTTCAAGCTTGATTCCTCAATCTAGGGCTTGACCAAGGAAAACCCTCATCCACCCAAACCCCAAAACAAGATTTTCTATTTGTAGGAGCGGGATATCAAAATTACAACCATAGATCTGGAAACTACTTACCGAGACATTTTCAAAGAAGTTAGGTCAAATTTTCTACAGTGTCCCAGGAGCACAATGACTTTGTGGAAAATTTTCAAGAACATTTTGCACCAAGTCGACCTATTTCTAGAGGTCTAAGAAAAACAACATTTTCTGGGTTTTCTGTTGTGATTGTGAATCCGCAATAGAAAGACCTGTCATAGGTTCAGATCTATAATTTTCAAAGTAAAAAGGTATATTCCTTTACACATTTGAAGGTTAGTACTCTATCATTCATTTCACTTCTTAGTATAGACCTATTTTCATATCTTAATTTGGCTGATTGCATACACTTAGCATCTAGATCTATCTTACTTTTCTCATTAAATCAATTGGTTCAACTTCACATTTACATTTACACATCCTTAATCAAATCCTACATTGCATGAAATAGGACTTTCTTGCACACTTCCTTGATATAATTCAGGTTTAGCATTGGCATCCCTTCATCTTTTTGGGTTTTTCTAATCTAACTTGGGTTATATTAATAGTTATGTTTGGAATCCCCTCTTTCTCTTGTATTTTGAGTGTTAGTGTGTGAATCATTAATTAGTGAACTCATCTCGCATATTTTATATTTTTAGATTCATTTGTATCAATTTCACCCCTAAACATATTGGTGAACTCGACGCATCTCCACTTTTTGATTTTGGAGTTAGATCCCTTGATCTCCCTTTTTGCATTGGTTGTTTAGCTTATTTTGGTGTTATATTTAGTTATATTTGTGTGGTTGTATATTTCTTTTTATGCTATTTATTACATTAATAATTGTGTGGATAGATCCCATTAGAGTTTCCTTTTGTGATCACAAGCTTTATTACACTAAGTCCAACCTCTAGCATTCCTGTTAGGAGAAGTTGTAGACTCGTGGGCTCTTTTGATCATGATTCCTCTTTTCTACCTAGGACCCATGATGATACTAATATTTTCCCTCAAGATCCCAATCCTATCAGGGAGCATAACTATTATCACTCTTCACATGACGAAGATTAAGTATTTAGAGTTCCTCCTTCCCAAGTTGATAACCTCTCTCATGAG
Organism: Chamaecyparis obtusa; assembly: GCA_027943335.1. Lineage (NCBI taxonomy): Eukaryota > Viridiplantae > Streptophyta > Pinopsida > Cupressales > Cupressaceae > Chamaecyparis > Chamaecyparis obtusa. The sequence continues at coordinate 635,036 of BSBK01006608.1, read as the reverse complement.
TTTGATAAATTGGAAAATTGGCTTATGCAAAAGAACACAAATCCTGATAGTGTTTCCTCTACTGAGGCTATTAAGAAGTTTATCACTCATGATGATAAAAACATCTCCATTTTGTGTGGTATATAATGTGTGGTTAAGTATTGATACTCAATTGGAATGTAAAAATTACTCAATAAACCATTAACTCAAGAATTTAGCTATAGGAGTCCATATCAAATGAACTAACTAAACCCTCAAAAGAGACTTATTGCTTCCTAATTGAAGCGATTTTAATCCTTTTATGATGCTCATCAGTTTGGCATGAAGGATTAGTGACTTGAATAATCCAAAATGGAAGATTCAAATGCAATGAAAAACTAGAAATGAAACTAGACTGCAATTTTAACAATGCTACTATGGAAACAAACTAGATTAACTATGCAAGAGAGCTATTAAGCATATGATGAAAGAAACTAAGAACTAGGAATTAAAAATAGAAAGATTACTCTATAACACAAGAATTAAATAATGCAATAGTGATGGACTTCAACAATGATCAGGATTGGACCCTTGAGCCAAGGAAGATCTCCCTTAAAAAGGAATTTCCTCATGAATGGAGGGTGGAGATTAAGAGGAAAAAGATGTTAGGTAGAGATGAGTGGTGAGAGAGATCAATCCATCTGAGAGGATTCAAGAATTTTGATTGGCCAAGCTTGATGGGAGAATAAGACAAAATAGAAAATCCCCTTTTAATTGTCAATTAATCAAGTCTAAGTTGCACAAAGTACTCTTTTTAGTAAAAGTGTTAAGACTTTATATTAAAAGTAAGTTTTGACAATTTAAATAATTTTTGACAAGTTTAGAAATGATTTATGCTTGATTTTAAGGAATAATTTAAATATGCAAGGGAAATTATCCAGGTTGCTTACATAATTATGTCTAGTGATTATGTCTTCAAGATTTAGAATTGGATTTGAGGCAATTTGATTGAAATTAGGGGCTTAGGTTCTACTAGACAAATTTTAGGTCATTACATTTGCCCCTCTTTGAATCAATGTGTGAGAAATGCATTGATTCAAAGAATGAATAGAAGCTAGATCAAAGAGTAACCTAATATGAAGTGATGAGACTATCTTTGATAACGAGAACCGACTCCAAACTTGATCGAATGAAGATCAATAAAAATATATCATCTCCAAACTTGATTGATCAAAGAATGATGAGAAAGATTAAAGTATCCAACCTGATATGAAGCGATGAGATTGAATATATGTCAAAAGAGATTTGAGATAGCTACCTCGACAAGGATTCTAAGGAGGATAATCACCTGATTGAGGGACAATGAGTCCTGATGAACTTGAAATGCCCCTGAAACGATGTTAGATTGATATGGGTCTTGATGAACCTGACATGCCCCAAGAGATCAAATAGATGCCTATCAGAGTGATCTTATATGAAGCAATGAGATCACTCTATTAGATAGAGATGCAAAGAATCTCAACTTGATATGGTTCCTGATGAAGATGAGATTCCCTAAGCCATGAAGCTTGATTTTCTAATTAGGATTGATTGCAGAAGATGATTTCCTATGTTTTCATGCCCCCTCAGGATCAAAATCAAAATGAGGCAGAGACGTTAAAGCTTGAAATAGGTTATCAACATGTTTGTAGTTGTTTTGAGGTCCTATTGACCAAATTTGACTAGAGTTTGACCAATTTTGACCAAGGTTGATTAGATGAAAATCACATAGATTTGATAAATTTGCATGAGATTAACCTCAGAGGTTTGAAAAATAAAGGCAGAAGCAAGTGAGAAGTGATAGCGTTAGCAGTCAACAATGTTTGACAAAAAAGGGTTGACTTTGCAATTTGACTAGGGAAATGATCTCAGATTTTGATTTTGATCCCAAAAATAGATTCATGACATCAAAATTAGCTAGGGGTGCAATTTTTGTGGGATTCTGAGCACTTTGCAGGTACTTGATTAAGTCAATGAGGGATAGTTGCAGTTGATCACTTCGGCAGAGAGAAAGGAATAAAGACTCAAGGGAAGCAAAAATGCACAAATACAACCTAAGACATGAGACAAGTCATTGATCCTACAACCTTTTGTTTATCATCATTTGAGTGTTTGGAAAATTGGAGGTCATACAACCTTCATTGGTGCAAGAGCGACCATGAAGATATAAATATGACCTTATCAGATAAAAATGTAGGAAAAACATGTAAGCATCGAGGTATGAGTGCCTAGATGACCTAAACATGGTTTTCAATTTGATATCCTAAGATAACACCAGTATCAAAGCAGATACTACCAATATAACCAGGAATGTTGTCATACATGCCAGACACAAGCAATATAAAATGAGACAATTCCAACCTCACCTAAGTGTCCCAATAAAGAGGGTCAAGGTATGTACAGTGTTCCAATCACAATGGAGGCTCTTACCATAGACACCCAATTTATTAGACCAATTATGATCATTGAAACCACACCACAAGAAGAAATCAAAGAAAATGTGTTATGCCCCTAGTCATGAATCTCTAGTCAAGTAGACATTATCGAGCAACCGTAGAAGACATAACAAGCGAAGATCAATGATAACAGACAACATACAAGAAAATAGTTTATCATATCTCATTAATTTTTTGTTTTCTAGGTTTTACTTTTGCATTGGGTGTTAAGGAACACCTTTGTTCTTGTGTCGAAGTGTGTGTGTGAAGCAGAGAGTGTAGGATCCAATATGTGTTGAGAAACACAATGATATCTAGATTGGTAGTGTTAAGAAACACTGTTGGATTGGGGTGTTGAGAAACACCAATTGGTGTCAGTGGTAAATTTTCCTTTTGGGAATGACTAATATACTGACTCAATTATAGCTCAAAAGATTGACCAAGTGATAAAGCACTAACAACTCATATATGTAGAGTGTGATTTCCCCCAGGTGATAGGTGAGAACCAGGGACAAGACTAAGACTAGTTCTAGCCCATGATGGACAAAGGGAGATGGAAATCATAAATGAGATGAGAGCACAAGAGATCAACTATGCATTGATAGATGGAGCGCTGATTACAAGTGATGTCTATTTGCCAAGTTTTCACCACTTGAAAGTATTTTATTTTTTCAGGACTTTTTATACTTTTTAGGATTTTTTCAGGACTTTATATTCTTTTTAGAAATTGTTTCAGGACTTTATATTCTTTTTAGAATTTTTTTCAGACTTTATATTCTTTTTAGGATTTTTTCAGGACTTTATATGATTTTTAGGATTTTTTTCAAGAACATTTTTTCACTTTTTAAATTTTTAGAGATTACTCATTCTCAAGTAAGATCACATTTGTTTTCCCCTAATGTATAGCAAGGTATAGGACATGATGGATGGATTAGCAAGTTGATGGATGAAGCAAAAAGAGAATGAGGGATGAAGCAAGTGAATGTAACCCTCAGGGATAGTCTCCTCAAGATTACCCAAGCTAGGAAAAGAGAAAATATAGTAATGGAGGTTCATGAATCGATGTTGGATAGCATATAAGATAATGACCCGGTGTCATGAAAGAATGTGGTCCAAAAGAGTGGACATGTCAAGAGGATCTTGTTAACAAATTTTACATTTTTATCTTCATTTCGATCAAGAGCAAGGGGTTGATCTGGATAAGATAGTGGTAGGAGAGCACAATAAAGATAAAGGGTGATGGATATTATGAGTTAATGGTTTGAGATAATGGCAATGCTTCTTAGGAATAGTGATAGATGATTTTGGATAAGTAAGATTGTGATAGGGTATCATGGTTGGAAGAAAGTGAGTCAGCTTAAGGAAATGATAGCAAATGGAAGGATATATGTTTCTCAAGGATAGTTTAACCTTGTCAAGATCAAAGGTGAAAGAGGAAGTATGAGTGTACATGAAATAGCTAGTGTGGATGAATCTTGCCCCCGAGTGTAGAGTACAAGATGGAGGAATTATGCTTGACACCTTTTTTGTTAGGTTTTCATCATGGTACTTGTACAAGGTGCCACAAGTAGTAGTTTTCACTATCAGACAAATTGATTTCTCTTTACTTTTTCTACCAAGGCGCTTGTTTCCAAGTTTTCACCAACACATTTTTTTAATAATTTTTTCCAATTTTTGGAGGAACTCAAGCCTGATGCTCTTTGGATAATGCTCCTTTCGAATGATATGCTATGATTTTCCAAGGCTATTGAAAGATATGCTCAATGAGGATAGTAAGGTGATGATAGGGAAATGAGATGGAGGATAAGGATAGATGTTTATGTAATGGATTGGACAAAGGGAATGGAAGGATAGTAAGTAGGTGTTAAATAGTGGATAGGGTATTGAAAATTTTGTGTAGGAGTATGTGGAAAGGGTGACAAGATCAACATCAACACACATCTTGAAGGGTAGTGGACTGCTGGAGGGAGAATGAACTGGCTAGCTTGAGGTTTTTATGTAGGAAGTAATGCGGATCTTGGGACACAAGGACTCAAAATGGATGAAGTAGAGGATACAAGACATTTGGAAGGATGTGGAGTGAAATCCTTTGGAAGCTTGAATGTCAACTTTGATTTTTTATTTATATTCAAGTCCTTTAAGAGAGACTTGGGAATCCACATAGCTTTTGATTTTTCTTTTCCTTTAGGTGCTTTTAATCGCAATTGTTCCATGATGGATTTAGGAACCCAGATTTTCTTTAATTTTATTATTTTCTTTGAGGATCCTTGTGGTCTCTTGAATATTTGTTTTTTCTTTGTATCCACATGTCGATTAGATAGGACATGGTGATCTTCATATGTAAGTGGATTCTTGTATTTCTGATTTTTATGTTGTACATCCAAATTGCTTCTAAAAGACTTGATAGTTGTGGATTAATGAGGCTCATATGATGGGTTTAGATGTATGAATGGATGGAAATTTCTCAAGGATGCATGTCTTTGTTGATCTTGAGGTATGAAGGTGGAAGTGTATGAAAATCTAGGAGCGAGAGGTATAGTAGGTTGGGGGATATAATGAAGGTGCTAGCATTGGAATATAGGGACCAAGGATGGATTTGGATGATGAAAATGGATAATGGATAGGGATATCAACATCCATAGAGTGAGAACCTTGGCTAGGGCTAAGATTTAGGTCCATATTTATACCAATATTCTCATGATTAGCTTTGATAGGAGAAAGTTTGATAGGTGCAATTGGAGCTTGGGAGGATTTATTAAATGGATATGGTGGATTATGAAAAGGAGTTTCTAGGATATTCTAATCTTGACAAGGATCTTTGGATAATTTAGGAAGAGTATTTTTATCTTGATTTTCAATAATCTCATTAGAGATGATGGAAGGAGTATCTTGATATTTATTGGGAGATGGAGGGATATCTTCTTGGAAGAGGTGACTGGATATGAGGGGATCGTCATGAGACTCTGGGGATATGGGTCTTTGTTCAACCATTGGATAAGGATGGATGGTCTCTCAATCTTGATCTTGATTGATATTTATTTCTTCACACTTCAGATTTTCTTCTTGACATGGAACCACTTCTAAGGATGAAGTAGGAGTTTGGATATGTGTGAGGGGTTCTTGAAACGTTGATGAAGGAGCATTTCGGATAGGTATCATAGACATTGAAGCACAAGAAATCTTGGGATCTATGACCTTTGAAGCATGAAAGGGGCTTGTAGAAAGATGTATATTATCATGGATCTCTTTTAGAGGTATCCCTTGAGGATATACATAGTTATCATGAAAAGCATTAAGTTATTTGTTCAATGGAGGAATTTTGGGTGGATTTCCTTTTTTAGGAGATGAGTGCACAATGGAAGAGGTAGATTTAGCTTGAGAACCATTACTAGATGTGGGTTCATGATTTTGATCAAGCTTGAGAGAAATATCTTCATTAGTTGAGTCAGTAGGATTCTCAATTTCAATTATGTCATCGTCAATGAGATATTGGATTTTGTGTTTCAACTTCATGCAATCTGAAGTTTTATGCTCATTATTTTCATGATACATAGTAGATACTCAAGAATGAAAGTCCCCTTGAAGTGGCTGGAGGTAATGTGATGGGATTTTTTTAAAGCAATTCTTCCAAAGTTGATTCATAAGATTGTCCTAGAGGAGTGAATGACCTGTCCAATGGACATTTGGATTCCCTTGTGTTTGTCAAAGAAATATGAGATCGAAAATCATGATGATCTAATTTTTTGTTGTCATAGGAATGATAGAAAAGATTCTTAGCTGAAAGTGATGTAACCTCTTCATTTTCTTAATCAAATATTGGATTGTTAGGAAATAGATAATTCTCAAAGATAGAGTTGATGTGAAATTGTGAAGTGTCCTTGCTTGAAGAAGATGAAGATATAGATTGATCATTATCAAAGAGAAAAATGAATATTGCTCTCAAGGAGTATTCGTTAGAGGATGTATCCTTTTATTTCTTCAAGTCTTGAATGTCAGATTTCAAAGCTTTGATTTTCTCTGATAAGGCTGCAATAAGAATCTCTTCTTCCTTGTTGTTATGGTTATATGATCTAGTCCACTTATTTTTAGCCATAATGTGATTGTTTTGATTCTCCTGATGAGAAAGTATGATATCTTGTGATGATGTTCATCTATTGGGAATTTTACTTTGATGTTCCAAGAAGTCCATGAGCATGTATGATCACTTTTAAGAAAAATAAAAAAAAGTAATTTTTTAATATTTTTTAATATTTTTCTAGGTTTTAGTAATTTGCATTTTTTAAGGTCTTCTCCTCATTTTTGGGAGTACAAACTATTGATGGTCTAAAAAATTAGGTTTCCTAAGGAACTCTATATTTGATACTAAAATTAGAGCTTTTGATTATCTTTCCAATGATGAAAACGGTTTACAATTTTGAGCACTGAGTCAAAAGTTATGATCCTACCAAGTTAGGGTAAAAAAATTCAAAATATTTAGAATTTTTGATATAGACATCTACCAAAGCCACATATCAATGATCAATCAGGTATGACAGTCAGTTTAGAGTATGAAAAGGATGATAGACAGCATAAAATCATATGATCAAACCTAGAAAAGGATGCCATGAAACTCAACACTATGTGCGATAATATGGTGAAAACTAGTTTTGTCATATGATAAAAATCAACACTAGGTGTGGCAATTCACTCATTTTGTATGATGAAATGCTGAGGAAAATGATAGAATGCAGGAAAAAGAAAAATTCCCACCATTTTGAAGGAATTTAACCAATCTAGACCCTTTTTGGTTTTGAATTCGTGATGAGTCTGAATGTCCCTAAATCCTGGTCAGAATGTTTGTAAACAAGCAATAATGTGACCAAACAAAAAATTTCAAACAATCCAACAAACGACAAAGCAACTTTGGGGATACAAGAACTTGTGAGGTCTAAAGGGGGGTGTTGTAATATGTCAAGAGCATCACGTGTATGTTCTAAAATGATTTGCATAGGTCTTAACACATTTAAAGACACATCACACAAAAACTACCTAAGGTCAATGCTAGTATCAAAATATTTTCTTTTCCGAAGATAGTATCCAATGGAATAAATATGGTGAGTAGTCTTGGGGTGATCTAAGTAAAGTCCACTTAGATCAATCCTTACACAAATATTATGATACTTTCAGAATTAAGTCGGGTAGATTCCAACCAATAGTGTCTAGTAAGGGCTTCCATTTGAACCTATCCCTTGTAGTTCCTCTTAGCATAATTGAGGCCTATAGCCCTACAAGCACTTCAAGTAAGGTAGTCTTGCAAGAAAGATTGAGACCTAATGACCCTACACATCATTCTCACATGTGTTCTCCCAATCAAATGAGTGACCCAACATAGTTAATAGTTGCATCCTTGTGGTTTTTGGCCAACAAGGCATAACTTTTATAGTGGGTTGGATGAGCTAGCTTTTCTTTATCCCACTTGCGTCATTCCTGCGATATTTTTACCTCAATGACAAGCTCTCTAAAGGTAAAATAAAAAGATAAGTAGATAGGCTAATGAAGGTCTAGATTTCTAATTTTCCACAAGGGAAAAGACCATACTCTCCTACTCCATAGTTTCTCCCAAGCACATAAAGAACATAATAATTTACCAAAGACTCTTTGCAAGTGAAAAACCTAGCAGGTCAATATTTTTGATTCAACCTCTAGGAGGTGAAGAGAATACTCTCCTACTACCCAACTATTCACAAGAAAAGAAGCCTCCTAATTAAGCTAGGTACCTAGAAAATCAAGTTTATGAAAGCACAATATTGATTTGTATCTCGAAGGCAAACTGCAACACAAATAGCTTTAGTAGTCTCAAAATATGTCTTTGGAAAGCTTCCTACAACCACAAAACATTAGTAGTCTCAAAATAAGGCCATGTAGATGACTTTAAGAAGAGAACTATCTTTCAAATATCCTTCAAAAAACCTATTATTCCTTGGAAAATATAATGTTAAAGCCAAGATAGAAAATAGAATTTTAAAGCACTAAAACCTAAAAATTCAAACAACTAGACCCCTAAAAAATCTCTCTTTTTTCTATACAATGAAACACTTTCAACATCATATTATCGTACGATAAAACTCATAAAGCCATGTGATGAAAACTAGAGTTCTTATGTCGTATGATTAAATCTAGAACTACATGCAATAAATCACCTTAAGCCATATTATTGTACTATAAAACTCGCAACTGCATGCGATAAAAGAATCTGTCGTATGATAATATGTACTGTTGGGTGCAATATTTGACATAGTTTTTAAAAAAATGAATAAAAATATCCTACAAGAAATGGGACCAAAAATTGATCAGGGCCCCATGGTGGGAGCCAAAAATGTGTGGTTAATTATTGGTACTCAATTGGAATGCAACCAACACTCAATAAACCATTAACTCGAGAATTTATCTATAGGAGTCCATATCAAATGAACCAACTAAACCCTCAAAAGAGGCTTCTTGCTTCCTAATTGAATAGAGTTTAATCCTTTTATGATTCTCATTAGTTTGGCATTAAGGATTAGTGAATTGACTACTCCAAAGTGGAAGATTCAAATGTAATGTGAAACTTGAAATGAAACTAGGATGCAAGTTTAACAATGCTACTATGAAAACAAACTAGATTAACTATGTAAGAGAGCTATTAAGCATATGATGAAAGCAACTAAGAACTAGGAATTCAAAATAGAAAGATTACTCTAGAATGCAAGAATGTAATAGTGATGGACTTCAACAATGATCAAGATTGGACCCTTGATCTAAGGAAGAGATCTCTTTTAAAGGAATTGCCTCAAGAATGGAGGGTGGAGATTAAGAGGCAAAAGATGTTAGGTAGAGATTAGTGGTGAGGGAGATCAATCCATGTGAGAGGATTCAAGAATTTTGAGTGGTGAAGCTTGATGGGAGAATAAGACAAAATAGAAAATGCCCTTTTAATTTTCAATTAATCAAGTTTAATTTGCACAAAGTACTCTTTTTAGTAAAAGTGCTAAGATGTTATATTAAAGGTAAGTTTTGACAATTTAAATAATTTTTTACAAGTTTAGAAATAGTTTATGCTTGATTTTTAGGAATAATTTAACTATGCAAGGGGGATTATCCAGGTTTCTTACATAATTATGTCTAGTAATTATGCCTTCAAGATTTAGAATTTTCTTTGAGACAATTTGATCAAAATTAGGGGCTTAGGGTCTACTAGACAAATTTTAGGTGATTACATTTTCACCTCTTTGAATTGATGTGCGAGAAATGCCTCGAGTCAAAGAATAGCTAGCAGCTAGATCATAAAATAGCTTGATGTGAAGAGATGAGACTATTTCTGATAAGGAGAACTGACTCCAAACTTGATCGAATGAAGATAAATTGAAGATCAAATATATCAGCTCTGGACTTGATTGAGCGAATATTGACTAGCGATACTAGAGTATTCATCCTGATATGAAGAGATGAGATTGAATATCCATCCAAAGAGCCTTGAGATAAATCCTTCATCAAAGATTATGAGGAAACCAATCACCTAATTGAGAGATAATACTATATTGATATGAGTCCTGATGAACCCGATATGCCCCTGGAATAATGTCAGATTGATATGGGTCCTGATGAATCTAACATGCCCCAAGAGATCAAATAGATGCATGTCTGAGTGACCTGATATTGTGTGTGTGAATTTTGTACCTAGCTGTAGACACAACACTTCAGTAAAACATTAGAGGTTAGCAAAAACTGAAATCTACAAGTAATTGAAACTATGCTAACCAGGTGATTTACTGCCTTCTAGTAGGTGCGAGTATGATGTTCTCATATTGAAATCAAGATCAGTGACAATGCAACACTTAAACGAAGGATTTAAAATGATGAAAGCAATGAAATATGAATGCAAATTAATCTATTTTTTTGGATTTTTGATGCAATAGGATGAAAAACTGTATGAAATTAATCTAGAATGAAATTGAAATGATATGCAAATTAATCTAAGAATTATATGAATTGATATGAAAAGCTATGAAAAACTATGAATTGATCTCACAAAATTGCCTATCGCAAAAGCTTTGTTCTTCAGTTGTAAATTCATTAGAGTTATTGTGCAATCTATTTTTTTGGATTTTTGATGCAATAGGATGAAAAACTATATGAAATTAATCTAGAATGAAATTGAAATGATATGCAAATTAATCTAAGAATTATATGAATTGATATGCAAAGCTATGAAAAACTATGAATTGATCTCACAAAATTGCCTATCGCAAAAGCTTTGTTCTTCAGTTGTAAATTCATCAGAGTTATTGTGCAAATTCGAGAGATGTGAGATTGAAAGCTTGAGGGATTTTAGAGAGATATCAATTGATTGAAAGCTTGAGAGATTTGTGAAGAGTTGAGCCTTGTTTTTATAGAAATCGAGGGCTTTAGGATGCATTGAGAAAAGCCATAAATCACTCTTGATAAACTCAGGTTGATTTTTGAGTTAACAAGAAATTAAGAATAAATAAACTCATAAAATCATGCAAAAATAGTTTTTATCTCAAAATAGAGTTTTAGTTCACTTTTTCAACTCATCATCAGATGTTGAGTTTAGAAAGTTAACAAATTGAAATTGAAATTTGATTTAAAGTTGTTTTAAAGTTGACTGCTTTTTTTTTATTGTGCATGTTTTAATATGAATTAATTTAATAATAAAGTGATTTATTCTCAACTTAACTAATTTTTGAATTAAAAAAATTGATTTATGGGTTAATCAATTATTAAATCAAACTTTTATTAAAAAACTATATTATTAAATATTGACAACTGACTTTAATTAATTAAATAGGAATTTAATCAATTAGTCATAGGATTTTTGATTTGTTGTCAAAATTAAATAATATAATTTAGGAATAAATATAATTAAATATAATTAAATAATTAAGTGGCATAATTAAATCTAATTAATTAAATATTCAGAATATTCAATTAATCAAACTTTAGGATAACTAGGATTTATCACCAAATAATTATTAAATTAAGAATAATTAGGATAAAATAAGAATATTGCTAGGAATATTCCCCGATGCAGAATTTAGGATAATCAATTAAATTTGATAATGTGTAGATGTGTCTTAGGTTAGGACTTTTGTATCAATTTCATTCGATTTGAAGATGTAGGAGGTTAATGAACCTATAGCCCATTTTTGAGGTATTACATTTTGCCCCTCTTTGAATTATTGTGTGAAGTGCAGTGGTTCAAAAATAGTCTGTGTATGATAAAGATGTTCAAGATTGAAACTGATTTGAAAGATGAACTGATTCCGAGACAGAAACCAATTGAAAGATTTGAAGATGTTAGGTCCTGAATGACCAAAGATAATGTTAACTATAACAGTAATGAACCAGTGATTACGAAAAAGTGCCAAAACACCTGATTCTGAACTTTATGATTGTGAAGAAGTGAGTGACCGATTCCAGACCTGATTGTCCAAAGAGAATCATATTGGTATCACATCCTGAACCCATTAGTTACAAAGAACCAAGGAAATAACACTAATGAACCGATGGTTACGAAAAGCTGATACAGTTTACAAGATAGATTAGGATACCAGATTGATATGGATCTCGATGAATCTGATATGCCCCAAGCGATGATAGATTTTCCCCAAGCGACGAGGACTTTTGATGAATTAGCAACTAGACGTAGTTGTTGTCTTGATTACTAAGGAAAGATTGATTACATATTTAGATTTACAGACTTGAATGATGTGCAATACCATGCCCCCTTCGGGATTAAAATTGAAATCTGACAAGAAAAGTCAGCGTTATAGTTTAGAAGCATGTTAATTGATTTGAGAAGTGGTTATACATGTTCGAGAACGTGTTCTGCATCATTTGGAGGTCCCAGAGACCAAGTTTGACTAGATTTGACCATGAGTTGACTATGGTTGACCAAGTTGAAATTTTGATAGTTTGATGTAAGATAATCAGTTAAGTTGAATTCTTGATTCGTTTGATGATTGAAGGTCAAATATGCAAGCAGTTTATAATATAAATTATGATCTCAGATTTTGATTTTGATCCCGAAAAAGGATTCTACTTGTTGTTTCGTTGGAGGAACCTTCATACAATGCTCAGTCCTTGTGTCATGTTTAGCATTTTTGGTTTTGAAGAATCATTTAAGTGTTCAAGCAATTTGTGAGATCATGCAAAGTGCAAAATGAAATGCAAACCTAGGACCTAGGACCTAGGACCTAGTCACTGATCATGTGTCGATTTGTTGTCATCATTGAACTTTTAGGTAACCAGATAAATCAATACAATGCCCACTAGTTATGAAACCATAGACATATGAATATTGATTTGTATGTGCAGGAATCAACACAACACCCACTAGTTAGGCAACCATGGACATACAGATATTGATTTTATTTTTGGAATGTCGGATTAGATATAAGTACCAAGGCACAAATGCCAGGATGACCTGAATATCATGTCCATTTTGATATAGCAATTTGTATAAGCATCAGAACATAAATTTCATGATGACTTGAATATGCCTTGCATTACAAACACATCAAATAGTCAAGAGATCATTCTAAATCTAGTGTGAATTACCCGTAGTGACCCTTTATCATTCACATCCTTAGGCAAGATCGTGTTTCATAGTAGGAGAAAGAACTCACTCAAAAAGACAATAGTTAGATCAAACTTCTTTGAATTTTCTAGGTATCAATGGTCGAGGTACGCATGTCCATCCAATTTGAGATAGAGGCTCTTACAGACAAATACCATTTCAATCCAGAATTTCCAAAGTTGTTAGATTTTCACATACAAGAAGAAGAAAAAGAAAAGATTATGCCCCCAGTCATCAATCTCTAAATCCTATAAAGGACATCATCAAAGAGCTCAAAGGACACAATATGCAAAAATCTCAATGCGAATCAATAAGCATACAAGGAGATAAAAGCATGTAAAAAGAATAGATTGTTTTCAATTTGTGTTTGATGTTTGATTGCATTGTTGTAGATGCAAAATCCTTTCTAGAGAGGAGATAGACAAACAGACTCAGATGAAGCTTCAAAGGACTCTGACTGGATATGACACATCTAAAGTATACTGGAGACCATAGGATATGACATTAATTTCCCCCAAGTTTGAAATGTTGATAGGATACAGACGCTTTTGCCAGTTGGTGTACAAACTGGCTTTATTGAAACAAGGATATATACAGACTAAAGCAGACTGAAAGCTAGGAAAGACCAAGATTGCGATGATAGATGGAGTATTTTGAAACAAGTGGTGCCCGTTTTCCAGGTTTTCACCATCTTGGCAAAGATTCTTTTTTTGCTACCAAGGTGCCTATTTCCAGGTTTTCACCAAATCACTTTTTCTTTTTCTCATTTTTTTGTATTTTTCATTTTTCCAATTTTTTGATTTTTTTGGTATTTTTTTATTTTTTTTGTGAATCATCAAGGCGCCTATTGCTAGGTTTTCACCAAGATGTTCATTTTTTTAGGACTTTTTCAAAATTTTAAGATTTTTTTCAGGACATTTTACCATACACTAAATGCCTTAGGCATAGAATTTCTTCAGATGGAGAACGTTGATTGGTTCTCGAAGTTGTTCTCCTTCAGTCATTGAGAGTTGATAGGCTCTAGAGGCAAAAGTAGTAGTGATAACAAAGGGACCTAGCCAGTTGGGTTCAAAATTCCCCTTGCATTCTCGATGTGATTGATTTTTAGGATTCTCTCTCAAGACTAGATCGCCAACCTAAAATTCTTTGTGTCTGACTTTCTTGTTGTAGCCTCTAGACATTCTTTTATGATATACTTTGAGATGATCATACGCCGCTTGTCTGCGCTCATCTAGTAGTTCAAATTCTTGCAACCTAGACACTTTTTAGTCATCATCAGTTACTATACCATGCATTCTGATTCTTAGTGATGGGATTTCAACCTTAATAAGCAGTACCGCTTCAGACCCATAAACTAAAGCGAAAGGTGTAGCCCATTGGGCATTCTGATACTTGTTTTGTAGGCCCAAAGAGATGGATTGATCATGAGATTCCAGTCTCTTCCTATTTTATTAATAGTACGGTGCAAGATTTTCAATAGATTCTTGTTAGGAGCCTCTTCTTGTCCATTCCCTTGAGGATAGTAGATAGATGACCAATGTTGTGTAATCTTGAATTTGGCACATAGATCATCTAAGTCTTTATTCTTGATTTATCCACCATTATCTGTGACTATAGAGTATGGAATACCATACCGACATATGATGTAGTTTAAAATGAACATAGAAATTTGCTTGTCAGTTGCTTGAGTCAAGGGGACTGCTTCTACCCATTTTGTAAAATAGTCTATAGCTGTTGTGATATGGGTATGTCCATTAGAAGAATGAGGATGTATGGATCCTATAAGATCAAATGCCCATTGGTGAAAAGGCCATTGTGTAGTAAAGGGAATTAGATCTTTCCCTAGAGCATGAATTAAGTTACCATGTACTTGGCACTTTTGACAGTTCTTAGCAAACTTGATTGCATATTTCTCCATTTTAGGCCAATAGTACCCAGCCCTAGTAAGCTTTCGAGCTAGCATTAAACCATTTGAGTGTGACCCACATATACCTTCGTGGACTTCCTCGGGTGCATGTTGAGACTCTTCATGTTCTAAACATCTAAGTAGTGTACCATCTAGACCTTGTTTGTACAGATTGTTACCAATGATGACATACTAGGATGCATTGCGGATAAGGTATCATTTCTCATGGTGATTGAAGGTATCGGGAATGATTTGGTCTTGGAGATAGGAGAAAAGGTTTTTGTATCGAGATGAATCATGACCAACAATAGTACAGATCATGCGGGTTTTGGGGGAATCATATGCAGGATAAGATAGTGCTTCCACCAGGAACTCATAGCATAGCTCATGTTCAGGCTGTTGTAATAGAGTAGATAACATTGCCATTGCATCGGCAGCCCTGGTCTTTGCTCTAGGAATTTGCTCAAATGTGATAGATATGAAATATTTCTTTAGATCATCTACCATTCTTTTGTATGGAATGAGCTTTTCATCTTTTTTTTGGTACACATCATTGACTTGATGCATAACAAGTTGGGAGTCCCCATGAATGTGTAACTCAGTCACTCTCCACTCAATTGCTAGTTTCATACCATTAAGAAGGGCTTCATATTCAACAATATTATTTGTGCAAGAGAAATTTAATCTAAATGCTTTGGGTATTGAGTACCCTTGAGGAGTGATAAATAATATGCCTGCTCTGGATCCATTTTGTGTATAGGAGCCATCAAAGAACAATTGCCATTCTCTAGACGAAAGATTCATGATAGAGGAATCTGGGAACTCTATTTGCATTGGTGTATCATCAAACATAGGTGCATCTGCAAATTGATCAGCAATAACTTATCCTTTGATAGCTTTTCTTTCAATATATTCAATGTCAAATTCACTTAAGAGCATGACACATTTGGCTAGTCTACCTGTGAGGGCAGCTTTGCTTAGTAGGTACTTTAGTGGATCAATCTTAGCTACCAAATGTGTGGTATGAGCTAACATGTAATGTCTCAGTTTCTATGATGCAAAGATCACATCTAGACAAGCTTTCTCAATCATTGAATAGTTCTTCTCATATGCAACCAATGTTCTACTGATATAATATATAGCTCTTTCCTTTTTATTCTCATCATGTTGTGCTAACAATGCCCCCAATGATGTATCTGTTGCAGAGACATATAAGATCAATAGCTTCCCTTGAATAGGAGGCATCAAGATAGGAGGATTTGATAGATATTTCTTGATATGGTTAAAGTTCTTCTCACATTCTTCACTCCACGCAAAAGTCACACCTTTGTGTAAAGTTTTTGTAAAAGGTTGTGAGATATCCACAAGCTATGATATGAAACACCTGATAGATTGTACTCTCCCTTGTAATGTTCTCATTTGACTAATATGCTTTGGGGGTTGCATCTCCATTATAGCCTTTACTTTAGCTGGATCAAATTCAATGCCCTTCTTTGAAACTATGTATCCTAAGAGCTTTCTAGAAGTGACACCCAAAGCACACTTCTTAGGATTTAGTCTTAGACTAAATTTTTCCATTCTGTCTAGCATCTTGCTCAAGTCATTTAGATGTTTAGCTCTAATCATAGATTTTGCTAAAGTATCATCAACATAATCCTCCATAGTTTGATGCATCATGTCATGAAAAATAGATGTCATAGCCCTCTGATATGTAGCACCAGCATTTTAAAGCCCAAATGGCATGACATTCCAACATAAGGTACCCCATGCGCATGTGAAAGCAACTTTCTCTTGATCCTTTGGAGCAATTTTTATTTGATTATATCAAGAGAAATCGTCCATTAAAGAATACATCTCAAAACCCGTAGTCATGTCCACTATCATATCAATGTTAGGTAGTGGAAAATCATCCTTAGGGCATGCTTTGTTCACATCTCTAAAGTCTGTGCACACTCTGATTGTTTTATCTGGTTTAGAAACAGGTACAATATTTGAGATCCATTCAGCATAGTCAATAACATAGATGAATCCAGCTTTTAGTAGTTTCTCTAATTTAGCTTTGACCAAGAGTGCAACATGTGGATGCATCTTTCTTAATTTTTGTTTAACAGGTTTGACCCCTAGAGCTATAGATAGATGGTGCATTATAAGATCAGGATCCAACCCTGGCATATCTGAATATTTCCATGCAAAGTTGATCTTTTTCTCTATTAGGAATGTAGTAAATTTTTGCTTTTCTTCTTTTGATAAGGATTGTGCTACATGGATCAATTGTTGTTCTTTTGTTGTACCCCAAGTTGATAGATTGAGTGGGCTCAATTAGAACTGGAGATCTTTCCTCTAAATGACTTGGAAGGACATCAAATATCTCATCCTTGGGCGCTTCAGAGAGGTTTTCACCTTCGGATACGTCTTTTGTTTTTACTTTTGTAGGTTTTGAGACTGCCACAAAGTGGTTTTCACCCTTAGAACTCTTTTTCTTTTTCTTTTTATTCTTATTCTTTTGACTAAGATACTTGATGTCTGACTTCGTCATGCTGACACTCAATTCACTGATGGAAGTCTTCATAGGCTCAATTGCATTTAGGTAGCAAGCAAGGGCATAGTCATTCGGGAAAGTAAAGATACCTTGGCTCAGATTCGTGGAAGTTTGGTCAAGAAGGTCAGGATGTTGGATAGTCAAAGTGGGAAAAGTTTATGGATATGGATCTGTCATCATTAGTCCTAACATGATGTTCATGTTCGAAGGTGATATTACAACTCAAAATGTTCAATTCGTGAATAGGCTCAATGTCATTTTGGGAGTCCAATTCAGCCACAGGTGGATCAGACTCATTAAGTTCATTATTTTGCTCTAGACTTACGTTGGGTTTAGGTGCATATTGGTGAATAACATCAATATATTTTTCTATGATAAGCTCATCTTCCTCTAGAATGACTCCCCATTCATAGTCATTTGATTCCTCATCTATGCCTCTAGGAAAATTGAGAACATAAGTAAAGTCAGGGTGAATACCCCAAGAAGGGTTACCCTCAGATTCTAATTTGAATTCATACTCATGAGAATCTATCTCAAAATAACTACCAACTTCCTCTTTATCTATTTTATTATCTTCGAGATTAGCTGGTTCTTATGGTGCAACTGTCTCTTGTTCTATAGTAGGTTCTTGTGTGTTTACTACATTGATTCTTTTTATTGGATCATCTTCAACTTCAAGGAGGCCTTTTATCTCTTTAGGAAAACACTCATAAGGAATGAGCTCCTCAGTGGTGTCTGACTCATCACTATAAGACTATTGTATTGTTTCCTCCTTTGGTTCAATATGTTCTAAGACATGCGTGGAATTCTTGCTAAGATAGAAAGGCTTCTTCTTATATCCTAGACCTATTGTATCCTTGTTGGTTTGACCATGGTGGTCAAGAGGTGATAGAAGACCCTTACCTTGTAGTCTTAGAGGTCCTTTTCCAATATATCCCATTTTTGTGATAAATTTATCCCCTGGTCTATATGACTTCTGAGGAATTCTTCTTGAAGTGGAGTCACATTTCTGGACTGACTGAGAGTTAGATTCCTCTTTATACAGCCATGCAAGCACAACTTCATCTTCCTCAAACTCTTGTTTAGATACTTATTCTGGAACAAAGCTTCCATTGAATAGGACTTGGGATTTTTTAGCATTAGGTTTCACTTTGTTTGACGGTTGCCCATAAGACTTAGGGGACAACGGGAGAGATGTGAGAGATAAAACAGGTTCCATTATGTATTCTCCCATACCATTATCTTTGATTTTGACCTCTTTTGCATTTTATTCCATCTTGGATGTGGATGCTATATCTGTTTGCTTAGTGGAAGATTCTTTGTTATTAGGAATAAGTTTATCTGCACTTTCTTTCAATGCATTGCAAGTTGTAGATATGTTTGTTGGAATGGTTACCTCTACTCCTTCATAAGGAAATTTCAAACATTGATGGTATGTAGAAGGAATAGCTTTCATTTCATGTATCCAGGGTCTCCCTAGAAGGATGTTGTAAGCCAAAGGTAGATCAAGAACTTGACATGTAGTATCTCTGATTACTGGACCTATTTTGGTAGGTAAGACAATGGTGCCTTTGGAAGATCTTTCTTGCTCATCATATTCTTTGATAGTTATCTTCTTTCTAGGATCAATAGCCATTTTTGAAAATCCCAGTTGTGTGATCAAGATGAAAGAACAAATGTTTAAGCCAGTGCCCCCATCTATCAACACATGTTTGACGCGATGGTTTTGGATCAAGACTTCAATATGAAAGGGCTGATTATGCAGATGACTCAAGGAGTTATCATCTTCCTTTGAAAAGGAGATATACTATGGAGACGTAAGATGACCAACCATAGTCTAGAATCTGTCTAAATCAAGGTTGTCAAGAACATTGGATCCGAGCAGAGCTTTGTCTAGAATGGCTATATGAGTTGGAGATATCCGAAGTAACTCAAACATGGAGATTTTTGCATTTGTATGCTGGAGTTGTTGGACAATACTATATGATGTAGGCCTTGTGTCTTTAGGATTTGAAGATTTAGATGTAGCCTTCTATTTAGAAGCAGATGAAAGATTGAAAGACATCTTAGGGACATTGGATGAATCTAGGATTTGTCCTAGCAGATGCGCCTGAGCTTGTGATCGAGTAACTACATTAGCTAATTGATTTTCTCTATCTGTTCGTACAATTGTGATGACATTGCAATGCTCATATAGACATGGTTCAACCATATTGATGATAGCATTGTTTCCAGAGTAGGCATAATTGACTTTAGCACCCATATTAGGTTGAGAAGAAGAATCTTCTTTACCATGTTTCAGAAATGGCTTTGTGAATGTTGTATGATCATTATTGCTTTTATGATTGTCAATCATGATTTATCCATTATCAATTTTGTCTTGTATGAGGTGTTTCAAGCAGACACAATTATTAGTTTTATGACCTTTATTGTGATGGAAGTCACATAAATCATTCTCTCTCCACCATTTTGGTTTAGGTTTAGGATGAAAGACTTTTATGTCAGGAAAGAAAATGATGTTAGCCAACAAAGTTTTCATAGAAGATTCCAAGGACTCTCCAAGAGGAGTGAACTTGCGGTTAGGATCTGTAGCCCAAGGTTTGTAAGTAGATGGTTTCTTGTTAGATTCTATTGCTTTAGCTTCAGAAGTTTTGATGGCTTGGGTGCCAATAGTGACATTGAAAGCAGGTGCCTTAGAAGGGGCACAGATATTATCAACAACACCGTCTATGACAATGCCTTTATTCTTGTTCCAATTTTTGCCTCTATCTTTAGAACTAGATCTAGATTCATACTTGTCCTTTTGAAGAGATATGTCCCCCTTTTGAACAAGTACTTTCTTAATTTTGATTGCATTTTCTACCATCTTATCAAAGGATGTATGATTTTGCATTTGCAAGTGGTAGTTGAGTTCTGGAACAAGATTGTTGATGAAGATTTACAACTTCTCAATTTTTGGGATGGGTCTAGCATATAGAGAAAACTTCTTCCTCCTGTTACCCAAAAATTCCCTATCATTCATTTTTGGCCACGGTCCTATTTTCCAAAGAAGTGCTCAAGTGTCGAAAACCTAGTGTGTTTTTTGCCTTTTGGTCCAAAAACCCAGTGTGTTTTCGACCTTCTCCCCGAGATCCCTCTGTGTTTTCGACCTTCAAGTGCGCAACTCCGACCAGGTGGGTCCTAGTTCCTCATAGCCGTGCAAGTGCAGTGGAGATCCGACGGCTGTCACATAATCTCATGGAATCTTTCGAGACCATGAGATCATGTGACAATGGTCGGATTAGAATCCTCTTGGCCTATTCTAATTTTTCATTTACCTTTTGGTGGCCACTTAAATCTTCAATTTACCCCGTGCGTGAAATACTTCCTAAGTCTCTAGTTTAATTTTTCCCAAGTCTCGGTGCACTTTTATTTTTCTAAGCCACTAAACCCCAGCAAGATCTGACGGTTGCTATACCGCCAGCCCAAGATGCATCCTATTTAAGATCGCGGTCTAGCGATGGCTGTTGATCTTCCTTGCTTTACAAAATCCTAATCTATTAGTGGGCCCAGTGGTTGTTTTCAAAGAATGCTAGTGGTTTGTCGCATGATCGCATAACCCCTTTTTAGGCTATGCGAACATGCGACAAACTATTAGCCACACTGATAAGAGCTTGCAGTTTGGCATTGGGCTTGCAGTTTGGTGACGTGCTCGTGTTTCATTGGTTGGCTGGTGACAAGGTTTTACAGTGGGCCTGAGATGCAAGTGCGGTAAAGATCCGACGGTGGTCGCATGTTCGCATGGGATCTTTCGACCCCATGCGATCATGCGACAACCTTTCGATGAGATCCTTCTATCGTGGGTCCGATGTGCCATGTCGTGCTGATGTGCTAGTTTCTCATACGCCGAGCTGGTGGTGATGATGTAGTTGTAAGTGGGGCCGGATTTTAATGGCAGAAGTTTAGAGGAGGTCATTCTTTTCTCTTCTAACTTGGCGGTGTCCGATAAAGGGTTTCTTTGTTCACATGTTCACAGATATGATTTAGCAAGCCTCCAGACTTGGCAAGAGCATGGTTGTGTGGTTAACATGTTTCACATGGTCGCTGAGTGGAGCTCGGGGTTAAGAAAAGTTAAAGCAACTTGGCGACCAAAGGGAGAGTGAGCCCAAGGTGTCTTGCGTGACCGGATGGCGATTCAGCGAAGCTTGTCGCATGATCACATGAGGCTTTTTTAGCTCATGCGATCATGTGACCAGTGGTATTTTCAAGCAGTGCGGCCAGTTTTGGTAGGCTTTTTTATGTGAGATGGTTGTAGCGGTGGGGTAGCTCAGAATTGATTTCTATGGACATTTTCTAGTTGTGAAGGTGATGATGGATGATCTGGTCGACAATGCCATGGATTTTGCAGGGTACAGTGCGGTGTTCTTACACTGATGAAACATTAAAGAGTTGGCACCATTTGTACTTTCAAATTCATTCTTGCGAGGATCAAATTTGGAGCCTTAATGACTCAGTGGGCTTGCAGGGAGGTAGATGGATTGAGGTCTTTTGTCTGCAGGCATGATCAGTACAGGGGTGGACACGCAAGCACATATCTGATCGATTGAGATATTTTCATGAACATTTATGATCAGAAGTGACTGGTTTAGGGTTGGATTATTTTATGCAGATTTATGTAACCCTAGTTAATTTTGACTCCTGCCTGCATGCAGTTGAGTGATGTATATAATGTTTTTTTGGAGCTTGTAGAGCTCAGAATTCACATTTTTGTAAAAGAGAAAGACTTTTCTTGGAAAATTATCTATAGCATTTCTTCCCGCTCTCTGGTTTTTCACATCCTGTAAATTCTCATTGATAATACAAGTATTACAGAGGCAGTTTGTGACAATCCTTCATGTCCCTGTGCTTCCTTGTTTGGCTTATCTCTTATTGGATTGAAGTTTATGAATGCTTTCAATGATACTTAGGGTTCTTGATCCCTCTTACTTTCAGCTTATATGTGCACTACTATGTTTGATCTGATCTGAGTGAGTTTGAGGGTATTCTTCAGCCCCTATCATTCTGTCTCATTCCTGTGCCCTTTTGCTGAAGAGAATGTCTGCTTGCAGGTCATAGGTTGTGTCTAATTTTTAGGCCCTCTTATGAAATACTTATGCAAGCATATTCAATAAGTTGTGATCTACTAGACCTAAGTCTTTCACTGGTTTCATCCCTCTATACTGAGATCCAAACCCTAGTTTCGGTGCATCACCTAGTAGGTAGTTTGCTTTCTTGTTATTTCCATTTCATGCACTCCTTCTAACCCTTTCCCCTCAAAGTTTACTTTCCTGTCTAAGAGAAAGCTAAGGTGATAATCCAAGAGGAACCAGCCTAGAACCTAGAGGTCTCATCTCGGTTAGCAAAGGTCCCACAACCTTGAGATGATTCTCATGTTATACTGAGTTATCAAGACTACGAGAGCTTGAGACGAAGGTGCAAAACTCAGTGTATAACACTTCCATCTTTTGAGAAAAGTCAGGAATGGTTCTCCTGAGTATTGTTTCAGATTGCAGATGTTGATCATGGTGACCGAATGTTGGATGTTATAGGAGTATTGTTGATAGAAAAGTTTGATTAACTCCTCAAAATTTTTGATAGTTGGAGGCATTTTTGAGAACCAATGAATGGCTAACCCTCCCAGAGATCGAGGGAAAAGATGCATTAAGTAAGTTGGTTCATGCATGAACTCCATAGATTGAGTATAAAATTCTCTAACATGATCTTGAGGGTTAGAGTTTCCATCATACTTATCATACTTAGGTATCTCCCCTCTTTTAGGGAATGGTGGCATGTACAAGTCTTTATCAAATGGAAAAGGGCATAGAGCCTCCATGGAGAACTCTTTAGGTTCCTTTTCTTTTTCAAGTTTGTTAAGTTTGGCTTGCATGGCATGCATCTGTTTCATCATAGCTGTGATTGGAGTTTCTTCCTCACGTGTAATGATATCTTCAACATTAAAGTTGGGAGGAAGTTTAGCCCCTTGAAGAGCTAGTTCTAGAAAGTATGTTTCTCTATCTTCCTTCAAGAAATGCCTCATCATTTTCTTGAAGTCATCATCATTTTGATATCGAGCAATTTTAGATGGTGTGGGTTCTTGATCCACACCATGTTGAGAGTGATGTCCTTGAGACCCATGATGTGTCCCTCCATGAGACATGTTAGGAGTTTTAGGACTCCCTGGAATAGATTGATGTAGAGATTTTTGATTGACCCCTTGGATTGATGGAGGAGGGGATATGTAATCAGTTTTTAATCAAAGATTGCCAAGACTGTCATCTTCATAAAGACTTGAATTATAGAGTTCGTCAAAGGTTGGACCCATGTGAGTAGATAGAGGTAAGGTATGAGATGCTTCTCTAGATTTCTTGTATGATGAAGCTCGAGTTTCCACCATTAACCTTGGGTGAAGCAAGAGAGCAAGATGAAGACAACTAAAGAATGACTTAATTCAAGAAGATCGAATGACGCAACCTTGTCAAGATTTAATTGATTGAAGATTAGATCGGACATAAATGAAGGATACTGTGCTAGAGTAGTATGGGTAGACACACAATAGATGACGGGCACGAGCTCTCAACACTTAGCCATTTTGTAAGAAGACTGAATTTTGAAGATAATTTTGACAAGGTTTTGAAACAAGATGAAGAAGACTCAAATCGATAAATCAGAAGGCTAAATCAGACTCAAGAGACCACCTTAGGAAAATGGATGGATTTGTTATATGTTCTACTCTATTTTTGACACAATGATTTGTTTGACAGGATCTGGAAGTAGGTTGTAAAAACTAGATTTCTGACAAATTTTGGAGTTTTCTGACAACTTTGACCTTAGCTTTGATACAAGTTTTGAAATTTTAGGATGACTTTTGACACTAGAAAGGATTTTTGCTTCAGATTTGCAATTTTTTAGTTTTCAGAACCAGTTTGTTTGCAAGTTTTTCTCTGTTCAGGTTTGCAGATTCATGTAATAGTTCGGGATTGTTCATCTTCAATAACCAAGTAGATAAAAAACACGTAGAACATCAAGCAAAGGGAATCAATCAATTGTCTGAAAATAATGAACAAGGGCAAAAACAACTTTGCACATGAACAAGCAATAGTGACTTAATGTGCTAATCCTTAGGAATGCTACTTGTGTATGTTCCAAAAAGTTTTTCAATAACGCACATAGTCCTAGAAAATGAAAAATTTGGCCTCGCTAGGGTTTGTAGTAATGGTATGACTCTACAACTTTTGTGATCTCAAGAGGGTGAACTCCAATCTAGGCACACTGGGGTTTTGACACAGTCCAACAATTTAATCAATCAGGAGCTTCTAGGGAGATCTGACAACCCAACAAGAGACCACACCTGTGAAGATTTCTTCCACAAGGACATTTATATAGTAGTTGCTACTACCACAGTAAAAATGGCTATTACCGCTTGAGGTTTCGTCTACGTGGTTGAACCAATTAAGAGAATGTCCACTATGGTTAACCCTCTCTAAAGGTGACTCACAAAATATACCATAGGGGGAATAGATCGAATTCAAGGATCTGGATTTCTAGTACTATCCAAAAAGGAAGTAGAGCATAATCCCCTAGCCTCTTCACTTGACCAAGACAAAGAAAATAGATTAATCTGACAGACTAAGAATGAAACTATCTCACCAAGATCCGTGATGTCAACAACTTGTGATCTATCAACCTCTCAGGAGAGAGAATGTATCAATCAAAAGCTGAGGACTAAAAACCTAGTAGAACACAAGACAATCTTAGTATCCTCCCTACCTACAAGGGGATCCTTCTTCAAGAAGAGCTTCACATGTGTGAACAAGTGAATAAAGCCCACTCTCTCAAGATCATCCACAAATAGTGTTCATAGGGCCTAATTACTATGTGTAACATATATGCAAAAAACAAATCTATGTTTGCTTTAGAGCCCAAAACTAAAGTGTGAATTATGAAAGTTGTAAAGGCACTCAAGCTTGACACAAGAGAGTTTGTTTTATGTCCCAAAATGAAGTGTTATTAGATGTAATAGAATACTTGAGTTCCTCACAACGCGCTTAGTAGATTTT
This sequence comes from Chamaecyparis obtusa, assembly GCA_027943335.1. Lineage (NCBI taxonomy): Eukaryota > Viridiplantae > Streptophyta > Pinopsida > Cupressales > Cupressaceae > Chamaecyparis > Chamaecyparis obtusa. Next base: position 609,466 of record BSBK01006608.1, on the reverse strand, counting down.
ACCTATTTTAGCAATTTTTGAGCATTTGTCTTCTATCTTTTGTATCCACAGGACGTACCTGCACCTACACTTGCAAACCACTATTATAAAAAACTTACCTATTATTGTACATGAAACCCACTATTATAAAAATCCATCAAAAAAAAAACACAACTTGTCAACCCCACGTGGTAGAAAATCAAGTTAGTCAAAGATAATATGTCATTTGATAATCGAAAAACATGTTGTCATAAAAAATCAGATTCTGACCAGTATGCACTAAATCAATCATAACTTTTGAAAATCAAAACAAAATTAATCCAAACCAATGGAAAATGAAAGCTAACTCAAATACCTTTCTAGATATATAAATTTTGGATATGTATCATGTCATATACGTATGTACCAATAAAAACATCAGTCGGATTTCATAAAATCAGGTTCAGACCAGTCTTCACTAAAATGATCATAACTTTTGCAAATCAAAACAAAATTAATCCAAACTAATGGAAAATGAAAGCTAACTAAAATAACTTTCCAGAAATATAAATTTTGGATCTGTATCATGTCATATGTGAATGTACTGGCAGGGTAAAAGCACAATAAGCTGTCACCCTTTTATAAAGGAAAAGGCTAACAAAATCAAAGTTGTTAAACTTTAATAGCATAAAAATGACATTTATGTTTCGAATTTGAAGATGATGTAAATTAACTAAATGTGAAAAAATGGATGAAGTTTATGATTAATATTTTTAATATTTTTTTTTGAATAAGAATTGATATGTTTTTTTAATTTTTAAAGATGATTTTTTGGTTGCTGAAAAATGCTGAAAATTAGGGGTCTAGTTCCCACCAACAAATTATATGTAAATAAACATTTTTTTTCCTAATTTCAAAATATGTCATAGATGACATATATAGCTAGTGCATGAAGAAATAAAAATTGGTTTGTGACCTATATTTTCTCTTTTATAACAATTCAAATTCCAAGTCACTGAAATTGACAGTTTTCATCTCACAACATATTTTTCATAACAAATATATCCCAATCAAAAAAAGAAATACATATTCTTAAAAAGGACTCTCTCCTTTAGTGCACCATATATTTTTAAAATTTATTTAATATGATTTACTATTTTTTTCTTTCTCCCAATCAACATCTCTTTGACTGTTAAAATACCTACTTGCAATATTTTTTAATTACAATAAACTATGTCTAATTAAAACACTATAAAATTTATATGAGGATATTCTTGACTTTGATCTCTACAAAAGGGTATTTTTTTATTTTTAAAAAAATATCATTAAAAAGATTAGGAGTTATTGAAATGCCACTTTTTTTGAAATAATTTTATTTTTATGGTAATTGGACCCAAAGTGGTATAAAACATGCATTTAATAGATATTTCTAATTGGAAAAGTTAAAACACTTATCTAACTTAGCTAAAATGAATCTAGCTAGACCATATATTTGACCAAAATTAATTTTTAGTTAGAAATATTAAAATTTAGTTGTGCTAATAGGTTAGCCTAAAAGGTGACACTTGATTGTGCTTTTATCAACCAATAAAAACATCAGTCGGATTTCATAAAATCAGGTTCTTACCAATCTTCACTAAAATGATCATAACTTTTGAAAATTAAAATGAAATTAATCCAAACCAACGGAAAAAGAAAGCTAACTCAAATAAATTTCCAGAAATATAAATTTCAGATTTGTATCATGTCATATGTCCATGTACCAATAAAAACATCAGACGGATTTCTGGAAAAACAACCCAAAAATTTATTACAAAACTCACAAAAATTAACCTTGTGGTCGTGGGTTCGAGAAAAATGATAGAAATTTGATAGATTAGAATGGAAACCTGTTTCAGGGCCCCACGGTGGGTGCCAGAAATGTGTGTGTAAATTTTGTACCTAGCCGTAGACACAACACTTAAGTAAAACATTAGAGGTTAGCAAAAATTGAAATCTGCAAGTAATTGAAACTATGCTAACCAGGCAATTTACTGCCTTCTAGTAGGTGCGAGTAGGATGTTCTCAGATTGAAATCAAGATCAGTGACAATGCAACACCTAAATGAAGGATTTAAAATGATGAAAGCAATGAAATATGAATGAAAATTAATCTTTTTTTTTGGATTTTTGATGCAATAGGATGAAAAACTATATGAAATTAATCTAGAATGAAATTGAAATGATATGCAAATTAATCTAAGAATTATATGAATTGATATGCAAAGCTATGAAAAACTATGAGATTGAAAGCTTTGTTCTTCAGTTGTAAATTCGTCAGAGTTATTGTGCAAATTCGAGAGATGTGAGATTGAAAGCTTGAGGGATTTTAGAGAGATATCAATTGATTGAAAGCTTGAGAGATTTGTGAAAAGTTGAGCCTTGTTTTTATAGAAATCCAAGGCTTTAGGATGCATTGAGAAAAGCCATAAATCACTCTTGATAAACTCAGGTTGATTTTTGAGTTAACAAGAAATTAAGAATAAATAAACTCATAAAATCATGCAAAAGCAGTTTTTATCTCAAAATAGAGTTTTAGTTCACTTTTTCAACTCATCATCAGATGTTGAGTTTAGAAAGTTAACAAATTGAAATTGACAGTTGATTTAAAGTTGACTGCTTTTTTTTATTGTGCATGTTTTAATATGAATTAATTTAATAATAAAGTGATTTATTCTCAACTTAATTGATTTTTGAATTAAAACAATTGATTTACGGGTTAATCAATTATTAAATCAAATTTTTATTCAAAAACTATATTATTAAATATTGACAACTGACTTTAATTAATTAAATAGGAATTTAATCAATTAGTCATAAGATTTTTAATTTATTGTCAAAAATAAATAATATAATTTAGGAATAAATATAATTAAATTTAATTAAATAATTAAGTGGTAACATTAAATCTAATTAATTAAATATTCAGAATATTCAATTAATCAAACTTTAGGATAAATAGGATTTATCACCAAATAATTATTAAATTAAGAATAATTAGGATAAAATAGGAATATTGCTAGGAATATTCCCCGATGTAGAATTTAGGATAATCAATTAAATTTGATAATGTGCAGATGTGCCTTAGGTTAGGACTTTTGTATCGATTTCATTCGATTTGAAGATGTAGGAGGTTAATGAACCTATAGCCCATTTTTGGGGTATTACAGATATGAAGCGATGAGATCACTCTTTCGAAGAGATAACATATCACACCTTATTAACACTCATGCAAATCCTTTGACGGAATGTGCTCAAGAGTTAGGATACATTCCTCATTCCATAATCATTGAACCATCTATTCCTATTTCCATTATTATTCCAGGCATTCCTAACTATGTGCCACCTCTCATGACAACTTCTACACAAGTCTCTAATTCTCTAAGTGTTGGTCTTCCTAACCCTTAATTTCCTTCAATTGTTCCTCCTACCTCCATACCCTCTTTATTACCTTTATACAATGGCGTTCCTTTACATATTCCAATCCTCTTGTTGTTCTTTCTAAAATTTCTCCACCAACATCCTTACATTTTCCTTTCGCCTCCTATAACTTTTCTAGTACATCCAATGTGTCTGTGCCTACTATTATGTCTTATAATCCTACCATTATTAGCTTGGTTCAAACCATCACTGCTTTGCAACAACACATGGCTCAATTCACTCAATCTAAGTACAACTTCCCTACATGTGACATTGTTAATACCCTTTCCTTAGATATCCTTTTTTCTATTATCTTGTAACATATTGAGATACCTCTTCTTGATACTTATAATGGTAAGGGTGATCCTGTGATTTATGTTAGGACTTTCCAAACTATATGTAGTGATTTTTCTCATGACTATAGGCTCATGGCTAAGTTGTTCACACATACTTTTATAAATAGATATTTGCAATGTTATTTCTCTTTACCTCCTTATTCTATTAATTCCTTTAAAATACTTGCTAATGCTTTCATTCAACAATTTCAAAATAATATTGGTCCTCATATTTATTTGAATGATTGAATGCATTTTAAGAAGTGTTAAAGAAAAAGTTAGTGACTTTATTGGTATATTCAAACACTTGTATGCTCAAATTTATTATCCTATGCTTGATCATGATATTCAACATATTTTTATTTCTAATTTGAAAAAATACATTGGAGATAAGATTCTCCTTACTAAGTATACTTCCTTTTCACACCTTTTTGCAGTGCTTCACCATTATCAGTTATATGTGAGCTATCTTGAGAACTCTACTCCAATGGCTCATGTTACTATTGATAAGAGTGATGCCACCATTCATCAAAAAAAATTCTCTAAGCCTAACAACTACATCAAGATTCAAAAGTCAACCAACACAGTTGATGATCAAGTGGCTACTACATCCAAAGGTATGAGTACTTTTTCTTCTATGTATCATCCTAATTGTAAGTACACTCCTTTATCTAAACCATTACCTATGGTGATGATGAATTTGATTAATGCTAACATTCTTAAAATTCCTCCTATACATCCTATTGAAACTAGAAAACCAATGCCTAAGTCATTTGATCAAAATGATTTTTGTTAATACCATTGTCAAACTAGTCATGATACTCAAAATTTTTATGCTTTGAAGAATGCTATTCAAGATCTTATTGATTCTAATGCTATATCTGTTGATGTTGAGTTTAATAGTATGAATAAATTTGTAGCACCTCCTAATCAGAATATGCAAATCTATACCAACCCCTTACCTTCACATTCAACAAATATCTTTAACTAACCTTCTTCTCATGTTACTAACATTAGTTATCATGAAAAGATAGAAGAAGATAATCATGCGGTTAATCAAGTTGAGTCTCAACCTCAACCTTTGAATTTACCTTCACACAAAACTAAATAACCTTTGATTTTACCTTCACACAAACCTAAATCTTCACCTCCTATCACCTTTGATCATTATGATATGTTTAAAGAACCTAATGGTCTTCTTTACATTACTCTTAGGTTTTCTCACATCCCTTCTCATGGTGTTTTGATTTATCCCTCTTCCTCTGTGAATGTTATCATTGAAGAACATATTTTTAATAAAGTATTGCATAAGGATACCTATGATACATCTAGTGTTTGGATTCAGACTTGTAATGGATTTATTTATCATCCTCAAGGTTCTATCAATCTTCCTGCAACCCTTTCTAGTAAATTTGTTCATACTACCTTTGTTTTCATTCCTACTTCTGATCAATTTCAAGTTAAGCTTGGTATTTCATGGCTCTCTTCCATGCAAGCTGTAGCCTCTGCTATTCATAAGTGCATAAAATCTCCTCATATAGGATAAGTTGTCACCATTAATCATTCTCTTTATAAAACCTCACATCCTCAAGATTGTGTTGAGATAGATTTATTTTGGCCATCTCTCCCTCAAAAATTGCCTAACCATTTTGATCATCTTTATCGATCCTATAAAAATACAAAGCAGAAAAGATTCTTGAGCTTAGCCTTCCTAAGGTTGATACTCATATAATTGTCTTACCTACCCAACCTATTCTATCTCTTATCATTCCTTAACCCATAGTTGTTCCCTCCTTGAAACCTATGATTATTGAATCTAATCCTTCAAGTTTATCTTGTGAAACCATTCATAACCAACATGCTTATCAACATCACAAGAACCTTCAAGATAAGGCTAAGGACCATGCTATTGCTTCTCAAACTTCTTCTTCATCTTAACCTTTTCCTTCCTACGATCAACCCGTGTTTGACCCTTTGAAGGAAGTTAATCAAAATAATAATATGAAAATAGATAAACATGATGATTCTAGTCATATTTTAGAGTCTATTAATCTTGATATGGAAGATACTCTTGATGATGATGATATAATGAACATGTTAGTAATGATGAATATGAAAATATTGATATGGATTATGATTTTTCTAACATGATTTCTACATAGCTAACACTCACTCACAGTGAAGAGAATAGTGACTCCCACTAGAGTCATTTCTTTTATCTAGTAGATGTTCCTTTGGATGTTGTTCCTCTTGCGAGTTTCTCACCTTTCCCTAATATTTCAAACCGAGATGGGGAAGGCACACTGTGAAGTGAACTTCTCTAGCATGACATTTTTTTGTGTGTTCCTGTTGTGTTTTTCCCTTGTGTTGTGCTCTTTGTTATATGCTTTTTCTAGATCACTTTAGATTATTCTTTTTGCTTTATTGGCATGAGATGATAAGTTAATCAAACATGTCATGCATCTCCTTCTAATTTTACCTCTCTTATTCTATTTTTCATTACATGTTATGTTTTCTATGTTCTATTGTTCATATATGTGACCTTGTATAATCTACTTGGATGTTGTTGATATAGTAGCATCGATTCTTTTTGGTCTGTGTGTTTCTGACCCAAAAAGACTCTTCTTCGCATCTCTTATGTTCCTTTCCATCCATCAAGTTTTATTTATACTTCCTTTGGAAAATGATGAAATTTTATACTTGATATAATATTACATATTATCATATGATCATACTGACCCCAATGTTAGTGGATCCCTTTGTGTTCTCTCTTTTGTCATATATTTATTTCCCTTGAAGTGTTCTCTCTTGGGGGCATTTCAGAGTGGAAATGTTCTTTGTGGATGCATGTATAATTTTGTTAAATCTATTTCTCACATTAAGGTGTTTTCAATCTCTTTAATGTGGGGGAATACATTTCACTCACTTTTGCACACACGTAAGTTGATAGTTTGGTTTTCTCTATCAAACTACTAACAGTTCATGGGGGCTTGGTCTTTGTTCTTTTGGATCTCTCTTTGGAATACTAATAGTCTGGGAGGCCCGATCCTTTCTTTTTGATCCCTCTTTGGATTACTAACAGTCTTAGAGGCCTGATAGTTGTTTGATCCTTCTTTGGACTTGTTATGCACCAAATTTGCACCCTATTAAACTCAAAAATTTAATAAGCTGACATAACATGGGTATCACTTCAACATGGGACATGAAAACTTGAAGTGAAACCTCCAAATTCTAAGCCGGTTCCTTTTGGATAATCACCTATTTATCTCAAAAAACTAAACTAATACTTAAGAGGGAAAGGGATAGAGAAAACTAAAAATAACATGAAATGCATATTCTATTTTACTATGTGATACACCAAACTGATATGAGTCACAACCACAAATAACTAAGTCTTGGTTCTCACTATCTAACTTGAGGGAAAGTACAAATTTTATGTATAGGCTTGCATAAATATTGCATAGTAAGGATTTAAATGAACCTATTAAGGAGAAGAGATTTCTCACTTACTGACTCAAAACAATAAAACACAAACTACAACCTACAAACAAACATACAATTCTGCAAATAGGTACTCAAATGAGACAAGATAACATGGAATGACCAAATTTACTAATCACCTTTATCAATCACCTATGGTGTACACAAATGTGCAGAAAGAAAAGAAGACTAAAATAACTCAGATAATTCTTGCTCCAAAAGTTCAGTCATTGTATATTATATTTCAAAGTGAGTTACAGATACATGCATAAAATACTTCAAGGACAAAATTTTTTACAAAGAATTTTTCTCTTTCATCATCATAACTTTTTGGAAATTAGTTACTAAAACTCTCAAAGTACCCACTCCTCAACCACCAAGGGTTGGATGCTAGAAAAAAGGGCCCAAAAATGGGGGCTAGAAGCCATGGAATAAGGAAAACTGGCTTAAAATAGTCTCCACAACCATGAAGGAGCCATAAGTTATCTTATAATAAGCCTCAAAGCACTCAACTTGCTCATAAAGCCCCTTCAAAAACCCAGAATAAGTCTCATTTTAGAAATCCTCCTAAATGTCCTCCAACATCTCCTAAATCTATTCCAAGATGCCTAGATGCTCTCCTTATGTCTCCAAACTGCCATAACCTCCAACGAAGAAGTCTTTAAGTTAATTAAAATCATCCTTATCTCTCCAACCTTTATTAATATTGCTTCCCTCTAAAATATTTTAATAATTATTAATTGATTTATAGAATGCATCAATTAATAATTATTAATTACAAAAATTTATCAATAGGAAACAATATTAAAGCTGAAATGTTATTATACTTAATAATATAATCATATATTAATGACATATATGATTATATTATTAAGTAACAATAATACCACTCTTAAAATATCGCTAAAATGGCCTAGTTGTAGATTTCAAAGAGAATATGAAATGAAGAAAGGGCATCAAATTCTCGATAACCCTAAAAGTTTTTTTCTCATTTTGCACTTAGTATGTTCCTTGCTCTCTTCTCTTCTTGCGTTGCCATTATTGTTGGAGAAGCCTAAAGCTTGATGAAGCTTTCTTCCTATGGCACGATGAAATTTTCTGCAATAATTTTCTTGGCATGCAAAAGGTATGTGCCCATCTCCTGTGACTTTGCAACTCACTTATTATTCAAAAAGTAGGCTTTTTTTCTATTTCGTAGTTCATTTATCTCTTCCCAATGAAATAGTGAAAAAAGATGTTGGTCTCGCTATTTCTCTATTCACTTTATTTGTCCTAGCGAAATGGAAAAAAGGTAGCTTTGTTTTTCTATTTCGTTGTTCACTTTATCCCTTCCCAGCAAAATGGTGAAAAGGTGGCTTTGTCTATATATACATTTTGTTTGACTTTTCTCCTTGAACCTGGATAAGTGTTCGACAATATTCCACTGTAGATATTATAGCTCCATGAATCTTTCCTATTCAATGTAATGTTGGTACTCCATTGTCTTGTGTAAGTTTTATGTCAGCATCATGAAATTATTGCATTCCTTTTCCACTTGGATAATTGAATCCATGCTCTAGCATCTAGTTTTTGTTACATGTCATGGATTTGCCCCATGTATTTTCAACAAAATGTTTGGTATCTTTGAATGTAATCCTATTTTGTTTGAGCATCTTTAATGCAGATGCATTTGATGTGTGATGTTAAATAATGTTGGGCACTAAATATTCTCTATTCTTCAAACATGCATTGATATGTGACTATATGATTCTTTTGTCTATGGTTAGCAAGCTGGGATTGAACCTTTGTGGGAGCCAAATTTAGCTCCATTTTCTAACTGGAGACATATGGTATTGCACAAGAAACAAACATGTTAGAAATAAAAAATTGAATTTTGGTTTGAAAAGATGCTCTAATTTTTTTTCCCATGTCTCCCTTTTGTGCAAGTAAGGTATTTTTTTATGCTAAAGATAAGCAATTAATAATTTTAGCTGATTAGGGATTGCATAGATCTTCTGGATCTAACAATCAATTTTTCCCCCATGCAAGACCTCAGACCAAGGACAACAAAGCTCAAAAGGACAGTTGTTAATATTCAGACCTCTTCTCAACCAGTCAAGCCCCAAGCAATGACTGGTCACCTAGATCTCTTTCTTTTCTACCTTTGTCATAATTTTATTTTGTTCTTTTTCCCACAAAAGATAGAATAGGCTATAACTCTTGGCTTGTATGAGAATTATTCTTTAATGTTCATCGCATGATGTACTTCTCTCTCTATACTTTCAGTTATATGAACTAAAAATGTAATCTTGTATATGCATATAAATAAAAAGAATTTTTCTTTTCATCTTTATTTCAGTAATCTATGATTGAATTACTTGAACATTAATGCAATGCACACCAATTAATCCAATATACCCTTGTAATAACTACATATAATGTTCATTAAACAAAATTTTCATAAGATATGAAATTTTGGGTAACAGCTCTATCATATCTATAACTCTTATAATCTTGCAATTAACCTTATCGTGTAGATCCTATAGTAATAAGTTAGTGCTTCTGCATCAAATAATTGATTTGTCTTTATTTTTACTTTTCAATTTATGTTGAAAGTACTTGATCATCTAATATCTCTTTATATCAATTTCTCATTAGCAATATGGGATCAACCCTTGTGGGAGCCACATTTACTCCACTTGCTAATGATAGACACCTGTTACTACACATAAAACAAACTAGTTAGGAATAAATCATTGAATTTTGGTTTGAAGTGATGAATGACTATGTGGGGTAAATGTGTATGAATTTAGACCATTCATTGCTTAGAACTATCCATAGTTCTAACTCATTCTCTCTCACATTTTTTAGGTTACAGGACAACAAGGCAATGAGGATCAAGAGGACCTTAGAGGAGCGAGCATTCAGAGTCAACTTCAACACAAGCCATTCATTCATGCAATGACTGGCCCTCCTTCATGCACATTTACTTTTTCACTCTTGTACATATGTTCATGCATAATTTGAGGACAAAATATATTGAAATATTTCTAGCTAGTTTCACAGCGTGTGTGGAGCATTTTTACAGAATTTTGATAAATAAAGTTACATTTAAAAATAAAAATAAAAATAATTCTTTCTTCATAAAATGTACTTATTCATTAATGACTTTCAAATTACTATATTTTCAAGTTGAAAGAACATGGATTCAGATTTGTTGAAATGTACCGTTTTGATTGAAGCATAGTTACTTTGCCTAATTTATCCTATAGGAAAAGTTTTGTAATAGGACTATTAACAGTCTGGAAAGCTTGATCGCCTTTTTGATCCCTGAAGGACACACACATCTTTATGCTTGGGTCATCTTTTGATTCTTCTTCTTGGTACATGGAGTTCCCTTGAGGATGAATCCTTTCGATGAGTTGAATAGCATGCCACACACACTTGCTAGACCATTCAATGCCTCTCTTGTTGTACCCCCTTTCTTTTTCCTGTGTAGTTCATAATAAGGAACAAAAACCTTATTGGGTGATTTGGCTACACTTTCTTGTTAGTGACATATCTCTTATTTTGGTTCTGGATATGATGAAGACTCAAGTCTATTGGGGGCTTGATGATATCATGGCATCTATCTTAGTCATGATGAGATCAACTCTTGCTTTTTGATCTACTTTACCATGAGCTTGAGGTAAGTCATACTCTCACTAAAGTGGGGGCTAAATGTACCATCTTAAAATGGATGCACTCATTATTTCAAACCTTTTAGCTCCCATCCTTTATCAAATTTATGATCCATGGATGAATTTGTGCTTGATCCCCCCTTTTATCTTGTTCTATCCCATATCTTCCACTTTCAACTGTGTAGTCTCTGAGACCTCAGGGTTGGCTCCCTATGGGCCAACCCTGGAATAGGTCAACCAAGTCAACCTATTCTAAAATAGGTTGACTAGGTTGACATGTTCCCCGAAGATTTTAAATCCTAGGGCTAGTGTTCTCAAGGAATTAAATTGCAAAATCGGGTGACCCCATCAGCTTGCTTTGTTTCCCCACCCAAAAACTAGTATAAAAGGAATCCTAGGATCCTCATTTTGGAATCCATTGGAATTCATTAACATTTATAATATTCATTAGAGATCCAACAATCACACGAGCAAGTTCAAGAATTCAAGCATTCATCAAGCATTCAAGATTCAAGGATCCTTTGTGAGCATTTCCTCTTCAATATCTAGCATTTTGTTGGCCATCAAGGTAGGAGATATACATTTGAGGCATTCATCATAGTCTTCATTGATACACATCCATGGCTCCATGGTGTGGTTTTGGTAGATCCATTGCATTTTTGGAGATTTCCTACATCTGTCATTGCAAATTCAACATCTACAACATACAAGAAATACAAAATCCTTATTTGACAAGGGTTCATACAAGAAAGGTGACTACTTAAACTTTTCCTATTTCATTTAAACATTTACATTTCAATTTCAAGGTTGATTCCTCAATCTAGGGCTTGACCAAGGAAATCCTGCATCCACCCAAATCCCAAAACAAGCTTTTCTATATGCAAGAGCAGGATATCATAATTACAACCATAGATCTGGAAACTACTTGTTGAGACATTTCTGAAGAATTTAGGTCAAATTTTCTACACTGTCCTAGGAACATAGTGACTTTGTGGAAAAGTGTTTGGAACATGTTGCACTAGGTTGACCTGTTCCTAGAGGTCTAAGAAAAACAATATTTTTTGGGTTTTATATTGTGATCGTGAATCCGCAGTTAGAAGTTCTGTCACGGGGTCAGATCTACAATTTTTAGAGAAAAAATTCATATTCCTCTACACATTTTAAGGTGAGTAATCTATCATTCATTTCACTTCTTATTCTAGACCTATTTTCATATATTAATTGGGTTGATTGCATGCAGTTAGCATCTAGATCTATCTTACTTTTCTCATTAAATCAATTGTTCAATTTCACATTTGCATTTACACATCTTTAATCAAATCCTACATTGCATGAAAGAGGACTTTCTTGTGTACTTCCTTGATACAATTTGGGTTTAGCATTGGCATCCCTTCATCTTATTGGGTTTTTCGAATCTAACTTGGGTTATATTGAGAGTTATGTTTGGAAGGCTCTCTTTCTCTTGCATTTTGAGTGTTAGTGTTGGAATGGTTAATTAATGAACTAATCTCACATAGTTTATATTAAAAGGCATTCAATTATGTATACCAAGATGATCTATGATGGAAAATATAATCAAGGAGAAACATAGCAGAGGACTTGCAAGACATTTTGGTATTGATAAAATAATGAGTCCGGTTAAGGAGAAATACTTTTGGCCTCAGTTGTATAAGGATGTTTAGAAATTTGTTAGAAGTTGTAGAATTTTTCAAGTTTCTAAGGGAGTAAGTCAGAATACAGGGTTATACACACCTTTACTTGTTCCTATTAGACCATGGGAAGACATTAGCATGGATTTTTCTCTTGGCTTACCAAAGACACAAATAGGTAATTATTCTATATTTTTTGTGGTAGAAAGATTTTCAAAGATGTCACATTTTATTCCTTGTAAGAAAACATCAGATGTTCATATAGCTGATCTATTTTTTAGAGGAGTTGTGAGATTCCACGGGTTGCCTAAGAATATTGTTTCTGACCAGGATGGTAAGTTTGTGGGATACTTTTTGAAGACACTTTGGAAGAAGATGGGTACAAATTTGAAGTTCAATTCTACATTTCATCCACAAATCGATGGATAAATAAAAGTTGTGAATAGGAGTTTGGGTAATTTGTTAAGATGTCTTGTTGGAGATAAACTTGGTAATTGGGATTTCGATATCCCACAAGAAGAGTTTTCATATAAAAATTTAGTGAAACGGAGTACATGTAAAACACCTTTTGAAATTTTTACTGGCATGCATCCTAAAGGGATATCAGATTTGAAAGATCTTAGTCTAGAAGAGAAGCGAACTGTTGAAGCAGAGGGATATGTTGAACTCGTGAAGACTTTGCATGATAAGGTGAAGTATAATTTGGAATACAGTAATCATAAATATATGGATACAACTAACCGATCTAAGATACATAAGAATTTTGAAGTTGGTGATGAAGTTATGATTCATTTGAAGAAAGGAATATTTTCTGTTGGAACCTATAGTAAGATGAAGATGAAGAAGTTTGGGCCTTGTAAGATATTGAAGAAGTTTGACAGTGGTAATTATTTTGAGATTGAGTTATTGGTTGACATGGATCTATCACCTATATTCAAAATTTCATATTTGTATGAATACCATGAATGAGATGATGTGATAGACATGAAGTAGGAATATCCTAAGAAGCAGACAAAGGAAACTAAGAAGGTTTTGGATAATAGAATTGGAAGGAGCACAAGAGAAAGGGATTACATGAAGTACTTAGTTAAGTGGAAGAACATAGCAGTTGAGGATGCTACTGGATTTGAAATCACCATTGATACTGCTACCATATCCTAAGATATTTAATATGACAATGATATCAAGAATGAGGAAGTATGAATGTAATAAAACAAAGCATACAAGAAGAGAGACATATCATGTTCGCAGATACAAGATGGGGTACAAAAGATTTTTATTTCTTATTTCTTTTGTTTCTATCCACCAAAACACATGGAGCCTTTTGAATGTTATCTCTTTCAAAAAAGAAAAGAAACCTACAAATCTCAAGGTGACCCTCAACAAACTCACATAAACCATTCAAGTATTAAATTCAGAGATGCCTAGTTTTTATAGATAACCCACGATCTAGTATCAATAGCACAAAAACAAGGATTTCATACTCTTGTATACCACAACATGCATTTATAAAGGAAATTTTGCATTCAAATAATGACAACCCTCGAAACTTCAAATGGAATAGAGGGAAGTACTCTCCAATTTTAAAAGATAGGTAGTTATTCTTGGCCACAACAATGAGGTATACATATTATTTTGAATGGTATAAAACCTGTAGGAAGGGAACATGAAACCATGAAAACTTCCATAAAGCCATCAATAAATCATGGGTTTGTCTTTAGGTTTGAGTCAATTACTATAAGAATTTTTCGCTACATCTTTTAGAGAAGTAAAAATAAGAACCAAAACTGTAATAGAAAAGATCAAATCATGAGGGTTTTAGCTTTTCTTTCAAATATTTACAAGCTAAAATATATTAAGTACCAAGGGTGTTTCAAAACAAAAAACCTATAGTGACTCATTTCTTTTCCATGGCGGAAATAAATGTAATAGAAAACTCCATGAAACTTCCAGTGAGGTCTTCAAAAAGATCCATTATCAAACCCTTATGCATTTAACATCTCAAGGCTAGAGAAAGATTAAAAAATGAAAGGAGACATAGATCTTCTCCATAGTTTTTTGGAAAAAACTACGACATCCCCACACAAATTCCTCACCCTATTTTTTTGTCATGCCCAAATTAAACTACACAAAAAATACACCATTTTTATAAAAAAAAACACTTAAGATAATACAAATAAGGGAGAACATGTTGATTAGGATGATAGTGTAGGTGGTAAGCGACATCATGGCCAAAAAGTTTATGTGGTGATCCCACTCACATGCTGAATTGGACAACCTCCCTCTATAATAAGGTTAGGGTTGACTACCCCCAAGTGACACATCTGAATGAGGTTTATCTGATAGTAAAAAATAAATAAGTCTAGGGTAGGGTTTACAAGATGGTTCCACAATACACGTAAGATGGTCTAATAGGAACATCACAAATGTCAAGGGTTGGTTTAAAGGACTCCTACATGAAAACTATAAAAATCTTTACATGCACAAACACGCTATGCAACCGTGAAATAGGTACTAAATGATAGCACAAAAGGGAGCTCAAAGTCTAGATGATTATTAGATAGAAAATCACCCTAGAGGTTCTTGAACACCGAGAGAAGATTATTTAACATACTTCCTAGGAGCTTCGTCAATTTTCTAAGTTCACAATTATGACGCTAAAAGATAATAATAAATGTTGAGTTGTTCCAATTCGTAAAATTAAATGTGAATTTTTCTTTTACATTCTCATAGAATTACTATAATCTGAAAAAAGAATACAAGAACCATCACCTAAACGAAATGAACTACTTTATTAAATGAAAAAGTGCATTAAGGAAACTCGTTAATAATATATAAATATACATTTAGTCCTGATATATAAAAACCTAGAAGGTAATGAATTTCAAATCAGTAATAAGTTGTTTATTATATTCGTGCAATCTTAGAACGTTAAACATGATTTAATTTAAGCATGTGTAGTAACTATTTTCATTGTTAAGCAATTAATAATTCTATATTTATATTCATTAAATAAAATAAAGTAAATTTACTATTGGTCCAATTAATTATTAACCACTTAATAAATTAATATTACTAACTTATATTAAAAAAACATTAAATAAAGTTCATTTAAAAATTGCTAATATCAATTTATAATTACACATTAACTAAGTTAATTAATAAAATTTAAAATAAACTAAAATTTTAATAAAAAAACTAAAAAATAAATTTAAAAGAATGACTTTTTTTTAGTTTAAAGCTCCTAAGGACTGTAGGGTGGGACCCACAGTGCCATGGCAGTGCGGTACCCCTGCCCTCAGTAGCGTACCGCCTGCCATGGTAGGGCGGTACCCTATCGTGGTAGGGGCCGCCTACCCATGGAAATGGGCTCGATGGTGAGGGGTCAACCACCCTGCCCCCTTTTAAAATTAAAGCTATATTTTAAAATAAATTTTATTTATTATTTTTTTCAATAATAATGAAACAACGATAAACTTGGTGTTTAGTTTTATTTTTTAATATATATTTTTTTACAAATTCGAAGCTCACCAATCTTTTATTATTTAATTAGTTTTTTTTAAAGGCCCTTTTTAGGAGCTTCTTGGGTGGCAACCCAGATGGGTCCCACCAACTAGACTTGACCTCCAATTGAAGAATATATATATATATATATATATATATATATATATATATATATATATATATATATATATATATATATATATATATATATATATAAGCAAGTGGGTTTTTCTTGGAATATTTTAATGACTATGGTAAATGGGAAAGTGTATGGGGAATTTTAATTCTTCCCCATACATTTTCCAGTTGCAGGTCTCAATTTGGCCTTTTTTTATGTTTTGCACTAGTTTTTTTTTGTTTGCTTGCTAGATGACAATAGGATTAATTGTACTTTTAGGATTTAATTGCCCAGTAAGGCATAATACATTTCTCAAGATCTAAAATATACCATAATGATTTTTTTTGATAATTTACTATCTTAAATAAACCAACAAGCCATCTAACCTTTTAACTCTTTATTATTTTCAACATGAATAAACAATCATACAAAACATCAAACAAATATTCCATTGAGATGGTGCTACCATAACATTTTTTTAATAATCAATACAATGCAATACAAGAGAAGGTTGCAAACATAGCTTTAATCTCTTTCATTGATTCCAACATGGCCTTTACAATTGTTCATGGTAAAATACATTTTCTCATATTATCAATGAAATCATTCCACAATGAACAAAGATCATTTCTATCTACAACTTGATATACTTCACAAATGATGCAATACAACAATAAAATGGTGTGTTTCCCATTTCATGATTACAACAATACAACACTATAAATTTTTCTACCACAATGACACCAAAATGGAGACTCTCCCAAAGCTTTTCCAAAAGAACATGGCCACCAAAACCTGCAATAAAAAGAGCATACCATGGAGTTCTCACCTCTCATCCAAGGTCTCAAGGAGACCACCCCTGAGCTTGGAGAACCAAGGTTAAAAGGGTACATTCAAATACAAACTCGCAATGCATTCACATGAAAAAACAACATTGAACTCCCTCAAGGACTTGGCTACACAAATGGGTCACCTATAAACCCATTGAAATACAGTGAAGGTGGGTTTATCAAGAGGAGAATTCTGTTACAAATGAAATACTCATCCAAGAGATATTCATTCCTTCCAAAGGCTACACTATTATATTTTTCCATCCACAAAAATTCTCCCTTATCACCCCCAAATGAAAGATTATCAATATGGCTTCATGAAGCCCATACTCCATGATATTTCCCTTCTTCTCCAAGAGAAGAAGCTCTCAACTTCAATGACAAGCCCAACTAACCCCTTCACCCAAGGCCACTACTTCCCTCCCAAGGGTGATTGATGCCTTGAACACCCATAAACAACATACCCAAAAACAAAACAATAAGAAAATGATTGAAGAATCCATATCGATCCACCCAAACCCAACAACAACAATAACAAGTTTACATAGCAAGGATAGCATACAAGATCTACATATTCATTCTACACAATAATATTTCAACTAAAATTACAAAGAAAGTTTCCTTCATGGAAAGATCGCCAACCTTGGTCCAATGCAAATGGTAAATGAGGTTTGAGAAGAGCCCTTTTCCTTTTCTTTGACTTACTTCCCAAAATCCAAAACCCTAAGTGTCTCTAAAATTAGAGAGTGGGTGAACAACCACTAAGTCTCACAAAGCCCTCTAAAAAGACCTCCAAATCCTACTCGTGATCTATCAAGAAATGTGATTTGACCACTACTCCTTGGCCTTACCTCTTGTCCCCCTCTTAATGGTGAGTTTAGTAAGGAGTGTGGGACAAGTCAAGTGCATGCAGCCTTCTCCATTTTTGCCACTCTTGAAGAGTATCCTTTTTGGAGTACCAAAATTGTGATCTAGACCTTCCCATAGGAAAAATCTAGCCCCTAACTTGAGGTACCCCCACATGGTTAGCTAATTTTGACCAAAAATGCACCCTAGGGTCAATTTTAACATTTCTAAAGTTCAACTTGAGTTTGAATCCGAATTTCAACTTGATGTGAACCCTACATAACATCTACATGCAAGTGAGGTTAATTAGATATCCTATTAGGTTGGGTGAATCTTGCCAAAACCCTAATTGACATGTCACTATCCACATAGACATCACAAGTGTCAAGTGACACCATAAAATACACCTCACATTTACAAGTGACATATCCAAATAAAAAAATGAATTTAATCTAGTAACATACATACAAATTACATTTAAAAATAAAAACACATTACAACGAGGTTTCAATATCTTCAATAGAATAAACCTTGGCTTTCTCAATTGCACATATGTTTAACCCCGATTCTCTGAATAGTTCCATGGTTTTCTTTCCTGCACACTAAACTCGAGGATCAGTAGTCCAAGGAACAACATCACATATAAATACATACAATTCAATATTACATAATTTGCAGATATTATTCAATATGCATAATTCAATTTCTAATTACAATTTTCATTAAGGTAATGCTCAACATGGTGTTTGTAGAATTATAACATCATGACATATCATCAATGTTATTTCTTAAATGTTAAAGCATAATCCATGCAATAATTAAATCTAACCATGATTAAGTCTTTCATATCAAACTACGCATATGAGCATGTATAACATAATCAACAAGTATGATCTAGGTTTTAATCAGCATCTTAATAGAATCACACATGGTATAATAATCATAAGACATAAATAACATGAGTCACTACTAAATCAATCAAAAGTGCATCAAAATATCAAATCATAAGGTATCAAAATGTGAATGTATCAACAGTGCTATGATGGGTCGGGGTGAGGCCTTACATCCTCCCTCTCTAGGCATGAACTTCCTCTTGGAGTTCATAAAATAGGTATGGGTACTATGATCTCATATGTACTACATCCTCCCATGAAGTCGTGACCTCATCATAACAATCTCACTAGACCCTAGCCTAGTCCAGCTCTTTGCCTTGAAGTGCTAGGGTCCATTGGGCTAAAATGCGAATGAGATCCAAGGCTAGATGCCCATCTGACTCCACCTACAAGGCATCCCAATCTATAATGTGAGAATCATCATATATATATATATATATATTTTCACAACACAAAAACATGAAACACATTGTGGATGTGTTATAGGCTAGGTGGAAAAGCTAAACGATATGCAACTGGCCCTATCCTCTCCAAGATCTCAAAAGGTCCAATAAAGCGAGGCACTAGTTTAGAGCCCTTTCCAAAATGAATTGGACTCTTATGCGAGCTCACTCTTAGGAAAACTCTATCTCTGACCATATACTCTCGATCAACTCTCTTCACATCTACATATTTCTTCTACCCATCTTGAGCCTCTCTAAGACATTGTCTAATCAAAATCACATGTTTCTCCGTCTCTCTGACCAATTGAGGTCCAATAGATACTCTATCCTCATTCCTGTCCCATCTTAGTGGTGTCTTGCATGGTCTACCATACAAGGCTTGATATGGCAACATACCTATAGAGGAATGATGCCCATTATTATAGGAAAACTCAACCAGATGAAGATACACCCCCCACTTTACCTGATGGTCCATCACATACATGTGCAACATGTTCTCTAAAACCTGATTAACCCTCTTTGTCTTTCTGATGCAGTCAAGGATGGAGGATCCAATTAAGGATTGTCTAACCTTGCAGCCAAACCACAACACGACATAATTCAATAACAATAACACCAGATCTGATATAAAATTGGAATCTTTATTCATAAATTCACTGATTACATGCAATGTGCCAGGCTGTAAGGCCTTCCTGGTTATGGCCAATTACAAAGCAAGTAATAGTCTACAAGATCTCATAGGATCCAATTCTTTTCCACAACTTCACCACTCAGCTAGTCCAGGTCTACAACATAGAAGGAAACCGGTAGGGTCCTAGGAAAGATCTAAACTTGTACTCCCAACTTCCAAGCAATCTTCATGTGCCTAAGCTCGCAAGATACTAACTCCCACTTCCTCTCTTCTTTGATACCCTAAAAAACTACCCAACCATCCTATAAATATTCATCCTTAGCCACAAGTCAGCTAGATGAAATAATTAACTCCTAAGAATAATTATTAAATGCCAAAACATCAGTCGGCTTACAAAATAGTCTTACAATAAATAAATTCTCCAAGATGGCCCCAAATGGTCATTAGATCCACATAGAAGAATGCAACACGCTAGATCTAGGTCCCCACATGTCCAATGGTCAATCCATAAAATGAGGAACGTGACCCAAATTAAATGCATTAGTCGGCCAAGCCGATTCATCCAAATAACCAAGTCAATTTGCAAGAACATTGAGCACCAGAGAAATAATCGAGTGCCAGTGAACCGAACATGCCAAGCATGACCGAGCAACACAGTTATCATCGAGTGCTAGGAATAACTGATGCCTTCAGTTACTGAGCATTCTTCAGAGACCAAGATCCCCAGTAACCATAGAAACCGAGCAACCAAACTCCAAAACTGAGAAAATACTTCACCAACCAAGATCAAAACTACTAATATGGCTTCCAAAACAAACATATTTTTGGTTGACATAGGATTTCAAAGAATCCTAGGATGCTCCTGCATCAGACACCCCAGGTTAAGAAGATTTTCTCATAAGGAAATCAGGAATGCCTTAAGGGAATCAAAATAGGTATGCCATATCTGTTCTTAACCCATATCTCCTCTTGTCCTTCATTCCAAGTTGCCTTCAATTCATCCACAGTCCCTTGCAACAAGTTTTCCTGCTTCCCAGTTCTCTTATCTTTTCTATCTGTAACTGATAACAACCACCTCTGACCATTCATTTCACTACTGACTACCTCAGTACCTTGGTAAAAACCACGCCCTCTAGACTCCTCAATCAACTTGACATCATCCCAATCTCTCTATGTCACAAATGTCATTATCTGATGTACTATCTCTATCAGAAAGACCATCTACCTCTTAATCTCAACAAACTCTTCAGATATATCATTCTCCTTCTCTTTCAAACTAAGCTTTGTAGGAATAGGTTCATCAATCCTCTGCTCCCGAGGTTTGTCATAAGGACAACACCTGATAACTCCACATCCCTTAGCCCCTCTCTCCTGTAAAGGTAACAACTTATGTCTAGATCATTCATGCCTAACCATAGAGGTGTTAGCATGACCATCAAACAAAACATTTCTATCAAATTGCCAAGGCCTACCGAGTAACATATGACAAGCATCCATAGGCAATATATGACATGATATCTCATCATGATAAGATCCAATCTGAAAATTAACCAAGCATTGCTCTTCAATCCTAACCTTAGACACATCTTGTATCCAACTAATCTGATAAGGATTAGGATGTTTCTTTCTTTCCAAATTCAGCTTGCTAACCATTTCTTTTGAAACAAAGTTCTCAGAACTACCACCATCAACTATGACATTACATACCTTATCCTTGCACTTACATCTAGTTTTGAACAAATTTCTCCTTTGCACTGGTTCCTGGACACATGTAGCCAATATCCTAGTGATAAGGAACTCACCTTTCTTTGCAACATTCACAATGTCTTCTTCAACAGTCAGTGCAACTCTTTTCTTAGGACATTGAAAACTTCTATGACCTGCCTCAGCACACTGATAACAATTATCGATGAACTCATTTTTCCACCTTCCTCTCTATCCATTATTAAAATTCTTAGTGACTTGACCACTACTAGATCCCACATGAGTATTCTTAGGATTCTCTACCACATTACTTTCAGTAACTATTTCACCAGTCTTACCACCTCGGTTCCTATTCTTTTGTCTTCCTTCAAACTTCTTATTCAACTTCTCTTCAATCTTTAATGCCATCTGATAAAAATCTCCTATTGTTGTCATCCAAATAGTAAGTAACTCTTCTTAAATACTAGGTCTCAAACCATAAACATACCTAGCAACCTTCTCTTTATCAGCTTCAGAATGACCAGTCCTAATCAAGATTCTGTAAAAATCCTCGGTATACTCCTGCACCGATTTGTTATTCTGCTTCAAGGCTTGCATCTTCTTGAAAATATCTAATTCATAATCCACCGAAATGAATTTATTAGTCAACTTTTCAACCATTTAGTTCCATTTAGTGATCTTTTCCTTTCCTCTCCTACTTCTTTCCAACTGAACTTCCCTCCACAAAATATTTGCCTGACCCTTCAGTTTAGTCTTTGCAAATCTAACCCTATCAGGATCTTATATTTCTTCATACTCAAAGTACTCATCCATCTCATTAATCCAATCAATCAAATCTTCTGGCCTAAGGCTTCCAGCAAATGCAGAAACTTCAATCTTAGGTCTTTTCCCAATTTTAGACATAGCTTCCAGGATTCTATTTTCTTCAGGATCTCTAGCTTCTTCTACAACTTCTTCAAAATGATCTTCTTCCTCAGATTCATCATCACTACCTTCCTTCGGTGTAGTCTTCTTCTTTCTCAATTCCTCTTACAAATCTTGCACTTGTTTCTACAAAGCTCTAAAATCATCAAGACTAAATTCTCCAGTAGCTTCCTCCTCTGAGATCTCATGAGCTCTCCTCGGAGGCATCTTCAATCCTAGATCCTGGTGCAAACTGCCAAGATCTTTCCACACATACAAGATCAACTCTACTCTGATACCACCTGATGTAGTCAAGGATGGAGGATCCAATTAAGGATTATCTGACCTTGCAGCTAAACCACAACACAGCAGAATTCAACAACAATAACACCAAATCTGATATAAAATTGGAATCTTTATTCATAAATTCATTGATTACATGCAATGTGTCAGGCTTTAAGGCCTTCCTAGTTACGACCAATTACAAAGCAAGTAATAGTCTACAAGATCTTGTAGGATCCAAGTCTTTTCCAAAACTTCACCACTCAGCTAGTCCAGGTCTGCAACATGGCATGACACTGGTAGGGTCCCAGGAAAGATCTAAACTTGTACTCCCAACTTCCAAGAAATCTTCATGTGCCTAAGCTTGCAAGCTACTAACTCCCACTTCCTCTCTTCTTTGATACCCTAAAAAACTACCCAACCATCCTATAAATATTCATCCTCAGCCACAAGTTGGCTAGATGAAACAATTAACTCCTACGAACAATTATTAAATGCCAAAACATCAGTCGGCTTACAAAATAGCCTTACAATAAATAAATTCTCCAAGATGGCCCCAAACAGTCCTCAGATCTGTAGAGAAGAATGCAACATGCTAGATCTAGGTCCCCACATGTCCAACAATCAATCCATAACACGAGGAATGCAACCCAAATTAAATGCATTAGTCGGCCAAGCCGATTCATCCAAATAACCAAGTTAGTCTGCAAGAACATCGAGCGCCAGAGAAATAACTAAGCACCAGTGAACCGACCATGCCAAGCATGATCGAGCAATGTAGTTATCGCCGAGCATCAGGAATAATCGATGCCTTCAGTTACTAAGCATTCTTTAGAGATCGAGCACCCTGATAACCACAAAAACCGAGCAACCAAACTCCAAAATCGAGCAAATACTTCACCAACCAAGATCAAAACTACTAATTTGACTTCCAAAAGAAAGATATTTTTGGTTGACACGGGATTTCCAAGAATCCTAGGATGCTGTTGCATCACTTTCCATGTGTCTGAGGGTGGTATGTTGTACTGAAATTGACCCTAGTGCCCAATGTTGCATGAAGCTCTCTCCAAAAGGAGGACGTAAGAAGAGAGTCTCTATCAAAGATGATCTTACGAGGAATGCCATGAAGTCTGACAATGTCTTGCAAGAACACATGTTCCATTGTTGGCGCTATAAATGTGGTACAAATAGGTGAAAAGTGGGCAACTTTGGTCAATGTGTTGACTGTCACCATGATGGCATCATGACGATGAGAGGACATGGGGAGACCAATAATAAAGTCCATGGAGATAGTATCCCACTTCCACTTAGGTATGTCATGTGGTTGCAGGAGCCCACCTGGGTGATTGTGCTTTGCCTTCACCCTTTGAAACTCTAGGCATCTAGCAACTATGCTTGCAATCTTCAATCTTATGCCTGGCCAATGAGACAGCTGTCTCAAATCAGCATGCAACTTCTTAACTCCCAGATGAGCTGCATAAGGTGCTCTATGAGCCTCTAGCACCATAAACTATCACAAGTCACTGGTAG
This sequence comes from Chamaecyparis obtusa, assembly GCA_027943335.1. Taxonomy (NCBI): domain Eukaryota; kingdom Viridiplantae; phylum Streptophyta; class Pinopsida; order Cupressales; family Cupressaceae; genus Chamaecyparis; species Chamaecyparis obtusa. The sequence continues at coordinate 585,243 of BSBK01006608.1, read as the reverse complement.
AAGGTACATAGATGCATCCCCTATGATGTAGTAGTCCATCAGACTCCAGAGAATACTCTAAAAATATCCTCTCAAGAGGTCTATGAGAATGGATAAAATGAAAAACCTCCACCACCCCATCCTCTAGCAAATGATGCAAAATGTGCTCTCTCAAATCTATACTAGTAGTCATAGATGAAAGCTGATGCCGCCTCCTACTCAAGGAATCTATGACTATGTTCTCTTTCCCCTTGATGTAATGAACATAAAAATCATACTCACATAAGAACTCCATCCATATCCTCTACCTAGCATTAAGATTAGGTTGTGTAAAGATATACTGTAAGCTCTGGTGATTTGAATGAAGCTCAAATTGGTAACCTAGAAGAAATTGTTGCCATTTCACTAAGGCATGAACCACCACTACGAGCTCTAGGTCATAAGTAGGGTAATTAAGCTCGTGAGTCTTTAGCTTCCTAGACTCAAAAGCTATAAGTCAACCATCCTACATAAGGATTGTTCCTAAACCATCCAATGAAGCATCTGTGCATACAACAAAATCTACTAAAGGATCTAGCACTGCTAAAATTGGTGCACTAGTGAGGGCTCTCTTGAGCTCCTAAAAATCTCTTTCACACTTCTCTATCCACTCATACTTCTTCCCCTTTCTATGAAGGGAAGTTATGGGATGAGCTACTCTAGAGAATCCTACCACAAATCATTTGTAATACCCTACTAGGCCTATAAAACTCCTAACCTCAATGACACTGGTGGGTGTCGGACAATCCATAATGGCTCTAATATTTGATGGGTCCACTGAGATGTCATCACCTGATATAACGTGACCAAGATAATGCACCTCTAGTCTAAAGATATCACACTTCGACAAGCTACCATATAGTTGATTCTCTCTCAAGCGCTGCAAAACCTACCTCAAGTGTTCCTCATGTTCCTCCTCATCATGAGAATATATCAAAATGTTGTCAAGGAACACTACCACAAACTTATCCAAGAATGTACAAAATACTCCATTCATGAGGCTCATGAATGCAACTGGATCATTTGTGAGGCCAAATGGCACCATGGTGAACTCGTAGTGACCATACCTCGTACGAAAAGAAGTCTTGTGGATATAACTCTCCATAATCCATAACTGATGGTAGCCCAACTTCAGATCTATCTTTGAGAATACTCGGGCACCCTACAACTGATCAAATAAATCATCGATCCTAGGGAGTGGGTATCAACTCTTAATAGTCACTTTATTCAGCTTCTGATAATCAATGCACAACCTAAGTGATCCATCCTTCTTCTTCACAAAAATCACTAGTGCACCCCAAGGTGATACACTAGGTCGGATATGCCCTTTCTCCAAGAGCTCCTCTAACTAAATCTTAAGCTCACTAAGCTCATGCATGGTCATCCTGTGAGGTGCTCTAGATATAGGCTTGACTCCTGGCATAAGGTCTATATGAAAATCAACTTCCCTAGGTTGTGGCATACTAGGTAGCTTAGAAGGAAACACGTATGGAAACTCCCACAGGATAGGATAATCCTCAAGTGAGGGTTCTCTCTCAGAATCCTCCTCTCTATCACTAATGGTGATGGTGAATAACTAGCATCCCTTCTGTATACACTGCCTAAGCTACATAGAATAAATCATGCGAAGAGATATGGCTCTTTGTACCCCAAATATCACCATAGGAGTACCATGATCATCAACACACTCAAACCTCTTATGTCGACAATCCATCTTGGCGGTGTGGGCATATAGCTAATCCATGCCAAGGACTACATCATAAGAACCTAGATGGGTAATGCGAAGATTGGACATCGTGGTCATGTCCCCAATCTAAATCTGATAATTGTGAACCAAATAACTAAAAGCCACTCTAGCTCTTGAGGCTAACTCAACCTCGCAACTGACATCTTGTCTAATTGCCACCAACCCGCAATGCTCTAGTAAAAATGGAGATACAAAGGAGTATGTGGCTCCTGAATCAAACAAGATAGTAATACTGATACCCCAAATTATGCATGTGCCCTCAATGACCATGGCTTGATGCTCTGATTAGTGGTTATCAACCGCTAAAAATACCCTGTGAGACCTACCCATATCACCTATTGTCAACTCTAAAGTAGATCCTCTCTGACTGCCTGTTGTATTATCCTGTGGGCACTCTTTCGCTAGATGCCCCATACCACCACAAGTATAACAAGGCCCACATGTATGTCTATACCTGTACTCCTTGAGACCTAGGATACTGTTGACCTCCAGTCCTACTGGATCCACTATAATTACCCCTAGAGGACTATTGAGTCCTAGCTATTTATGTGTAAGGGGTCTGTGACCTCTGATCCTGTCTAGGACCTTGAGATTGCTATTGCTTTGGCTTAGAGCCCTGTTGGGGTCACTGTTGAGATTGTTGGCCCTTAAAGGACCATACTGAATGTACATGATTCCCCTTTCAAGGGGGGATCTGTTGTCCTAATGATTGGATATAGTGGTTTCAGTTCTGAGACTGATCCCTAGAGTCATGTGTCTTGCCATGAATATCCTCGGCAACTAGTGCCCTCTCAACTACCTCTCTAAAAGTGGTAGGGAATGATAGTTGGACTGGACCCTGAAGAGATACATTAAGAACCTTGATGAAACAATGCATATGTAGCTTCTCATCCTTCATATAGTCAACATAAGGGAGGAGCTCAAGAAATATACTCTCATACTGCATCATGGCAAGGCATCTCTATTGGAGGTCATGAAACTCCTTTATCTGTCGTTATCTAAAGTGCTCTAAAAGGTATCTATCTATGAACCTGCTGAGAAAGGTCTCCCAAGTTAGTGTATCTATACTCATGCCACCCATGTCCTCCTCCTTCTACCACCAAGTAGAGGCTCCCTCTCAAAGGAGGTGAATGGAAAGTCTCACTTTCATATTGTTCCCGTAGGAATGCAACCCAAAGCATTGTTGTAAGATCAATAACCATGCCTTTGCTTTGGCTTCATTAGTAGCTCCCAAGAATAAAGGAGGCTGGAGTCATAGTAAATCCCTAATCTGGTCCCCCGTATCATAAGTCTCTCTCTCAATTGCATGATCCCCCAAGTCACATGGGTTCTCTAACTGGTGTACTGACTTAGCCTCATGGTCTGCCTGATCCTCAATCTATCTAGGTGGTGGACTCCTACTCCATTCCTTGTTGACTGTCCTATGGCCCTCTGAGGGTTTTTTCTCTTCCTGTTGAACTACGGGTGGTAACCTCTATTATATGATACTACAAGGTTCTGCAATGCAGCTAAGATGTCTTGATTCAGATTAGGAGGTGGCTTGGGTGGGAATTCTTATTTTCCCCAGGGACCTCGACCTCTTGCTCTCTATCCATACGTATTGTAGGGGTATGCCTATGGCCTCGTCCATGCCTATGACCATTACATGTGACAACATGCATCCTACACAATAGTGCAAAGTTATAAGTGAAACGTGAAGGGTTTAAGGTCTTAATGTTGAAACTTGGCTCTGATACCAAATGTCATGCCCAAAATAAACTACACAAAAATGCACAATTTTTTTTTTTTAAACACCTAAGATAATACAAATAAGGGAGAACATGTTGGTTAGGATGATAGTGTAGATGACAAGGGGTATCATGGACAACAGGTTTATGTGGTGATCCCACTCACATGCCAAATTGGCCAACCTCCCTCTACAATAAGGTTAGGGTTGACTACCCCCAACTAACACATTTGATTGAGCTTTATATGATAGTAAAAAAGAAATAAGTTTAGGGTAGGGTTTACAAGATGGTTCCACAACACACGTAAGGTGGTCTAATATGAACATCGCAAATGTCAAGGGTTGGTTTAAAGGACTCCTACATGACAACTATAAAACTCTTTACATGCACAAACATGCTATGCAACCGTGAAACATGTACTAAATGATAGCAAGAAAGGGATCTCAAAGTCTAGATGATTATTAGATAGAAAATCACCCTACAGGTTCTTGAACACCGAGATAAAATTATTTAACGTGCTCCCTAGGAGCTTTGTCACTTTACAAAGTTCACAATTATGACACTTAAAGATAATAATAAATGTTAAGTTGTTCTGATTCATAAAATTAAATGTGAATTTTTTTTTACATTCTCATAGAATTACTATAATCTGAAAAAGGAATACAAGAACCATCACCTAAACAAAATGAACTAGTTTATTAAATGAAAAAGTGCATTACAAAAAGTGCATTACAACTTGTTAATAATATATAAATATACATTAAGTCCTAATATATAAATACCTAGAAGGTAATGAATTTCAAATAAGTAATAATTTGTTTATTGTATTTGTGCAATCTTTGAGCGTTAACCATGATTCAATTTAAGCATGTGTAGTAATCATTTCCATTGTTAAGAAATTAATAATTCAATATTTATATTCATTAAATAAAATAAAATAAATTTACTATTGGTCCAATTAATTATTAACCACTTAATAAATTAATATTACTAACTTATACTAAAAAGAACATTAAATAAAGTTCATTTAAAAATTGCTAATATCAATTTATAATTACACATTAACTAATTTAATTAATAAAATTTAAAATAAACTAAATTTTTTTAAAAAGAAACTAAAAGAGAAATTTAAAAGAATGGCTTTTTTTTAGTTTAAAGTCCCTAAGGATTGTTGGGCGGGGCCCGCACTGCCATGGCAGTGCAGTACCCTACCCTCAAAAGTGTACCATCTGCCATGGTAGGGGCCGCCCTGACGGTGAGGGGTCAACCACCCCCCCCCCCCATTTTTAAATTAAAGCTATATTTTAAAATAAATTTTGTTTATTATTTTTTTTTCAATAATAACGTAACAAAGGTAAACTTGGCATTTAGTTTTATTTTTTAATAAATATTTTTTTTACAAATTTGAACCTTACCAATACTTTATTATTTAATTACTTTTTTTTAAAAGGCCCTTTTTAGGAGCTTCTTGGGTGGCGACCGAGATGGGTCCCAGCAACTCGACTTAACCTCCAATTGAAGAATATACATATATTTTTTTTACATAAGCAAGTGGGTTTTTCTTGGAATATTTTAATGACTGTGGTAAATGGGAAAGTGTATGGGGAATTTTAATTCTTCCCCATACATTTTTGAGAGACCTCTAGGTCTCAATTTGGCCTTATTTTTATGTTTTGCACTAGTTTTTTTGTTTGCTTGCTAGATGACAATAGGATTAATTGTATTTTTACGATTTAACTGCACACTAAGGCATAATACATTTCTCAAGATCTAAAATATACCATAATGCAATTTTTTGATAATTTACTATCTTAAATAAACCAACAAGCCATCTAACCTTTTAACTCTCTATTGTTTTCAACATGAATAGACAATCATACAAAACATCAAACAAATATGCCATTGAGATGGTGCTACCATAACTTTTTTTTTATAATCAATACAATGCAATACAAGATAAGGTTGCAAACATAGCTTTAATCTCTTTCATTGATTCCCCTTTACAATTGTTCAAGGTAAAATACATTTTCTCATATCATCAATGAAATCATTCCACAATGAACAAAGATCATTTCTATCTACAACTTGATATACTTCACAAATGATGCAATACAACAACAAAATGGTGTGTTTCCCATTGCATGATTACAACAATGCAACACTATAAATTTTTCTACCACAATGACACCAAAATGAAGACTCTCCCAAAGATTTTCCACAAGAACATGGCCACCAAAACCCGCAATAAAAATAGCATACCATGGAGTGCTCACCTCGCATCCAAAGTCTCAAGTAGACCACCCTCAAGTTTGGAGAACCAAAGCTAAACAGATACATTCAAATAAAATCTCACAATGCATTCTCATGACAAAACAATGTTGAACTCCCTCAAGGACTTGGCTACAAAAATGGGTCACCTATAAACCCATTGAAATAGGGCGAAGGTGGGCTCATCAAGAGAATATTTCCATTACAAATGAAATACTCAACCAAGAGATGTGTACGCCTTCCAAAAGATACATTATTACAATTTTCCATCCACAAAACTTCTCCCTTATCACCCCCAAATGCAAGATTATCGATATGGACTCATGGAGCCCATACTCCATGAGATTTCCCTTCTTCTCCAAGTGAATAAGCTCTCAACTTCAATGACAAGCCCAAATAACCCCTTCACCCAAGGCCACTACTTCCCTTCCAAGGGTGAGTGATGCCTTGTACACTCATCAACAACATACCCAAAAATAAAACAACAAGAAAATGATGCAAGAATCCATATCTACCCAAACCCAACAACAACAATAACAAGTTTACATAACAAGGATAGCATACAATATCTACATATTCATTCTACACAACAATATTTCAACTAAAATTACAAAGAAAGTTTCCTTCATGGAAAGATCACCAATCTTGGTCCAATGCAAATGGTAAATGAGGTTTGAGAAGAGCTTTTTTTCTTTTTCTTTGACTTCCTTCCCCAACTCCAAAACCCTAAGTGTCTCTAAAATTAGAGAGTGGGTAAACAACCACTAAGTCTCACAAATCCCTCTAGAAAGACCTCCAAATCCTACTCATGATCTAGCAATAAATGTGATTCGACCACTAGTCCTTGGCCTTACCTCTTGTCCCCCCCTCTGAATGGTGAGTTTAGCAAGGAGTGTGGGACAAGTCAAGTGCATGTGGCCTTCTCCATTTTCGCCACTCTTGAAGAGTAGGCTTTTTGGAGTACCATAATTGTGATCTAGACCTTCCTATAGGAAAAATCTAGCCCCTAACTAGAGGTACCCTCACATGGTTAGCTAATTTTGACCAAAAATGCACCCTAGGGTCACTTTTAACCCTTCTAAAGTTCAACTTGAGTTTGAATCCGAATTTCAACTTGATGTGAACCCTACATAACATCTACATGCAAGTGAGGTTAATTAGATATCCTATTAGGTTGGGTGACTCTTGCCAAAACCCTAATTGACATGTCACTATCCACATAGACATCACAAGTGTCAAGTGACACCATAAAATACACTTCACATTTACAAGTGACATATCCAAATAACAAAATGAATTTAATCTAGTAACATACATACAAATTATGTTTACAAATAGAAACACATTACAATGAGGTTTCAATCTCTTCAATAGATTAAACCTTGGCATTCTCAATTGTACATATGTTTAGCCCTGATTTTTTGAATAGTTCCATGGTTTTCTTTCCTGCACATGAAAGTCGAGCATCATTATTCCAAGGAACATCACATATAAATACATACAATTCAATATTACATAATTTGCAAACATTATTCAATATGCATAACTCAATTTCTAATTACAATTTTCATTAAGGTAATGCTCAACATGGTATTTGTAGAATTATAACATAATGACATATCATCAATTCCATTTCTTAAACATTAAAGCATAATCCATGCAATAATTAAATCTAACCATGATTAATTCTTTCATATCAAAATACGCATCTGAGCATGTATAACATAATCAAACAACAACAATCTTTCAAAAAGGTCAAATGAAATGATGGTCGCTCTTGCTCCTGCTCCCGCCCAGAATTTTGAATGCGTCTTCAGTCATGCTGATGGATCTGCTATTGGTACTAATGATGGTGCTCCTCCCAGATCTGTTGCTAGTGCTTATGGTGTTGATGAAGCTCCTCCTCTCGTCGTTGGTCTTGATCTTTGAGTGTCTTTTACTGATGCTGCATTTAGGGCTCCTGCCAATGCTGTATCTTAACCTCCCATCCCTAAACAGTCTTTGGCTCCCAGACATAAGTGTATGGTCTCTTTCTATTTCTCTAACCCTCTGATTCTTACTCTGGATGATGAGGTTGTGAAAGACATTGAAGGTGCCTCCTTTGTCTTCTTGAAGCATGGTCTAATCTATAGGTTTAGGGGCTTTTGGCTGAGTCTTTCTGATCTACTTGCTTGGATTACTCACTAGTGGGAACCCATCATTTAGGAAAATGTTCACATTTTCCCTCTTGCTAGGGGTTTTTTCATTGCTAAGTTTGAAAATTCTACTGATAGGAATTTGATCTTATGTGATAATTGTTCAAGTTTAGAATTGTCACCCTAACTTAGGCATTAAGGTAACACAATAATTCTATCCTGATAATGGAAACCTCCTCTAGCTATGGGTAGACTAACAATAAGGAGGAATCTTTAGATTCTAGGCCGATTCCTATTAAGTATGAAATATCACCACTTGATTGAAAATTCGATAAGGACAAGGGTAGAAAGAACTTTTAAATTGAAATGAATGTGGGGTGATACACCAAAATATGATCAGATTGGAATGATAAAACAACAAATCAAAATCATAGACCAAAAGTTTGATTATTTAGATCTTTGTCCAACATATAGGCTAACAGACTTCACTATTAGGGATATACCACAAATAGCTAAATAGTTAACAGCATACTTTTCCCATACACGGTTTAAACATAAAACTGATCACCTCAAGGAGGAATAAAATAGCATTCACTTCTTTTGGATTACAGTTAAATAATAACACTTATATGAAAAGATGAAATCAAGATCTTAAAATCTCACAACAAATCAAATGAACCAAAGAGCACCTGCTTTATTTCTCACAAAACTGATTATCAGATTACCAAAAAAGGCTTCAAAACTGAATAGGAACAATATGTTCACTATCAGCCTCTCTCCCAAAACTCGCAACCCCTAAAATTGATCATCCATATCAATTTTATACTATGCTCTAGCTTCAAATCTGAAAATACAAAGCCCATACAAAATTCCCAATTTTTAGCCAAAAATTGTGCCAAGGATTAGCCTATGTTAACTCCCTCCCAAAATGCCTAAAATTTTGGCTTACAATAAGGATTAAAATCCTTATACAATATTTGCCAATGTTTTAAATTACCTTAAAATTGGATTAAAAAAACCAACATCAAATAATCTATAACCCCTAAACTTAGGAAAAAACACTAAGTATAAAAATGCAAAGTGGGGAATGATAAAAATACCACTCAACCTACTTGCAGCATGAAACGACATAGAGGAATGATGTGGCATTCAAATTTTTTTGAAAATGAAGGTATGTGACATCTGCAGTAAAGGCATTGAATGCAATTCACTTGGTGGACTCCAAAATCTCATAGGCTCATTTTATTTTTGAAATTGGTGCTTATTTCTGATCTTCGAAGAGAAGAAATAGGAAGATTTTTTGAAACCCTAGTCTTACTTTGGCAAAATTTTCATGAAACTCAGCCTCCTATTGATGAAACTTGAGCTCTTTGTCAATGAAACTCAAGCTCTCTATCATTTTTCTTCACTGGTGTGCGTTCTATGTTGAGAGCTCAACATTTATAGAACTTGGGCTTACTAGCGTTGATTAGATTCTCCATCTAGCTTGGTTGTGTCTATGCTTTGACTGTGAATGATATATGGCCAAAAATGGTAAGTCACTGTGTGTCCCCTTTGATTGACGAACTAATTTTGTTTTTTGCATAGCATATGACTAATTATATTCTCGACCTTCCCTTTTCAGATTTCAACTGTGAATGAGCATCATTGAAGCTGTGAACATAGACATCTTGACCGTAAGTCGGGGCTCGAACCTAGCATTTTCTCTACCTCCCATAAGTCATGGATTGGTGACTTATCTTCATCTTAGTTGAGTACGTAGGAATGGAGTTTTGACAATATGTTCATCTTCGTAAGTCATGACTTTGAACTTAAGCTTTCACCTCTTTTGTCTTTGTATGAAGCTGTAACTTATAGAAGCATTTTGGCTTTGTGGGTTTGTATCAAATCGTGAGCTTCCATTCTCACAAGTCACGATTTTGTGACTGTGAGTGGTCTTTGGTAGCAAATCAACTTCATTTGGTAAGTGCTCTCTCTTCTTAAGTTCACTGTAACATTTAAGGCAGGAAGCCTATGTTTTAAATATCCCATTTTTGATGTGGGCTCATTGTAATGTTGACAATGTCATGACTTAGACTCAGCCTTTCCTTTGACTTGCTTGTATGAAAGGCACTAAAAACCATGAGTTCTGAATCATGAACTCGACTCTTTTATCTTGCAGTTTGCTTATGACTTAAACTTTCATGAAGTTTGTTTAATTAACACCACACTGCTAATGTGGGTTCTTTTGTTTTTAACAGAGCACTATCTTATGAATTTCCTTCAGTCACTGAGATGCTTAGATTCTAAGCAGTATACCACCATAACTTGACATTGTAGAGTTATAACTGTAAGTTAACCAATACTTACATCTTTTATTCACAAAGATAACCACGACCCGTGACCTCATTCTTTGCACTCGACATTTTGACTGTAGCATATTGAAATCTTCAAATGACTGTTGTTGTCACAACATTGAAATACATTTCTTCCTATCTACCAGTCACGACTTGACTTCTTCTTTCGACCTGATAACATATAGGGCCGTGACTGTTAGATAGGAAGTGAAACTTCATGAACTCGGTTTTGAAACTCAAGTTTCACTTAGTCTTCATTAAGATCTATGCTTGACAAAATATATGAAGCCATTCACTCTTACTAACATGGGTTCCTTTGTTGGCAAAAACATAACAAGAACTCGGTCTTTGACTGTAATAAACAATTATGAACAAACTGTATAAAAATAGTAAGTTCTCAAAACTTGATTTTTACTTACAGTTTGTAAATGTGAACTGTGACTGTGAGCCTTCAATTATGAGATTCATTTATTTATCCATCCTGCTAATGTTGGTATATCTATTTTTGACAGTGCACCAAAATTGAGTATGAAATTCCTTCAGTTATACTGATAATAGTCCAAGCTGGAACTGAAAAATGTGATCTGGGATCTATTAAGACATTTTTTAGTCTCAGCTTTAGACTCTTATCGAGATGATTGAAAAATCCATCAGCATTCCATAATATGAGCTTTCCTCTAGTTATTTCATCAAAGTTGTGAGCTTGTGACTGAAAGGTGTGATACATGTATACAGTTTTACTATGACATCTTTCAGTCATAAGCTTCACAAACTTTGGGAGCTAACTAAAAATATGACTAAAATACATCAAGAAATAAGAATCACTTTGCTCAACAGATAAGCACATTCCTTCCTGTGAAATTTCTTTTTCTTTTAGCTCATGTTCATTTACATTTCTGTTTTCAATGCTAAAATAAATGTGCACACACATCACTAGGAACATCAGATTATAAAATACACTGTCTTTTTGCTTTGAAAAGCATACCATGCACTATGCTGATACATATTAGAATGTTTGAATTCAATCCTTTTTCTTTATTTGATGCTGAATTTGATCCTTAAGTATGAGAAATGCAACAAGATAGAATGTTTGATATTTAATGAAGTTTGAGTACGGGCTTGTGACACTCACTAAAAACAAACTGAAAATACTTCACAACTTTATGGCTCAAACTTGAAGCATTCTTTTTGTAATCAGCACCAACAATGAAATTAATTGAAACTGTACCTTTGAAATAGAAAGGACATACGTTGCACCAGTATTTATGTAGCTGCATTCCGTGAGTTGATCTTTGAATATTTGAAAATTAGCACTTCCTGTAGCACTTTACTTTGAAATTTCAGCTTGATCTTAATACTTTTCTACGACTGAATGTGAAAACCAGTCAACTCTTTTCTACAAAATAATCTGTTTAAGCTTTCAAACAACATCATTTTAAATTGGTTAGATTAGTGAACATAATAAACAACTTTGTCAATCAATTTTTAGACTATTATGTTCACTAATTTATTAAAACACTACATCATCTGAAAAAGGTTTCTCAACTTGAACATACTAAGTCCCTTTAATTTAGATGCCTGGTTAATAAAAAAGGACAACATCCACCCGAATGATCATAAATTGTAAAAGGTTTCATGTTTACAAAAACAAGTCCCTTTAATACTACCTTGCAGTGAGTGTTAGTGTATATTTCCTTATTGCATTTGATTTTTCAGATTGATGTGCAGATTTTGAAAACTTGACTGTTACAGTATGTTATTTAATTCTTATGCATTACTTAGATCCAATAGGATCTAACCACATTTTCTTTCTCTTATGCAGATATGAACCCTAAAGACCTAAATGCAGATGAAGACCTGGACTTTGAAGACCCTAGGACCTGAGACTCAGCAGACAACTAGCAGACTCAAATCAACACAAAGGCAATGCATGGGACCCCTATTCCATACTTCAATCTTTTCTTTCAATTATGAAAATGTACTCTACTTATTTATATGAAATATGAACATGGAAAGACATTTGTATACTACATTTAGTTTGAATGCACAATGTAATGATCATTTAATTATTTTGAAATCTTTTAGAATAATGATCAATACTTGAGTAGAGTAATGACATCTAGAATGAATGCAATAATGAAATGTAAACTAACAAAACCTACAAGGCAGTGTTAATTTGACAAACAAATGTGCAACCTTTTCCTATTTATGCTTATTGTGTTGTATGCTGAAATTTTGAGTAACAATTTTGGCGACTTCTGCTGGATGTCTGCCTGCTAGACATGACCTATAGACTTTATCATTGGGCAACAGAGTTAGAAAAACTAAAACCATGAATGCAACCATTTATTGAAATGAAAATGCACCTAAACTAAACTCAAAGCAACCTAGAGACTTGGTGCTTGGACAACACTTATTAAACTAAAAACTGAACCTAACCTAATCCTCAAAGCAAAGCTTGAGGTGAATTCCATTAACTGGAATTTGCAGTTCCTCCCCTTCAATTGTGGACAACTGAAAAGCATTGTTATCCCTGCAGGCTATTATAACAAAAGGGCCTAACCAAAAATTATCAAATTTGTCATGTTTCCCTGGCCTGCTCTTTAGTACATCCCACTTGAGTACTAAATCACCTTCTTTGAACTCTTTGTACTTAGCTTTCTTGTCAAATGATCTCTTAGTTTGAGCTTGCTTTAATTCCATAGTTTCCAATGCCTTCTTTCTCTCCTCTTCAAGTTGTAACAAATCAACATACCTCAACCTGAGAGGATCTTCCTCTTCAAACGAAAATATTTGGTCAGCCAACTATAATGCTGGAAATTCAGTAGAAATTGACAATCTGGCCTCTTTACCATAAACTGAGACATAAGAAGAATTCCCACTTACCTTTTTAGGTGTAATCCTATTGAGCCATAAGGCTGTCTTTAATTTAGAATGCCAATATCTCTTATTCTCCTGCAAAGTCTTTTTGATAATTCTGATCAGATTTTTATTAGTAGACTCTACTAAACCATTCCCCTAAGGATAATAGTTAGAAGAAATATTTAAATAGATCCCATTTGTCACAGCCCATTATGTTATAGCTAAACCAATAAAAGCCATAGCATTATTAGAGATAATTGATTGAGGAACTCCAAACCTGGTTACAATATCTTCGTAGAACCTTAATACATCAGATCCAGTGGCCTCTTTTAATGCAATAGCTTTAGTCCATCTTGTAAAATAATCAGTAGAAGTTAAAATCCATTTATGACCAGCACTAGAATTAGGATTTATAGGACCAATAAAGTCCATTCCCCACCTGTTGAATGGTTGATCAACCACAATCGACTTTAATGGTAATGCTGCCAACTTTTATTTACCTGCAAACATAGCACATTTCTGACATTTTCTAGCCCAAGAATAAGCATCCTTAAATAAATCAGGCCAATAATAACCTGCCCTTAGTAATTTCCAAGCTGTAGTCTTAGGACTGAAATGTCCTCCACATGATCCATCATGAAATTCAGATAAAATTTTTCTTTGATCTACTGAATCAATACATTTGAGAAACATTTCAGAATAATCTTTCCTATAAAGTATACCATCAATAAGAACATAAGGAATATATTGTAACTTGTAGTATCTCCTCTTTGCCTTGTCAAGATTATTTGGGCATTGTCCAGTTTGAATGATCATTAAATAATACAACATCACCTTGAAACTTTTCAAATTCTTCAGTAATTTTGACTTGTTCCTCCTCTTCTTCCATCTGAGCACAAAGGCCTTTGCCTCTAACTAGCTTAGTCACATGAATCTGTACATCATACTCCATAACTCTCGTTATCCAACTAGCCCTCTTTTCATTAACATCTTTGTTAAAAAAAAACTCTTTGATACTAGGATGTGCAACCATTAAGTGAACTTTATTCCTTTCTATTAAATGCTTAAACTTCTTCAAAGCTTTAATAAAAGCTAGCACATGCTTTTCAACAAAACTGTACCTTTTCTTGTAGTCATCCATACCTTTGCTGAAAAAAGCAACTGGCTACTCCTATTTTTCTTCATTCTTTTGAACCAGCATTGCTGAAATAGTTTCAGAACCACTGTAAGCATATAGAATAAAATCTTTAGTAAAATCAAGATTAACAAGAGTAGGGGCTAAAGACAAAGCCTGTTTTATCAATTCAAAATTCTTCTTTCCCTCATCAGTCCAGCTGAAAGGGACATCCTTCTTAAGCATAATAGACAATGGTTTTAATAGATTTGCAATATCAGGAATAAACCTTCTTACAAAATTTATTCTCCTAATGAAACTCTGCAATCCTTTCTTGTGTTTAGGCAAATAAAGTTCCAGAATTGCAAGAATTCTCTTAGGATCTATTTGTGTACCCTCTTTAGACACCTGGTATCCTAGGAGTTTTCCCTCATGAAATGAAAATATAGATTTCTTTGGGTTTAAAGAAATCCCAAATTCTCTACATCTCTACAAAATCTGTCTTAAATGATCAATGTGCTGGTTTTCAACCTTCCTGTAAATTGTCACATCATCTAGGTATACTAGAACAAACTTATACATTAAGTTCTTGAAAGCCATGTCCATTTCTTTTTGAAAAGTGGCCCCAACATTTGATAACCCAAATGGAATTCTTTTGTAAGCCATTGTACTCCATTTAGTTGTAAAAGTTGTTTTAAACTGATCAGATTCTTTGACTAGAATCTGGTTATAACCAGAATACCCATCAAGAAGTGAGAATCTTTCAGAACCATAAATATATTGTAAAATTTGCTCCATGGAAGGAAGGGGGTGTCTATCTTTTAGAGATGCCCTATTAAGGTCTCTAAAGTCTACACAAAGTCTTATCTCCCAATTCTTCTTCCTTACTGGAACTAAGTTAGAAACCCAAGATGTGTGCTTAATAGGAAATATAATACCACCATCTAGGAGTTTTCTTAGCTCTTTTAACATTTATGACTCTAACTTGGGATTTATAGGCCTTTGCATTTGTCTAATTGGCCTAGCATTAGGCTCCAATTCTATAGTATGTTGTGTTAATTGAGGATCAAATCCCTTCAGATCAAAATAATCCCATGCAAAAACATCACTATACTCTCTGAAAAGATTAATAAACAATTCTTTTTTTTTAGGGGGATTAATTTTACCAACCTTTAACCACTTGTCTCTAAAAATTTCCACTTCCTCATAATGATCTTCTTTGATCAATAGGCTGATTTTACCCTTCATAAACTGATCATCAGAGTTAAAAGCTAATTCCAGGCTAACCAATCCCTTTGGAAGCTTGTTGGTTTTCAACTGAATAATTTGGTCTTCCATTTGCTGATTGATTTTGTTATTTCTATAAGTAGAGAAATCATCTGTTTCTGTCAAAAAACTTAAGATATGTTCATCAGTATTAAAAACTTGCCAATAAGTGTCATTATCTGGAATAGATGGCCTGACAATTATCTTGACATGTGACTGGTCTGAAATCTGTCCTTTATTTTTTGTTATTGAAACATGAGCACCAATACCAGCCAGCTTGTCAGCATGCATATTTTCCCTTCTAGGAATTGAAATCAAGTTGAAAGCATTAAACTCATCTAGAATGTCAGAAAGTCTAGATTTATACATCTTAACAAGATCATTTTTAATAGTATTGATATCTCTTACCTGTTTTACTATCAGCTCACTATCACCAAATGCTCTCAAACACTTAATACCTCTCAATCTTGCCCACTCTAATCCCTGAATGAAACTTTCATATTCAGCCACATTGTTAGAACAAGGAAAAGACAATTTGAATGCAGCATAGAATTTATCACCATCCGGTGAAATCAACATAACCCCTGCACCAACTCCATCCTTATTCATTGATCCATCAAAATATAAATCCCAAAGCTGGTTAGACAAAATAGATTCAGATTCTGGATCTTTAATCAAATTAGGCACTACTGAATCAGATTCCAAAATCATATAATTCCCAAAACTAGCATCAAACATATCATTATTTTGTTCATTCCTAGTAGCCCATTCGTCTAAAACAATATCTGGATATGCTTCAATTTGTGTATTATAAGCTGAATAAGCGGGTATTTCATCCTGATCCATGATCATATAGCTTGCATTAATAGGACTTGGATTATAAGGCTCTATGTGGTTTTTGGCCAACAATTCTGATTTATTGGTCACATTAGTACCATATCTAGTTCTGAAGTACAAATGTGACCAATTTGATGAGAAATAGCCACCTATCTTGGCTGTGAAATCTCTAGACAAACACATAGCAAAATATGCTGGCAAATCTATGACATATATATCTTGTGGTATTGAGAAATTTGGGTAGGAGTGTAAGGTGAAACTTGCATTTTTAATGACTCCTAAAGTCTTAACTAAAGTTCCATCAAGCTAGACTACACCCTTCTCAAGAGGTTCATATTTCAAATTTAGCAAATCTACTATCTTCTTAGGCATAACAGTACTGGTTGCACCACTGTTAACCATACAATTATGAACTAACTTATTTCCAATAATCAACGAGACATAAAAAGGAGGCTTATCATTTGTAGGTTTCTTACCTTCCTTTTTAGATGTCTTTTGTACATTTGATGGTTTCTTGTCAGTAGTTACTGTTGGTTGTTGGTTGTTTACAACCCTCTTCCCTTCTGGTATTGTTGGCTGCTGCACTTTAGCAGGCTTTTTATCCTCTTTTGATAACTTCTCCTAAACCTTAGGAGACTCAGAATTAGTCATAACCACACTTGGTGGTTGATGTACTGTCTACTGTGAATTAACTGCTAGGTTAGATAAATCTTCTTTTAAAATCTCAATCTGTCCTAGAATAGATAAAGTTTCCCACACAGACAAAGTAACATTTGTTTTTTTCATTGTATCAACAATATTGAATGGAACAACAAACTGTACCTTATGTGAGGACCTAGGAGAACTCTGATCAGCATTCCTTTGATTTTGATCTTTATTAGAGGAAACTGATGGATTCTTTAGAATAGAAACTGGTGAAGAAGAAATATTACCAGCGGATTGATCTGCTTCAAGAGCTCTCTTTTTTGGCCTAGTATTTGCTGCAATTGATGAATCTTCATTTAGACCACAAAACTCTTCTTCTTGCCAGTTTAGGAAACCGGTATCCATAGCACTTTGATCTAGTTGATTTTGTACCTCTTCAACAAATACATTCTACTATGAATTCAATGCATTTTGTACCATAAGAGCTTGGTTAAGAATTCCATCAGAACATGTAGACTGGTCATGTGGCTCATTGCATGGAAAACACCAGTTGGTAGCAATATTATTCTGAGTAGGAACAAGATCCCTAATAGTATTAAGAGGTGTTGGATTGTACTATCTATTTGGCCTCACATTCCAATTCTACCTATTTGCATTAGCATTGCCTTGAAATTGCTGCCTAGTGGCCTGAAAATTAGGCTTATTAGGATATTGGGAAGAAGAACCAACAACCTAATTTTGAACAACAGGGTTTGTCTAGGCTTGATTCCTCTTAAGGGTGACTAAATAATTTCCAAAAGATTGCAATAAACTTTCTATTTTTTGCTGACTGTCCTTAATACTCTGTAGTTCATTCAGAGGAGCTGTAGGAACTATCTTTGTAAATTTAAATGATGGGACAACAACTAATGGTGGAACAATCAATGGCATATTGGACTGTATATTAGGAAAGAAAGGCATAGGAGGTCTAGGAGCTATCTTCCCTACCTAGATAAGACTATTTTCTACTCTAATAGTAGTATCAAAAGCTTGGGGTAAAGACACTCCTCCCATAGATTGAATCATTACAGAGATATCACTATTTAAGCTCTTCAAATAATACAAGAAAGCATATTCAGCTGAAGGTCTTACCGTAATAGGAATTTTGTTCCAAGTCTTCTGAAAATAGAGATTGAAGTCACTCATCTCCTCCTATGGGGCCCTCTTGATAGTAGTTAGTTGCTCCACCAAGGACAGGTTATCAGATTTGTCCTCAAAAAATTTAGACAGCCTTTCTCCTAAGGTATCCCAAGTAGCAATAGAGTCCACTAGGAGAGTTCTGAACCAATCAAGGGCTTTACCCTTGAGTGATGCAACCAATAGCTTCAAAGCTACATCCTCAGCTATAATATGATGAACATTGCAAAGAGTTGCAATATCTCGGATATGCTCAATAGCTGTAACATGTGTTTCACTAGTAAAAGTTGGCAAGCTTTTCAAAGCAGCCAATGTAATATCATTCTGATTTGCAATCCTCAAAGGAATTCCTTGATCAAATGGAACAAAAGGAAGATTTCTTGCCATTTCTTGATGTGGAGGAGCTTGCTCCTAAATGGCAGGTGTGATAGAAGGTTGGGTAGGCTGAACTACCTTCCTTTGATAAGTCTTTAGATTCTGAGGAGTTGCTGCAGTACCACTTGTAGAAGCTCCAAAAATAGAATTATTTAAAGATAAACCTTCAACACTTGGCAATTCTGATCCGGAATGATTAGGAACACTTAAATCCTCAGGAAGACTGATTTCTTCAATAATAGCCTCAAGTTCATCTGAATTTGCAGCTTGGTCTTCAAAAATGGGGTTATCAAAAGATAAAAAATTTGAATTCAATTGAGTACCTCTTGAATCTTGTGATGTTCTTCCTCCCCTTCTCCCTGGTTGCAATTCTTGATAAATAAAACCTTCCTTGTTTGATCTTGTAGGAGTTCTACTGATTAAGACAAACACTCAAATCTGAAACTGAATTGAAAACAACCATAAAACTCGTATTTCAGAACTAAGAAGTAGTTCGTTGTCCCACCGGGCGTGCCAAAAAATGTTCAAGTTTAGAATTGTCACCCTAACTCAGGCATTAAGGTCACACAATAATTCTATCCTGACAATGGAAACCTCCTCTAGCTGTGGGTAGACTATAAATAAGGAGGGATCTCTGAATTCTAGGCCAGTTCCTATTAAGTATGAAATATCACCACCTGATTGAAAATTTGATAAGGAAAAGGGTAGAAAGAACTTTTAAACTAAAATGAATGTGGGGTGATACACCAAAATATGTTCAGATTGAAATGATAAAACAATAGCTCATAATCATAGTGTTGCCCAAAAATTCCCTATCATTCATTTTTGGCCACAGTCCTATTTTCCTATGAAGTGCTCAAGCGTCAAAAACTCGGTGTGTTTTCGACCTCCTCTCTGAAGGCTCAGGATGTTTCTGCCTTTTGAGCCAAAAGCTCGGTGTGTTTTCAACCTCCGCTCTGAAAGCTTAGTGTGTTTTCGACCTTCGCTCGAAAACCTTCTATGTTTTCGACCACTTCTGCACTTTCCACTTCTCCGACATCAGTGTTTTCTATCCGCGCAACTCTGACAAGTGGGGCCCAGTTAGTTTTTGGCAAGCTGTTATGCGGGTTGTCGCATGATCACATAAGTCCTTTTTCCCTTATGCGACCATGCAATTAACCATTGACGGTACTGTTGAAGGATGCTAGCGGTTTGTCGCATGATCGCATAACCCCTTTTTAGGCTATGCGAACATGCGACAAACTGTTAGCCGTGCCGATAGGAGGTTGCAGTTTGGTGGTGGGCCCAGGTTAAATTTGCAGTCAGAAGTGTAATAGTTTTCATGTTGGTCGCATGATTGGATGCAGATTCCTAACCGCATGTGACCATGCGACAAGCTTCCTGGCAGTCAGCAAAGGTTGTTGTGGGCCCGGGGTTGGTAAGCTTTGCGCGGTTGCACAGTTGGAGGATCTCTCGCAGTCGCCAGATAGACCCAGAGGTAAAGAAGGTTATTCAGCGACTTGGAGATTACTTTAGTCACGGGTTCTCAAGGTTTAACACTAGTTAATAAAAGGATTACGAGATTTAGCGAATCCCTTTGTCGCTAAGTCTCTAGATATGATTGGGTTAAGTTAAAGGTTAACGTCATGCTTGGGCCTGGCGATTAATTTTATTTAGTGATCTTGCGACTGTGTGTTCATGCAATCTCTCATTTCTAGTGGTTAAGTCCTTAGCATCCTGCGACCTGGTGGGCAGTTATCTTTCCTTTAGTCGCTAAGTCTCCAGATGTTTGGCGGTCTCAGCTATGTGGTTAAAGGTAAAGTAAGATCTACGACTGGTGCATGATTTGATGGAATACTCTCATGCCTCGCAATCATGCGACAACCGTTGATCTTGCTTTATTATTGAGGCTCTGACAGTGGGTCCTTTCTTGCTGATATGCTTGTCTTCTATTGGTTGTCGTATGCTGATGGGGATTTGCAAGTAGACACGTGTGTTTGGTGGGGCCCTAGTTCCAATAGGATCTACAGCTGGGGCATGATCGGAAAGAATATTTGAAGGGTATGAGATCTTGCACCCGCCGTCCGATTGGAATCTCAGTTTGCGGATGCGCGGTTGCGCAGTTAGAGTTTTCGCGTGGTCGCTGGATCTGGCCGGGGTTAAGGAAAAGTTAAGCAACTCTGCGACTAAAGTGAAAATGAACCCGGGGTTAACTTAATGTTAAGTTTGCATGGATGATGACATGTCGGTATGCTCACTTCCAATTGGCTCTTGACTGGCGATGTGGACTTTGACCTTTCATAGGGGCTCACGACTGTTTTGGGGATGATCCAGATTGTCCGATTTGCCAGAAAAATGTGATCAATAGCCGAGTTTTAAATGAAGAAATGGTAACCGTTGGGGCCCAAATTTGAAGTCTTCTGCAAGGGTTTTCACCAGCGTTGGATCCCGAGCATTTATGTGGCAAGCGGAGGCAAGTTTTCTAAAGAGCTGTCGCATGATCGCATAAAAGCTTTTGAGCTCATGCGATCATGCGACCGTTGACTTTTTCAGGCGTGCAACTTTGTTGGTGGGCCTTTTTTTTGCAGAGACACTTGCGAGTGCGGGTAGCTGAGAATTGATAATTCTGAAGGTAGTTGTAGCTAGGAGATTTTGCAGAGGATTTAGGCTGCCATTTTTGGGTCCTTTCGAGGATTTGAGATCAGATTTTGGGCATTCATGATAGCCCGACTTGCAGAGAGGTAGATGGATCGAAGTCTTTTATCTGCAGGCATGATCAAGTACAGAGATGGGCACGCAAGGGGAGATATATCTGATCGGTTGGATATTTTCAGAGTTTATTTATGATCAAAAGTGACTGGTTTTAGGGTTGATTATTTTATGCATATCTATGTAGCCCTAATTGAGATATTTTGGATTCCTGCCTGCGTGTAGAGTTGTATATATTGTTTTTTTGGAGCTTGTAGAGCTCAGAATCTGGCAATTGTAAAGAAGGAAAGTTTCTTTCCCAAAGGTTATTGAAGGCATTCTTTCTGCCCCCTTAACTTTTTGCAATTGTAAAATTCCCATTGATAATTCAGATAATGCAAAGCATTCTATGACATTCTTGTTGTCCCTGTGTTTTCCTTGTTTGGCTTATCTCTTATTGGATTGAAGTTCATGAATGATTTCAGTGATACTTAGGTTTCCTGATTCCTCTTGCTTTCTGCAATTTTGTGTGTTTCCTGTGTTTGATCTGATTTAGATGTTTTGTGGGTATGCTATAACCCCTAGCAGTCTTGTCTCAATCCTACACCAAGCTGCAGAAGTGAATGTCTATTTGCAAGTCATAAGTGGTGTCTTCTGTTCAGGCCCTCTTATGAAATACTTATGCAAGTCTATTCAGTAAGTTGTGATCTTCTAGACTTATTTTCTTCACTGGTTTCATCCCTCTATACTGAGATCCAAACCCCTAGCTTCGGTGCATCACCTAGTAGGATAGATTTGCTTCCTATCATTTCCCTTCCAAGCATTCCTTCTATCCCTTTCCCCTCAAAGTTTATATTTCCTGTCTAAGAGCAAATCAGGGTGATTATCCAAGAGGAACCAGCCTAGAATCTGGAGGTCTCATATCAGTTAGCAAAAGGTCCCACAACCTTGAGATGATTCCCATGTTATAATAGATTATCAAGACTACGAGAGCTTGAGATCAGAGGTGCAAATTCAGTGTATAAAACATAGACCAAAAGTTCAATTTTTTAGATCTCTGTCCAACATATAGGCTAACAGACTTCACTATTATGGATATACCACAAATAGATAAACAATTAACAACATACTTTTTCCATACAAGGTTTAAATATAAAACTGATCACCTCAAGGAGGAATAAACAAGCATTCACTTCTTTTGGATTACAGTTGAATAATAACACTTATATGAAAAGATGAAATCAGGATCTTAAAATCTCACCACAAATCAAATGAACCAAAGAGCACCTGCTTTATTTCTCACAAAACTGATAACCAGATTACAAAAAAATGGCTTCAAAACTTAATAGGAACAATATGTTCACTATCAGCCTCTCTCCCAAAACTCGCAACCCCTAAAATTGATCATCCAAATCAATTTTATACTATGCTCTAGCTTCAAATCCGAAAATACAAAGCCCATACAAAATGCCCAATTTTTAGCCAAAAATTGTGCCAAGGATTAGCCTATGTTAACTCCCTCCCAAAATGCCTAAAATTTTGGCTTGCAATAAGGATTAAAATCCTTATACAATATTTGCCAATATTTTAAATTACCTTAAAATTGGATTAAAAAAACCAACATCAAATAATCTATAACCCCTAAACTTAGGAAAAAACACTAAGTATAAAAATGCAAAGTGGGGAATCATAAAAATACCACTCAACCCACTTGCACCATGAAACGACATATAGTAATGAGGTGGCATTGGGCATTTTTTGAAAATGTAGGAATGTGACATCTGTAGTAAAGGCATTGAATGCCCTTCACTTGGCGGACTCCAAAATCTCGTAGGCTCATTTTATTTTTGAAACTGGTGCTTATTTCCTATCTTCGAAGAGAAGAAATGGGAAGATTTTTTGAAACCCTAGTCTTACTCTTGCAAAATTTTCATGAAACTCGGCCTCCTATTGATGAAACTCGAGCTCTCTTTTAATGAAACTCAAGCTCTCTGTCATTTTTCTTCACAGGTGTGCATTCTTTGTTGAGAGCTCATCATTTATAGAACTCAGGCTTACTAGCGTTGATTGGATTCTCCGTTTGGCTTGGCTGTGACTATGCTTTGACTGTGAATGATATATGGCTGAAAATGGTAAGTCACTGTGTGTTCCCTTTGATTGATGAACTCATTTTTTTTTTTGCATAGCATATGACTACTTATATTATCGACCTTCCCTTTTCAGATTTCAACTGTGAATGAGCATCATTGAAGCCGTGAACATACACATCTCGGCTGTAAGTCGGGGCTTGAACCTAGCATTTTCTCTACCTCCCATAAGTCATGGATTGGTGACTTATCTTCATCTTAGTTGAGTACGTAGGAATGGAGTTTTGAAAATATGTTCATCTTTGTAAGTCACGGCTTTGGACTTAAGCTTTCACCTCTTTTATCTTTGTATGAAGCCATAACTTAGAGAAGCATTCTGGCTTTGTGGGTTTGTATCAAATCGCGAGCCTCCATTCTCACAAGTCACGGCTTTGTGACTGTGAGTTGTCTTTGGTAGTAACTCAACTTCATTTGGTAAGTACTCTCTCTTCTTAGGTTCACTGTAACATTTAAGGCATGAAGCCTCTGTTTTAAATATCCCATTTTTGATGTGGGCGCATTGTAATGTTGACAGTGTCGTGACTTAGACTCAGACTTTCCTTTGACTTGTTGTTTGTATGAAACACACTAAAAACCATGAGTTCTGAATCATGAATTTGGCTCTTTTATCTTGCAGTTTTCTTATGACCGAAACTTTCATGAAGTTTGTTTAATTAACACCACATTGCTAATGTGGGTTCTTTTGTTTTTAACAGAGCACTATCTTATGAATTACCGTCAGTCACTGAGATGCTTAGATTCTAAGCAGCATACCACCATAACTCGGTATTGTAGAGTTATAACTATAAGTTAACCAATACTTACATATTTTATTCACAAAGATAACCATGACCCATGACCTCATTCTTTGCACTCGACATTTTGACTGTATCATATTGAAATCTTCAAATGACTGTTGTTGTCACAACATTGAAATACATTTCTTCCTATCTACCAGTCATGACTTGACTTCTTCTTTTGACCTGATCACATACAGGGCCATGACTGTTAAATAGGAAGTGAACCTTCATGAACTCAGTTTTGAAACCCAACTTTCACTTAGTCTTTATTAAGATCTCTGCTTGACAAAAAATATGAAGCTCTTCACTCTTACTGACATGGATTCCTTTGTTGGCAGAAACATAACTAGAACTCAACCTTTGACTATAATAACCAATTATGAACAAACTGTATAAAAATAGAAAGTTCTCAAAACTTGATTTTTACTTACAGTTTGTAAATGTGAACTGTGACCGTGAGCCTTCAATTATGAGATTCATTTATTTATCCATCCTGCTGATGTTGGTATATCTATTTTTGACAGTGCACCAAATCTGAGTATGAAATTCCTTTAGTTATACTAATAATAGTCCAAGCTGGAACTGAAAAAATGCGATCTGGGATCTATTAAGACATTTTTCAGTCTAAGCTTTAGACTCTTATCGAGATGATTGAAAAATCCATCAACATTCCATAATATGAGCTTTCCTCTAGTTATTTCATCAAAGTTGTGAGCTTGTGACTGAAAGGTGTGATACATGTATACAATTTTACTATGACATCTTTCAGTCATAAGCTTCACAAACTTTGGGAGCTGACTAAAAATATGACTAAAAGACATCAAGAAATAAGAATCACTTTGCTCAATAGATAAGTACATTCATTCATGTGAAATTTCTTTTGCTTTCAGCTCATGTTCATTTACATTTCTATTTTCAATGCTAAAATAAATGTGCACACACATCACCAGGAACATCAGATTATAAAATATACTATCTTTTTGCTTTGAAAAGCATACCATGCACTCTGCTGATACATATTAGAATGTTTGAATTCGGTCCTTTTTCTTTATTTGATGCTGAATCTGATCCTTAAGTATGAGAAATGCAACAAGATAGAATGTTTGATATTTAATGAAGTTCGAGCATGGGCTCGTGACACTCACTATAAACAAACTGAAAATACTTCACAACTTTATGGATCAAACTTGAAGCATTCTTTCTGTAATCAGCACCAACAATGAAATTAATTGAAACTATACCTTTGAAACAACAAGGACATACATTGCACCAGTATTTATGCAGCTGCATTCTGTGACTTGATCTTTGAATATTTGAAAATTAGCACTTCTTGTAGCACTTTACTTTGAAATTTCAGCTTGAGCTGCATACTTTTCTATGTCTAAATGTGAAAACCAGTCAACTCTTTTCTGCAAAATAATTTGTTCAAGCTTTCAAACAACATCATTTTAAATTGGTTAGATTAGTGAACATAATAAACAACTTTGTCAATCAATTTTTAGACTATCATGTTCACTAATTTATTAAAACACTGCATCATCTAAAAAAGGTTTCTCATCTTGAACATACTAAGTCCCTTTAATTCAGATGCCTGGTTAATTAAAAAGGACAAGATCCACCAGAATGATCATAAATAGTAAAAGGTTTCATGTTTACAAAAACAAGTCCCTTTAATACTACCTTGCAGTGAGTGTTAGTGTACATTTCCTGATTGCATTTGATTTTCCAGAATGATGTGCAAATTTTGAAAACTTGACTGTTACAATATGTTTGATTCTTATGCATTGCTTAGATCCAATAGGATCTAACCATGTTTTCATTCTCTTATGTAGATATGAACCCTAAAGACCTAAATGCAGATGAAGACCTGGACTTTGAAGACCCTAGGACTTGACTCAGCAGACAACTAGCAGCCTCAAATCAACACAAAGGAAATGCATGGGCCCCTATTCCATACTTCAATCTTTTCTTTCAATTCTACAAATGTACTCTACTTATTGATATGAAATATGAACATGGAAAGACATTTGTATACTACATTCAGTTTGAATGCACAATGTAATGATCATTTATTTATTTTGAAATCTTTTAGAACAATGATCAATACTTAGAGTATAGTAATGACATCTAGAATGAATGCAATAACGAAATGTAAACTAACAAAACCTACAAGGCAATGTTAATTTGACAAACAAATGTGCAACCTTTTCCTATTTATGCTTATTGTGTTGTATGCTGAAATTTTGAGTAACAATAATTTTTTTAGCTGGGATGCCCAGTTTGTGCTCATGATGAAGCCTTGGTATCCTGACTTTGATGCCTCTTTTGAGACTTTCTCCAAGGTTCCTACTTGGGTGTGGCTTCCCAACCTCCCTCTTCATTTTTGAGTAGACTCTCCCGCTTGAGGCAGTGGGTGAGGCTCTTGGGGACTTTCTGATGGTTGATGAGGAATCTAATGATATATTTCATTTTAGTTATGCTAGGATTTTGGTTGATTTGGATTCTTCCAAGGGTCTTCTAGAGAAGATTATGTTGAAGCATCCTAAAGGATCTTGGATACAATCCTTGGATTATGAGGGACTCCTCCTTAGATGCAGGAGATGTTTTAAAACTAGTCACTTAGTGGATTAGTGTGGATTGGAAAAGGTTAAGAAACCTACTTCTTGGTGGAAGGGGGCTTCCTACCAACATTATTCTGTTGTGAAGGACTCATCTATCAGGAAATTTTCTTGGGTTGTTTCCTCTTCTCAGGAGGTTGTGGAGGCCAATGTGCCTCTTGGGACTATTGTTGGCTCAACTCCGGATGTTGATTCCATCCTTGGAATGACTCTTTGTATAGTTTTAGCTATTCAGGGCTCTGATGGTTGTGAGGAGGCTGCCCCTTCTACTGCCTTTACTTTGTTGGTTCACTCTGGATTGGATGCTCTTGATTCTTCTTTTGAATCAACCTCTTTGGATACTTCTGGCCCTATCCTGGGACATTCTTTTGTTTCTCAAAACTTGGGTGACTCAGTTCTTGATGCGTCTTCTTGGCAGGATTTGGCTAAGAAAGCGGAAGACGGGTGGACTTTTGTGAAAGGAAAAAAAAATCTAAACATCTGCCCTCTTTTGATATGCCCCTTCGATCCCAGATGAGAAAGAAATAATTTTTCTTGGGCTTTTTGTTACAAGGAGCTGGACCTTAATTGGATGTATTTATCTTTGTTGTCTGTTGGTTGTCTCAGGGCTGCTGGACTTTATTGTTTTATTCTTTTATGCAATGGATTTTCTTAGTCTAGGTTGTGGGATCATGTTGTAAAACCTTTGATGTGGTCTTGATCTATCCCATGTTTGTATTCTTTTTTAATATCCTTTCTGACCACTTTGTATAGGGTTTTGAGGCCCCTTCAAAACCTAATCTTCTCTTAATCAAAACATAATCAACAAATATGATCTAGGTTTTAATCAGTATCTTAATAGAATCCACATAGTATAATCATCATAAGACATAAATAACATGAGTCACTGTCAAATCGATCAAAAGTGAATCAAAATATCAAATCATAAGGTATCAAAATGCGAATGTATGAATAGTGCTATGATGGGTTGGGGCGAGGCCTCACATTTTCCATGGAGGCGGCACTAGAGAGAAAAAATAGAAGATGTGAAAATGAAAAAATCAAATGAAGAGGTCGCAGTTTGTAATTAGGGTTTACTCCAATTTTTGTCAAAGGCATTCTTTTTCCTTTTGTTTTCTATCGGGTTGCTAGAGTTTTAATAAATAAATTAACATTACATTCATTGGAATTTCGATGAAAAAGTTTCTGTTAGATATTTTCATCGGCAATCCAACAAAAAAATTCAGCAAAATGTTTCATTGGAATTCTGACGAATGTTGGGAAAAAAAAATTAATGAAAGAATTTGACAATACATCTAATTATGCATCTTTTGTCAGAAAATTTAGTCAGAAATTGTAGTTAAATGAATTAGTGCCAGAAGCAATAACACAACAAATAATTGTGATATATTCACGACTCTTGGGAATTATGTATGATATGTTCTAGCTTCCTCTTATATCAAGAACCCTCATATACCATTTTTTCTCGCCTGCACACCTATTTTTTTATAATTCCATATGCAATTATGTCCATATGGATTTGTAGCATATTCCTTTAACAAAGTGTCGTAGAAATAACATACAATAACTAGTCTCATATTAACTACCTAGTCTTTGTAGAGGCCTTCCACTGTCCACAATATCAATTCTAGATGGTGGGCCTTAAACCCCGACCACCAAGACTTTCCAGGTATGCCATCCTCGAAAGGGTTGGGTCTTCTCTCACATATTTTAGAAATAACTTCCCTTAAGTTCACAATTTCTATCCCATGACCCACTACAACCATCTATTTGCACCACTCAACAATCTTCTCTTCTTCAGGGGTGAGGATGGTTGGGGGAATTTTATTGGAGGTTTTTGTGAGACCACCCAACCATTTTGATATCATGGCTATTGTAATACCACATTCCTTTGATGCTTCCCTTATGGAAATTTCATTCTCCTCAATATCATTGAGTGTCCCTTTCATGTGGGGTGTAGACCACAACTTTTGTGGATTCATAACTTTTTGTGCTCTCACTTCTATAGTGTCATCATGTGTTAGTGTTATAGGCATTTGATTACTTTGAACATGTTGTGGATTGCTTTCAACAGTCTGCAGATTTATCACAATGAGAGGTGGGGTTTCAGGGTCCAAGGGGAAGATGTCACCTCTTTTATGGGCAGGCAACCTAGCTTATGCTCTTTCTTTGGTGCAAGATCCTTCAAATGATTTGACTTCCTCATCTGCAGTCAATAATAAAATTATGGCAATGAGAAATTAAAAATAAATTGTTAAGAGAATTAAAAATAAAAATAAAGCAGTACACTCTACACTATGTCAAAATGAAATGGAACCAACTAATCTTGTCATTATGTAGATTAATTCTTGTTGGTCAATATTAACAATGATGCTTGAATGATAAGCCATTGTGCATTTTTAAATTATTGGATGTGATGTTTGAATAGAGGAAGTATGATTCCCTATCATTATAAGGTGTAGATAATACAGAAGGATGAGAAACTGTAACACTTGTAGAAACATAATAATTACAGTGGTAGTGATTCATGGTTGAAACCTTTCGGGTCAACTAGATGAGGTGGTGTAGTTGGTCTAGGTTCTTTCCAAATAATTTTTTGACCATAGACACAAAAAGGCATAGTAGGAAAGAAATAAAGTTTGAGTTTTAATATAGACCTTATTAAAAACCCAATATGGGATATGGTTGGTGACCACTCTTTTAAGGGTTTTATGCCATGAAAGAATTTTTGAGCATTCTCTAAGTTGTGGACCATAGTTTTCTAGGAAATATCTATTCAGATAGTTGGTCTACCATGATTCAAGAATGACCTTGAATTATTTAGAATAGAAACAAGATGTGGTGGGGAAGACAAGATCATCATGGGGATATGGAGTGATAAAGAATTTGTCAATAAGATGAGAATGGACCGCAATCCATTCTTTTTGTGCTCCAATTCATAGATATGGGATCTCTTCTAGGCATTATTGTGTGTGGGGAATTAGTTTGTGGGATGCAAGGGAAAGATCATAGATATATGCTATGATATCTTGTATGCATCAATTGAAGAGTAGGTTACAATACGACCTAGAGTACTCAGTTTGCAACGTGCCTTGTAATAGTTATCCCTATTATATTCATAGTTCTTAATAATTTTATACTGTTAAAATGGGTTACTAATGTCGGTGTTGAGATGTGTCCATGTTTGTTGTCTAGATTGGACCATGGTCTCATGGTAAGTTGTCAATAGTCATCTACATAATGCTTTACATTTACAAGAAGGCAACAATAGAAATGATAAACACCTAAAAATGAATTGAACAACAAAAATAATGTAGAGAGGATAGAAAAGTGATAGTTCCTTAAATGTCAAGGAATCCAAACAAATAGTGAGGATGTGAAACAACCACTAAGGGTACAAACAGATGAAAATGAAATGAACATGAGGGAAACAATACAAAAAATAGTAAGTTAAGTTTTGAAAGATGTGAGGATGTGAAATACAAATCAACAAGATACCTGTAAATGAGTCAAACAACAATGACGATATAAAGAGAATAGAATAGTGAAAGTGAATTAATTGTCAAGGAAGTTAAACAAACCATGAGGATGTCAAACAACCAGTAAGTTTATAGAAAATAGATATTGAAGTGAACATGAAGGAAAAAATACAAAAAACTATTAGGTTTTATTGTTGCATTTTCTTACTTTCGGTACTTTCTTAGCAGATTTTGAAGTTGAATAGAGTGAACACAATGTTTCATTATGGAGAACATCAAGGTGGGTTGTACAATTTTTTGAGTCTACCTCTAGTAATACATCTTTTATACGTACAAACCATGACAAATTTTATAATGGAGACAATCGTAATGGTCTCTACAAGCCTACCTCTAGTTATATATCATGATATTTACAAACCATGACTATGTTGGTATACAAATTGTAGTTACCTATGGTCCTTGGTACCAATTAAAACAAATAGGTTAAGATTCAAGAAAGAGCCTAAATTTAAACCCATGGTTTCAAACTAAAAGATATTTTATTATTGTTTCAATTAGTTGTACAAATTAATCTCCTTGAGCTTAATGATGAGGATCTCCTTCATCCCATTTCTCAGAACAAAGTTTTCACTCACCTAATTATGATGTAATACAAAGCCTTGCATTTTTTAAGAGTTCATGCAAGATGGCTATAATATTTAGAATGTAGGAGCTATAAACCTCTACCAAGGTAGCTTTAACATTGACAACCGAGAGAGATTAAAAAACATCTACCATATCTGTAATCAACTAAAAATGGACAAAGATCAAATCAAAGCAAATCAAGTTAAATCAAAGAAAATCAAGGACAAAATTGAATCAATTGAATCACAATGAATAATTAGCCAATCAAAATTAAAATCAAGTCTTAATTCAAGATCAATCAAAATTGAGAGCATTTTAATCAAGTGAAATAAAATCAAAATACAATTAAATCAATTAATTGTATAGTCTTGGATTAAATTAAATTCAACCCATTCAAGGGGTACATGGCTAAAATAAATCAATTAAATCAATTAATAAATCTCAATTACTCTCAACAACCCAAAAGGAGAGGAAATCAATCAACCAATGAGATTTAAGGAAAGGCATTCACATGGATCAAGCCAAATTCAATCTCAATCACTCAAAGTGAAAGAGAATCTTAACCATCCATCTTGTCTACTTGTCCCAAGCTTTGAGGACACAAACTTTGCATTGTCTTCAAAGGGTGGAACCAAGGACTCAACCAAGGCTTAATCATGATCAAACACAACTACACCCCTACCATTGGAAAATCTATAAAAGGAAGGCCTAAATCCTTCATAATGATAAAACCACACATCTGAGAATTGCATCGAACCTCTTGCAATTTGAGTTTAGAAAGACATTTGAGAGCATAATTAGCATTTACTTTGATAATTGTTAGCAATAGCATTGCTTATCTTTATCATTCTCATTCTAGGACTGTCATTAATGAGGCTTGCTGAGAGCTTATTCATTAACATCTTAGTTAGAGAGCCATAAGATGCTCAATTGATCATTAATTTACTATAGTTTTCTCTATTGCTTTGTGGTTTAATTTAGTTACTATTTCAATTATTGATGATTAACCTTAATTCTATGAAGATACTTTTATTAGTATACAAAATGGCACCCACCGTGGGGCTTTAAGCCTCATTTTTATCAATTTCATCATTTGGATCATATTTTGTATGCTTGTATTTTCATTTTTCTGTGAATATTTTGCAAAAAATAGATAAAGTCACGCATACAAGCAATTCAATCATGCCTACAACCATTCTGATGACGCATGCAATCTCTATCTTAACGCCTGCAAATTCTTAGTTCATGCCTGGACGATACTTCTATTTAGTCTTACATTCTTTCTTGTCGCCTAACAGAGCCTCCATCACCCCTTTATCATGATTGTGTGATCCTACCCACATTGATCCCTTGATCTTGATCCAATTGAAAAATAAAAGAAATGGAAAATATTTTATAGAAAGTCTCTTGATATGTCCATTCCTTTGGACCATTGTCATGACACCAGGTCATTCTTTCATATGCTATCCAACACTGCATCTTTGGCCTATATTGAAATATTATTTTTCCTGAGCTTGGATAATTTTGAGGAGATGGTCCTATGGGTAACACACCTGCTTCATCCATCATGGCCTATTCATCTCGCATCCATCAGTTTGCAAATCCATCTTTCATGTCCTATACCTTGCTAGACATCGGGTTTGTATACTAATAAAAGTATCTTCATAGAATTAAGGTTAATCATCAATAATTGAAATAGTAACTAAATTAAACCACAAAGCAATAGAAGAAGAAAAGAAATAATTGAAATAGTTTGCTCTTTCAAGCGACAAGAAAGAATGTAAGACCAAATAGAAGTTATTGTCCAGGCGTGAACTAAGAATTCACAAGTGTCAAGACAAAGATTGCATGCGTCATCAGAATGGCTGTAGGCATGATTGAATTGCTTGTACGATGACTTTATCTATTTTCTGCAAAATATTCACAGAAAAATGAAAATACAAGCATACAAAATATGATCCAAATGATGAAATTGATAAAAATGAGGCTTAGAGCCCCACGGTGGGCGCCATTTTGTATACTAATAAAAGTATCTTCATAGAATTAAGGTTAATCATCAATAATTGAAATAGTAACTAAATTAAACCACAAAGCAATAGAGCAAACTATAGCAAATTAATGATCAATTGAGCATCCTATGGCTCTCTAACTAAGATGTTAATGAATAAACTCTCAACAAGCTCTCATTAATGACAGTCCTAGAATGAGAATGATAAAGATAAACAATGCTATTGCTAACAATTATCAAAGTAAATGCTAATTATGCTCTTAAATGCCTTTCTAAACTCAAATTGCAAGAGGTTCGATGAAATTCTCAGATGTGTGGTTTTATCATTATGAAGGATTTAGGCCTTCCTTTTATAGATTTTCCAATGGTAGGGGTGTAGTTGTGTTTGATCATGATTAAGCCTTGGTTGAGTCCTTGGTTCCACCCTTTGAAGACAATGCAAAGTTTGTGTCCTCAAAGCTTGGGACAAGTAGACAAGATGGATGGTTAAGATTCTCTTTCACTTTGAGTGATTGAGATTGAATTTGGCTTGATCCATGTGAATGCCTTTCCTTAAATCTCATTGGTTGATTGATTTCCTCTCCTTTTGGGTTGTTGAGAGTAATTGAGATTTATTAATTGATTTAATTGATTTATTTTAGCTATGTACCCCTTGAATGGGTTGAATTTAATTTAATCCAAGACTATACAATTAATTGATTTAATTGTATTTTGGTTTGATTTCACTTGATTAAAATGCTCTCAATTTTGATTGATCTTGAATTAAGACTTGATTTTAATTTTGATTGGCTAATTATTCATTGTGATTCAATTGATTCAATTTTGTCCTTGATTTGCTTTGATTTAACTTGATTTATAAAGGTGCTAAGGAGAATATCATCTTCACTATTCTAAGGAGAATATGTGGAAATGAATTGAACAAAAATCATAGTATAGACAGAATAGAAAAATGAAAGTGAAATGAATGTCAAGGAATCCAAATAGACAAATAATAATAGTTTAAGTATGTAAAGACACAAGGATATGAAATAGAAATGAAGAAGAAGGAAACAATAGACTGAAAATGAATTAAACAACCAAGATAATAGAGGAATTATAGAAAAGTGAAAGTGAATGAAAACAAACCATGAGGATGTGTAATAGCCAGTAAGAGTATAGAAAACTAAAAATGAACTAAAGAAGGAATGTGAATTGAATGTGAGGAATTTTTTTACCATAAAAAATAGAAAGTGAATGGAATGTGAAGGAATGGAAATAAACCATGCGGATTTGAGACAGACAGTAAGGGTATAGAGAACTAAAAATGAAATGAAAATAGTATGTGAAGTATGTTAAATTGTAAACATGCCTTGAAAATAAGCCTCAATTCTTCCTTCTCTATGTCTTGTGCTTTCCTCCTAGTCTTCAATAGACGTTGAATGGCATGAATGAGAAGAAATTGTTTGTTTCAAGTCTACTTGTATGTAACAATTTTTCTCAATTGGTGTGATGCATTTCAATTTGTACTCTTTTAAATTTGAATTTTGAATTCTCAGCTTCAATTGCAAGAAATCATCTAATTTCTTTAATCTTAGATTTGATGGCCTTTGAATATGAATTGGTGGCCTTACACAAATTTTATTGGTGAATGCAGGTGGTTTAATGTTGAAATGACCACAAGGTGTGCACTTGAGGTGGAATGAAGCAACCATGTGGCTAGATTGATGGGACATGATCATGTCAATAGTTTTAGGGTGGTCGCATCTTAGTAGGCACTAGTGGTCTTAATGTTTAGATTTCATCACCAATATGCAACTTGTTTTGGGTCTATACCTGTCCACGTGGAAATATTTTCATATTACTATGGGTTATGCCTTAGGTGGCAAGCCTCGTAAACATGTAAAGATTTGACATGTGATATTTTGGCTTTGGGTTTACTTAAAATATAGTTTGAGTGTGATTTTGTTCTAAATGGCCTAGTAGACTGCATGTCAAAACCTGTTAGTAATTTGGACAGGTTGAATTTTGGATAAGACAAACATCCTTTTGTTTATTTTTAGGCATATATATATAACATATATTCACCGTCAATGGTATATTTTGTGGGCTATTATTTATATAAGTTTCATTTTATACTTTTTGACTTCTTACCTTCCATGTACTGGCTGTCAGATGCATAGGTGTGGGCCCCAAACATATTACGTTTAGGACCCCGTGCTCGCTCTATATCCTCTCCCCTAATGATGAAAATCCTTTTTTTCAAGTTCATGTTACCATGTGAGATAAATTTTGATGGCTTAATAATGATTATATGGTAGAGGAATGAAAGGGGATATCCATTAATTGTACCCTTAATCACCATATGACAATCTCATGCCTTGTTTTCATTTTGAGATCCCTTTGTGCACTAAACAATTTCCTATGTGCTTTGTAAGCTATGGGTGGATAACATCTCAAGGCCGAACCAAAATCCTATGCTTCATTGAAGAATATTATGGAAATCTAGCTAGAAAGGTGGTATTACTCTATTCTTCCTAGCAATGAAGGGGGATGATGTCACTCATATTTCCTAGTTTGTGAATTCTTAGAGGAAGTGACATGTGGACATTAGAAGAGTTCATTTTTTTGTCACCAAGGAGATGATTACATAGGCAACTATTTTTTGTTGCCAAGGTGTCAAGGTTCAAAGGCTTAGCCAAACCAGTTGTCAACATTTAATTGACTCCTTTCTAGAAAATAGGGAATCATTGGCTATTAGAATGTCTATAATAGAACTATTTATCATTCCATGAGCTCTTGTAAGTTTAACCATTTGATTAATTATTTTACCCTAGACGATAGGGGACCCTTTTTTTAAATCCCTAATGTCGGTACAACTATCTCCAGTCAAATAATGAAGTCTCTAAACCTATCTCTTTTTCTAATCCTAAAAATAAAAACAAAGAAAGTTATTTTGTTATTGACAAAGGTGAAAATACAATCTCTTTCATTGAGGAAGTCCCTAACCATACTTCTCATGAGTAAATATTATAATCCCATTTCCACCACCCATGTTTCTAATGGGCAGAAGGCTATGCATATTCCCAATTATGAGGATCATCCTTTTATCCCTACTTCTAAGAGAAAGAAAGGGAAGAAACATCATGAAGTCACCTAAAGACTTATGTCCCTTAAGGAAAATGATAAGGTGTTGATCTCCCTTATAAGACTAGTAATAAGGAGCTTAAAATTAAGTTGATCTAAGATAATGTCAATATTGATTCTACTTTTATTAATTCTTAGGAATATAATGCCCATGAGGATAATGTTCTCAATTACTCTGATAGAAGTCCTTCTTGATTGTCAAAATAATATCGATAAGATAACTATTACTAATAAAAAGAAGCGCTTTGCGATGAGTGAGAGGGTTGAGTGAGACTTTCATTATGTCAAACTTTAAGGAGGATATGTAGGTTGAGGAGGTTGGATTTTAGTCACCCCTTGAGGAGATTGAAGATTATTTATCTCATTCTCTGAATGTGGATGTTCTAGACGGGGACCACAAGAAATTGGAAACTTCTGGTAAGAAAAGAAAGAAGACACCATATAGGACCTTTTAGACACTTATTATGCTAAAAATGATGATTTGCAAGCTAATGTTGATAAGTTGAAGAACTGTAAGATAAGGCGATGGGTTGAAAAAGTTGCAAAGATGATTGGGTCAATATGAATGATATTATGAAAATTTACCAAACCAAACTTGTGAAAGTGAGAAAGATCATGAATGAGCTTGTGAATATCACTAATGGGATAATTATAAGGGCTATGAATGAGGTCCTTACTTTTCAATCTGACATGAACAAACATAGAATGTAGTAGGATGAGGATGCACTAGTGTCAAGGAAGAAGATGAATAAGTGGGGCAAGAAACTGGTTAATCAAGTGGCAAGTTAGAATGATATACCTAGAGCTATCAGTAAGGTTGTATTATTTGGTCTAGTTTTTAGTTCTTTTGTGCTTGGTTTTGGCATTGGTGTTCTTTTTGTTGCTTTCTTTATGTTTTTCCCTATCTGTGTTAGAACTTGTTGCCTAGCTTGTGGCTTATGTATTGTTGTTTTGACATAAAGTTTTTCTATTTTATCAAACTCTATTTTGCATAAGGATCTAGGAACCTTTGCCAATTTAATAGAAATAAACAAATTTACTCAAAGGGTTTTAAATCTTGGAT
Source organism: Chamaecyparis obtusa (assembly GCA_027943335.1). Taxonomy (NCBI): domain Eukaryota; kingdom Viridiplantae; phylum Streptophyta; class Pinopsida; order Cupressales; family Cupressaceae; genus Chamaecyparis; species Chamaecyparis obtusa. The sequence continues at coordinate 548,229 of BSBK01006608.1, read as the reverse complement.
GCCATCCTATATAAACCATCTTGTAATTGTTTACCTTTCTTATTACTTCCAAAATGAGAGAAGCAAATAAAAAATTAAAAACCTATGTATCAACATACAATTCCATTTTGACATGGGCCCTCATTTTTTCCACATTTGCCTTTATAATTAGTTTCCTTCTTCTAAATATTTTTCCTCTTCTTCTTTGCATTGTATTTTTATTAATTTTTAGTATACTTAATGGTATACATTGAATGGATTTTTTAAAGATAATTGATACCTATGTCGTGTTATACTCCTCTCATAGGAAAATCAATCGTTCTAGCCTATGACTAAGGAGGGTACACCAAAGAAAAGATAACTATTAACATTAGTGCACAACTAAGACACAAGGTGCAATATAGATAGAAAGCATAATTTTTAGTATTTTAGTTGCTATGATTTTCTACTTACCAGTTCATGTCCCCAAAATAATATTAGTGTTAGCCTATCAAACATCAAACTGAGGTTTTCAAATGTAGACCTAAGACTGTATGGGTTTTCAAATGTAGACCTAAGACTATGGGTTTTCAAATGTAGACATAAGACTATACGAGCCCCAACAAGTAGTTTGGGAGCCAATATTTAAGGGAAAATATCCCTTCACCTTCCTAGCAACATGGTTCCCTTAGAGCATAAAAAGAAAAATGAGGATCTACAAGATCAAGTTTGATGACAATTTAGAAAGGACAAGGAATTCAAAGTTGGATAGTGAACAAAAGGTGGGAGTTTCGATTATTAATTGTGTTTAGGACATCATTAAATTTGTTATAGTTATTGCATAAATTTTTAGGTTCAACAATCATCTTTGTAAGTGGTATAAGCTTAAAAAACCCAAGCTAGAGCTTGAAGAAGCTAGGTGTGGCATACAAATCTCCAATCCATTCACTAATAGTAGAAATGTGGAGGCAATTGTTATGGATTTTGGCAGTGCTATGAACTCCTCTAGGAGTTACATGGCGGACCATCGAATGTTAATGCAACTTAACATATTATTTGTTTGAGAGTGTAGCATAAACTAGTTTTGTCTATATTTGGGATAATTGTGAGTATTTGGAGGCAGATTTGTTATAGTTCATGCAATCTTCAAGGTAAATGGCATATCATTACAAGAAGCCTTGTTGACATAATGCAAAATTATTGTACATTTATGGATTAGAGGCACGAGGAGAAAAATAACGCTCTTAGAGTTTGATTCCAAATAAATATTTTCTCCAAATGTATCTTGTGTTGCATGCATATGTTCATTTGATATAGTTGGTAGGGTACTCATTGAATTTATTTTCTAATTTGTTAGAGTGTCACATAGCCTCCCAATTTACGGATAAGTACTATATTGTACATGTACATACCTCCTAACATTGGCCATATCCCCATGCAATTGTATATGATAAGGTTGTGTATGTTGCATAAGCCTAGTAATTCTCCAAAATAAGTTGCATTCTATATCTAATTTGTTGATTTCATTTCCTACCTACACTCTTCATCTTCCTTTAGCAAGATCAAGCTATTATACATGTCATCACTATATCAAGTTGTAGCTTGAATATTTATTGTTAAAGTGAGTGTTGAAATAACTTATTAGCATTACTTGTCCAAGTTTTTTGTATGTTGCAATATCTTTCCTTAAAACTACATATAGTTTTGTGCAATAAATTTCATTTAATTATATTCTTTTGACTATTGTGGTATAAAGTAATATGCTACTATGTTGATTGCTTTTTCATTTTCTGCAATTTGAAACTATATGTATTGTTTATATAGGTGGTTTTCTAGTACTAATATAAATATTCCTTGTCTTTCCTTTGTGCATATTGCATGCCCTTTCTCCTTTTCAACCACTTCATTTCAAATTGATGCTTTTGTCTATCCTACAAAATCCAAGGTTTTGGAGCTACCATGTTTACATGTCTATAAGAACAATTATCACCTTTGTCAGCTATGAGCCCTACATTAAGACCTCTACTCCAAGATAACTCTATAACTCTAGCTTTCCATCATTAGTTTCTCCCAACAAGCCTTAGCTCCCAATTTATCATGTGCAAGATGACTTTTAATACATGTTTTCCATCTTTTAGCCATGGCCATTTGCTTGTTTTACCTAGTTGCTCTCACTTTTTCCTATTTTGTCCTTTGCTCTTTTTTGTTTCCTTGGCATCAAATCCTCATCTAAGAAAAAGTGTGATCCTCTTAATAACCCCCTATTTCTTATAAATTTTAGCTTAGTATATGTCTTCCATTACTATCCTTATCCTTCCTTTGCCTTTCCTAGCATGTCCTTGGCATATTTGTCCTTTTCATTGCACCTTTCTCTTGAGGAATCCTCTTACAAGGCCATTGGTGCATTCCTTCTCTCCATGAGCTTTCACTCCCTTAATAATTATGTTGATTGAACCATTACTTCTCTCCACTCTTCATCAATTGTAGACAATGCTCCTCATGTTTCTCCAATGGTTCTTTGACTACTCTTGAACATATCTTAGCCTTCCCAAGTTAACTTTGTATGTCATTCTCCTTTACATTTGTTTGACATCACTATTTGCAACATTTTTATTTTGTGCAATGTTCATTTCTTGTGATGTATTTTCTTTGCCTTCCCTTATGACTATTTACATTGCATTTTTATATAGCATATGTGGTACTTGTCCAACTTCCATCACTTTCTCTTGAAGTATGTCATTGCCTTTCTCTATTTTTGTTTTTCTTATATTGATTTTGTAAGTTTTGCCTCTTGTATCCATTCCCTTGTGTCCAAATCTTCAACTTTCCTTTGATGCTCAATAATTTCCTCACATATAGTTCTACCACCTAAACAAGTGGTTTTGATGTAGGGCTATAGTTTTACTCTCCATCTAAAGCTTTCCCCAAGAGTTCTTTACCTACTAACAAGTGCTTGGTCTAATCTTTCCTTGTGATCGTTAGGTTCTATTGCACTTCTATTTCCTAGTTTAGTGTTTGGTATACATCATGTTCTAATGGTTCATGTTTGGAATACTATCATGTCTAGGTTTCCTTGCTTATTTTTGGCAAATAAAGGCAAGCTTCTTGTTTTGCTCCTACTTTTCCTGTCCTTCGCTTCTAATTTCACTTCTTTGCAATTATTGCTTTTTCATTGGATAGCTAGTATCTCATTATTCCATGATACAACTAACTTTGACAAAATTTGGTTGTTCCCTTGTCTTGTTTGCTACCTTGAGTATTCAATGCAAGGCTATAAGACATGTGAAATTCAAGATTGGGTGCAATTATGGTTTTCCTAGGGCAAAGGAAATTAGCGTTAATGACAAAGTCCATATTACAGACACCTAAATGGTGTTTAGTTCAAATCTTCTACAATACATAAAAAATATATGGCTTTCTTTCAAGAGGCCCCATCATGTCACCAAAGTCAAGGAAAGTGCAAGTAACTATCATCCACCCTATAGCATTTGTGGTATCACAAAGTCCTATGTACAAGTTTGTATTGTTTATATTGATGTCCATTGGTGTTGATGCCACTACTCACTCATTACTGCCAATTATAGATATCCTTCTCAACTACGAGCTCTAACATACATTTTTACCTAAAACCTACATTTTAAATTCTATCTTAAAGTTGCCTATAGATAAATTCAGGTACAAATAATTTATTTTATCATTACAGAGCTTTACTTCTAAATTTCAGAAAATGCCTACAATCAATTCACCTAGTTGTGATCATCATCATTGAACAGAATTACAGTTTTTGATTATATTTATTAAACAAACAAACAAACATGAGAATATATGTTTTATTCAATCGATCAACATTGCAGATCTTTGAAATTATTTACAGTGGACTCCTTAGTTCCGCAGCTTGTTATCTTTTGAAATACAAATTTTATTTAGAACATAAAAATTCTCCAAGTGTATTTAAGTTTTGCATTTAGATTCTACAACTTTCAATTGTTTATCATTCCATTTATAATTTTTACTAAAAAGGGGAGTCGATTTCCAATTGAAGCCTTAAAATCCTTAAAAGTGATGTTGATATTGAGTTTCGTAAAGACGATTGTTAACCAAATTTATCACATTTGTTCTCAATCCCCAGTTCACAATATCATACGCCGTTGTTTCCAACCCTTAATTCAAAGGCAGAAATTTTTTTCCTTTAATCTTGGATAAAATCCACCCTTAAATCAAACTTTGTATCTTCAACATATAAACTAAGAAAAATCCTTGGAAATTCCTATTATCCTCCTTTTGAAAGTGCTAGTAAAAATCTATAAGCACCATGTTTTAGTTTACGATTTAGACGTTGCCATCTATTATTGGATAACTGAAACACTATCTTCATTCATTAACACTCATCTTAGGCTTGGGTCCTATGAGGGAGCCGAAGTTTCTATTTCTCGGGAACAGGGAGTCCTATGAAGAAGAAAAAGTTTGCTACAAGAGAATGGCCATTCTCTCTCTAATTTCTAGGCCTACTCCATCTTCAACTGCTCAAATGTAGCTGGCCATGACATAGAGAATGGCATGGATTGATATAAGAGATTGCTGGTAAAGTGTAATGGTACTTAGAAGTTCTACAACTTCAAATTTGAAAATACTTAAGTAGATGAGATCATCCTATATCCGAAACTGTTTGGTATAATCATCGAATCATAACAACAATGGATGGCTACAAATGCAATATGTATAAGTTGTCTATATTTTAATATACATGAAAACTACTGCCACACAGAAATCAAGTTATCTAAATATCAAAGAGACTTGCGCAATCTATATAATGTTGCGAGCTAAAATGCCAAAAAACTGATGGTAGCCAGGGAATTGTCGTCCTACAACGGATTTATATGACAATCATTACACAATTTCTAATGTATACAAAGCAATAATTTGTGCTAATTTTCTCAATGTTCTTTTATTTAAAACCTCTATGAATGTAATGGGGGACTGAAGAATGTCGTCTAATGTGAAAATTACATCATTGAAAAGTTCACCACATCATGGAACATTTGTGAAGTGAACTTGTTCTTCCTGCTTGGAAACTATTTCCTTGTAATTTTTAACAATATTTATCGGCAGTGAGGAGCCCTGCTGCTTGGTTGATCTTACACTGGTTACACGGATATATACAACTATGTACAAATATCTACTTGTGAAGGTTATGAAGCACATATAACGAAGCTGAAGAGAGAAAAATGCACACAGAATAGCTGAGAAGATCCAAGCCAGTTGTAATAGCAACAGTTTTGCTCCTCTCGAACATCTTGACTAGAAGAATCATTACAATAACATGTCCCAGTTTAGTTTTCAGTTCATCTAATGAAGTAATTCGCATCCATCGTGGTCTTTCCTGTGACAGGCAAACACGTCAAGATTATCAATTAAACCCCAGTCAGTATTTAGCATAAAAATTGGGGTAAAACGTGGATTTGAATATATCTTACAGTAGACCAGCTTGATATTTAATAGAAATGAACTTCTGAATTATTGATGACCATCCTCTCCATATCTCAATCTTATTTCTCTTAAATTTTTTTGTAAATCATGGAGTAAATTTTGCAACATTTTAGAATTGTTTAAAAGAAGACATTCTCTCCCATCTGACTTGAAAAGAAACAGAACGCTAGAGAAATTTGAGAGAGAAAACTGAAAAGAAATGATTGGTAAATTACTGCAAATTCCTTTAAAAGATAGTTAACAGTATCATAACATAAAAAATCCTCGCAATTGAGCAAAAAAAATTTCATGACAAAGGGAATTAATATCTAGATGCAATAGCCCATTTAAGAATAGATATCTATTTCAATATACTAATGCAAGTTAGTCAAAAAAATTAAGCTCTTTTCTGACCTTGGAGAGAGATCCACCCCTTGATACCTGATTAATAGCAATTACCATTAAAGTCCTCAAGCTAGTAGGTTTCTATTGTCGACATTGACAGACTTCTTCACAGTTTGCCCATTTTCATGTTGCTCTCCACCAATCATCTCCATAATAGATAGATTTAAATTTGGGTTGACAGTTGTGTCTTAAAGAACAATCATTAGTTTTACAAATAACAAGTTCAATATTAGAGTAGTGATACTGATATTACAGATCCTTGTACCAGGCACAAGCATTAACTAATGAACACAAGATATTTTTCTCTATATTCTTCTGTATTGAGTTCATGGTATGTGATATATCTGCAAGTAGTAATCAGTGGCAGTGTAGCTATATTTTAGTGAACACATATACAGTATTTTTTTATAAGATAAGGTGGAATGTTCCAAGTATTTTTCTTTAATCCAACGACAGCCATATATGTGGACTGCCTGAAACATAAATATTAAAATTGTTCTTAAAGGATTGAACTACCTTGACCCATCTAATACAAAAGTAAAGTTAAAGAAGCTTGTGCTTGAATATATCTAACAACTACACAAGAATTGTTTTTTATAGATAATCAAATCAAATACCTTGAGTATAAACATCCCAAACAAAGAAGAACTTAGAAGAGCTCGATCTTCATTGGGAGGCACATTGCGAGGCACATTGCTAATGAATAGCTCATATAAGCCCATTCCAAATATCAACATGACAGTTCCTGCAAGATAGACATCTGAAACAACACAGAAATTTATATTTCTTATTTCACAAGGAAATATACAATTAAATATCTAGAGAATCACCAAAATAGTATTTAACATCACAATGAGACATTTCTACAGTATAACAAAATTTATAAGAAATGGAAATCCATGCTCAAAATAATTAAAAGTAAAGGCCAAACATCATATTTCCATAGATATCAAAGAATGTGAACAAATCAAGTAAAATATATAACTGAAAGTTGGCATTTAATGTAAGTACATTGATATACATGTTTAACCACTCTGTGTGGTCTATGCACTAAGCATAGTCATAAAGACATGCCAATATGATAGGAATTTATTGGGCTAATATGAAAAGCTAAAGGGATATACATGTTTCTTTAAAAATACCCTATCTAAGAAGTTAGAGAAAAGAAAAAATCATCCATTTAGTTGGTCCATATTTTTGGAGAGACCCCTAATCAATGTACATCTCTCTCTTTGAACATGTCCTTGTTAGCGTTTTAGATTTCATCTTTCAATGTGACACAAAATCGATTGGATGTGTGGTCAAATCAAATTAGGAGAAGCTCCCTATAAATTAAAACCTAGCCTAAAACTAGACAATATGTACTTACAACTCACAATCTTTACAATGATTTTTGGAGTGGTTCTCATTTATCCCCAAAAAATGTAGATGTTTATCTTTTTAGTATTTGCTTGGAGTAAAAGGCTAAGACACTTTTCAACACTAGGAAAAGTATTTCATGTTTTTTTGACTTAAAACCTAGGTTATTGGTTTGGATTCAGGTTCGGGTTCGAGGAAGGGTGCGGGTACGCGAACCCGGTATGTGGATAAGTGAAATTTCTTTTAGGGGTTTGGGTACTATTGATATGAGTTTTGTTCCATTACAACATACAAAATCAAACACTTAGTATTCCAGGATGAAATACCAAATCTCCAACTCTCTCTTGAATAAGGTCACTTCTCATGCTAAGCTTGCAAAGTAAGATCATGAAATGACTTCAAGGTTCCCTTTAATTGTGGATACTCGCTTAGTGAAATAATGTGATTTGTTGGTAATCACTTAGGGAACTTACACTATTCATACAATGGCCATCAACTGCTTCTATAGATTTAACTTCACAATGTGCAATGAAAATATAGTTTTTGATTTCCCAACTCTCAACTTGAACTTAAATTTAACTTCTACTTCTAACTATGAATGGAAGGAAATATGGATGAATTGGACTCTACTAGATGCAATCTTGTCAGCAACTCCACCCACCTAGTGCAAGCTTCTAAGATATACTCAAATGGTTTTCAAATCAATATCTCCTCTTCAATCGCATCAATGGATGAAAACTAAAGATTAATTATCAATTGAAGTTAAGTGCAATCAATCACTAGCTTACCACACAAGGCACTCCTACCATCAACAAGAGACTAGTGGCCTAGTTTTGTTTGAGTCAAACAAGTAAACATCCACAATTTCTTTCATCCAACTAAACTACTTCTAAACAGCATGAAATTAAATCCTAAGCTAAATGAGAGATGCAAAGAACCATGCAATACTCGAAAATGATCATGTGTATCCACCATGCAAGTCACAACAATGAATAGAGAACAATTTTGGTAGCATTTTGGCAACAATTCTCCAACATAACTCCCTTACAAATGAGAAGGCCTTGGTCTTTTATAGGTGTTCAATTACAATGAAGGGCCAAGATTTATCCCTACAAACCCTAATTAGGGTTGCCAAACTAACAACTAATTGCATGAAGGCACCACCCTATGGGCCAACAAGAAAATTACATTGCTTTTGCTAGCCAATGAGAAAATTGTACACTAGGCATAATTTGATTGAAACATGTACAACTAGAAAATTCTTGATTGGTAGAAGACAACTAGGTGCTACCTCAGCATCTTTATCCTATAGACTTGAACAATTCTCTGTGATGGGAAAATGTCTCTTGATACTCAACATTGTCAAGTTCTCACACATAATGACATATTCCCAAATTGCTTCATCTTTTCAATCTTTTCAATCTTCATTTCAAACTATTCTCAATGCTATATCTTGAATCACTTGCATCTTGAACTTGTAGACTTGGTTTGAATTCGATAACCTTGACTTGAAACATCTTCTCATTTGAAAGTCTTCGAGCTTGAACTTTGTTTCCTACATCCATTTAAAGTCCTCGAAGTTAAGCTACCATCTTATAGCTTTTTCTTGTTGGAATCCCCCCCCGCCTCCCCCCCCCCCTTCGCTTGAGGTTAAGCTTGAAGCATCCACTTGCAATTTTGAGGTCTTGAGCATCACCTTGCCTTCCAAACTTCACCTCCTTGAATGATTCTCCTTGCAAAACAAGAGAAGAAAGGTCTTAAGCCCTCAAAATTAATAAACAATAGGAAGGAAATTTAAGAGTTTATACAATCTTCATGACTTTCCTAAATGTAAAATCAGATTTTGTCCATCTTGCAATCTGAAACTAAATTCATAAAATCCCAACCCCTGGACAAACCTTGTGTTGGCTAAATTTTTTTTTAAGCTGCTAAGACTACACCTTACAAAATTGTAACTTTAGGCAATGGTATAGTGAGATAAATCTCTCCTCTCAGCAATAGGGGAGGTTCCCTTCTTACCGCAGGTGGCTTTAGTAGGACTTCAACTGAAATTAAATAAAGGGGTGATTCTTCCAATCTGTTCCTCTTTTTTTAGGAAAGATTCACAAGTAACAACTTTCTAACTCTACAAAGATCTCCTAATGCTACGATAATACTGGTGAGCTTGGAATTGACGTAAGAACAATACCAAGGGTAGCAATTTACTTTTTATATTTTGTGGAATAAGTACAAGAGCCCAAAGTCTCTTGCAATTATCCCAAATTAGGATTCAAGTAGAATAACCAATAAGGCACAAAGTCTCTTACCAGATACTCTCAAACTTAATAAAAATACCTGCAACTGAAGCCCAAAGTCTTCAGTTCTAAGTAATTGCAGCCACTATCAACTATAACAGTTTGTCCTCCTGTAGCACAAAGTCTTCAAAAGTTCAAATTGGCTCTGAATGCAATAGGTAACTCAAAGTCTGGACAATTGCATTCAAATCCCTCTTGAGCAAAACTTCAAAACTCACAATCAATATCCAGAAAATGTCATCACATAACACCTTGAATCAACACAAAGTTTCAAAGCAAGTTGCCCCTTTTATTGAAAGCAATTCAAATTTACATATAAGATCAAATTCTTAGAGTGTAGATACAAACTGGCAAAATTTTCTTGCCTTGCCAAAAGATGATTATTCACAATGATCTCCCTCCTTTATATAGGAAAAGAATGAAGAGAAAGGTGGAGAAAAAAGGGGAAAACCCTTAACCACCTTGACTTATTCTCTAACTAACCAACTAACCAACTTTGACTTATTCAAAGTTGCATGCTTAATGTACTTGCAACCTGATTACATGTTATAGCTTTGCACGTGATACTATCACATGCAATTACATCTTTTTTTTACATTACATGTAATCTGTCAAATACAAATTACAAGTGCATGATGAAAATATTCTAAGTGCTTGAAAAGACATGACCCCTATTACATCATCCATTGTTGGTCTTCATGCTGCTACAAGGAGGCTTTACGATTGATCTGCTTGGTTTGGTGGAAGTATCTTGATCTGGAACAGGAACTTGCATCCTTGCCCGTTCTGCAGTATAATGGTGGTTGTTTCTTGAAAAGAACATTTGTTTATTTCCATCTCCGTCTTGAAAACATTCTATGCATGCAACAATTCTTTCACCTCATTGTAGGCTTCATTATGTGATCGTTCTTGCCTCATGTCCCTCTTTCTTCTGTGCATGTTGTCATTCTTGAGTTTTCAGAAAAAGTGATAACATGGTCTTTCAAGCTCAAACTTTGCATATCTAGAGAGTATGCATATAGGATATAAGTGGAAGGCCTTTGAGTAACAAAGGGAGAAGGATTTTAGGCAAAACCAACTCTTCAAATGAGGGAAAAACTCAAAAACGGGATTTTTTGGGAGCATTGCATATGGAGGATGGTTGAAAACTTTTGAGACAGCGAATGGATATATGCATTTGAGCTCAAAATGTGTACTTATATGGTTGAAAAACCCAAAAATGGGTTTTTGGTGGGTAATAGCACGTGCGCACAACAAGCTTTATGCATGAAAAATGAGCAGCATAACATATACTCTAAGTTGCCGATTCGGATTCGGGGACGGATTTGGGTTTGAGAATCTGGTTCGTGGATTCGTGTGTGTATATATATATATATATATATGCATTATATATCCAAAAATATAAGAGAAATATACATAATTCTAAAACTAAATCATTTTATACTATGAATCTATGATGCTTGATCATTGATCAATGCCAAATATTAAAGATAAACATTAAAAATTCAAATAGCATACTTGATCATTGATCTATGATTCTATGTTGACGATTCTAAAGAAAATCAGCACATTGAATTACTGAATTACAGAATAACAATTCAAAATATAGTTCATTAAAGTTTGAAACATGATTCAATGTTCAATGGTTCATCAATCATGAAAGACTAAAGTTTTCATTTCATCAAACATCAAATGGATTATCAAAAAAATCTAGATCAATGGGGTCTCCAATAGTTGCAAGTGGTTGATCAAAATCATCATTGGAACCCAAACAGGTTCCACTAGCACTAGAGGGTATTGTCTCATCATCATCATCATCCACATCAGCCAAAGTGGCTCTAGCAAGATCCTGAATGGTCATATCTAAGTCAGCAGACTCGGGTGCTACATCCCAAAGCTTCTCTGGCCCCTTCTTGTACTTTGGATCCTTCTGTGACAGGAGACGCAAGTTGTTGTGAATATACACCAAGTCTTCTACTTTTTTTGCAGCCAACTGGTTACGCTTGACTGAGTGGATAAAGGAGTGAGTACTCCAATTCCGCTCAGCGGCAGAAGAGCTCGCAACCTAGAGAGAAAACCAACAAAATTAAAAAAATACAAGATAAATTCAAGAGTGTTAACTGTTAAATTCTACAATGCAAGTGACCAAAAAAAAGAAAAAAAAAGTTAAAATTTAAAAACTTGTGATAGAATCTTAATTGCAAGAGGTTGGAGGTATACATAATCTTGCCCATGAAGGTACCACCATCTAATAGCATCCATTCTACTTTGGTCATTGATAGCAGTAGGGTGGAGATCTCTTCCTGAGATAAATGATCCAAATTCTCTCCTAACACTTACCCCAACATTTGGATCGCAGAAGATTTTATCAAATGCCCTCTTATACCCATTAGCAACCTTAGCATCTCTATATGGTGCTACTCTACCTGGAATAGCAAGTACTTTTGCGCTATAGTACCTAGGAGAAAGAGCATATGCTAGGAGGTACAAAGGTGTGGTCATCTTGTTCCAACGATGAAGAATAATTGCTTCCACCTTTTTGTACAAGGTGTCCTCAGGATCATTCTCTCTCCTATGTATGACTTGGGATATCAAATGATGTTCATGTAAGTTATCTTGATGTAAGTTATCATTATGTCAATTTTGAATTTAAATAACTCTCAATAAACAAAGATAGAGGAATGTATTAAATTTATAACTTACCAATTTTATCTTCTCCAACATTGTGTCCATGCTATCATAAATATCCCCCAAGCATGGTTCATCAGTGTCGGCAAGTCGAAGCATAGACATGATAGGCTCAGTGAATTCCAACACATACTCCACACGAGTCCACCAATCATCATCTAATAACAATGCCTTCACCTTTTGGGCCCTCACTGTTTTGGACTGCTTCTAGATGCTCCATTGGTTACTAATAGCCATTTGTGATAATGCCTCCTTCACCTTGACAAGACGTCTCAACACAATTGTGTGAGAGGCAAACTGGGTTTCAGCCACCTAAGAACATGTTAATGGTGAGTTAATAACACATTTAAAATATGCAAACAACACATACAATATTTTATTCAATTATGTAAAACATGACATAAAAATTATTAAATGATAAATGAAACTAAATAAATTATAAATTAAATTTTAAAATTTACCTTCAACAATTCCAAGTTTGAGAAAGTTTTGAAAATTGCTTGTGACATATGGTGATTTGTCACAAACATTTGAATGTCCTCAACCTCCTCATACACCTATTTCACCCATTCTATTTTGGTGCCAATTGCTTTCATTACTAGATTGAGAGAATGGACAGTGCACGGTGTCCAAAAGGTGTTATCATATCTAGCCTCTACCAAAGCACCTGCAGCCTTGCAAACTTTTGCATTGTCCGTAATTACTTGGACAACATTGTCATGACCCACTGACTCTATGGAATCAATGAGAATCTGGGCAATGAACTCTACATTTTTTACTTCACCTTCACAGTCAACCGCCTTCAAAAACATTGACCCCTTGGTGGATACAACAATTACATTAATTAATGGACGGCTTTTGCAATCTTTCCATCCATCTGAAACAATATACACACCCATTTGAACCCAAGAATCTTTTATTGGTTTTAGTTGGGTCTCTATATTTTTTCTCTCACTATGTAATATGGTGGTGCACAACTTTTCATATCCAGGGCCATGGTAACCAGAAGGTGCTTCATTTATTGCTTCACACATATCCCTCCAATAAGGTGATCTCACTAAGTTGAATGGAACACCATTCGCAAAGAGGCAACATCCAACTTTGAGATCAGCAATATCTTTTAACTCTTTTTGAAATGCCCTATCTAATGGGCCTCTATTGTAGGGGATGTTATGTGGTTGTTCTACATCTTCATCCCTAGAAGGCATAGGCAAGAATGGATGTGATCTAGAGGTTAGTTGAGTGGGTGGTAGTATTGTTTTATGTTTCCCAGCATAAGAACCTTGTTTCCCTTTTGCAACTATTCTATCAACTTCTTGTTCTTTTACCAAAGCTGTTATTTGTGCAGTTGGAAATCCCTTCTTATCTCCCCTTGGGCCTTCACACATGTTAATCCCTTGACCCCCAGGGCCTAAAAAATGAAGTTTTACTCAGGAGTAGGAGCTTCTATATTGTGTGTTGCAAAAATTACATTTCCATATATAACCCCCACCTCCAAAACATTGAGAAATTCTTGTGGCGTGTCTCCATAAAGGAGACCCTTTATCAATTTTATATTTTTGAGATCCCTCCCCACCCACTGAGCCTTGACTACTCATTGTATGATTGTTGCAATCTATAACAAAAATGAAAAAAAAAAACTTCAAAACTTATACAAAAACTTGAAATTTTTTTAAAACTTCTCAAAACTTGAAATAATCTATCAAAAAACTAGAGAATATGGTTCAAATGCATACCTTAATCACTCAAATCTGCTTCTTGGAAGGTATATGTCACTCCACAATCGATCTCCTTCAAATACAATCACCTCACTTCAAGCTTGCAAGAATGAGAGAGCAAAATAGAGAGCAAAATGAGAAATGAAATATGTTTAGAGACCCATAATAAGGGTCGTTTTAGGGTTGTATGCAAAAAAAATAATATAAAAATGGTTTTTTAAAGTTTATTTTTTACTTTTTGGCCACTTATATCCGTGGGTCCTTGGGGATTCCCGCAGATTCGTGCGGGGTCATCAAGGACTCGAGCGGATTCCCCCGGGTCCGCACCAGATCCGCGAGCTCGCAGATCTGGATGGACCCACAGGTGCGCACGGACCCTGCCCGGATCTGGCACGAACCGATCTGTGAATTCGGACCCAGACCCGGATCAGGGGTGCTGGGCGTGAATCCGACAACGTAGCATATACTTATAATGAATTATTATGTTTTGGTCATAAGAAAGTGTGCAAGCAACCACCATCATGAGTTTTAAGTCACATGACAGCGATATAACGAGCGCGGATGAAGTGCATGCAAGCGTAAATGTGAGCTTTTTGGGTGCAAAAGCATGTGCAAAATGAGCTTGCTTTCCTTGGTAGTTTCATTCAAGAACGAGATTTTTAATCCCAACTGCATATGCAAGCAAGATGAAGCACTTGCATATGCAACTTGGAGAATTTAGACGAAAGATAGAAGGAGCACATAACACAAACTAAAACATGTGCAAATCTGAAAATGAAATCAAAGATTTGCAACCATGAACAAGAACAAAAATATATACAACAAAGCCTTATGAAATTCACAAGAAATTTTACCTTTTTTCCTCAAGAAGCAAAGAAAGAAGCCTCTTTAATCTCTTATGCAAAATCTGAAAATGAATGAACAGATTTTCAGATTTAGAAAGATTGCATGAATAAGAGTTAAATAGATTTCGAATCTTGACTCAATACTTGCAAAATGAATGCATTTTTGAGTCAAGATCCATTGCTTGTCAAGTGTGGGAAGTTAGAGGATTTAAATGCATACAAATAGCAACCATTTTGACCAAATCATATGCAATGTAATGCATATCAAAAATGGCGTCCAAGGCATCAAATACAACTTGAAGAGAATGATAAACAAGCTGAAAATGATAAGTAATGCCAAAGAACTCACCTTCAATAGAAAATGCTTGGATTTGGTGGAAGAAAATGGCCAAAAGTGGGCCATTTTGGGGCAAAAACACCCCAAAAATGTGCCCTAAACGGGCTGTTTTGAGGGTAAAACACCTTTTAAAATACAATTTTGATGATCCAAGAATGATCCTTGGAAAATTTAGTGCAAAATGGACCCTAAAAAGAGCAAAAACGGTTCAGTTTTGCCCATTTTCCAAGTGATTTCTTGTCTCAAAATCCCGTTTTTTCCAATAACGCCAAAAAAAAAAGGGTTTTTAGAAGTAAAAAACATGTGTTTTCATGTTAAAAATCGCCACTTACATAGGGATGAAGTAAAGACGCATTTTTAGAAGGCAAAAACACGTCTTTCTCTCCAAAATCGCCACCCAACACTTTGTTGCTCAAATGCAAGGGAAAACAAGTCAAAAACGGGTTTTTAACTTCAAAAGCATGTGCTTTTGAGTAAAAAATCGCCACCCTTGGCCTTTTGATGAAAAACGCAGCTTTGTGTGAGTAAAGACGGGTTTTTAAAATGCAATAACACATGCTTTTAGCTTCTTTATCTCAAATGCATGTTATAATGTTCACTAACGGGCTTTTTAGAGTAGAAAGCACGTGCTTTTCATCTCAAAATCACCACCCTTGTGCTTTTAAAAGTAAAACATAAGGTAAAAACATAATAACGAGTTTTTTAGAAGTAAAAACAGATGCTTTTTGACTCAAAAAAGCCACCTTTATGTTTTTAAGTCATTACTTAAGTCAAAACACATAATGACATGCTTTTTAAAGGCAATAACATATGTTATTTGGTTTGAAAAAGCCACTTTTGCCTTTAAGTCATTAATAATAGGCTTTTAGAATGCAATAACATATGTAAGTTCAAAAGCATGTGTTATTGAGTTCAAATTCTCCACCATTGTGCACTTAAATTAAAAATATATGCTAGTGGACTTTGAGAATGCAATAACATGTGTTATTGGGTTCAAATTCCCTACTTATAATGCCTTTAAGTCATTAAAGGTTTATAATAACGTGATTTTAATATGCAAATGCATATAAAAACCCCACTTACACATGTTAAGTTACATGTTTTTTAAATTTAAAACATGCATTTGCATTTAAAAAGTCCACTTTTGTGCATATAGGACTTATAATTCATTGGTAGTGGGTTTTTAGAAGGTGATTTGCATGTGGATGATATGCAATGAGTGATAATAACCCCACCTTTATGCATATTAAAAGTCTCATGTAATTAAATTTAATAAATAACTATAGTTTTCAATAAAGTAACATGAAAATAGACTTAAAAAGGCTAATTTTCATAAAACATTAAAAACTATGGTTAAATCAACTCAGAATGAACTGAAAATTAAAAATGGATGATAAAATCCATTTTAAATATTAAAAATAATTTTATTACGTGCATTTACCAACAAAAAGTCCACTTTTGGAAGATTTTAAAAAAAATATGCAGTCAGCCTGAAAAACCCCACATTTTCCTTTATAACTTGAGCTAGACAACTCCGATTGAGGCCTAAGTTAGCTCGAAACAAGTGGAATTCTAAGGGCTATTAACTTGAGGGAAAAACAAGATAAAAAATTACTTACAACAAAGGGAAAAACGAAGAATAAACATGAAGATTTCCAAAAATCAAGTGCTTGCAATTAGAGAAGAAAAACTCATTCTGACAAGCATTTAGGGAATTTAACTTTGTTGGCTAAATATTTTGTAGGTAGTCGCAGACACATTACCTGCAAAATGGGATATTTAGACAGTGTGTGAGAAATAATCTCTCCTCTCAACTTAGGGGAGGCACCCTTCTTATTGCAACTAATTCAACTAAAACTTAACAAGAAACTCAAGTTTAATGTAAATTGGATGTTTCACGTATCACTTCTTCTTTCTTCAGGAAGGATTTCACTTTCACAAAGATACACTTTTACAAAATGAAAACTTTTACAATTTCACCTCTAAGAACTAGTTGGAGCAATAATACCAATAAACTCAAAATTAACCGAAAGATTAATTGTTAAGCGTACTAGTTGTCTATAAACTAAGGAATATATATAAGCTCACAGACTTATACACTATCCTGAAAAGAGTTTAAACTATGAAGCGGCAATATGATAAGCACAAAGACTTGAACACATGAAACTTCTTTTCTATTCTTAATATTGGTATGAACCACAGCTCAAAGACTATGTATTCACTTTCAACTAACTCAAATTGACAATTATAGCACAAAGTCTACACAAAATCAGATTCAAGGGTCTCTTTATAACAAAACAAATAATTCCACAAGTCTCCTCAACTCAAAGATTGAAAACACTTGCTTTTTATTCACTCCAAAAATCAGCTTGCACAAATTAAAGCAAAGTTGAACTTGCACAATTTCTCCAGAGTTGCAATGCATATAGATAAATATTTACAATGAGCCCTCTTGTATTTATAGGAGAGAGGCTATGAGAAAAACATGGAAAACTAACTACCTAGGGTTGACTTATTCAACATTACAGTCCTCTGTAATGTGATTACATGTAGCAAGATATGTAATTGCAAATTTTTACTTTACATGTTTCATTACATATGTAATTGCAATTTTATGCTTTACATGTAACTTGTCAAAATGCATGATGAAAAATAAACTAAGTGTCTGACAAAACACGACTCCTATTACATTAACCTCTATTGGAGAGGTTTTCCTGTCACCAAAATACCAAGTGCTAGAAATCTCCAAATCTGTACATGAGTGGGAACATCTGCAGAAGATAACACTTTGACCTCTGCATTTGGTGGTATCAACCAATCACTGATTTTCATTATCACCCATAAGTGGAAAACTGTTCACGATCCCTCTTATTGTTCCTGCTACCACCTACTTGGAATCAGTCTTGAAAGCATTCTAATATTTATGAAACTTGAGTTTCATCTTTTTCTCATCCGTGATCGTTGGCCCTTTTGACTTTGGATGAACACTTGTAGCACCGAGACGTTGGTGGCTCATGTCTGCAAGCTATGCTTCAATCAATGCTGAAAAATGTTGCATTAGTGATCCATGGATGCAATTCGGGGATTTTGGGGTGCACTGTAGATTTGACTGCATGTAGTTCAACTTGTAACATTTTATGTAGTTGGACCAAAAAGTTCCTACTACAAGGGAAAAACATAGGACTTTAAGTGAAATCGGGGTTTTTGGACCCAACTGCACTTAGGATTGCATGTGTAGTTGTATATGTAGTTCGTTTTGCAATCAGGTCAAAAATCCCCGATTTGCACTTGGAATTGCCTTTTCAACTTGGGTATTGTAGGAGATTTTAAATGCGATTGCGCATTTGACTACATGTAACAGTACATGCAGTTGGTGTAAAAATCTCCGATTTAGGAAAACTTAGAGTGGAGATTTCCGGGGTAGTTTCACTTTCAATTACATGTAACAGTACATGTAATGGGTCTCAAAAATCCCGATTTTGGAATTCTAATGGATTTGGGCAAAAATGTAATTGGGAATTTTTGAGGTGATTACATATTGCATTACATGTAAAATGACGTGCAATGAAATATGTAATGGATATGAAAAATCCCGAAATATGAAATGGAAGTTTTAGAGGGAATGAAACGTTGTGTGGTAAAAATGAGAGGTACTGATTTTGGCAAGGTACATGTAATTGCCTCCAAATAGCATTACAAATTTTTATTTCATAGAAATGAAATGAAAGGGAACTTCATTCTTCTCAAGGTGAATTTTCCAGCTATGGTTGCAGTGTTTGGGTAATTTAGTTTCTCATACTGTGTATATGATTGGACAATTAGAAAAGAAGATTGAAATCTGCAAGAATAGTTGTTTTCCTTTTGCAGATTAAAAGCTTTATTAAAGTATGAGGTCATTGTAAAATCTTGAGAAGAAATTTGTATATTTTTCTACCAACATCCGAATATTGTATTTATCATAAACAAGACTGTGGAGATAAATGCAGTCAAAACCCGTTTTTGACAGAGAAATATATATAAAACCCTAGATGTGAGGAAAGAAAACAAAAACATTTATAAAAGGTGTAAAACCAAACACAAAGATGGATAAAAAGATCATAAAATCCAAGACGTGACAGTATAGATTCAAAGAAAAGCTAAAACGTTTCACTAAAAATGACCACCAAGATGAAAACACAAAGGAAGAATACCTGTTCAATGCAGAAAACGCACAAGAACACTTGCTCTTCGAAGTTGAAAACGACCTAAGGAAAAAAACGTAGAAGAAAAGACCTGCATCAATGCTTCTCGAAAAGGTAATGAGGCGGACTGACGATCCTAAGGACTTCCAAAATGGATGATCTCCGGAAACATCGTATTGAAGACTTAGAGTTCTCTTACGGCACTTAAACTGAACTATCAGTTCCTCCATTCGGCACGCTCCTTAGTCTTTCTGCAACGATACAATGAAAGCCCAAAAGACTTTACAATATGCGATGCAAATAAGAAGACCCGATGGTTTTTAGGAAGATTTCGGGCTTTCTAATGTTCTTAACATTTTATTTAACATGTTATAAAACATGCAAAGGTGTGAATAAAGTCCGACTCTTAATGATATTATCGGGATTTTTAGAAGCCTTTGCATATATTAAGCCATTGATATTTTACATGCAAAGTAAAACGTAACATCAATTAAAATGTCCGCCTTAGCAATTACGATCGAGAGTTTGGAAATATTGCACTCTTTTAAGTATTACATGCCATCAAACATGTAATATTTAATAAAAATTCCGACGACCTCCTTTTATTTTTAAAAGACTTATGTTCGAGCTAAGAAACATTAAAATATATACAATATTATATAAAACCTCTATTAAAGATTTTTATTTTAATATTTTGAGATTTTATATAATATTTAAAAATGTTTAGAATTTTAATAATATACTATCAATATATTATTAAAATTGAAAAACAATAAAAATAAATAAAATAAAGTAAAAACTAAAATCTAAGAAAAACATTAAATTTAACGACTTAAAACTTCAAATAAATAAATAAATTTATTTATTTAATAAAAATACTTAGAGTTCTAAAACCAAATTTAATTTAATCGAAAAACACGATTAAATTTACGTGTAGTTGTCTAAATTTTATTAAAACAAAATTTATGACAACAAACTTGACAGAAACCTTAAAAAAGAATGCATAAATAACGATACATAAAGTACAATTCAAGGATTACAAATTGTCTTCATGACACCTTACCGATGCATTGAAACATAAAGGATGCACCTATGAATCCATGAGAAAATTGCGTAGGGTTGCCACAATTTTGTGATGTCAAAATTGAGGACAACACCTTGCAACATGTAAGCATGCCCAGATTTTAAATTATTTCATATCAAACTCTCATGAATTAGAACCCCCTAATGCCATTTGACTTCCTTTCATGAGATGTTGATTGTTTTATCATAACAAAATTAGGGGCTTAATCACATGTAGTTCAGTTCTGCATTATAAACTTGGAGATATAATGTAAGCTCATAAAAAATCTGAAACAAGAAATGGCTCTTTAGCTTTTGTAAAGTTCAAATTTTATCTCCCTCACCACCTCGAATCTAGGAGAGTTTTAGATTCTCAATAATGTCCAAAATTGCAACTCCTGATGTCTCCAAACCATTACTCAAAATGCCTTGCCGACGCTTTAATTCTAACCTGCATCTTCCTCTAAAACAACCCACTATCTTCCTAGAGGCCATTTGCTGCCCCAAATGCAGATGAAAGTCACTGCCTTTCTAAATAGAATTCGCTGCTATAGGCAGAGGAAGAAATCGCTTGTATTTGATGCAAAATGAAATGAAATACCTCCCATTATATAGGCGGTCAAGTCTGAAAGGGCACAAAGCTCAAGATAGGCCGACTTATTTATAATAGGTCAATAAAAAGTTTTTATTGCATTTGTTTTTTCCTAGGCTTCCCAGGCCGACTTGATTAAGGGACTAAGGAATTTTCTTTTAAATGTTTGTTTTCCCTTTAAGTCGCTTCCATCCCAAATACCCAGCCCAGCCTCCTATGGGGATGGAATTTTGATGTGTGGGAGGATAAAATCCTCATGGGAATCCACCCTCCACTGAGGAATTCTTCTTTTGCTACTTTGAATGCTCATCACTGCCTTTCATCTCTTCAACACCATATATTCGTCGCCTTCTACCAATTTCTTCCCATATGTAGGTCCCAAAACCTACTCCCAACTAGCTTATCATCATGGTGGAAATAGAAGGGGCCTGAGGATTTTTGTTCTAGGGCGGAAATTTGATATACATGAGGATAAAAATCCTATATTAGCATCTTAACAAACTTCATTCAATTCACCCCAACTTGCCCAGCTATCTTGCTTGGAGTGCCAAATTTGCAACTTTAACCTTCTTCAAATTTATTACAAGCTCCAAAATCCAATCATCTTTTCATTAGCACTAGGCAAAAAACAAGCCCCTTAGAGGATTTTCCTCGCTCCAATCTTAAACATATCACCACCCCCCCTTCTCTTTTCATTTTGTTTCATAGATCTGATTTTACAAGGCGGAAATAGGGAGGCCCTAAGGATTTTATCTTTAGGTGGGCGGAAATCAGAGGTGATTGAGGATAAAAATCCTAGGTAGGGGGTGGATTCCGCCCCTACCCAAGGATTTAACATTCCCACTTTATCAAATTCGACTCCCTTCATCCATCAATTCATTATCTCACTCCAAGAATTGGTCTCTCAAATCCCTTAACTAGCATCAAGTCATCACAAACCTCAAATTTGGGATGGTGGAAATCATGGTGTGACAAGGATAAAATCCTAGGCCAGGTACAGATTTCGCCCTTGGCTGAGGATTTTGAGTAAACTCCACAATGAAACCAACATGAAAACTTCATTATATTTTTGTTTGCTTTCCCTTTGCAACGCGAGTTTGAGATGTTGTGCTTGTTTTAGCCATCCTAAGTCCAGGTGGAAATTAGCCTATCAAGAGGATTAGGACTTCCTCCACTTTCTCTTTTCTTAAACTCAGCCCTGCCCTTAATCTGAAATCATCCTCTCATTAATATCAGACCTTTGAACTATGCCACAATCATCCCCAATGGCTTTAAGGTGTTCATGCCAATATTTCAAGTCAAAGAGGGAGATGGGATTTTAGGTGTGAAGAGGATTTTATCCTCAAGGGCAGGCGGATTCCTCCTTGCACTGAAGATTATCCCTCAGGCAGCTCACCACCCTCATACTTAGTGAATCTCTCCTCATCAAGCTCAAACTCAAGCTCAAGGTCCTGACTGATTTTCACCTTCTCTCATCAAACTCCTAAGGAATGGACAATCAAAATTGTTTCCAACTAAGACATCTAAGGCCACCCACTCCTACCATTGAAGCAAAAAGAGGGGGTTCCTCATTTGCAATGGGGGGATGGTTTGAAAACCTCACAACAAGTACGTATGGATACATGTGTGTGAGTGCGCACAAAAAAATAAGAGAAATATACAGAATTGTAAAACTAAATAATTTCATAGTATGATACTTGACCATTGATCAATGCCAAATGCCAAAGATAAATATTAAAAGCCAATTGATAGTTGAAAAATATTCAAATAAGCCATATCAATGATATCATATATGTCTATGTTCACAATTCCAATAAAAATCATTACAATTACTGAATTACAAAATGTAGTTCATGAAATATGATTTAATGTTCATCAATCATCAAAGGGATTATTGAAAAAATCATCATCTATTGAATTTTCAGCGGCTGCAAGATCAAGATCATCATCATCATTTGAACCCAAAGCGATTCCACTCACTACATGCACCATGTGGTATGTTGTTGTCATCATCATCATCCACATCAACCATAGTGGCTCTAGCAAGATCTTGAAAGGTTGCATCCAAGTCAACAAACTTGGGTGCTAAACCCCAAAGCTTCGCTCACCCCTATTTGTGTTGGAGATCCTTACGTGACATAAGATGCAAATTGGAATGAATAAACACCAAGTCTTCAACTCTTTTTGCAGCCAACCGATTAGGCTTCACTAAGTAGATAAAGGAGTATGTACTCCAATTCCATTCAATGGCAGAAGAGTTTGCAACCTGGAGAGAAAACTAACAAAATAATAATTAAAAAATGCAAGATAAATTCAAGAATGTTATTCTACAATACATGAGGAAAAAAAAGAAGAAAAAACTTACTTATGAGAGGATCTTGATTGCAAGAGGTTGGAGGTTCATATAATCTTGACCATGGACATTCCACCATGTAGTAGCATCCATTTTGGATTGGTCTTTGACAGCACAAGGAGTCTGATTTTTTTTTGAGACAAACAATCCAAATTCTTGCCTAACATTTGACTCCACTTTTGGACCTTTTAAGAATCTACTAAATACCCGCTTTAACCCAATAGCAACTTCAGAATCTCCATATGGTGGTACTCTCCCAAGGATAGAAAGTATAGAAGTGCTATAGTACCTCAGAGAAAGGGCATATGCAAGGAGGTGCAATGGCATGGTCATCTTGTTTGAACGATGAAGAACAATTGCTTCCACCCTTTTGTAAAAAGTGTCTCCAGGATCATTCTCTCAAATTTGTATTACCATTTTTATTTTCTCCAACATTTTGTCCATGCTATCATAGACATCCCCCAAGCAGGGTGCATTTTTATTAGCAAACTAAAGCGTAGATATGATAGGTTCGGTGAATTCCAATACATATTCCACACAAACCCACCAATCGTCATCCAAGTTCAATACATTGACCTTTTGGGCCCTCTCTGAATTTGATTGCTTCCATATACCCCATTGGTTGCTAATAACCATTTGACTTAAAGCCTCTTTCACCTTCACAAGTCATCTCAGAACAATTGTGTGAGATGCAAACCGAGTCTCAGCAACCTAAGAACATGTTAATAGTAAGTTAATAACACATTTAAAATATGTAAATAATGCAAAAAATATATTTTATTTAATTATGTAAAACATGACATAAATGAAACTAAATAAATTAAATTTACCTTCAACAATTCCAATTTTGAAAAATTTCTGAAAATTGCTTGTGACATGGTGGTTTGTCACAAACATCTAGATCTCCTCGACCTTTGGATATATTTCTTCCACCCACTCTATTTAAGTGTCAATTGCTTGCATCACCAAATTGAGAGTGTATGGTGCACGATGTCCAAAAGATGTGCTCATATCTTGCCTCTAACAAAGCACCTGCAACCCTGCAAAATTTTGCATTGTCTGTAATTACTTGGATAATATTTCATTACACACCATCTCTATGGAGTCAATGAGAATCCTAGAAATGAACTCTGCATCTTTCACTTCCCCTTCACAGTCAACCGCCTTCAAAAACATTGCCCCCTTGGGGGACGCTACAATAACATTGATCAATGGACAGCTTTTGCAATCTTTCCATTCATCAGAAACAATAGACACACTTGTTTCACTCCAAGAATCTCTAATTGGTTTTAGTTGGGCCTCTACATATTTCCTCTCTTTTTGCAGTAAGGTGGCATGCACCTTTTCATACCCAAGACTTGAAACCAGGAGGTGCATTATTTATTGTTGTCACCATGTCCAACCAATATGGTGATCTCACAAAATTGAATGGAAAACCATTGGCATAGAGGCAATGTGCAATTTTTTTTCAGCAAATCTCTTGCCTCCATTTTAAAAGCCCTCTCCAATGGACCTCTCTTGCAAGTGGGGATTTGTAGTTCATCTTCATCTTCCTTAGAGAGCATAGGAAAGAAGGGATGTTTGGAGGCCACAACTGTTTGAGAGGGTAATGCCATTTTTTTCTTTCTGGAACTATAACCACTTTGTTTTCCTTTTGCAATCAATTTGTCAGTATCTCCTTGTTCCTTTATAAATATTGCTATTTGTATAACAGGCAAACCCTTCTTATTTGGGCCCTCACACATATTAATCCCTTTACCACTAGGGCCCATAAAATGAAGTTTCACTCAGCAATAAGAGCTATTATATTGTACATTGCAAAAATTACACTTCCAAATAAATCCCCCACCTCTAGGAAGTTGTGAAATTCTTGTGGTATGTCTCCATAAAGGAGATGCTTTATCAAGTTTGAATTTTTTACTTCCCTCCCCACCGACTAAACTTTGACCACTAGCCATAGTTGCAATCTATAAAAGAAATGGGAAAAAAACATACTTGAAAAACTTCTTCATAAACTTGAAAAAATCAATCAAAAACTTGAAAAAAATATTAAAAGACTAAAGAATAAGGTTTAAATGCATACCTTAAACACTTAAATCTTTGTTGTGGAAGCTATTTGACACTCCACAATCGATCTACTTCAAATACAATCACCTTCCTTCAAAATGCCAAAATGGAGAGAAAATATTGTGAGAGCAAAATGAGAGGTAAAAATGAAATGAATGTATGTTTGAAGGCCACATATCAGGTCATTTTAGGGTTAGGATGCAAAAATAAAAATGTTTTTTTATTATGTTTGGGCTCAATTTTCCTAAGGCGGGCTCGTCGATAAGCCCGGGTGCACGCTAGGTGTGCACAGGATGCACGCCCAACACTATGGGTGTGGTCCTTTCCAAATGGATAAATAACTTAGCTTAATTACTTAACTCATAGATTGGTCATCTTGTTTGAGCAGTTGTCCATCCTATGATAAGGTTCATTTAATGTGTCAACCCAAGGGCGTAAACTTGAAATGGTTATGCACAATATATGCACCAAGTCTCCATTGTAGCCATACTAACTATTGTTGGAAGGGGAGAATTAATGCAAAAAAGTGGATGCTAAATGTGAACCTACTTGATTACCATCTACCAAAGCATAAACAGCATGAAAACCAACTAAGTTCAAGTCTATTAGGAAGGAAACTACTCTGCCCGCTTTGGGTGCAGGAACAGTGTTATTCCTAACCAGTTACTGAGAGAGGGGGGGTGAATCAGTAAATACTATTTCTATTACAATTCAACACTTGTTTGATTATTCTTCCAAAATAAGCAAAATATAAAAAATCATTCACAAGCATAAATAGAAATACACAGATCAACATATGATGTATATGTGGAAACCCTCAGTTAGAAGGAAAAAACCACGGTGAGACAGAGCTCACAACTTCACTTCTGCAGAAATAAAGACGTCCTATTAAGAGCTTACAAAGCACTTGTGAAGGTGCTACCCGGTTAAGGGATTTGATAGAAGATCGGTTAAGATCTTAACTCTATTAGGAGTTGCCTGGTTAGAGGACTTTCAACATCAACAAAGATGTTACCCGGTTAAAGGATTTTTACAAAGAACCGATTAGGGTTCACCCTGATTGAGGGATTTCAATATGCTGTAATGTCCCAATTTTTGTGAGCATCAGAGTTCGAGGGATTGGTCTATTAATTGACTCTCGTAGGCTAATGAGGTTGGATAGAGGGTCTCTTGAGAGATGCAGCTTCTTCAAAGACTTGAGCTTTGCAGGATTGGTGTTCGTTTGAGGTCTCTAGGACTCCGTATGCAGTGATTTCTATTTATAGTGAATTTATTGCTATTTATAGCAATTTTTGGAGTGATAAAGATGGACCCTTTCTATTTTTAGAAATGGTATTTGGTCACATGGGGAATTACATGATGAACTCCCAGTTTAGACGATAGAGTGAAATAATAAGTGGTTTGAGAGTTATTAATAATTTTGTGGCCAAAATGATATTTAATTGTAAAAATAGTTTATTATAAAGTTATAACATAACTTTATAGTTTCACTTAAGTTGAGGGTCTATTCATCATTGGAAGCGGACCAGTTGAGTAATTAATTATAAATGCCAAATTTAATGAATTATTAAAAGATTTCCTAAGTTGAAATGAAATAACATTTAAAATGTTATTTAAAATGTTTTTTGGGAAAATTGCACTTCTTGAAGGTATTTAATAGTTGCAAGAGAAATTGAATTCATTATGTTGATTGCTTGATTTGATATCCTTTCTCTGGAGCATTGGAGTTTGTGAGAAACCAAGAGTTTCAGCAGAGTTCTGAGCTTATCGACATTGGAGAGCGTTGCTTCTTTGTAGCAGCAGTCAGAGGGTGTGAAATATTCACCTGATATTGCTTATTGGGTTGACTTCATACAGAGGTCAACATTGTACTGATTGGAGAAATAAATTTCAGAATTTATTGATAGATTGAAGTTATATTTTATGGCAGATTGAGGGCATCAGTTTGAGAAGTTATTGGCTGTTTATAGTGGTTTGAAATCATTGCTTTTTGCTAGTTCTTCATTTTCGCTACCCTCTCCTCCATACTTAGTTCGATTTTGTCGAAGGAGGCACCAAAAAAATCAGTAAGAATTCCTAAAAACAATGCCTAGCTGAACCACAGTGATTGATATCATCAGTTTGGAGATTGGTTGCTGATAGAAGGAGATACGAGCTATTGTATGCTTGCTTTTTCGGCCAGCAAGGGTTTCACAATAATTTCTACAATTAAAATGGGTATGCTTTTTACTGTAAAACATTCTAGTACTATGTATTGAAGGAAATGTAATAAAGATTGTCTTCTATGCCCAAAGTATTGTTAGTGTTAATTTTTAGTTCAGTTTTATTTTAGCATATGTATTTCTTTTTATGTCAAACCATCTCAAAAACACAAAAAACTAGAAAACAATAAAAAATCAAAACAAGCATAGTCAATTCAGCAGTTAGAGCTTAGAATATAAAAGAATTCATTCCCCACAAGATGGCAGGAAACATACTCTGATACCACTGTAACGAGCCTGCTTGGCTCTTGGCTGAATATAATGTTTTTAATTTATTCACTTGCAAATTGTGTCCTTGTGTTTTGAATCTTGATAATGTTTTTATTTTTGCTAAATTTCCTCCATAATTGATTAACATAAATAACATTAAAATAAATAACTCTGAATGTCAACAATTATTTATTTTATAGAATTTGATATAATTTCATAAACATCAAATTACTTCTCAATTTATTGGCACCTAGAAATCGAATGTGTGCTTGAGAATTTGAAATTCATCCAGAAAAACTTGGCGCAGCCTGAAAGAATGTACGGCAGCCTCCAAAAAAAGAACATGCAGCTTGCTAAGGCAAAGACGCAGCCTCTCTAGCTTGTCACGCAGCCAAGGGAAAAGTTGCGCAGCTTCTTATAATGTATTGCAGTATCAAAACACAGCCTCCCAAAATTCATATGCAGCACTTGCTATCAATTTTGATAGCCAATGAGAATAATCCAACCTCTTAAGAAATCGATATATGAAGAATTTTGAAATTCCAATCTTGATAATTTGCAGCTTGATGTAATTTGCTTAATTCCTCCCACACTTGGTATACTTCAGCACCAAGAATAATATCCACAGATTCAGTAGTAAATTTCAGAATTCAATTTGCAAAATTCATCATCAATCAATGATGATTCAAATTGCCAAGAGAGGAATCAGTCCTCAAACCATAGTCATTTCTCACAGCCAAGAAACTTTATAAAATTTTCATCAAATGAACAATAGATCAGTAAAGTGCTTTTTTGAGTTGAATATATAAGCTTTTTGAAAAAGCTTCAACTTCACTTTTTTCACTTAAGTGGCTTCTTCAACACAACATCATTTTATAACATTAAAGTTATAAAGTCATAAAGTTATTAAATTAAAATAACTTAATTTAATAACGATAATTAAAATATGAAGCCACTGAATCTATCCAACTGAAACAAACTAACTTCTGACAACAGAGCCCTGAGCTCAAACTGCCCTGCCAGAAATAGCCATCTGCCAAAAATAGATTTACTGTAAATAGTAAGTCTCTCAAACTGGAGATCTCTGACAAACGATCTTGCAACCCCTGATGACACTGTGCAGGTGCCCTGCTAAACCAAGCTATGCTCAAAATACCATTTACTATAAATAGTAAGTCATCCATTCTGTCCCAAACGAAGAGCAAACCTGACAACCAGAACCTCCAGAATGGAATCCAACTACTGGCACTGCTAATTGACCCCCTCTGATCACTTGATTAGCTTGCGAAGGTCGCCAAACAAAGCTAATCTCAAGAGACTGAAAAACGGGGACATTACAAGGTTACCTGCAAAGTGTTTGACAAAATGTCAAACATTCAAAATTGACAACCAGAATCAGATTTGAAACAATATCCTAGTTGGGGATATTACAACCCAATAATGAAAACTTGACCATGGCATTTAATGTCTTCCTAAAAAACTTCTCATGAGCTACAACTCTAAAAGTTGACAATCACAGAGTTCATAAATTTCTTACCATAAGTTTTAATCATAAAGATATTTAATTTAATTAATTATATTAAAGTCAATGTTAGATTAGACTTTAATTAATTAAATTAAATCATTAAACTCCATTAAATGCCAAATATCAAGCCAACAACTAATCTTGCCAACTTTTCGGATATAACCATGGTACCCTTTGACCATCCAGATGATTTACTATAAATAAATTTACTATAAATAGTAAATATGGACCCAAATGTCCAAGTGACTTACTAAAAATAGTGTGTATAAACAGATCCTGAAAGACCTCTGGAAAGAAAACAACAAATAAATTGATGCATTGAGATAGAAAGTACTGAGATAGATGCGAAGTGGTCAACTGAATAACCTTGAGTCACCCTCAAAGGGCCCTCTAATTACCATATTAGCCTATGGGGACCACTAATAATAGGGTAACCTTTGAAAATAATTGATGCTTAGGAAGGAGCACAAATGGGTACATTACAGTTTCATGTTGTTAGAGTTTTAGGTGACTTTACAACACCCCTAGGATCAAATGAAAGACCAAGATAACTTCCACAAGAGAATGGCAAGACAATTGCATTAAGATGCACGAATGATATTATTGATAATGAACATAATGAAAATGTACATAATAGGCCTACTTATGTAGGCAAGGAGAGATAAGCTATCACCTACACAAGGTGGAATCACATGTCCACCAAAAGTGGATCATCCTCCATTATGCAATGAAGTATGTGCAACATGTAGATGATGATAATGTGATATGTGCACTAAAGGTGGATCTCACACATAAAGTCGAATGTGATAACAACTATCACCACCTAAAGTGGAATTTCTCCTACACCATGTGCAAATATAGGTGCAACCTCCTAGGTGTCTCATATGCAAACTACTATGCAATGTATTATCCTAAGTAAGCTTAAGTAAAGTGTAATTAGTGAATATTTAATTACACCAACATATGCAGTTAACAATTGATAAGACATAAGCCTATTCTAGCAAATTTTCTTTATGTTAGGATGCATTGATGTCAACTATGTAATTTGATAATTTCTTATAATTATGAAGCCCCTATAGGAAGCATGCCTATGCAAAGCATTTTGATAATCCTTGCTTCAATCTCAAACAAATCAACATACAAATATTTGTTATACCATTACACGATGAGGACTAGTATGACTTTGTTTACAAGGCCACCATATGCAATAAATAAACAATGTCTTTTCGTGGTGAACAACATGAAAGAGGAACCAACACACAACCACATTCGAAATTAAATTGCACTGGACATGAATAGGCCCATAATGACCAAAAAAATATGCTATTTGTGTTTTTATTTCCAACTCAGCCATTCAAATGACAACATTAGAACCAATATGAATACACATTTTTGAAACGTAGAAGGCATCAAAGAGAATGTAATTTAAATTAAATGGAACATAAATAGTTATAGTGAACATTGATATTAAAATCGTCGTAAAAATAATGAAAGGGGCAGTAACTTAGTTATTTTGCATGTATTTTATAAACATTCAAACCAACAGGCATTTGACAAAACTAACAATTTATTCAACACAGATTATAAAACTTATCTTTTGATAATTGTGACTTGTCTCATAATGGATAAAAAACCTATGTGGATGGTTACGTGTCAAGCCATGTTATATACAAGAAACATAGATAGTTGTCATGAGACAAAAATCAAATAGTTCATTAATAGTAGACCACTGCAAACACAGACAATAACAGGTTTTGAACCTGAATTACTTGGTTCCAAGATAATTCTTACCAACAGCTTCAACCAGGCATAAAACCATTTGTCCTGTATGAATGCCTTTGACACAGCTTGCCCAATAAACCTTGAATGAGTCAACAATGTACACACAACCCTGTTCCATCACACAATAATTAATTATCCTAATCCTGTTATCCTTAATCATATCATTCACCAATACATGAACAATCACTAGACATAATAAGTGAAATCCAATATTAAAAAGTCTTATAACGAAGAACATAAACTATCAATATCTTTTTATATTTCCTTTTTTTGAGAAATACAAGTTGCATTACTTTAGGAAACAAACGCTGAAATCAGTCCAACAAAGTCACAAGGAGTGTCTTCCTTAGAAAGATAGAATATCTAAAAAAAATTGATAGCCTTTTCTTGGAGGTTTCTTTTTTGGGAAAATGCTGAGCCTTAAATATTTTGCAAAGCATAAATGCCATTTATCAGCAATAAAATATTAAAACGAGCAAATTAACAAAAAAGACCTTATGCTTTTAGATAATTTATTAGAAATTCGTTCTTCTTCCTAGATTTTTTTAACCTACAAATTGAAGTTTTGTTTAACTTCCAAATAGTAAATTTAATGAAAAACTTGACAGAGACCAAAGTGAAAACACATGACATTGAGATTGTTACAAAGGTTTTGTTCATTAGGAAGGATAAAATGTTCAAGTTTGAGAATGTTGCTCAAGTCGATACCAAGAGAGTAGTCCTAGGCAAAAACAAGAAACTCACATTAACTTTGATTGAGGATCCTTAGACCCTTAGAAAATAGATATGCAATAAGATGTTTTTAAAGAAATTAAGATATCAGCCTTTGTAGGAGAGTTTATGCTTACCTTCTTTTGATCTCATGATTCCCCCATCCCAACTTCTTGTGGATTGGACTTTAAAGTTAAGTCAAAATTTAGCTTGACCTAGCTAGCCACTAGGGGTGCCCATCTTGGCTTGGTTTTAATCTTCAATTAGTGGTATCTCTACATGTACCACTACCTTCCCATCTTGACGTGGGATGAATCTTCAAGTAGTGTTATCTCTACATGTAACACTACCTTATAATTAAGTCCTTTAATATAGATACTGTTGGGTGGATATTTTGCAACTGACAGTTTTGGGGAAAAATCCAGTTACGAAATAGGGATACCAGCCACAGCGTGTGAGACAATGTCTCTCCTACCTTAAAGGGAAGGCTCTCCCTTCTCACTGTTCCTTGGATCAACTCAACGTAAGCAAAAAGTTAAGAGATTATCAAAAAGGGTGTTACAAATATTCTTTCCTCTTATCTTTCAAGAAGGAATCCACTTACCCGAAGAACGAGTAATGGGCAAAGCTTTAATCTCTAAACTACACTTCTATCTAAAAGCTGGAAACAGTGATACCGATAAACCAACACCAACTCACAGGCTGATTGAAAAGCATACCGGCTTGGCTCTATGACCTATTTATCTATTCTATAAGAAACACCTTTACCATTGGGGCACACGGACTTCCAGAAGTAGAGATTTTCTAACTATTCTAACAAGGTGTATGAAAATGAGATGATAATATAACCTACAGTCACAACTTCTAGTTTTATATTACCACAATCGCTCCCAGTCACAGCTTCGACTCCAATTGTTTCTAATTTTCAAATTGCTCTTTAACAAAACATAAGAATCACATAAATATAAAGACAGTAAAACCAAATTGTAGTCACAGCTTCCAATTTGATTCACCACAATTGCACTCAGTCACAGCTTCAACTCCAATTGTTTCTTTCTATTTATTTTTCTCCAAAATAGTACTACACAATCACAGTTATGCTTGCACAAGTTTGGCAAAGCTCTCTTGCATAAAATAAAGATGATTTTTACAATGAGAGGAGCATTCCTTTTATAGGGAAAGGAATGAGAAAAAGGAGGAAAAAGTGGGAGCAACTCAACCACTTTGACCCGGTCTAACTAGGTGAGTTGAATTATTGGATTACATGTGTTTGTCCTCAATTTTGAGATCACAAAATTGTGGCAACCCTACGAATTTTTCATGTCAATTCGTAGGAGTATCCTCTATGATTTGAACGTTTTGAATGAAGTGTTATAAGGACAATTCGTTATCCCTGAAAAGGTCTTTGTAACATGTTGTCAATCAGGATTGCGCCAATAGCTTGATATGGAATCTAGCTATCCTGTTGAAACATGGAAACGTTCCCGTTGATGGGGTTGAGAACGAATCTCCGGATTCTAGGCCGGTTCCTCTTAGGTTTGGAATATCACTTGCACAAAAAAAATGTTGTATGTAAAGAAAAGGGGAAAGAAATGCCTTAATGAACCCTAAAACTACGAAGGTGATACACCAAATCTGACTTGCAACATGAATTGATTCAGCACAGATTTCAAGAAATGGTTATGATTCACAATACCCAGACAGTCACGTAACTACAAAAAATGTTTCTATGTAAGGATCTGATATTTTTGCAAAGGTAGGGAAACAGAGCTTCACCAAATCAATGCAAAAATTAAAACACATACAATAGACCTGAAATCACGTGTATCAAGATTCTGAAACGAAGAGGAATGCAGCTTGAAATGAAGGATAACACAACAATTAAGTAATAAAATTCACAAAATCACCTCAAAATCAATGGGAAGGAACAGGTATCTCTATTAACCAATGCTGGAACCAATCTCTGTTACAAAATGCCTTACAATTCTCTCTCTAGTTTGTAGTATGCAAAACAAGTGAGCCAAAAAGAAAGTCCTGAATAATGAGATCGAAATATGATAAATAGAACTCATCAAACCCTAATCCGTATGCATGAGAAAACCTTGCAAAAAGGCAAGTCAAAATGTTGGAAAGTGAAGTCAAAGTGCTGGAACAACTGCCTCATCTGATACCTGACTGAACTGCCACTCATAATCAACTCGAACTGCTCCAAAAATCCCAAAAATCATGCAAATCTATGAGGGGTGGATATGAACTGAAACTCTATCAAAACTGCCACTTAACTACTAGAAACAAGGAGATTCGTGCTCAAAAAGTCCTCTCTTACTGATATCAACTGATTCTAAACTTCAACAAGAACCTCAAGGTAATTCAAACTGCCATAATCTGCCTTCACAACTGCACAGAACTGAAGAGCTCCTCTCTTACTAGAAAAATGATCTTAAAGTCCACTTTGGTTATATATTTATTCATTAAAATATTTTGCAAAAGATTAGATTTATATTTTTCCCCAAATTATATTTATTACGATTAATATTTAATAAATGATATACCTATACTTAATATAAAAAATAGAATTAAAATAATTCTATCTAATATTAAACATTGAGCATAGTTATATTATTTATTTAATATTAATTATAATACGTATAATTAATTATACCTATTATATTTAATATTTAATAAAATGTATTTATACTTAACACCCCTTTAAAAAATAGAATTAAGTATAATTCTATTCAATAAAGTAACGTTAAGTAAAAGTATATTTTATATTTAATATTAAATATAATAAATATAATATCAACTTTCATTTTTTAAACATGTGTATTGCAATAAAATATTATTTAAATTATAATAGATAATAGAATTATCTATTTTAATTTAGTATAACATTAAATAAAAAATATACATGTATAAAAAATGAAATTTGATAGAAAAAATATGAATCTAACTAATACATAACATATAATGGAATAAAATAAAACCTAAGTCTATTTTAAGATGCGTGTCTTGCTGGGAAGAGCTCCGTAGTCTGATCTGCCTTGCGGATTCCAAATACTTATAAAAAATGGCAAAGGCGTTATTATTGATATTTCATTTTGGCTTCATTCTTTGGCATTTTCTCATTGTGAAATGAAGAGCTAGGGTTCTACTGCCGCCAACTGCAAGTATTCTGGTTTTCATCCTGTTTCTCTTAGAAAATTTGGAGTTGCTCCCTCCACTGGTCCATACCTTTCTCTATCATGCTGGAGCGGTCATTTTTCTTTGAGGGCTTGGGTTTTTAATTGGCATTTCACCGTGACTGTATAAACAGATAAGTCATTCTCAAACCCTCTATTTGCTTAAAAAATTCTGTTGTTATGACGTTTTTTTAGAAAAACGTGGGTATTCTTTTTCATGGCTCTTGTTGCTGTTGACGTTTTTCTGAAAATAGAACGTGGCACGATTTCTCTCTTTGCAAAAATGTGATCATATTCAGAAAATAGGCTTCCTGTTCTAACGTTTTTACCAAAAACGTGGGTGTTCTTTTTGCTTTCAACAGAAACTGTTCTGACGTTTTTTTTTTTTTGGAAAACGTGGGCATTTTCTTTAAAATCTGGCTCTTATTTCTACTGGAAGTCTTGTAAACTGTAAACATTTCATGGCATGATTTCTCCTTTTGCGAAAATATGATCAGATTCGGAAAAATAAGCTTGCTGTTCTGACGTTTTTACCAAAAACGTGGGTATTCTTTTTTTTGTATTCCTTCTGTGTCTTTATGCTGGATATCCATATAGTTGTACTAGTGATCATTGATGCATTTGTAGTTGAATGGTAAAACTACCATAGCCATATTCTGTGATTTTCAGGAAGAAGAGTCATTTCGAACCCTCCATTTTTCTTTAGTTTCTTCCGTAGCCATGAATTCAAACTCGCTGTTCATCTTCCCTTTGCAAAAAATGGAGTTTTTTTGAATTTTTTGCCAATATTGTACTTCTTTATTCTGCAACAGATGCTTATTTGTTTGTGTCAAATGATGAACTGCTTATCTAGGAAGAAATCTTTACAGTTGTGAGTTCAAACTTGCTATTTATTTTCATTCTTTGCCATTCTCAAAAATGCTGAATAATCAGGAAATAATTGTGCAAAGTATGGAGTTTGAAAATTTTTGTGAATCCTGCTGTAACATGAAATGTTGGCCTCTTTGCAGCTTCATATTGATATCTTTTTATAGATCTTAGCTGATTATTACACTTTCACTTAGCATGTGATATTGAAATCACTAGCAGTTCCAAACACATCCGATATAAATGCATAAAGTAACAGAAATTATAGACATGGCTCTGACTATTGTATGAATCACTATCGAACAAATCACATCCATATTCATATGCCTCCATCATATACACAGCAAAAGTGGACCTGTCATTTCTTTCATTGAACATGGCTGCAAATTTTACTGTATCACTACATTCTGAACTTTGTGATCATAAACAAAAAGCACTGTTATTTTTCATTTCATATTTGATCACTGCTTTTAAATAACAATGATTCTCTTGTTTATTTGGAAATTGATATAGACTGAAACTTTTATGCACTGTTGTTATGCATAGCTGTACTATTTCCCCTTTTTATTTGTAAACAACTAGATTCCTGTAGCATGCTAACTCTGTTTTAACTGTACTTTTAGTACTTCATTTTCAACACTTGATCTTCTAACATATGATCAGTATATTAAAACAATTTGTATTATCTGATGCTTTTCACACATTTCAAACCAGCACTACGTACATTCAGTCTTTTCTTTGAACAATAATAAAGTATAGGAATACCTTATCTCTGGACTTTGTTATCCTGTTCTTGATACCTGATGATAAATCTGAACTTCTTTATTGTAGCCAGCAGATTGGATCATCGCTTATGGGGTTCGAGCACGGGCTCGTGACTCTCACAAGTGATCTGTAAAACATAAAACTCATAATTTCCTTTTGACTTTTTCTGTTTCGTTCCATCATGAAATGTAACTTTTAGGACTCTTGAAACCTTGATATGTTGGCTGAAAGGTTTCATGATGTGAATCATGTCCCTTCGACAGCCTAGTTCTTTGTACCTCCATGATTTAGCTGAAAGGTCCCATGCTTGTAATGTATGCATGCCCCCTCGACAGCCTCCTCAAGTCCACCGGTCTTCGAGTCTTCGCCTCTCCATAGCTTCAGTCGGAAAGTTTCGTGCGCATAGTGTATGCACGTCCTTTCTACAACCTACTTAGTCTTCAAAACCTGTTTCTGCACATGGAACAAACGATGTTAGGAAAAACATGATATTATCTCTGTATTTTCTGATCCTTCTTGATGTTTTTATGACTTTGCTTTCTGTCTGTCTTTTCTGAAATGTGATCAAGTAGAGGATTAGACAGTTCGTCCTTCCTTGCTCAGTTCGTATGAACTGACATTATTCTATCTTCCTCTTCTTGCAGGATATACCAAATGATAGGAAACGCTTCAGAATGTGAGAACAAAGGATGCAGCGTGTACGGACATTCAAAGACCACCAGGCAAGGAGGCTTGACCTTTCTCCTCTTCTTCTTCTTTACATTTCCAATATTGTAACTGTTCTCTTTTCTTTGCATTCGATTCTTAATTGATTCATTAAACCAAAAATGCATGCTTGCATCAATACTTAAAACCACGGGGTGTGTGGTTTATCATTGGCACCTTGAAATGTACTTTTCTTTGTTTATATAGCAACCATTGCTTGCGTGGCAAATCTGAATTTGTACTTTCATTTACTGAAATGCAAGTAATTGTTTTTCTATTATTGTTGAACTTAAAGAATCTGAATATTATATTGTAGCATGCTGTTTGATATTCACAATTCTATAGCTGTACACATGCTTTGTTTTCTCTGAATTTTTTACCATTCTGAAATTTAAAACAGCAACTTTTAAAACTCAAATTTCAATGCAAAACACTTAGTCAAATTATCAATTTAGTTTAACTAAAAATGATAACATAACACACATTTCATGCGTTCTTTAAGTCTTTCCCTTTGTTTTTAATCTTGGTTTTCCCTTGAGTCGATAGCCCTTTTTAATTACACTCGTTTCGAGCTAACTTAGACATCAAACGGAGTTGTATAACTCAAGTTATGATGTAAACGGTGGGGTTTTTCAGGCTGACTGCATATTCTTTAAAAATCCTTAAAAGGTGGGTTTTCAAAGTCAATTGCACAAGTTCAAATTATATTTGATATATTAAATGGGTTTCAAAGTTCATTTTCAAATTTCAACTCATTTCGAGTTGATTTGACTATAGTTTTTAATGTTTTCGTGAAATTAGTCATAAAATCTTCTAATTTCATGTTACTTTATTGAAACACTATAGTTATATATTAAATTAATTCAAAATTAAAGACTTAGTATTAAAAGTGTGGTTTTCTTTAGTCACTGCATATCATCAATGTGCAAAACACTTTTAAAACCTCACTTCTAAGTCTTTTCCATATTAAATACGTTGTTTTTATCAGTGACTGCATGTATATTTCATGTATTTTGAACATATGCAGTTGAGTCTCTAAAGAGCGTATTTAATCCTTGTCAAGTGTTGTTTTTATATGCGATTGCATATTTAAAATAACATATTTAAATTCCCTGGGTGGCTTTTTCTTTATGAAAGTCATGTTATGAAAGATATGTATATGCATTTCAAAAGTGCGTATTCACTTCTTTACTCTTATTCTTCCCTATGGTGTCGTTTTTAAAAGAGATTGGATATGTTTTGGAATTTATGCGAACTCATTTTAAAAGTGCGTTTTGCCTTCGTTACTCACTATCTTTCCCTTGGACGTCGAATTTAGAGACTAATGCATATACATTTTCATATGCAAATGTATTTTAAAAATAACGTTTTTAATACCTAAGTTCAAGGCGTCGAATTTCAAATGGATTGCATATGCAAATACACTCTTTTACAAAAACGTTTTTATTCTTTCCTTTGAGGCGTCAATGTTAAAAGTAATTGCATATGTTAAAAGGCTGTGCGAAGACCATTCTAAACAACGTTTTTAAAATCTCTTCTTCGGCGTCGATTTTGATGGAGATTACATATGAATATTTGCTTTCAAACTTGTGTTTCCAGCCTTAAAGCTTTGGCGTTGATTTATGGAGGAGTTACATATGTTAAAAGGCATATGTAATAGCTTTTCTAAACAGCGTTTTTAATGCTATCTTCTAGGCGTCAATCTTGAAGGGTTTCACATACATGTATTTGCATTCAAATATGTGTTCTCAGCTTTAAGGCGTCGATTTTGGTTTGCATTACATATGTTGTTTAGCATACACAGCATATGTATTTTCATCAAAACAGTCCGCCCTTGGCTATTCTCCCTTCAAAAAACGTCTTATGGATGAAGAGTTTAAGCATTTTCAATCATTTTCTCAGCCTATGAACCGATTTTGGTAAGTTATTTGTTCTTTTTATGAATTTATTTTGCCATTTTTGGTTGGATTTATGCCCTAGACGCCGTTTTTCTTCCTCATTGCATATACAAGAGAAATGGTCAAACGGTTGTTGTTTCTTGGCATTTTATTTCTCATTCTTCCCCACTTGGCTGTATATGCTTATTGACTATCCAAATTTAAGGGAGAGAGACTAGGAATGTGATCTATTTATACTCTTTCTATCCAATCTTTCCTAAATCCGAAAATCTATTGGATTTATTTCAAATTCGGCTCAAGATTTTGAGAGATTTTATCTTGAGGATTGAGGTAATTTCTTCCTTACTCTTTTTCTTGTTTTTTTCCAAAGTTATTTAACTTACATGTAAAGCTTTCATTTTTTATTTACATGTGATTAAATCTATGTCTCTTCTACTTCTGTCTTCTATTCTCAAAGATGCATATGCAAGAGCTTCATCTTTCTTGCATATGCAGTCGGGATTAAAAACCCCATTCTATGACAAAGAAGGAAACAAACCAAATGCAAGTTTACATGTGCTATTTTCCAAATCCACTTGCATAAAGTTGCTATCCCTACCACTGCCATATGACGTCAAACTCATTATGGTGGTCAATTTAACATCTCTTTATAAAATGACATCCCTCCATTCACTTATTATCCTATCCTACATATTTCTCGCTGTCCTCATATGTAATTACCCATGAGAAACTCATTATTGAGTTCTCTTTGAGCTGAAACCAACTCATTTCTCCAAAAATCAGTCATCTCCATACACCTTTTGTCATTCTATGATGAATCCCTCTCAAGAAGACGTTCTCATTTTGTGAGATTTTTATGTCACAGCTGCTCGGTCACATAAAGTTGCTATGTCTGAAGGGATCACACTTGCTAAGGAAAAAGAGAAGAAAAAGATGAAATACCAATATGACTCGTACAACAATTATGTCCCGCCCTCACAAATGATTTCATATTGTGATGAAGTGAACTTTGAAGACTTCCTTCAAAGGGTTGATGTTGCGGTTACAGAGGACATGTTTTCCATCAAACAGAGCAGCATTCATCTTGTCTCTACATTTCTACTGGCTGCCCTTGAGTCAGAGTTCGTACTTGCATGTGCGAAGAACTTCGATCCTACATCCAGAACCATCAAGGACCAAGATGGTAAGACTATCATTAGCCTTGATCTAGAGACTGTGGACAGAATCTTCCAAGTGCCATTGAGTCCACCAAGCAGAAAGCTCTTGACAGATGGAATGAGGACACTCCTTCATGCACAAAATTTATCAATGAAAATTGGCTGCTCAATAAAAGGCCAAATATTGCAAGATGGCCAAAAAGAATCCGACGCACTGAATTCAAGGAGGAGATCAATGACCTTATCATCTTATTCAGCCGTCTAGCAGGGTTAAAGACATCAAACATCTTTGAGCCCTAGATGTACAAATACATTTCTCTTATTGTCCGGTCTAAGAAAAAGATATTCTGGGGAGAAATGATCAGTGATATGTTGTGTGCGCAACTTTCCCAAGTTGTCAGCACTTGTACTTTTTACATGAATTCATATCTTGTGTATATCGCTCTCTCTTGGATCTTTCTCTGGACTATCCACTAAAGGGGATAGATCATTGGTTCCTATATGGGAGTATTTTCCTCAGCTCGTGTTGAAGGCTAGTCACTCTCATTACGTAGAGTACAGGATGTTTTCTATGGACATTTCATGTGCTTGTTTGATAAAAGTCTTCCTAACAAGCGTGTATCAGATGAGGCATGGGTTAAGGTAAATGAGTATGGCTGCCTATTTCTTCAATTCCCTAGTTTCACTTACATGTGGGTGGGCTACTTCAAAGGTGAACCACATACACTCCCGAGGTATCCTACAGATAAGATTATACTTATGGAGTTGGCTAGGCAACTCATGTCTGTTCAAATACACCAGAATACATTACACAGACCGGGTGTGGGGATTTGTTCACGAAATCCATTGAAGATTGGGGATACTCCATAGATACAGTCCCGAAAGCCAAAAACATGGAGTATGAGCTTCAAAGGATCACCTTGAAGAAGTTCATGGCTAGGAGTCATTTCGACTGGCGAGGGCTCAATGACAAGATGAGAAGGCAGTTTGTACATGTGTACAGGTTAGAGGACATATGGATTGATCTCCGCACTGAGGCAGATATACGGAGGATTGATTACTGCCGCCTATCTATCAAGCAGATTATTGACTTCAATCTTGCAGACATTCCTCTGGGGGTTGAAGATGATGGTAACATTCTTGATCGTGATTATACTCGTAATCATGTTGAGGATTTGCCTGTTTTGTCTCCTTCCTAGTCAGGAAAAGAGAGTGTTTCTGTTTGGGATCATTTTCAGTTCATTCTTGCAAATACCAACATCTCGTTAAAAAGAAGAGGACTGAAAAGTATCAAGATAAGAGCGGGAAAAGATTTTGATCATGGTGGCCCAGTTGGTAAGAGATCAAAAATCAAAGGAAGGACTAAAGATGGTGCATCTTCTTCAGCATCTGATCCTATCATTCCCATCATATCTACTCTTCCTAAGCTTACCATTAAGGGAGGCAAGGACACTGGAAGAGTTCTTGAGGTCAAAAGCACAGAACCTGAAAAGGTTCAAATTGTGTCCAGTGATGATGAGATGCCTGATTCACCTAAGGTATCTTCACCTGATGTACCTCCTCCTGTGAACATTTCAGTCACCACTATGATTTCTGATTCTGCTCCTGTGTCAGACGAGTCTCCTGACTCACCTTTGGGTACAGCTGCAGATGAATTTACTACAGAGCAAGTTCCTCCTATAGATTCAGTTTTGGTGACACCTGCCTTGCCTATCTCATCAGTTGGCCCTATTGTTATACAGGAGGATTCTTAGCACAGTTTTGAGAGTGTGTTTGATGCATACTTTATGACCATTCCTTCTGTGGCCATCTCTTCCATGACAGTGCTAGACACCACTTCAGTGCAGATGGAGCAGTTCGTGTCTGAGGTTACTCATGGAAGTCCCACTCCTATGGCGATCTTAACAGAGGCTCCTCCTCTTGTAACTACAGTTGCACAGGTGGATCCAGTTACTACTCTGGCCATTACATCTACAGAAGCAACATCTTCTTCTTTCTCTTTACCTTCTTGGCTCAGTGCATAACATAGAAGAGAAAGAAAGAAGAGATTCCTTTGGAGGGCTTTGATTTCAAACAAGTTTCTAAGCCGAGAGCTCCAAAGAACAAGGATAAGACAGTGTCAAGGATCGTGGTGGAAGACAAAGCCAAGTACGCTGAAATTTCTGAATCTTTGCTTGATAGATCTACAGAAGATGGGTAGCCCTCTGATTATAAAATCACAAGGGTGGAACTTGGTAAGCAGACACGTTTGA
Organism: Chamaecyparis obtusa; assembly: GCA_027943335.1. Lineage (NCBI taxonomy): Eukaryota > Viridiplantae > Streptophyta > Pinopsida > Cupressales > Cupressaceae > Chamaecyparis > Chamaecyparis obtusa. The sequence goes on along the minus strand of BSBK01006608.1, from coordinate 505,589 downwards.
GTTGTCAACAAGATGCTCAGGATGTTGTTGCTCAGCTTACACAGAGGAATGACAAGCTATGGGGGAAGAAGAACAAGCTGAAGGAGGAGAATGCACGCCTTCTTGGAGTTATAGACATGATGAATAATTCCCAAAACGCTGCTCCTATTTAAGTGTAATGCCCCGAAGGTTATGAGAATTGTCACAAAAAGGCAAAAGCAGTTGATGAGTGGTGTGCATAAATGGAGACGCAAGGCATGCAAGTGATTGGAGACTCATATAAGGTCTTGAGGCATATACGCATGACTGTTAATGAAATAAGGGAAGTTATTTCATCTTTTCACCAACAGCTGAAAGTTCTGAATGAGGATCTGAATGTGTGGAGGACTATGCAGGACTTTGATCGCAAGAGGTTGTGCCAATTTGAGATCATCTCTTCTGTTGACACATATCTCGAGTCTCTTGATTTGATGATCAATAAGGAGAGAGTCTTGAGTGAGTTGGTCACAGACTTACAATCAGTTTTGATCTCATGGAATCGGTGAGGATTTAACCGATCCAGAAACAGTAGCAGCCGACCACTACGAAAAGAAAAGAGTAGAAATACTCCACAAATAGGTTGATGATATCAAAGTCAATGTGACAACCAACCTGCGAATCCTCCAACAGCAGCTTCAAGAGGCAAAAGGTCTGATGTGCAGAACCTCAAACTTTGAATTATTTTTGCAAGATCTAACAGAGAAGTCTGTTAAGACCACAGAGGACATCAAAGCTTTATCTTCCCAGTTTAATATACAGAATAAATCTGCAATACATTATAGCAAAGAAATGACAAGTTTGGCTCTTGTCAAAAGGAAGACTACAGAAGAGGAAAGTAAGAGAATCCAAGATATTATTGGATTTCAAATGTTTCTCACCCCAACATTTGACTCAATGCAGCGCATTGCTACTACAACAGAAGCTCTGATAAATGAACCGGATTACAAAACTATCGAAGATATGGAAAACATAACTGTTTCCCTCACCACAGCTCTCAAGAATATTGAACAAATAACCAGTCAATGGGCACCTTTCCTTCACTCGGCCAAAACAATTTACAAGGATATCTTCACCAAACTACAAATGTGAAGTGAAGTAAAACCCTTTGTCCTCTGGAGGCAAAAAGGGGAATAAAGTAGCAAGATAGAGAGTGAACAGAAGGAGAACAAAAGAACACAAGGAGAACAGAGGAGAAACGAAAAAAACAAAACAAAACAAAACAAAAGGAGAGAACACCGAAGCACTTAGACAGGGGAAGTATTTAGACAGTGCAGAACTTTCAGTCAGGGGAAGTCCGGAACAAGGGAAGCAGTGTTCTATCGATACAAGGCACTGTGATCAGTAAGTGAGTGAAGTTTGTGTATAGTTTTGCCACCAATGACAAAGGGGAAGATTGTTAACAATTCAAGTTGTCATTAGTATACAACATCCACAAACACTATGCACCGGTAGATAAAGAACACCGGTAGACCGAGCTAAGATCACGCACCAGTCTCAGTATGCATAAGTTGAACCGGATATAAGGTTATACTGGTCTAAATCGGCATAACGATCCGCACCAAATTTAGTGGATCATCTTGTGTTAAAAGTAGGATTATATGGGACATCCACCGCATAGAAGTGGAGTTAGCTTTAATCATGCGGATGTTTTGCAAGGTAAACTCCAGATCAGAGCGCATAGTTCCTTTGTTGATTGCATGATTTATTGCGGAGTTTGCAGCCTTGCGGTTCCATGAGTTAAGAGTCTCATTACGGCAAACTCTCATATAAATATAAGTCATAGGACGCAAAGAAAGTTGTTGATTATGAGTGATTGTATGGAAGAAGGAAGAGACATCTTCTAAGAGAAGAGCTGCAGACACAGAGGTAGCAGAGATCAACAGCCAGGCAACCAGAGAAGAGGTATGATCTAATCAGACATTCAGTGTCATAATAGATCATCAATTCTATTAGAAGTAGAAGCATATTCAAATCTCTTTATTACGGTGGACCTAATCGGTTCATTGTAAGAATCCCCTAACAGGGTAACATCTTGTTGATGTTCAAAGTCCTGTAACCAGGCAGCTCCTAACAGGGTTTAGATTTTAACAGATCTCTTGTAAAATCCCCTAACCGGGTAGCACCTTAACCAGTGCTTTGTAAGCTCCTAATAGGGCGCCTTCATTTTGAAGTAGTGAAGTTGTGAGCTCTGTCTCACCGTGCTTTTTCCCTTATAAGCAATGGTTTCCACGTATAAATACTTGTAGTGATCTGTGTTATTCTGTTTATACTTTTGAATGACTGTTATATTCTGCTTATCAATTAAGTTTAAGAGGTTCAGAATTAAAAAGTATAATAGCGAGTATTTACTCATTCACCCCCCCTTTCAGTAACCGGTAAGTATTAACAATTGGTATCAGAGCCAAGTTCTCTCTGCTTCTAAGCCTAACAGTTGGAGACAAAGATCATGGAGGTTTACCGGTATCAAAAGCAGCTAGAGGAAGCCAACGACATCATCACCTCTCTGGAAAACAGATTGAGGAGATCACTTGCAAAAAGAAAGGAACTAGCGCAGCAGCTGAATGAGAGCAATGAAACCATCGATGAACTCTTTGGGCAGAGTGGATCTGATGAAGCTGAGGAGGCAGTATCTGAACTCATAGAAAGGAATCAGATCCTGACCGATGAGATCTCTAATCTCAAAAGAGAACAAGAAGACAATGCCTTGAGGATGACCGAACTAATCGAGAAAAAGAGAAAAGCTGAACACGAAAGAAATTCGGCAATCAAGTCTCTGTTAGCCTATGAGAAAGAAAGGGACCGGGCAGTGGAGGCCATAAGGGCAAATGAACTTATCATTCTACAACTTCAAGAAGACATGCAGAGTGTCACCCAAGAAAATGCCCACATGCAAAAAGGCTGGCATGACAGGAATGAAGCATGCAATAGATTGTCTCAAGAATTGCATCAACTAAGGGAGCAGATGAACGAACTTGAAGAGACAAATGAAATACTGAGAAGATACAATGAAAGTTCAACTAAGCTTGATGAGCAACTCAAAGGTCAAAGAAGATACAAAGATCAAACCGGTCTTGGTTTCACTGGTGAAAATGCAAAAAGGAACGGTGAGCCCTCTAAGGCAAAAGCAATCAAGAAGGATAAGATGAAATCGCTGATGCAAAAAGGTAAGAATTTCCCTAACACATCTTGCAATCACTGTGGGAAATCGGGTCATAAGACTAACAACTGCAGGAATGCACCGGTAAAGACCACCAATAGCTACTGCAAGAACTATAAAAAGGGCCACAAGACCAATGAGTGTTGGTCCAGTCCCACATCTGTGTCCAACAACAGCAAGGGAAGCTTCAGAGGATACTGCTATGCATGTAATAAATTTGGGCACAAAGCACAAGAATGCAGATCCAAGACAATGGCATTCAGATCCCCAAAACCAATACTCAACAAAAGAAACAAGAACCTGAGTACAGTAAACCGTGGATTACACAACTACAACGGCTCACGCAACAAGTCAACTGACACGAAAAGAATGAACTCATGGAAAGCAATTGGAGTAATCTGCTATCACTGCAACAAAGTGGGACACAAAGCCAAAGAACAAAAACTGGTCATCCGAGAAAAAGAAGGAACCGATTAAATCTAAAGAGAAGATCAACAAGGAAGAAAAGACTAAGAGAATGGTCAAACAGATTTGGTTCGTAAAAGAATCAAAGATCTCCGTTGAAGAACAGACAGAGGAAAAATCACCATTTGCTAATGGTGATATTTCTTCGGCAAACTAAACCATGAGGGTTTAGAGGGAACCAGTAGATCCACTACCGTTCCCGGTATGACTGATGAGAGTCAGACTCATTCAGTCTACAAGATTAACCAGTAAGGGAAGATTAAAATCAACCGACTGGCAAAACGGAAGGAAAAAGTAGGTAAAACATTTATTACTATAGCCGTTTAACAAATAGTTACCGTTTGGTAATTACTGTTATATCCTAACCCTATAAAAGAAAGGGAAATTACTCGCAAGTTTTCACTTTTCTTACTTTGCGATTTAGGAATTCTTGTGCTAAGTGTTATTCTCATGCTTTGATCACTGAGAAATTACTATTTGTGAATTTCCGGTTAGTAAGAATGGCTTCATCTTCCGCTACCGTGAAGTTGATCAAAGGAGATCTAGTGAACAAACCTGCTTACAACATCTTGCCTATGCAGAACAGAGAAAACGACATGGCCGGTGCTCTCTCTTCCATACCAACAGGAGTCCTCTTGACCGAGGATGTTACAACGTTCATTCACGCCAGACAGGAAGAACTCAGAGAAACCTTTATTCAAGGAGAGTGTGTCATTATGTGAAGAAGGGAAACTGCTCGACAAATATGCCAATCTGGTATCCTCCGGTCTAATAAATGGCGTTTGCTACCCTGCAATCTTCCGGGAGGACCAAGTTAGACTGGTGCTGAGCCGTCTTCATGAACCAGGATTTTGGCTCAACAAAGGTGAATGTCACGAGATCCCCAATGAGGATCTCGATAGAGTGACCAGGTACAGTGACAAAGGGGAAGCGATAACCTTGCGCACCATCTCCAATTCTGTCGTCAATAAGCTGACCAAGTCAAAGCCCGATGGTTGACTTATGACTATAAACGACATTGAAGATGAAGGGGTACGTTTCGCGTTTGTTGTTATCGGGTATAAAGTCTATCAGTCAAGCAACCTAAACAGCATACCAGGTGGTGCAATTCATGCTGCACATTGCATTATGCACGAAAATGTCCAATACGACATTTGTACAATGCTTCGAAGTCAAATCTTTGAAAATATGAAAAAGCTTGGAGTTGTGAAGAAGAAATCTATGAAGTATGGAACCCTTCTGATGTGCTTATACTTTTTCTACCTGGATTTCTTCCCAGGTTTCGAAAAAGTGAATTGGAGAACGACAAACCGATCATGCATCAAATCACTGAAATGGTAAATAAACAGGGAGACCAGTTTAGCAATGCTATGACCAAACATTTCGAAGCCTTTCAACTAGAGATGTACGAGAGGGAAAGAATTCGGTCAGCAATTGTTGAACATTACAAGGATGAGGTATGTTTCCTGGTCACCACCGACAACTGCATTATTCAAGCAGTTGAATCAAGAGATGCATATGCTCCTGAGCTGGGTTACGAGATCTCAGTCAAAGTTGCGAAGGCATATGCTGAGGCATTAAATGATGCAAATTTGGATCTTGGTGCTATTCGGTTCAGCACGTACACTGAACTTCTTTATAATCTGTCGAAAAGGGCACTGATCAAAATTGGCTATAAGAGGACGCCTCCACCAAGAAAGAAACCGGTGACAGAACCACCCAAAGGCCGAAGGAAGAAAGAAGAACTGGCACCCAGCATCCAAGAGGAAGAACAAGAAGAAACAGACACTGAAGTCGCAGTTCCTCTGATTAGGAAGAAGAAGACTGAAAAAGTATCAAAGGAGGATCCACCTAGACGAGCCAAGCCCACAATTGACGAAATTGTGAAAGGATTGAAGAAGGATAGAAATCTAGGCTCTGTAAGAAGAAGATATGACTTAAGCAGTGATGAAGACAAGGACAAACTTGAGGATGCAGTAGCATTCTGCCTCCACAAATTCAATCTTCATCCCGGTGGACTTCGCACTACTCTACCGGAACAACTTCTACAGAATATTGAGGCTCGGTGGAAAGCCTTAGAAGAAAGAGAAAAGGAGGAGAGGATATGGGCTCTTCTGGAGGTTCAAAAACACCTTACTCTGGACGAGGCAACAGAACAGGCTGAACTGCATCAAAAAACTTTTGCAACTAAAAGAAGGATAGGCCTAGTGCTTATTGGAGAAATTGGGAAGGTACACAATGAGGAAGTCGCACTATGTGAAATGTCCCCGTTTTTCAGACTTCGGGATTAGCTTGGTTTGGCGACCCTCGCAAGCTAATCAGGCGTTCAGAGGGGGTCAGATTGTGGAGTCAATGTTGGGACTCCATTCTGGAGGTTTAGTTTATCATATCTGCTCTTCGTTCGGGTCAATTTGGTCGACTTACTATTTTTAGTAAGTGGTATTTTGGGTATGGCCTGGATTAGCAGGGTGTCTGCACGAAGCGTCAGATGTTTCAGGATTGAGTCTCAGGGAATCTCCAGTTTGAGAGATTTACTATTTTTAGTAAGTCTATTTTTAACAGCTGGCTATTTTTGGCAGTGGGTTATTTCCGATAGGGCAGTTGGTGTTTGAGGCTCTGGCGTCGGAAATGAGTTTGTTTCTGTCAGCAGAATTCAGAGGCTTTGGTTTTTAAAGTTATCGTTATTAAATTAAATTATTTTAATTTAATACCTTTAATACTTTATAACTTTAATGTTATAAAGTGAAAAGGGCATTTAAAAGCCTTTTTAATGAAAAAAGTGAAATTGTGCTTTTTTCGAAAAAGCTATATATTCTACTCGAAAAAGCACTTTCATTCATTCATTGTTGATTTGATAAAATTTATAAAGTCTCTTGGCTGTGAGAAACCGGCTAGGGTTTTGAGGACTGATTCCTCTTCTGGCAATTTGAGCCATCACAGATTGGTGGTGAATTTTGCAGCTGCTGATTCTGAATTAAATTCAGTGTTGATGTATACTGGATTTATGTGAAATTTATTCTACAGGATGAAGTTATTCTGGTGAAGTTTTTATTAATTCTATAGGCAAGATTGAATTGTTCTCAAGAAATTCAATTTGTATTTGCTAAGGTCTGAATTTGTATTGGGAAATCTGCATATCATTATTTGTTGAGGCTGCAATTATTACTAGGCGTTAGAGATAAATTCAAGGAGCTATATGTTTTTATCAATGCCATATTATAGTTGAGGAGTTACGGCAGGTTCAGAGTGTGTGGGAAGTGAGAAGAATTCATATCTTCTAACTTATGGCTAGCAGAGAGGACATCTCCCTTCCTTGCGTCAAGGGAAATCAGAATTGAGATGCTGCGTCATTGTATAGGAAACGTGCCTTTGTGAGGTTGTTGCATCCCTACACTTGGCTGCGTGAAGGATAATTAAAGTTTGCTGGAGTCCTGGACCAATCTGAGGTTGCGTTTTGGCCAAGTCAAGGATGCTGACAGAGTTATTAAGTGCTGGCTTCAATTTCAACAACATGTGAGTGCTGGCGTCAATTTCATTGGGGTTGCAAACTGTTCTCAACAACAGCCATACTATTTCAAAGGTGCGCAGTTTTTAAATGAATGCTTGTATTCGGTATTAAATGTGATAATTGTTTATATATGATATTTCTGTAGTAAATTCAGTGGCGGATTAAGATAATATATTTTTGTAGCAAATATATTTAAGATAAAAGCTAGTTGTTATGAAGAGCCAGCCAGGGTTCTTCACAATGGTATCAGAGTTATTTTCCTGCCATCCTGTGGGGTTTGGAGTCATTTTTATTCAGAAGTTTTTAAAAGTGATCAGTACTTCTATTTTCTCTAGCCATGGATAAATACAGGAGATCCAGTTTCGGAAGTCGTCATAGCAGTAAGGGAAATAGAGAGGAATTAAATGCTTTAGTAGAAAGCGTGGAGAGACTTAGACTGCATCAATAGAGATTAGCAAAGAGTTTGTTGGATCCAATTACAGTAGACAGGGCAGCGAGATATATGGTCTCTGTCTTTAGAAGGCCGACATCGAGTTTGCAGGGGAGAAGGCTAGAGTTTTCTCCGACAATAGTCCATGATGCTAATGTTCCTACATTTAGTTCAGCACTTGCTATTCCCATCCGCAGTGGTGGTGATGGATTTATTGCATAGGAGCCAGTGGGTGTTACAGTGCCATTGGTTGACAGCAGTGCTGAGCATTACCAGGGTGAGGCTCCCAGAGCAGTCACTACAGATTGTACAGAGTCAGATGATGTTGCAGTTATCACTGAGGGTTCAAACTTTTTCATGGAGGGAGTTATTATTGGAGATGTCTATGTCAGCTGTAGTAGTGCCGCTTCAGTTCAGGAGGCAGTTGCTTCCTCAGTTGGGACCGAGGCATGTACGGAGTCTCCCAATGGTGAGGTTGGTGATCTGGGCATTACAGCGGGGTCATTTGATGACAGTTCGTGCTCCAGCATTATTGGTGCATAGCCTAACGTTGAGTCATGTGTGCAGAGTCACGTGTCAGCAATTGAGATTTCAACAGGAGATGTGGGAGTTGATAGTTTAGACACATCTGATAACACTTTTGAGGATGCTGTGAGTTGCATTGGAGATGACACTCCCTGTGAGTTGTTGGGTGATGACTGCGAAGAGCGTATGAGCTCTGACAGCTTAGAGATTTATGATAACAGTCGCAGTGTGGGATCAGTACAGGTGATAGTGGTTTTCTCCTGTGTTGATGATGTGAGCATGGAGCTTCCTAGTGATGACACTCAAGATGGGAGTGTTGCAGTTGATTTGGACGACGTAGTTTCATGCCATAGTTCAGTTGATTCACATGACAACATTGAGTCGTGTATGCAGCCAGAGTTAGTAGAGGAGATGCAGATAGATGATGTGTACACTGGCATTGCAAATATCTCCAATGCTGAGAGCGAGGATGATGAGTGCTGTAGTATTTCTGGCTTTCTATATCTGACTTTGGGTGTAGATTCAACGTTGTCATATGGTGGTGGTGGGTTCCAGGATTTTGTGTTACAGGGACTCACAGATGAGGACATGGAAGCTTATGAGTGGCAGGAGTTTATTACAGCCAGGGCTTCCACTTTTAGAGACAGAGTTACTTCTTCGGTAACTCATGAAAATGTGTCTCGGGATCTGGACTATCAGATGGTTGTAGAGAACGAGGTAGCTGGAGATTGTGTTGAGTCAGATTCAGCAGTAGCTTCCTCGGGGTTAGATGAGGACGTGTCTAATGCCTGTACTCAGTTTGTTGATGTGTACTCAGATGAAAGTACACAGAGAGACGGTGATCTTGAGGGGAGTTTGTTGGATACAGCTTCCTCTCATAGTGTAGACAGTGCGTCTGAGGTTGTTCATAGGAGGCCTGTTGTGCAGAGTCATCATGTGACTAGCCAGTTGCGAGTTGGTGAGAGAGATATTACTTCTACTCTCGAGCATTTTGTTGCCGCTCGTCAGTTGTTGGCTGTTTATGGTTGGGGTGCTCCTATGACAGATGAGTCCAGCGATGGTTACCTCTCATTGACAGAGATTCATTCGTTGCGTGAGGCTGTCAAGATTTTGAGACAGAATTACTTACAAATGGTAGCCGACCGAGATCACCTAGTGGAGTGGGGGAGTACAGCTTATGAGGCACTGATGGATAGAGAGGAGGAGGTGAGTGAGCTTACCCAGGAGCTCACAACGACTACTGTGGTGTTAGAGGACACTCAGCGGGCTCTTTAGGAGTCGCAGATCCAGTTAGAGGAGGTGACCATGGAGTTGGAGCATATACGGTCCACACCAGCCCCAGACCCAGTTCGATTGCACATTGAGGTGGTTGGTGGTGAGTTTGCTCCTATAGTTGGTGTTGAGGAACATGATGTTGTGGTAGACACATCTGTTTAGGATATGGGAGCACTTAGTATGGTTGAGGTAGGAGTACCAGTGGAGTCGAGCTCTCAGGTTGATTGGCTTCCCTTAGCTGGGAGTGAATCCATTTCATCATCTCACATAGCTGATAGCATGGGACAGTTGGTTGTGCCACAATTTCAAAGGGATCAGCTGTGGATTGCGGGGGAGCATGTTGACGCTTCCACGTATAATTTCTACTGGACCGAGTCTTTTATGGAGTATTTACTTGAGAGTGCAGATGTTTGACAGGATTCTTATAGAGTGTCTGAGGGTACTCTCATCTGAGGCTCTTGTGTTATTTATAGGTTGGTTGGGAAGATTGTGGAGACTCTTTCTAGTATGCTTCCCCATAGGGATTTCGAGGTTGGGTTTGTTGAGAGGATTGCTCAGGTACCTACCCAGCCTACAATTATTCGGAGTCAGAGATTGGAGCCATCTCTTGATTCCCAGTTTGGTAATGATGAGCCATTGACAGAGATTGGTGCTTCTTACCGGCATTATACGGTGGGGTATGCTCATCATTTTTCTTTTGACCCACAGGTGGAAGATTTGATCTCACGCAGGGGTAAACCGGCTCTAGTATCCTACCATCCATTATGGGATGGATTACCACCATCGTTTGCGGATGGATTTGGCAGTTGCAAGTTAGATTACTTGCAGTATCCACACACCCAGGACAGTTTATCAAAGGTTAGAGTTTGTAACAGTGATTCAGGCACATTTGGTCACTGTTGTTTTCCCAGTGCAGTTGGGTGTGAGTGCTGGATAGACAGGGACTCAGGTTTTGACAGAGTTGTTATTTCAGATGGGTTGAGTTCTGTTGGGTTGTTTTTAGCATCGACATCTACAGTTGGTTTACAGATGTTGTTTTCAGTGGTGTCTGTTCTGTTGATGTTGGTTCTTTCTTCACAAAAGTTTGGTGGGGATTGGGACATTACTTGTGACCATCCTTGGGATCCGGGTGGTTTATGATGCTGCTTATTTTCCCTGATTGCTTGAGGACAAGCAATCTTGGGAAGGGAGGACTGTAATGTCCCCGTTTTTTCGACTTCGGGATTAGCTTGGTTTGGCAACCCTCGCAAGCTAATCAGGCGTTCAGAGGGGGTCAGATTGTGGAGTCAGTGTTGGGACTCCATTCTGGAGGTTTAGTTTATCATATTTGCTCTTCGTTCGGGTCAATTTGGTCGACTTACTATTTTTAGTAAGTGGTATTTTGGGTATGGCCTAGATTAGCAGGGTGTCTGCACGAAGCATTAGATGTTTCAGGATTGAGTCTCAGGAAATCTCCAGTTTGAGAGACTATTTTTAGTAAGTCTATTTTTAGCAGCTGGCTATTTTTGGCAGTGGGTTATTTCTGGCAGGGTAGTTGGTGTTTGAGGCTCTGGTGTCGGAAATGAGTTTGTTTCTGTCAACAGAATTCAGAGGCTTTGGTTTTTTTCAAAGTTATCGTTATTAAATTAAATTATTTTAATTTAATAACTTTAATACTTGATAACTTTAATGTTATAAAGTGAAGAGGTCATTTAAAAGCCTTTTTAATGAAAAAAGTGAAATTGTGCTTTTTCCGAAAAACCTATATATTCTACTCGAAAAGGCACTTTCATTCATTCATTGTTGATTTGATAAAATTTATAGTCTCTTGGCTGTGAGAAACCGGCTAGGGTTTTGAGAACTGATTCCTCTTCTGGCAATTTGAGCCATCATAGATTGGTGGTGAATTTTGCAGCTGCTGATTCTGAGTTAAATTCAGTGTTGATGTATACTAGATTTATGTGAAATTTATTCTATAGGCTGAAGTTATTCTGGTGAAGTTTTTATTAATTCTACAGGCAAGATTGAATTGTTCTCAAGAAATTCAATTTGTATTTGCTGAGGTCTGAATTTGTATTGGGAAATCTGCATATCATTATTTGTTGAGGCTGCAATTATTACTAGGTGTCAGAGATAAATTCAAGGAGTTGTATGTTTCTATCAATGCCATATTATAGTTGAGGAGTTACGGCAGGTTCAAAGTGTGTGGGAAGTGAGAAGAATTCATATCTTCTAACTTATGGCTAGCAGAGAGGACATCTCCCTTCCTTGCGTCAAGGGAAATCAGAATTGAGATGCTGCGTCATTGTATAGGAAACGTGCCTTTGTGAGGTTGCTGCATCCCTACACTTGGCTGCGTGAAGGATAATTAAAGTTTGCTGGAGTCCTGGACCAATCTGAGGTTGCGTTTTGGCCAAGTCAAGGATGTTGACAGAGTTATTAAGTGATAGCTTCAATTTCAACAGCATGTGAGTGCTAGAGTCAATTTCATTGGGGTTGCAAACTGTTCTCAACAGCAGCCATACTATTTCAAAGGTGCGCAGTTTTTAAATGAATGCTTGTATTCGGTATTAAATGTGATAATTGTTTATATATGATATTTCTGTAGTAAATTCAGTGGCGGATTAATGATTTGATATTTAATCTGGGAGTGAAAAATTAGAAATGTATCATTGAAATTACACATTTGATATTCTTTAATTTCTATACATTCTGATAGAAATTTAGAAGTGCAAATATATTTAATATAAAAGCTAGTTGTTATGAAGAGCCAGCCAGGGTTCTTCACACTATGGACCAAACTTCTTCAGACCCAGCAACAAGCAGAACAAGAAGCAGCACAAAGAACAATAGCCAAACCAGCACTTGACATCGGTAAGGGGAAAAGAGTACTTGGAGAAAAAGCACCGGTACTAGTGGACTTAACCAAGGAACAAGCAACGAATCCAACTGTTCTCATCTCACCAAGCAAAGGTAACATTCAGCCTATGCATGTTGATGATTTAATAACTGAAGTTATGGACTTTGGGGAATTGGACAATGCAGCTAAATGGTATAGTGTACTAAATGAAGAAGACAAACAAAAGCTGATTATTGGGATTGTAGAGACCTTCATGGATTATAATAGGACCTCAAGGTACTACAGGTCTAAGTTCCCACCGGAACTAAACAACAGGCTACAAGAAAAATGGAAAACGGGTCTAGGTCTAAACACCAGAATCACTAGAGACACTACTTAAGGTTCGACTTGGTTTTAGTGAAGACCAAATCATAGATTTTGAAGGCCTTGTTTTGTGATCTTCTATCGAACCAGCGTTTCACTACCCCTTGATGTTTTGCAAACTTTTCTAGGGCTTCATCTCTCTTTTCATCTAATTGCATCAATTGAGTCAACCTGGCTTGGACTCGGTCTTCGTTTTCATCATAATATTCTTGGATAAACTTCAAAGTTGGGATTTTCAGTTGAATAGGGAACACGGGATCCTGTCCATAAACTAGATGGTAAGGAGAAATTCCTATGGACTCTTTAACTCTTGTTCTATTTGCCCACAAAGTATATCTCAGTTGAGTGTGCCAATCCCTTGGGTTCCTATCCCAAAGTTTTCTAATCACAGTCAAAAGTTTCTTGTTTGTAGATTCAGCTAGGCCATTTCCCTGGGGATAGTATCCTAATGAAAATTTTAAAACAATCCCATGATCAAAAGCCCAATTATGAAACTTCAAGGAAATGAAAGCAGAACCATTATCACATACAAAAGTAGGACATCCAAACCTTGTAGTGATCCTTTCCTCTAAGAACTTAATGACGATTTCAGCAATGCAATTCTTAAAAGCTTGAGCTTCTGACCACCGAGTACAATAGTTAGTTGCGGTTAGAATATACCTGTGTTGTGCTGAGGAAGGTGGGTTGATGGGACCAATGAAATCAAGTCCCCACATTGCGAAAGGTCTCACCTCAGTGACTGGTTGTAAAGGCATGGCAGGGGTCCTCTCCCTCTTTGCCGAAGTTTGGCAAATATGACAAGTCTTCACATGTTCATGAGTGTCTTTGAATAGGGTTGGCCAATAATATCCTGCTCTTAGTATCCAATGCGCTGTGGCCAAATCTGATCCGTGTCCAATTCCCCACTTATCATGAAAGTGTTCCAAAATATTTCTAGCTTCTTCCTTCCCAACACATCTTAAATATATTCCCTCATGATTTTGTTTATACAACACTGCTCCTTGTAACATATACCTCTTACTCTTGAACTTCAATGCCCCCTTTTGTACTGGATTCAAATGTGATGGGCATCGGTGATTTAACAAATAATTAACAATGTCCCGGTACCATTCATCAGGACGCACATCCTCCAACTCAAATACTTGTTGAACAAGTCCAGGTCCCTCTGACACCATTGTTTGTGCCAGCTGCTGACCTCTGACCAACTTCATTGGTTGAATTTCTACATCATATTCCTGGATAGTGGCGACCCACTTTCCTCTTCTTTCCCCAAGTTCACTTTGCATTAAAAGGGTCTTCACCGCTATGTCGAGTACTATTGCATATACTTTACTTCTCAAGATGTAGTGCCTGAATTTCTTCATTGCCTTCACCAAGGCATAAGCTTGTTTCTCCACATTTGAGTAGTTCAATTCGGCTTCTCGAAAAGGTGCACTCATGAATGCAATCGGATGCTCTTCACCTTCTTCATTTTTCTGTGTTAAGATGGCTGCACAGGCATGATCAGAGGCAAAAGAATATATGTTGAATGGCCTCTCATAATCTGGACTCACTAAGACTGGTGCATTAACAATAGCTTGTTTTATCTCTTCAAAGGCTTTCTTCGCTGCTCGAGTCCAATCCATCTTTGCATCCTTTTTCAGCATGTCATTCATTGGCTTTACTATCTCTACAAATGCTGATATGAACTTTCTTACGAAATTGATCTTTCCAAAGAAAGACTTCAGTTCTTTCTTGCTAGCTGGTAAACCAAGCTTAGAGATAGCCTCCACTCTCTCTGGATCTATCATGATTCCTTTCTCTAAAATAACATGTCCCAAAAGTTTTCCTTCAATCACTCCAAACATACACTTCTTTGGATTCAAAGAAACTCCAAATTTCCTACATCTCATGAAAACTTTCCTCAAATCCAAAATGTGATCCTCTCTATTTTTCGAAAATACTGTGATATCATCCATGTAGATGATGATACACTTATCTTTTAAATCCTTGAAGGCATAATCCATGGCCCTCTGAAATGTTGCACCAGCGTTAATTAGGCCAAAAGGCATCCTCCTGTATGCAAACATTCCCCACTTTGTGGTAAAAGCTGTCTTCAATCTATCTTCTTCTTCTACTATCACTTGGTTATACCCTGAATAGCCATCCATGAATGTCATCATTTGTGCTCCATTTACCACTTACAAAACTTCATCCAATGATGGCAATGGGTAATTGTCTTTCTCTGATGCTCTATTCAGGTTTCTGAAATCAACACATAACCTTATCTCTCCATTTTTCTTCCTGACTGGAACAAGATTGGCGACCCACGTTGAGTGCCTCACCAGGAAGATGATTCGTGCATTCAACAGCTTCTTCACTTCTTGGAAAATCAATGGCTCCAGCAAAGGATTGACTGGCCTCTGCCGCTGTCTGAATGGCTTACTTCCTTCCTTTAATGGGATCGTGTGTGTGATGATGGAAGGGTCATATGTCTTCAAATCTTCATACCCCCAAGCAATCACATCTGGGAACTCTCTCATCAAACTCAGTATATCAGCTTTCTCCTTGGGTGTACAAACTTTCCCGATGTGGACAATCTTGGGACTATCCTCTGTTCCAATATTCACCTTTTCGCATTCATCACCCCCTGTGGGTTGATATGACACCTTATTATACTGATCCAAGTCAAATATTCTTTCCAATTCAATCATTCCCTTTGGAATGGTATTTGTCTTTAGATTCATTATCTCTTCCAGATTGAGTTCCGCATCTTCATCTATTTCTCCATCAATGATTTGTGCTGTGAAGACATCTGAATTGGTCAAAAATTTGAGGATATGTTTGTCATCTTCGAATACCTGGAAATTCTTGACATTATCTGGTACCGATGGGGTTGACACCAACTCAACTTTAAATTTCTTTAAGCCTTCCAACTTGATTGGTGCCAGTGAGCTTGCAACTTGCGCGAGAGCATTAGCCACCTGATTGTTTGCTCTATAGCTAAACTTGATATTGAAAGCATCGAAGTCCTCTATCAAATCCCACACTCTGTTTCTATATCTTTTCAATCTCTTGTCATGACAAGTAAACTTTTGCTTCACTTGCTCAGTCACCAAATATGAATCCCCAAGCACATGGAGTATTTTAGCACCTTTCTTTATAGCACACAACAAGCCTAGAATCAAAGCCTCATATTCCGCCATGTTGTTTGTGCATGGAAATTGTAATCTATGTGCTGCCAAATATGTTGCCCCTATCGGGCTGACTAATTCAAATCCGGCTCCAGCTCCTTGCTTAGTTTTAGATCCATCAAATCTTAATGTCCATACTCCATCACTTTTTGGTTGGTCCTTTTGTGAATTCTTAGTCTTGTTCAATTCTTCATTCTTCCACACTTCCGAGTTGGGTGGTATGATCCGATTCCTTGCTTCACCCATCTGACTACTTTCTGCTTCATCAACTTGTGGAATATCAATCCTTTGTTTTCCATATTGCTCATCTTGTTTCGAATCCCCTGGGACTCTCATCTCCACTTGTTCTAATGCGACCTTGCATAAAGAGCAGGATAATTCTAAATGATAGGTGTTATGGATCCTACACCAGTTAGGTAGCAACAAGTCTCTCACTGATGTCCTATTACCCAACTCTACACCTTGTTGAACAGTTCTTAACACAAAACTTCTGAAATTCTCAAACATTCCTTCACCCTCGTCGAATGAAGTGTCAGGATCCGACTCAACTAGCATTTCCGTTGACTCCTTTGCTTCACTTATGATATTCAATGTCAACACTCCTACTTTCTTAGGCTTATAGACGCCCATGCCTTTTTTTGCAAACAACACTTCATTTGGTTCCCCATATTCAGTAACTGTCAATCTTAATCTTGGGGTGCTTTCAATCTTGATTTCGTTGGCTAGCCCTCTCCATGGGAGCCACATGTGGGAAAAGTCAGTTGCCATGTATCCATTTAATCTTCTGGACCAATCCCTTCCTAAAATCAAACCATAAGAATTGGCGACATCCACCACTGAAATGTCCACCATATGTTCCATCCTTGGATTAGATGCCAACTGCATATGTATGTTGTGTAATTCACCCACCACTGGGACCTCAGTCTTGTCCAGTTGAGTAACCTTCTTGTTTGATCCCAAAGGAGTGATTCCCAGCCTTCTACAAATGGCCAAAGGCATGACATTACTCGAAGCTCCTGAATCTATCAAACAATTATGGAGAAGCTTTCCAAATATTCTTACTGAGAGCAAGAATGGGGCTGGTTCATCTTTCCCCTGATAAAATACTACTTGTGTCTTATGTACTTGCTTGGGCTTTGTC
The DNA here is from genome assembly GCA_027943335.1 of Chamaecyparis obtusa. Taxonomy (NCBI): domain Eukaryota; kingdom Viridiplantae; phylum Streptophyta; class Pinopsida; order Cupressales; family Cupressaceae; genus Chamaecyparis; species Chamaecyparis obtusa. Next base: position 488,695 of record BSBK01006608.1, on the reverse strand, counting down.
CCGAAATCTGTTGGTTGGACAGCCTCTTCTACTTTCACTGTTTCATTATTCTTTGCTGAATCCCAACTCTCTTGAGTCTGTTGTATCACTGGCGTTGATCCTTGAGCCACAAACCGGCCGAGGCTCTGGTTGTCTGTTGAAATTACTAATGTCTCCATAAGCAACCTCTTGTGTAGAGTTTATCATTTCGTCATATGGAATCCCTTGAGATGAATTTGTTGTCCTCCCACATGGAACATCTTGTATTACATGCACTGGATTAGGAGGAGGCCTTCCTGCTGCATGAGTTGTTTGGGTGGGTGCTGCTGCACTTTGAGTGTGAGGTCCTTGTGACTTGCTATCCTTCAAGCTATTAAGGAAAGTATCCCTAATCTCTGTCACCTTCAATAATTCGAACAAAGGGAGACTAATCTTAATCTTCTTCATCTCCTCTGTCACACTCTATCCAAGTCTCTTCAACTCATCATTATTCACTGAATTGTTCACCATCCTTCCTCTATTAACTTCTTGTGATGTCACAGCACCTTGTGACCCTTGAGCACTTTGATTACTTTGTTGTATACTCTGCTGAGAACTCTGTTGTCCATTACCCTGATTGTGATTCCCTTGTCTATACTCAGGTGCATCCCTTGGAGGATTTGGTACATTACTCGCATTGGGATGTGGAGGAGTATTAAAATTGTTTGGAGGCACCAATGATGTGAAGGGTCCATCATTCCTCTTGTTATTATGATTCCTTTGATAAAACCTTGCATTGCTCACTGGCTGTTGAAATGTCTGATTCCCACCTGTCCCTTGAACTAGAACAGAATCACCCAATGGTGGGAAAGAAAAATCTGACCCATTGATGAACCCATTTTGATCTATCACTTCACTTACTGGTCCATTAGCTGACTCGGGAGGGAATCTCCCTTGATGTTCCTCATAAGTCTCAAACTCTGGTGGAAATGCAACCTCTTCAAAAGTCAAGCACTTTGGATAACTTGGGGATGGAACAATCTCATATCCCGTAACCTTAATCTCTTCCTGATTCATTGATTCATCCACCACTTTCTGAAATAGATTAGATGCTCTTTTGAACTCAGCACATCCTAACTCTGAATGTTGATCAGTCTCATGGAATCTACAATATTGGGACAAGGTAGACTCAGCCAAAAATATTCTCTCCACTGGCCTACTATCTGTTGGAGCCTGACTATCAAGTGGCGACACCACATTTCCATTATTTGGGCTAGTGTTCCATGTTCTCTTCTGACTAGATTGGTTATTGTATCCTTGGTCTTGTGACTGATTACCACCTTGATGGTTGTTGTTTTGATTGTTCCTTTGATAACCACCACCTTGATTATTTCTTTGGTAATCTCCACCTTGATTATTTCTTTGATAATCTCGATCTAGATAGTTTCTTTGGTATCCTCCATCATAGTTATTTCTTTGATATCCTCCTTGATAATTTCCACTCTGATAGTTATTCCCTTGATAACCTCCTTGATTGTTCCTTTGAGTGGACTGGAGTTGATTATTCTGATTCCTCAAATAAGTCACCTCTGTGGACAACTTTTTCACTTGCTCAATCAGATCCTTTATTTCATCCTTCTCCTCTTGTGTTCTTGTAGATGATCTTGCACCTTGCAAATAAACTGGCGTTGATGGTGGTGCTTGAGACAATGGTGGTCCTGGATGTACCACGAGCTGATTTGTACGTGTCTGATATGGAAGCTGTGGGATTGGGTTGTTGGGATATCTATTGCCTTGGGGTTCCAATCCTTGTTGGCCTAACTGCTTCCCTATTTCAATCTCTTTAGCATAAGCTTCATTCAGTGTTGTAGGGCGAGGATTTGCCATCCTTGTGAACATAGCAGTTTGACAGTCTAAGGCACTATAATAAGCTTCTAAAGCACCAGCCTCCGGAATTGTGTAAGGGGCTTGTAGTCTTGTGTACGCCTTATGGAAATGATTGTTGAAGGAACTAATTGACTCTTTATCTTGTCTCCTGATATCCACAAACAATCTATGCAACTCCAATGGTGTGGTGGGCATGCCAAATTTTCCTATAAAAGCATCTCTGAGTTGAATCCATCCCGTTATGGATGACATTGGCAAATTGACAAACCATTAGTAGGGCTCTTCCGTTAATGAGTAAGGAAAAAGCCTACATGCTACATCTTCATGTTGAATCCTTTTGTTGCACAATGCATCTTCAAATACTTTAATATGCTCTTCAATTGTACAGTTGGGGTCATTGACAGAGAACTTGGAGCAAAATCCAGCAGGATTCTTTGGTAGGTCATGGTACTATTGAAACGAGATGGGTGAGGTGTTGTTTTGGATCCACGGAGGTTGTTGTTGTGGTGGAGGTGGTTGTTGATGAGCCATCGCAACTTGACTAGCTTGAGCCTGAGTTGGCTGAGCTACTGGGGTTGGTGTACTTAAAGCTTTTGGAACTTGAGTTGGACTACTTGAGGAACTTGCTAGACTTGCAGTATTAGCTACCCAATGATTTCTTCCTTTCTTATGAAATTGCAATTCAACTAAGTCTTCCTCTTGGTGTGGTGTAGACCTCAGTACCCTTTGCTTCCTATCTGATTGTAATTTCTCAAACCTTTCGGGAGAGAAAGACCCAATTCTTTTATCCAGCTTGATCACAATTCAATATATTTGACCTTCCCAAACTGGCTCTTCTTCAAGGGTGAGCTGAGCTAGTCTATGAACTTCTCTCTCTCTTTGGATCCTTTCTACTTGTTCTCTTTCCCACCTTTGTCGAATCTCAATTTCAATCCTTTGTTGTTCCCTCTGGAATGCAATGCCAACTTGTTCTTCTTGATCTAAGACAATTCTAGCAAACTGGTAATGTGTGTCGTTCTCTTTGTTATTCCAAATGAACTCTCCTAAATCAGAAACAATATCCCCTTGATTCCAATTAACTCCTAAATCTGGTTGTCCGATTGGAAAATTAGCGTAAGAAGGCAGTACCATTTTAGTTCATTCTTCTACTTCCACTTCCACCTTCACCACCATTCAAAGATAACTCTAGCACCCTCCTTTCTTCCTCACGTTTCCTTTCAAGTTCTCTTTGATGCTCTAACTCCCTTTGAACTTCTCTCTCAATTCTTTCAGCCTTTTCTTCTTCTTCTTCTAACACAAAGGTCACTCGAATATACTCAGGTGCACTTCTCTTAACTCTCCAAGCCAATGAGTTCAATCCAGAAATAATATCCTCTTGATCATTTTCAAATCCAAGATTTGGTTGCAAGACAGGCACAACGTTTCTAGGCTGAAGCACCGTCTTTCACCATGGTTAAATATCAACAACCCCTCTTCAATTTCTTCTCTCACGCTCCAATCTTTCTTGAACCTCTCTTTCGATTCTTTGAGCTTTCTCTTTTTCTTGGTCCAAGATGTTAGCAATGTGCAAGTACTCCCGACCGTTTACCCTTTGGTTCCAAGATAAGGAATGGAATGTCAAAATAATGTTGTCTTGGTGAGACTGCCAATTGTCCTTAGGCTGTCGCGGCTGAGGAAGCCCCATCCTTCATCATGGTTGAATATCAACAAATTCCCAAAGAAACACAGTTCAAGCCCTCCTTCTAGCGCCAAATAATGTTGATGTCAGTTTTGTACCACTACATAACATATACCAATTGAAATACTTGATACAACGTACCAAACACTCAACCCTCTCTTGAAAAGTATCTAAGATACTCCAAGGTTCTTTACACCTGTGGATGCTAACTCAGTTATAAAAATGTGATTTGCTGGTAATCACTTCGGCGGGCTTACGTTGTTCACTTGAAAGATGTCAAATTCTCGTTATGATGATAAGGTTTAGCTTTGCAATGTATACTCAATGATTTTCTAATTTATATCACTTCCAACTTTGCTCTTCGAACTTTTGAACTTCAACTTCTCAACTTCAAATTTATGTCACTTCTAACTTTGCTTCTCCAAACTCTCACTACTAAATTACTTGGTTACTTTACTTCTACTCCTATTGAATGGAAAGATTGGCGAATGGACGGGGATCAACCTAATGAAAGCTTGCCAGCGGCGCTACCTCCATTGGTGCAATGATTCTAAGGAATGAAGACTAGATTACCACACAAGGCTCCTTGACAAGCCGTCAAGATGCTAGTGGCCTAGTATAAGATCCCTATCAAACATCTACCAATGTCACCATACAATTAACCATTTATCACTACTCTTACTTTAACTCTTGCTTGAAAATGAAATTACTTTAACAACTCAATGAAATCTAACTTTAACTATTGGAAGTAGAAACCATGCAATAACACCAAGTGTTCTTAATCACCATGCTAGACACAACAATGATAAGAGAAGCAATTTTGGTATTATATTAGCAACAATTTTCTTCAACCCTTTACAAATGAGAGCAAATGGCCTTATATAGATGCTCAAAATTACAATGAGTGGCCAAGATTAAGGGGCAAAATCAAGGGCCAAGATTAAACCTTACAAACCCTAATTAGGGTTACCATCTTTCAACCAATTACATGAGGGCACCAACCTTGTGGGCCAATGAAAAAATTACAATAATTTGTCAACCAATGAGAACATAGGACACTTGGCATGATTTGATTGCATGCACATGAAATTGCCACCTCATCAACCTTTATTTTATAAATTCATTTAATCCTTGAGATGAGGTGAAGTCTTGGATGCTTGAGCTTGTCCTTAGAAACTTTCTTATCACCACCTGAACTTGCTTGTACTTGATGTCCTGACCTCGAAAGGGTGAGGTCTCCATGCACTTGGGGTAATCTTGCCTTGACCTTGGTTGCTTGCCTAGATGTGAACCCTTTTGCAATTTAAGAGCCTTGCTCTTGGCCACCGCCTTGAAATCAAACTTGACCCTCTCAACCTTTCAATCACTTTCCTCTTTACTTCAATACTTTGCCATTTTTAACCTTCCTATTTGGATTTGATTCGCATGCATGCATCTTTGTTTCAATAATCTTGGGTTTTGGGGCACCTGCCCTCACCATATCTCCTTGATTGTTCCACAATCCACCCATCACTAAGTTCATCAACTGCTTTCATCAATGCTTTCCTCCTTGGTTAACCCTTGACTGCCTTCAATTGTTCGAACGTTTGCCCTTTGGCGTAAGCTCTTGCCTCAACCATAGTGGTGCAGTGCATCTCCCCAATTGGATTTGGTTCGACTGGCAAAGCATCACTAGTAGTCTTGTATTCAAATTGAAGTAGGACCCCATGTAGACTTGCTTCTAATTTTGTACTAAGTTGCAACTCTAAATTCATGCTAATGATCCTAATCCAATCAATCTTTCCTTTACCATTTCCAATGCATTCAATAAAATAAATCATCTAAGGATCAAACTGTGTACCTTTAGTAGAACCCGAAATCTGACTGAGAAGCACGATGAAGGCACTGCACTCTGATTTGCAATCTGACTTTGTGAGCCTTGATGACTTGGTGTAACCAATTTTGCCGTATCATATCCGCTGCTGGGGTAGACTGAACCTTTCTTTGCACAATTCTATACTGATTGATCCTCGCCATAGGGGACTGGTTGTCTCTCAACCTCTCTCTTAATTGAATCAAGTCAAGGGTACCAATGTTGGTGTCTCCAACGTGTTTCAATTTTGAGCAGAAGTTGGAATTGGGTATCATGACTTCCTTGTCTCCTATTTTAGCATTAGTTCTTTTGGGTTGCTTGCTTGCATTGGCATCACCCATCCTAAACACTTATCACTCCCCGCCTTTTTTACAATGATGGTAAAACTACACTTATCACTCCAAACTTCCTCTTAATGGGATGAAATATTACACTTATCACTCCTTGCCGTTACCTTAAGAGATGAGCTACACTTATCACTCCAATCTTCTTCCTATGATGATGAAATGATGAAGACTACACTTATCACTCCCCGCCTTTGCTTTAAGATGGACTACACTTATCACTCCAATCTTCTCCCTAGGGGTGGGACTACCACTTATCACTCTCTGCCGTTTCCTATGAGATGGACTACACTTATCACTCCAATCTTCCTCCTATGATGATGAAATGAAATGATGGAATGCAAGCAAGAACTTGAGGGAAAAAAGCTAATCAAGACAATCGAGTAATCAACCTACTAACCAAAATCCTAACTCTAATCTTGAAACTAGTCTTCAACACTTAGCAATAGTACCAATAAAACGAAAGCAATTAAGGAGAGAGGAAAAGATAGGCCACTCACCAAATACAAAGCTTGGAGCTTCTTCTTAATGCAATTGCCTTAGCTTGATTCACAAAATTTTCTATCTCCACAAGTCTGAAAATATGGCCTCCAAGTAGATCACCCTTCCCTTCAATTGCTTCTTAAAATCTTGCAATAAGGCCTTAACCAATTAAATTCACCTTCTAACAAATCTGGACTGAATTTTCAAATGAACAAACTGCTCCTTCTATCAAATTATGAAATTGAAAATCTTGCCTTCAAATTTTCGGATTTGGAACAAATGCTATGAAAAGACCTTGAAAATTCAATCTTAGATGACCAAAATGTGTAGAAAAAGGCCTCCAATTGATGTTCAACCAATCACTGATCTTCTCTATGCTGCAAATATGTGGAAACAGTCCCAAAATACGCCTTCAAAAAGTCTGAAATTGCACCCAGGTTGGATGCCAACCCAGCCGCCCTCAATCAATATTCATAAAACTGCCCTTCTTAGCCTTAAAAAATGTCTTCAAATAGGCCAAGATCAGCCCAGGTCTGCTCTCCTTTAATTCTGATTCAAAACTGCCTTCAATCTCCCTCCTAATCCTCCTTCAAATTGCCTCCACTTGCCTAAAACTCAAGTCGCCATTCCCTTCGCAAAATCGCTGCCAAAATGCTCAAAAAAAAATTGCCAAATGAATATGTATTTCGCTGCCAGTGAAGGATGAAATTCGCTGTTTAAGAGCAGAGATCGAATTGCTTTTGGATGTGGGAAATGAAATGGAATTGGCCTCCCTTAAATAAGCAACACCAAACACCTTAATCCAGGCCGACCCTACATGGAAAACAAATAAAAAATAAATGCAAAGTGCAAAACAAGGGACAACTTGGCAATTTTAGCAATTAATTTTCGATTTTTAAAATAAAAGCATTAAATGCTCATTCAAAAATGTAATAATGGGGGCCGAAAATTGATTAAATGCATTGATTTTTAAATTTCAAATTGACACCACATCCAACGACATCAAATATTAAATGCAATTTTCGAAAATTTGCCAAGGATGAATTGAAAATCGAAAATGACAATAATTCAGTCCAGATTTCTTGAATTTCGAAACAGCATTCATTGCCCAATAGGAAAATTGGAATTAGCAAGAAAAAATATCCCTCTTAATCATCCAATTACAATTTTGCAAATTGCACAAAGGTATCAATTTAAATCGAATTGCCATTTCAGACTTCAAAATTTGAAACATCATTCATCTAGGCAAGGAATTCGAATTTGGCATTAGATCAACCAATTAATAATTTCGAAAATCATCATGATGGCAATTCAACCTTAATTAACCAATCAGAAAATTTACAATCCATTCAACATTCCTAGACAAAAACGAAAATTGCAAAGATATTAATTTGAAGTTTGAAATGAAAATTTGAAATTTGCAAGCCCAAAGTCATTTTCAAAAAATCAGAGAATTTTAACAATTAAACTTCAAACCAAAATCCCTCCAAGAAAATTCAAAATTCAATCGATCAATATTGCCAAAATGTCATGAATTTTAGAGGCCACAAATCACATTTCAAATTTCAAACAAATTTCAACTTTCATCACTCCTTCACAATCAAATTTCAAATTTCAAACGAATTCATCATCAAGATTTTCATTTCAAACCAACATTTTCAAAATGCATTTTCAAGCATATCTCATTGCAACATCGAATTCATTAGGCAACCAAGACCACGAGGTTGGGGCAAGGCTAAAATATCTAAGTCTGGAAGTTGAAATTAGGGGGGGGTCCTCATGGAATGGGGCGATGTTGTAAAAACCTCACAACAAGTCTCTCCTTTACTCATTTTAATATTAGAGAGTTGATTTTTAAGAGTAAGAATTTTGCTGGTGTTGTTGATTTGAAACATGTTTTCCAGGGCTTTGAACATGTCATGAGCAAAGTCCAACTTTGTGATGATAGGTAGTAAATGATTTTTCACTCCATCTACTAATAATTCCATTGCTCTAATATTGCCCTTTTCCCATTTATTTTTCTCATCATTTTCATTAGGTTGAAGAGGTTTCTCTATTATTGACTTCAAGTCATTCTTCCTTAATACTAACATCATTCGAAGTTTCCATGATTCAAAATCGGAGGCACCTTCAAGTCTGTCTTCTAGTCTCATTCCATTTGCCATTTTGAGATTTCAAAAAAAAAACTGATCTTGATCTTCCTTCAATCTGATCGGATCTTCCTTCAAGTGGTTAGACTTCAATGAAGGAACCTTGCTCTGATACCATGTTAAATAATTATAGATAAGAAGATAAGATATAAACTAAATATATGTAGTAGATTGCAATTGCCTTGGTTATTGATTGAATCTACATATTTGAATATCTATATATATATTGAACTAGCAAATGTGAACAAGAAGTGACGTGACCGTTCACATTAGAAATGACATGTTTGTTCACAATGAAGTGACGTGACTGATCATAATAATTATCAGTTTGATTTAATACAAATCGCATTAGTTGTTTTAATACAAATCGCAGTTTTAATATATAGTCACTATTGTGACTGGTATGTATTAACAGTCACGATAGTATCGTGACTGTTAATACATAACAGTCACAATACATTGTCAGTTAGACTGTCCGATAATGTTCGCCATTGAACATGTACACGTCACCAGATATAATACGGTATACTCACCCGATATTAATCGGGGTATGATATGAATATTTATTAATGGTAATCGGTATTCATGATATTCATACTAAAATATAATTTGATAATATACATTTATATATGTATATTAATATATATAATATTAATGACATTAACATTATATATATTAATATGCATATATATAATGTAGAATAATATTATCTCATATTGTTAAATATAACCAATACAAAATGGTATTAGTAAGGTTGAACATTAATGATGTCTATTTACTCTAATATTATAAGTATGTATATTAATATAATAATAATGTCCATCATTATATATATATTAATATATTGCATATGATATTATGATCATTTTTATCCGATCGAAGCTATAAACATCAATAGTTTTTCCACTAATGACAAAGGGGAAGATTGTTAGCAATTCAAGTTGTCATTAGCATACAACATCCACAAACACTATGCACCGGTAAGAGGTCACCGGTCACTCACAATACTTAGAAGACACCAGCAGACAAACAACATAATGTATGCATTGGTAGATAAAGAACACTGGTAGACCGAGCTAAGATCACGCACCGGTCTCAGTATGCATAAGTTGAACCGGATATAAGGTTATACCGGTCTAAAGCGGCATAAAGATCCGCACCGGATTTAGTGGATCATCTTATGTTAAAAGTAGGATTATACGGGACATCCACCACGTAGAAGTGGAGTTAGCTTTTTAACAGGAGTTAGCTTTAATCATGCGGATGTTTTGGAAGGTAAACTCCAGATCAGAGCGCATAGTTCCTTTATTGATTGCATGATTTATTGCGGAGTTTGTAGCCTGGCGGTTCCATGAGTTAAAAGTCTCATTACGGCGAACTCTCATATAAATATAAGTCATAAGACGCAAAGAAATTTGTTGTTGATTATGAGTGATTGTATGGAGAAAGGAAGAGACATCTTCTATGAGAAGAGCTGCAGACATAGAGATAGCAGAGATCAATAGCCAGGCAACCAGAGAAGAGATATGATCTAATCAGACATTCAGTGTCATAACAGATCATCAATTCTATTATAAGTAGAAGCATATTCAAATCCCTTTATTAGGGTGGACCTAATTGGTTCATTGTAAGAATCCCCTAACAGGGTAACATCTTGTTGATGTTCAAAGTCCTGTAACCTTAACAGATCTCTTGTAAAATCCCCTAACCGGGCAGCACCTTAACCAGTGCTTTGTAAGCTCCTAATAGGGCGCCTTCATTCTGAAGTAGTGAAGTTGTGAGCTCTGTCTCACTGTGGTTTTTTCCCTTATAAGCAAGGGTTTCCACGTATAAATGCTTGTAGTGATCTGTGTGATTCTGTTTATACTTTTGAATGACTGTTATATTCTGCTTATCAATTAAGGTTAAGAAGTTCAGAATTAAAAAGTATAATAGCGAGTATTTACTGATTCACCCCCCCCCCTCTCAGCAACCAGTAAGTATTAACACATGAGTCTCTTCGCAAGTTCGAGGCTTATGTTAATACCCTTTGATGTTGTTTTCTAATTGTCTAGGACACTTTTTCTTTGCTTCATAGTATATGTTTGAAAGATTACATGTAATGCATGTGATGATTGTAAATACAGGAAAACATATTCTTGTAGACCAAAGATATGTAATCATGTTGCAAGTGTTTTAAGCCTTGTAGCATTGAATAAGTCAAAGTAGTTAATAGATTGTTGAATAAGTCAAAGTGGTTAAGGGTTTCCCCTTTTCTCTCCACTTTTCCCTCTTTTGTTTTCCTATATAAAGGAGAGAGCTCATTGTAAATATTTTCATCTTTTGTTGAAGCAAGCAAGGCTATACTTGAGAACTTGGGTGATGAAAATTTTGTGTTTCATTGTATGAGTTATCAAAAGTGAATAAAAGTAACAAGATTCTTCAGACTTTGTGTTGTAGATCTTGAGATTGAATGGTGTTTTCTTACGTTGCATTGTTCAATCTTTCTTGAATTCATTTCTAAAGCTAAACTTGCATACATCATTGGAGGTTTCAATTCATCTTTTGAGAGACTTTGAGCTACAGGAGGAGAATTGTTATAGTAATAGTGGCTGCAAATACTAAGAGTTGAAGACTTTGAGCTTCAAGTCTGAGTATTTTTCTTTAAATTTCAGAATCATTGGTGAGAGACTTTGAGCCTCACTATCAATTTTCGCTATCTCAAAATAGGATTAATTGCAAGAGACTTTGGGCCCTTGTTTTAATTCACCAAATATATATATAACTGCCGCCTTAGGAGTTGTTCTTACGTCAATTACTAAGTCACCGGTATTATCGTAGCAGTAGGTAATCTTTGTAGAGTTAATAAGTTGTATTTGCCTGTGGATCTTTTCTTGAAAAAAGAGGAAAAGATTAGAAGTATCATCCTTATTTCCTTCCAGTTGAAATCCTGCTGAAGCCACCTACAGTAAGAAGGGAGCCTCCCCTATTGCTGAGAGGAGAGATTTATCTCATTATACCGTTGTCTAAAGTTACAATTTTGTAAGGTGTAGTCTTAGTGACTTACAAAATTTTTAGCCAACAACATGTCATAAGGACATGTAATCGTATTTACATGTAATTGCATTGCATGCAATTCATCTTCTCCAATCTACAAAGCATGAAAACTACAACATAAAGATGAAGAAATGAGAATTAATCCTCGAAATTATCAAGGAAAGCCTTATATTTAGCAACACAATCATGAATAAGAGGAAGATCTGAAATGTTCAAGATCTTTCAAATGGCTTCAATCTTGATTGCACCTATACCAACTAATTTCACAACCTTGCAATTATCATCAAGAGAATCACTCAAGTGTTTTGCCACAAATTTATATGCAGCAAATTTGTTCATTGTTTGGGCTCCAAATTCTTCAAAATCGAAATCAGCATTAACCCTGTCAATATATCCTGTGGTCATATCTTCTTCAGTAAAGAGGTTATCATCTTGGGTAAGGACTTCACATCCTAATTGCCTGAGATTAATGGTGATATCCTCTTCAACTGCCTAACAACTCTCTAACTCCTCATGCAGCTTTGTTAAAATCTTTTCTATTCCTTGGACTTTGTGATTCATGAGCCCCTGACTCCGGTAGAACATATCCTCCGATGGAATGACATCATATGAAACGAGGACATCTAACTCACTATCAACCATTTGATCCCAAGTGTCTAGATCTTTCCTCAGGTTACTGATGTCTTGGTTGAAGAAAGAACTCATGTCATGGAGTCTTTCTTCAACCTCTCTGATACGCTCAAGGACTTTGTGCGTATTTTTGATTGATTGAACTCTTTTTGAGACAACTTCTTCAAACCAAGTCTTCACTGCTTCTGCCCTCTTGTTTACTTGAGCTATTTGTGATGAAGTAGTGACAGTTTGAGAATGTTGTTGATGTATGATCTCATGAAGACGAGCATTTTCTTGCTTCAGCAAGTTCTTCTTCTCCCAGAGCTCATGATTCCTTTTAGACACATTTGACAATGCATCTTGAGCATCTTGCAGACATCCCAGACGTGTTTGTTTACCAAGTTCTACCTTGGTGAACTTATAATCAGAGCAAGTAAGTTCTACAGCTGGTTTGTCTATCAATGGTTTTGCAATCTCAGCATACTTGGTTTTTTCATCATCAACAATGATTCTTGATACAACCTTAGCCTTTGAAGACTTAGATTTACCTTTCCTGGCAGAAAAATCCTCCAAAGGTAATGTCACTTTCTTTCTTTTCATGATGATTTTTCCCAACCATGATGGAAAACTAAAACCTTCTTTTGCTGGACTTGAAACAGTGATTGCAGTAGGCATTGATCCTAATTGTATTTTCGTTGTCATAGTGCATGCCTTCGTTTGCACAGCAGGAGCCATAAGTGTCCTTTGGGATGACTCTGTCATGAATGTTTCAAAGCCTATAACCGAAGTATCAAGTTGGGAAACTTGACCTTCCATAAGAGCTGGGAAGTCACCAAAAACATTTACCAGATTCTCACACTATTTCGTTGTGAGGATAGGAGTTGCAGAAGAAATAGGAAATGCAGACATGTTGACCTTTGAAGCAGCAATAGCAGGAGTGAATACAGTGGAAAATGAATCCACATCATTATCTACCATATGTAGAAATGGCTCCTCTTGATTAGAAGGATCTTCACTATTTGGCAACTGAGGAGGAGATATGATCATTATCTCTCCATCTAATTCTTCCTCTCGCAGGGGTGTTTGAACAGGACCTAAGGATGGATTCAATCCTTTTTCTCCTCTGACTGTAAACTTGATAGCTTTAATCGATTGAGAAGAAGAAGACTCATCCTTATTTCTGATTTCCACCTGTGATTTCCTTCCAATAGGGCCGAAATGATTGCACTCTACTCCAACCTTTGGATGCACCCTCTTGAGACCTTTGCTCTTCATCCACTTGTTGGTATTCAACAAAATAGATTGAAATCTATCAAAGACAAAATTCCCTTCTTTTTGTTGCCACTAAATAGGGAAAGGAACAAGCTTCTCAAATTGAGTATTGTAATACTCATGATCCAGGACTAGGCCATCATCTTCAATTTCAATCCCTTCTGGAATTTCAACCATGTTAAGATCAATGATTTGCTTCAAGGTAAGTCTGCAGTAGTCCATTCTCATGATATCCACTTCGGTGCGTAAATCAATCCACACATCTTCCATGCGATGAACATGGGTGAAGGGTCTCTTGATTTTTGAATGAATTCCTCTGTAATCAAAGTCAGACCTAGCTTTGAATTTCTTCAACGTGAAAAACTGAAGTTCTACTTCCATTGCTTTTGCCTTATACACTGAGTTAAGTGTATAACGACCAATTTGAAGAGGTTTGGCAGTGGTGATCCCAAAACCTGGCCTATGCAGATTGTGATGGTATGACTAAACCTCCATGAGCTGTCTTGCCATGTCCATGAGGATGATCTTGACAGTAGGATATCTTGGCAAAGAATAGGGTTCTCCTTGGAAATAACCCACTCTTAGGTAGGTAAAGTTGGAAATTGCAGGAAGATGCAAGCAAACTGATTCACCTTTTTCCAAGCTTCATCTAACAGCCTCTTGATTGCCAATTCTTTATCAAACAGGCATCTGAAATGCCCAAAGAAAGCATCTTGCACTCTCCGGTAATGATATTTTCTTTGTGTGAGTGTAATTTGATCATGATACTCCCAAATAGGTACCAACGATCGATCACTTTTAGTGGAAAGTCCAGAGAAAGTTCCCATGGTTGCAGCAATGTAAACCAGATAAGAATTCATATAGAAAGGCACTGATGTACCCACATGACTCAACTGTTCGCACAAAGTTGTGCTTCAAGTTCACCCCAATAGATTGGTTCCTTATTTTCAAGAATCTGGAATTTAAAGTTATACATCCATGGCTCGAAATTACATGAATCCCTAAGGCCACAGATTCTACTAAGGAGTGTTATTAGATCATTGACTTCTGGAGAGAAATCCGATCTATGTATTGTTTTGGGCCATTTGGAGAAATTCAACCTCTTATTAACTAGCCAATGGTCATTCATGTATCTTTGATAATCCGTCTTATGCTGATTCCACAGCTGTATGGATATGTCCTTGGACAAGTCTGCACATTCAGAGCTTGGAGGTATTCTGAAAATTTGTTCAATAACAATAGGATCCAAGCTGAAAATAATCCTTTCTATTTGCATCTTTGACTGTTTTGCCCTTGGGAGTGAAATGATGCACACACTCAAAGACAAATTCGGGTTCCAAGGCAGCCATAGGGAAAGAAGAAATCAAGTGAATGTTACTCCTTTTGATGCGCCATAGTTCCCTATTGGCAGGATCTTCAAGCCTTTGCAAGAAATTGGTCATGTCAATATTCCCTATTCTTGTATCTGTAACTTGATCCAAAGATGATGAAACGAGTGAGGGTGTAGAATGAGCCAGCTCTTTATCATACTGCTATTTCATCTTTCCTTTAGCTTTGGTCGGTGTTGACATATCCTGTGTTGCAACATGGAAATTCCAAAGGGTAAATACATCATTTGAAGAGATTGAACCCATGAGAGGATTTTGACTTGCAATGATGGATCTATGAAGAAACAAGGTATTTGGAGTATTGATTAGATACTCAATGAACACACATGTTGGCTGGAAATGAAAAGAATGGCACATGTATATGGACGAATAGGAGTGAAATGGACTTGTGAAGATGTATTGCATGAGGGGCTTTATTTGTGTGGCCAAGAATGCAAGTTGGAAAGACATGAGAATATGTAAATGGTAATTTTGGTATTAAAAAAGTGACCTTTTTACCAAAAAGGGACTCTTGAAGGATGATTACATGTAATGAAGGATGACATGTTTTCACATGTAATGGACTTGAGGAATACAACTACATGTGTTCGAAAGTGACGGATGAATTAGCATGAATGGATGCACTTGCATCCTTGGGGAAATGACTTCATCTTTCTTCAAAAACAAACAAGCAAACAAGAAAGAAAAACATAAAAACATACCTCTTGCTATTGACCCAAACATGTTAAAAACTTGAAACCAATCTCCACATGCAATTTCATTTTTGAGTAAAAGATGATTCTATGCATTGAAAAATGAAGGATTTTAACTTATTTAAACACAAAAATGCATAATACATGGGCTGCATTTGAACAAATGGAAACAAATGAGCTATAAAATGCAACATTGTAGGAGAAATAAGAGAAAAACCAAAACAAAAACCAATACATATACTTACTTGGAAGCCAATGAGACAAAAATGGGAGAAAGAGAAGTTGAAATGTCTGTCTTCTCCAAAAACGGATTCTAGAGATGTATTTGCATCCAACAACTCAATGATCTTTGACCATTTCCAAGATTCAAACTTGCTGGGCGGTTTTGGTGAAAATGCACACAAATGATGCACTCGCATTGATCATTTTGGGCTGAGAATGCAAAAAATTTGTTCTTGGATAAAAAACACATGCATTTGGAAGCAAAACGGGTTCTCTAGATGCAAATGCATGGATTCTTTTGCATGAAAAAACTTAGAAATGCATCCTAGAGTAAAAACACAGCCTCTAGATGCATTTGCATTCAAAGTTTTGAAGTGTTTTGAGCAAAAATGAATACTTCCAGCCAAAACGCACCCTCTAGATGCAAATACATATGTTATTTATGAATGCTTTTGACTTGAACAAACCCAGCAAGCAAAAACGGGTTTAAAACATGCATCTATATGTCACATTTTTGGCCAAAATGATGCCCTAAGTCCAAAACGGACTCTCTACATGTAATAACATGTGACTTTTTTGGATGCATTGATGTCTCAAGGTAAAAACAGGTTCTCAACATGCATTTACATGTTTTATTTTTCATGCATTTGCCTTGGAAATTCATTCCCAGCAAAAATGCACTCTTAGAGTGCAAACACGTCTTGTTTTTCATGTTTTTGACTTAGTCAATGCATTTCCAGCCAAAAACGGGTTCTCTTCATGCATTTACATGTTTTATTTTTGGTCTAAAAATCACTTTTTCAAGCAAAACGGGTTCTCTACATGTCTTTGCATGTTTTATTTTTCAAAGCATTTGTAAGGATGAGTCTTTTATATGCAAAGTGGACTCTTGGGAGGCCATTACATGTATTCAAAACTTGCATTTACATGTTTTAAAACAAATCTCACTCTAGAGATGCATATACATGTTTTATTATTTGACTTTTTAAACACTTAAAAGCATTCTAAGAGTAAAAACACACTCTCTAGAGGCATTTGCATGTAGAGTAAAACATGTTAAAGTCATTTACATGTAAAGTGGAGTCTCTAGATGTAAATGCATGTTTTATTTTTCAACTTTACATGTAAAGTGGACTCTCTAGATGCATTTACATGTAAAATAGGAGATTGAAAACATGTAGTTGTTTTAGACAACTTAAGTGATTTAATAAGCACATGTCTAGTTAAAATGTTAAGTGAAATATTACTTTAAGGGTCCAAAATAACTATTAACACAAAATATAAAGCATATAATGTGCAAATGTTATTTTATAAAGTAATATTTAACTTATATGTTGTTTAAAACATAAAGTAAAACTCAACATTTAAATAGAATGATAAAGTAATATAGTCACTTAAGTGAAAAATTAAAAAGCAACTAAATGTAAAAACATATCATAAAGTGCACTTTAATCACTTAAGTTAAAAATTTAAGTGATAAAGTAACTTAAAAACATAACATAAAATGATTAAATGTTATATTTTTCAAAAAGTGCAACTCAACTATAGAAAATAACATTTATTTTTTAAATATGCAGTTGAGCTTGGAGAGTCCACTTTTTGGGCACTTAAATTACCATATATTTTGACTGAAAGGTCTGATTAACCTCTACGATAGATCGAATCGAAAGGAAAACCGAAAGCAAGAGATTGGACGAAACAAAAAGACCAAAAGCAACTAAAAACGCACTCAAAAGCACACCAAAGGACGCCGAAGGATTCAAAAATCAAGTATGGGAAGACAAACTGAAAAAACGGAAAATACTTGACAAAAACCTTCAGCATAAAGATTCACTAATCAAATTGAGATCAACTGATTGATCATTATTGACTAATTAAATAGTGAATCAAACATAGAGAAACACGAAACTAAGTTCAAAAGTTTCGTACTGTTACCTACATTTTGTAGTGACAAAATGCAGGACAACAGATACCATTACTTCAACATTCAATCCTCTAAATATAGATACCACTACTTCAAGACTCAACCCTCAGCTAAAGATACCACTACTTAAAATTCAACCCTTTACTATAGATAACACTAATTCAATATACAACCCAAACCAAGATTCCACAACTTCAAGATTCAATGTGAAGTTGTAAACCAACATAGGAAAGCAATGACAACTAAGAAAAGCAAAGGACAACTGAAAGAATAAATAATATTCCTAAAGTCTACCCTAACCAAAAACAACTTAATTGACCATTATAACTAAATATAACAATATTATTTTAATATTAGCTTCCTCCCATGTGAAGTTGAACTTGTTTTTCTCACAACTACTGCAAAAGTTCTCTTGTAATACCCTAATCTAGGATAGAAGCAATTGACATAATTAAACATTCCAAAGAAGTCTTGCAGTTTCTTCATATCTGAAAGACAATCAAAGCCTCGTACTTTATCCTTTATATGAAGCTAAACCTCAAGGATTTGATTGTTCACTGTCGTACCTAAAATTATAGCTTCTACTACACGGACGGATCATCTGGAGGAAACCCAGGTCCTACTGGTATTAGTGGAGTTGGTAGAGATAGCTTGGGGATTGTTTAGTTTATTTTTTCTGTTTATAAAGATCATCATGCTAATAATTTGATGAAGGCTCTTGCTATTTTATATGTTGTGGAGCGTGCTTGTGCTCTTGGATGGAGCGCACTCATTTGTGAATAAGATTCGCGCGTGGTGGTGCCTCTATTGACCCGGCAGCATTCTAAGGATGTTAGTTGGCAGTTAGTTTTGGTTGTTAACCAGATTCTTAATTTGTGTGCTTCCTTGGATTCTATTACTTTCACTCATATCCCTAGGGAGTGGAATGGAATTGTGGATTGTCTGGCCAAATGGGCTTCTGATCATATGCAAAACTGAAATATTATGGATAAGGGGCAATTACCTTTGGTTTTGTCTCAACAGTTAGATTAGTTAGTGGATCTTGATAGGGCTGTTTGATGCCCTTGCTTTGTATTTCTTCTTGTTTGAATGAATTTTAACCCCTCTTTTATTTCATTTGATTTATATAAAAAACAAATACCAACCATTCCAACCAAATAATAAAATGTTTAAGATGACTATAATGGTCATCTACAATCCAACTAAAAATAAGAATTTCATCAATATAAATAGATGAGGGGAGGGGTGTCTTTAGAACCAAGGTAATTAATTTGTTGGGAGAATGTATAAAACTAGGTCAAATTATAAATTATTGAGATTTGGAAATGCTGAAAACATAAAATCCAAATTAGTAAATATCAAGAATCTATGTTAATCTAAGTAAAAAAAAATACATATAAATAAGAATAATGAATGAAGAACAACTAGAAAATTAGAAAGAAAGAAAATGAATAATATAAGGCTTTATAAAATATTTTGGTTTATATTTTATCCTGTGAAAATTCCTCTATATTACTATATTATCATCCCTTATATTATTCCTTAATTTTTGTTCTTTCTAGTTTTCTAGTTCTTACTTCATTAATTACTCTTCTTTATATATTTGCTTTCTTATATTATATAGCTTCTTGATATTTACTACTTTAGATTTTTAAGATTTCAACATTCCATTATCTCAATAATCAATTATCAATAATTGAACCTATTTCTATACATTCTCCCAACAAATTGATTTCCTTGGTTCTAGAGCCACCCATCCCTCACATATTTAGCCAGCTAGTCTACTATTACATAGCTATCCATTCTCTTCTCTTTTGTAACATCCTAATGACATATCATGTAGTGTGATCAAAAACATTAATAAAGAAAAATTGTTCATTTTGATTTTCATTTAATCCAAAAATTGCAAACTCTACCTCTTAAATTTCAATTAGCATCATAGGACAAAAACCATCTTGTCCTTTTGTGGCGATTTCATTGAAGGATCACATTGGTGCTGAAAGAATGAAGTTTATTCTAGTTTCAATTTGGTTTTTGAAAATTTCCAATTGTGTTGAAGATTCGAAACAAGTTTGGAATTTTGTGTGGATTTCCATGTTAATATCTTGATATCTCAAGGCATTTATTGCTATGCAGAAAATGTAACCTTTCTGACTGTAACCTAGTTGTACCTTTTGTAAGAGATGTACTGATTCTAGTAGCTGCCATATTAATCTACATCCAAATCACAACAATTACAAATTGCTAAGTCTGCCACTTCTATCTTTGACCAAGCCATACAAGTTAGGGTTAAATGTTCTTTCCATACCATCATTTAGTCAATGGTTGTACAACATACTTTCAGCCACATCTTGTCACTATCTACCAATTGCAGCCTTGTAAGTTTGATCGCTGCTAATTGCATATGATTTTCCTGGGATATTAGCATTCATATGAATTGAATGTTACTGTACATTTCAATATTTTATAAGTATCAATCTTATTTGGAAACTAGCTGTAGCATTGCTTTTCACATCAGTATTCTACTAATATTCATATTACAGCTATTACAGTAGTATGATTGAAGCGCAAAGGGTTTGAGTTAATATATTTTGGTGTTTACATGCATGTTGTTAATATCCCTTAATATTCAAGCATTGCATGAGTCAAGAAATACAAAAAAATTGTAGATTTTATCAAGACTCTAAAATGGGACATTAGAGTGGCATCAGAGCATTGATCTTGCCAGCCTACGAGGTTAAAGGTAACATATTCAATAGAAACAAGTGAAATAGAAATTAAATTTTAGTAGAGAAAATGAAGTAAGTTGCTGAATCAAAAAGAACAAATAGAAATGGATATGGGGGAAAGAAGTAAGAAGGTTTTGATAGAAGAAGGGAAGAAGGAAATCCAATATAATCCCATTACTAAACAAGTCAATGCCAACAACAAATGACAAATTTCATGGGACAATTATTACAAACAATGTAGAATCTAACTATTCCAATGCCAATTCAGACCCCTACAAGTTAAGGGAGCTCTACTACAAATAACAAAATCATGATTCATTTCAAATATACGTCTTTGAAGTCTAAGTTATTACAAAGAGAAGAACAACTAGAGAAATAAGAAAGAAAAATTAAAATGGAGATGACTTTGAAACTTATTTTAACGATATAGAATTCTTGGACTTGAGTTTTATGCAAAAATGTCTCACACCATTTTTTGCAATCTAAAGATAAAGAAAGGGCAAAAGAATTAATGGCAAAATGCAAATCAACGTCACAAAGATCTAAGCGCAGATTGAGTAAGCTAACCATTCTTTTCTTTTGATGGTTCAAATACGTGTACAACTCGTGCTTAGGTTCAAAAGTTAGATAAATTTTTTCACTAAATCCTATAATTGAAGAAGAAACTATAAAATTCACTACCTTACATCTTGAGGGTGTAACTCATCACTAGTGATACCATGGAGAAATTCTCTAAGAGTTCAATCCCATTAACACACAATGATTCAACCAAAGTTGATGTGTTTGAAGAAAAGACCTTAAGATCCATTTCAAGGAGTTGGCTTAGTTAAGGCACTATAACACTATGGATAGTTATGTAGTTATCTCATCAATGTAATGAACCTACACACTGTGGCGCCTGTAATGTACCCACGCATTGTGCTAACACAAGTTCGTGTGGAAGCTGCCGAAGCAACAGAAGGCCGTACGATGCTGGAAATGGGCCGTATGGAGCAATGGGCAAGTCTGTACGGTACAACAGGTGGATAGGCCGTGCGGTACAACAAGTGGTGTTGTTTGGTGTGTGGATGGAATGAGAGACGAAACTATGAGTTAAAGACACAAACAATATTGACTACAGATAATCCTCCAATTGATATTTTGCCACAATATGGTGCTCCGATTTGCCAGATCCGAGCGAAGTATTACATGCAATGGAATAGGGTGAGGATTGAATCCCACCGAAACCGCACGAGCCAAGTAGGGAAGATCTTTCACTTCCAAAATGGAAAATTACAGAGAATGCCAATTGGAATTTGCAGTACAAAGAAATAATCCAAAGTATGCATACCAATGACTACCTACAAGCCGCGCTTAAATACCCTTCGGAAAATTATCTGAGGGTGTACAAAATGAGCCGACGACAAAACTAGCCTACGGAAACAAAAAAAGAAAAGGTCTGAGATATGCTAAATCAATCGGCCCATTAACAAAGGTTTAATTAATAATTTATTTTATGATGGGAACATTACAGTCCTCCCGTCCCAAATTTTGCTTGTCCTCAAGCATATGCAGTGCCGGATGCTGGAGAATGTGCTCGCCTTCCCAAGTAGCGTCGTCCAACGGCAAGTGTTTCCAGCGTACCAAATATTCTTTCACCGTGCGGTTCCGTAGAGTCTTCTCACGAACCTCAATGATCTCAGCTAGTTCCAATATGAGCTTCCCCTCTTCATTGAGTGGCGGAAGGTCTGTAGCTACTGTGATGTTCTGCCCCACAGCTTTCTTAAGGCAGGATACATGAAAGACATTATGAATGCGGCTCCCCTCTGGAAGTTCCAGCTCATAGGCAACCTCACCGATGCGGCGAATGACACGATAAGGGCCATAAAACCGTGGTTTTAGTTTTTCCTTCCCTGTCATCTTCAATGATGATTGCCTGTAAAGCTGAAGCCTGAGATAGACCAAATCTCCCACCTCGAAACTTCTCTCGGTTCGGTGTCTATTTGCGTACATCTTTTGTTGATTCTGTGCTCTTTCTAAGTTTTCCTTTAAGTATCTCAGGATGTCCTGTCCTTCCTGCAACCAGTCCTTCGCTCGGGGTGCACGGTTGTCGCCCAGAACGGTGTCAATGAACGAAAGGGGTTCATATCCGTATAGTGCTTTGAATGGTGCCATCCCGATGGACATGTGATAAGTGGTATTGTAGCAATATTCCCCTAGGTGTATCCATTTGACCCACGCCTGTTGTTGTGCCAAAACGTAGTTTTGAAGGTAACCTTCTAGCCACTTGTTCACAATCTCAGTCTGTTCGTCTGTCTGAGGGTGGTAACTGGTACTTGGCGACAATTCTGTTCCTGCCAACCGAAATAGTTCTTTCCAGAAGATGTTGATAAATCAACCATCCCAATCACTAATAATGTTTCAGGGTAACCCGTGTAGGCGGAAGAGTTCTTTGAAAAATAGATCGGCTACTTGTGCGGCCTGAAAGTCCGATGGAATGGAGAAGAAATGTGCGTACTTCGTCAGTCTGTCAACTACCACGAAGATACAATCCTTTCCGTTCACCTTGGGAAGTCCAGTAATGAAATCCATCAAGATACTTTCCCACTTCTGTTCTGGAATAGGCAGAGGTTGTAGTAACCCCGCAGGTAGAGTGTGTTTGGATTTGTTTTGCTGACAGACCGCACACTCTCTTACATACTGCAATAGGTCTCCTTTAAGACCTTTCCATGAAAACCTTTCCCTGAGACGTCTGTAAGTCTTGAGGAAACCTGGGTGTGCCGCTAAGGGTGAATCATGTACTTCCTTCAATATTTCCTGTTTCAGTTTGGATTCTGGTACTAAATATATCCGATTCTTGTAGTAAATGATGTCATCTACCACTTTGTATCGGTCATCCTAGGTCTTTCCATCCATTAACTCATAGGCAAATGTGTTTTTGGAATATTCCACCAATAAATGTGCTTTCCAGTCAACTGAAATCTGGGTTAGTAAGCAAATGGCGGGTTTCCTAGATAACGCATCTGCAACCACATTGTTCTTTCCCTTCACATATTCAATGTCAAAATCAAAAGCCTGAACCTTACTTACCCATTTTTGTTGTCTTTCGTTCAAGTCCCGCTACTCTAGAAAATATCTCAGACTATTGTGATCCGTACGGACAACAAACTTGGCACCCACCAGATACTGTTGAAACTTGGTCAGCACATGCACGATGGCCAACATCTCTTTATCATAAATGGAATACAAACGTTTAGTCTGTGTAAGCTTCCGACTCTCATAGGCTATGGGGTGTCTATCCTGCATCAGTACCAGGCCAATGCCTTCTCCAGACGCATCACACTCCAGAACAAAAGGTCGTGTGAAGTCAGGTAAAGCAAGTACTGGACAAGTGCTCATCACTTCTTTCAACTTATCAAAAGTGAGTTGTGCCTTTTCATTCCACTGGAAGGATCCTTTTCTTGTCAGGTCTGTTAACGGAGCACTGAGCTAAGAGAATCCTTTTACAAATCTCCGATAATAAATGCAGTCCAAAAAACCCTCACAACTCAGAGAGTGATTTTGGGGGAGGCCAATCAAGGATAGCCTGGATCTTTTCCTGATGAACCTGAACTCCATATTCACTGACAACGTGCCCCAGGTACAATATTTTTGTCATACCGAACTCACACTTGGTTTGCTTGGCAAACAAGGATTGATCTTCCATGATCCATAAGACTTCATCTAGATGTTTTAGATGTTCTTCCCATGTCTTGCTATAAATAAGAATATCATCAAAAAATATCAATAGGTACTTACGCAATTGTTTGTTGAAGATGCAATTCATACATGACTGGAATGTAGCGGGTGCATTCGTTAATCCAAATGGCATGACCAGGAACTCATAATGCCCGTAGTGACAATGAAAAGCCGTTTTCTCCACATTTTCCTTCCTCATGCGGATCTGATGGTATCCGGAATGGAGATCTATTTTTGAAAAGTAGACTGCACCATGTAGTTCATCCAATAACTCATCGATCCTGGGAATAGGATATCTATTCTTTATTGTTTTTTTGTTCAATGCACGGTAGTCCACACACATGCGCATCGTCTTGTCCTTCATTTTGACCAATACTACCGATGATGCAAAAGGGCTCGAACTGGGACGGATCCATCCTTTCTCTAGCAATTCCTGGATTGTCTTTTCGATCTCATCTTTGAGTTTCCTGGGATGGCGGTAGAGTGTGGTTATGACTGGCTTGGCACTTGCTTCTAACTCGATAGTATGCTCAAACCCATGATGGGGAGGTATGCCTGGAGGAATGTCCATAAAAACTCCATCATGAGCACTCAAGATATTTTGAAGATCGTCATCCTGGAGAGGTGTTCGTTGTCCTTTTATGGGTTCTGCCAAGACAAAACAGTGTGCCGCCCAGGCAATGTCATCACGCCAGAAAATTGCCTCCATCCGATGTGCTGAAATTTCCTTCGGTCCCTCATTGGCCATTCTGCGAAGAACCACCTTTTTCCCATCGACAACAAAAGTGAAGTCCATTCGTTTGAAGCTCTGAGTGTATTCATCAAGTGTCTCCATCCACTGTATGCCCAAAATAACCTCCATATCATCTAGGTCCACTATGAAGAAATCCTCTGTCACCGTGTGATTAGCCATTGTGATACTTAGCTGAGGAACAAGGTGTGTGCAGGGCAGAAGACTCCCTCCGGCAACCTTGACCTGAAATCCTGCGTGCGTCTCCGTAGGTAGTCCTCTTCGTTTGACCAAAGATGAGTTTATGAAATTCAGAGTAGCTCTGCTATCTAGCATCACCATAACCCTCTGTCCTTGAAGGGTTCCCCGTACACGAAATACCGTGCATCTCGGGCTATCGGCTAGGGAGATAGTTCCTCCGCGCTGTAGCAAAGCTGCTATTCTTTCTATATGGTTCAAACTAACCATTTTGGTGTCCTCGTGGGGTCGGCTGTCTTCGGAGGGAATATCTTCCTGTTCGTCCTCATCACCGAACACGACCTCAATGTAGTGGATTTTTCCTTTTCTGAGGCATCTGTGCCCGGGTTCCCATGGTCCCTTGCAATTGAAACATAGTTTCTTCCTTCGGAGCTCCTATCTGGTAGCTTCGTCCAACGACGACTTTCTTGGCGGTGGTTTAGTATCTTTGTCCTTCAGACACAGGCGGTTTGGAATGTGAGTACCCTCGGGAGGACGACGTCGATGATGTTGCCATACTCCATGCCTTTTTAATGGCTTCCGACAGGGTGGCAGGATTGAATCCTTTTACCCAACCTTTCAGTGGTTCATTTAGTCCGTCCATCAAGAGCACTATCCGTCTTCTTTTAGAAATGTCCGTAACCAAAATAGAGAGTTTCTGAAATTCCGTGATGTGCTGGTCAACCGATCCAGTTTGCCTCAGTTGTGCCAAGTCTTTGAAATTGAGTTCCAGATCTTTACCATCAAATCGATCTATCAATCTCTCAGTGAATTCTGCATAGGTATTTATTTGATCATGCCCCAGTGTGATGGTACCGTAATGCCACCATTCATGTGCTACTCCCTCCAAGTGTAATGCCACAAATTTAAGTGCTTCTTCTGGCATAGGATTAAGCTGGAAGTAAGTGTCGGCCTTCATTACCCACACTTGTGCAGATATGGATCCAAATCCGTCAAATGGCGACAAATTTACCTTACTCAGTTTTCTCCTGAGATCATTGTTAAAATATCCTCGGTTTCCGCCTCCGGAATATCTCATTCTCAAATCTGCGTAATCTTTGTAGGATATATCTTCCTCAAGATTTGCATTATTCCAGTCCTCTCGCAACTGTTCTTGAACTTCCTCAAAGGTTGTTTGTTTCCCACTGTGAGGTGTATCCATCCGTGGGGGAAAAACTGGCATGGAGGGTCGAGAGCGTGCAGGATGAGGGTTTGCCTGTCTTGACACCGAGTCTGCACTGTGACCATTTTGTTCACCAAATATCTTATTGTCTGCCAATTTCCGAAGAGTTTCTTCCATGAGTCGCTCAGTTTCATTGATTTGCACCTGATTCTTCGCAAGATCTCTCAGTAGCGCCAAGAGCTCGGCAACAAAGGGTTCTTGATCCGCCATTCTTTCAACTGAATGGAATCTTCTTCTTTTTCAATAATAAACTCTCATTCACTGTCGACCGACTGGCAAGATTGAAGCTCTGATACCATTGTAATGAACCTATGCACTGTGGCGCCTGTAATGTACCCACACACTGTGCTAACACAAGTTCGTGCGGAAGCTGCCGAAGCAACAGAAGGCCGTACGATGTTGGAAATGGGCCGTATGGAGCAACGGGCAAGTCCGTACGGTACAACAGGTGGATAGGCTGTGCAGTACAATAGGTGGATAGGCCGTGCAGTTGTTGGCTAAAAATTTTGTAAGCCGCTAAGACTACACCTTACAAAATTGTAACTTTAGGCAACGTCTCATGAGAATTCTCTCTCCTCTTAGCAATAGGGGAGGCTCCCTTCTTACCGTAGGTGGCTTTAATAGGAACTTAACTGAAATTACAAAAAAGGCGGTTCTCTCAATCAATTCCTCTTTTTTCAAGAATGATTTGCATACAACTACAACTTTCTAACTTAACAAAAAGTGCCTTATTGCTACGATAATACTGATGACCCTGGAGTTGACATAAGAACAATACCAGGGGCAGCAGCTTTCTTTTTATATTTTGTGAAATAAAAACAGGAACCCAAAGTCTCCTGCGCTTGTCTCGTGAGGATTCAAGCAAAATAACCAGTAAGGCACAAAGTCTCTTACTGGATACTCTCAAATTTAATAAAAATACTTACAACTGAAGCCCAAAGTCTTCAGCTCTAAGTAATTGCAGCCACTACTAAACTATAACAATTTGTCCTCCTGCAGCACAAAGTCTTCAAAAGTTCAAATTGGTTCTGAATACAATAGGCAGCTCAAAGTCTGCACAATTGAATACAATTCCCTCTTGAGAAAAACTCCAAAACTCACAACCAATATCCAGAAAATGTCATCACATAACACCTTGAATCAACACAAAGTTTGAAAGCAAGTTGCCCCTTTTATTGAAAGCAATTAAAATTTACATCTAAGCTCAAAGTCTTCGAATGTAGATACAAACTAACAGAATTTTCTTGCCTTGCCAAAAGATCCTTATTTACAATGAGCTCCCCCCTTTATATAAGAAAAGAGGAGAGAGAAAGGTGGAGAAAAAAAAGGAAAATCCTTAACCACCTTGACTTATTCCCTAACTAACTAACTAATTTTGACTTTTTCAAAGTTGCATGCCTAATGCACTTGCAACCTGATTACATGTTACAGCTTTGCATGTGATACTATCACATGTAATTACATATGTCAAATACAAATTACAAAGACATGATGAAAATATTCTAAGTGCCTGACAAAACACGACACCTATTACATCATCCTTTGTTTATCTTCATGCTGCTACAGGATGCGTGATGGTTGATATGGTCCAATTTGGTGAAAGCATCTTGATCTGGAATAGGAATATGCACCCTTGATCGTTGTTTTGAGTGTTCTTGAAAGCATTTTATGCTGTAATCTTTCGAACCTTTCTAGGGAGAAAGATCCAATCTTCTTATCCAGTTTTTGTTCTAATTTTGATTCACTTGATTCCCTCGAAGTTGAATTTCTCTCAAGGGTGGCCTTTGAGCTCTCCTATGGGTTTCTCTTTCTCTTTGTATCCTTTCCCTTTCCTCACGTTCCAATCTTTCTCTAAGCCTCCTTTGAATTCTGTGTCTTTCTCTGTCAAATTCAATACCAACTTCCTCCTCTTCTTCTAAGATGGCTTGAGCAACTGAATAGTGTGCGCCGTCTTCTCTTTGATTCCAGATGAAAGCCCCTAGGTCTGAAATGATATCTTCTTGCCTTATGTTTATATCCAAACCTGGTTGCACAACTGGATAGTTAGCATAGGAAGACAACACCATCTTAGATCATTTTTCAATTTTGCCTCTCACGTTGCAAACTTTCTTGATTCTCCCTTTCAATTCTTTGTCTTTCCTTCTTCCTTTTCTGGTGTTGTGAGAAAACCAAAAACGGGTTTTACAGAGGGTATTACATATGAATGGACAACAAGTATTAGATGAGAAAAATAAGCATGGATGGGTTTATGGCATGCTTTTTGATGCACAAGTATGGATTTTGGAATGGTATGAACAAGAGGAATGGTTAGAAAACTTAAGGACAGCGAAGAGGTGAATGAATTTTTGTTCAAAAATGATAAGGAAGACCCAAAAACGGGTTTCTTGGAGGTGATTGCATGTGCGGACAGGGAGAATTATGAAGGATAGGAAGGCGAATGAATGAATGGATATCACTTTTTAAAATAGAGTTTTGAACTGACCACCATTACGAGTTTTACGTCATATGGCAGTGGTAGGGACAACAATTTTATGCAAGTGGATATTTTGGAAAATAGCACATGTACGAACTTGCATTGGATTTGTTTTTCTTCACCATAGAACGGGGTTTTTAATCCTGACTGTATATGCAAAAGAAGAAATGTCTTTGCATATGCATCTTTAATGAGGTAGAAACATATGTTACAAAACTGAAAATAAAAAGAAAATGAAATAAAAACAAAGACATCTTCAGCATATACAAGTAATTTTACCTCACTTCTTCAAAAGACAAAAGAAAGAAAATCTCTTGTAATCTTTGAAAAATCTGGAAATGATCATGAAGATTTTCGTGATTTGGAAATGCTGTGAAAGAGTCTTTAAATAGGGTTCAAAACATGAATTATTCTTTCAAAAGATAAACATCTCTTGAAGTCAAGGATTGAATCTTGACAAGTGTTCGATGAAAGAGAAAATAAATGCTAAATAATAGCAACAAGTTTGAATAAATCCAACACATGCAATGACATCCAAAAATGGCATCTAGGGTTTTAAATTCAATTGGAAATGACAATAAACAAGCTGGAAATAAAAATGCTTACCCTGGAATCCACTTTTATTCAAAAACTCATGGATTTAGATGATGATTATGACCTCCAATGAGCCGTTTTTGAAGAAAAATGGCAGAGAAACATGTTGGAAATAAAACAAAACATGTGCTCTCTAAACAAAAATCACCACCCAGCTGTTTACTTATCAAAAACGCATTTCTTTGATGAAGAAACACATGTTTTTAATGTGTTAGAGCCTTCAAAATCGCCACTAAGGGAAGACAAGGTCCAAACGCATTTTGAAGAAGTCAAAACCATATGCATTGAGGAATAAAATCGCCACTAGGCAGCAATATGTTTAAAAACGCACTTTGGGAAGAGATTGGCATATGTTAATAAACATATGTTATGGCTCATAAAATTGCCACCAAGCAAGGAAGGTTAAAAACGGGTTTTGAAAGATACATAGCACGAAACAACATGTGTTATGCTATTGAAAATCGCCACCAAGGGAAGAAAGATAAAAACGGCTTTTAAAAAGTCATTAACATATGTTTGATACAATATGTTATGGCCTTCAAAATCGCCACCTAGCAAGGGATTTTAAAAAAAACGTTTTATGTTGAATGCATTACATATGTGTTAATATATGTAATGCATCCTAAAATCGACGCCTATGACTGGGCATTAAAAACGTCTCTTTTGCAATGTATTACATGTGCATAGCATTAAAAAATCGACGCCCATCTTGGAAGTTTAAAAACGTTCTTTAAAGAAGTCTTTACACGTCTTTCAGCATGTTATAAACACATGTAATGACATTAAAAATCGACATTTTTTGGGGAAGAATAAAACTTAATACATTTGCACATGGACTTTATATGCAAACTCCTCTAAAATCGACACCATAAAATGACCATTAAAAACGTTGTTTAGAAACTCATTTGCATATACAATGAGCATATGTAATGACATTAAAAAACGACACTTTAAAGGAAAATAGCAAAGGAAAATTAATACGCACTTCAGAAATACAACTGCATATGATTGAAAACATGAAATGTACATGCAGTTGTTGACAAAAACAACGTATGAATATGGAAAAAGACTTAGGAACAAGATTTTAAAAGTGTTTTGCACATGGATGATATGTAGTGAAGAACAAAAACCACACTTTTAATACTTAAGTCTTTTAATTTGAATTAATTTAATACATAACTATAGTATTTAAATAAAGTAACATGAAATTAGAAGATTAAAAGCTAATTTCACGAAAATGTTAAAAACTATAGTCAAATCAACTCGAAATGAGTTGAAATTTGAAAACGGACTTTGAAATCCATTTAACATATTAAAAATAATTCAAACTCGTGCAATTGACTTCAAAAACCCCACTTTTTTAGGTTTTTTAAAGGATATGCAGTTAGCCTGCAAAACCCCACCTTTTACATCATAACTTGAGTTGTAGAACTCCGTTTGATGTCTAAGTTAGCTCGAAACGAGCATAATTTAAAGGGCTATCGACTCAAGGGAAAATCAAGATTAAAAACAAAGGGAAAGACTTAAAGAACGCATGAAACATGTGTTACAAAGAGCTTTTCAGGGATGACAAATTGCCTTTATATCACTTTATCAAAAACGTTCAAAACATAGAGGATATTCCTACGAATTGACAAGAAAAATTCCGTAGGGTTGCCACAATTTTGTGATCTCAAAATTGAGGACAACAGTAGTACAACAGGTGGATAGGCCGTGCGGTACAACAGGTGGTGTTGTTTGGTGTGTGGATGGAATGAGAGACGAAACTATGAGTTAAAGACACAAACAATATTGACTACAAATAATCATCAAATTGATATTTTGCCACAATATGGTGCTCCGATTTGCCAAATCTAAGCAAAGTATTACATGCAATGGAATAGGGTGAGGATTGAATCCCACCGAAACCGCATGAGCCAAGTAGGGAAGATCTTTCACTTCCGAAATGGTGAATTACAGAGAATCCCAACTGGAATTCGCAGTACAAAGAAATAATCCAATGTATGCATACCAACGACTACCTACAAGCCGCGCTTAAATACCCTTCGGAAAATTATCCGAGGGTGTACAAAATGAGCCGACGGCAAAACTAGCCTATGGAAACAAAAAAAGAATAGGTCCGAGATATGCTAAATCAATCAGCCCATTAACAAAGCCTTAATTAATAATTTATTTTATGACGGGAACATTACAATCAAAGAGATGTCGCAAAGATCAAGTAAAGAAGAAGAAACTAGAAATGAGCTCAAAAGGAAGAAATTGTGCTTTCGGCAACAAGCCATGAGAACCTAGGCACCAATATCTTTGTCAAAGTCAAAATTAAGGTGATATCAAATAAAGAATAAAAATAAGAGGAACATGAACTAGAGATTACAGAGAAAGAACTTAACCTAAAATAAAGGAAGAAGAAACTTTGAAGCTTGCCACATTTTTTGGTTCTCCCAAGTATCACCCTTTCAAAATTCATGGAGTTCTACATGGCGGAGGATTGTAGTGTTGATTGATAGTGGGGCAACACACAAATTTGTATATGAGGGATTGGTAGCCAAAAGAGAAATAGGAATGAAGGACTTTGAAGGATTCAATGTAATTGTAGTCAATCGCTTCATTATTTGTAGCACCAAGAGGATATAAAAGCTTGGCATTGAACTAGGTAGTCACTGGGTGCACGTTGACTTCTATGTGGTGGGTCTAGCAGACACCAACATGGTCTTTGTGTGTAGTGATTACATTACATTGTACAATTTGCTCGGAATCATTGCACTATGGAGTTGTAGCTCAAATCTCAAAGAAAGGAAGTAGTGCTCTGAAGCATTGCAAATGGATCCCCAAGAGTTGTCTCAAGATCACTGTTAGAAATAGATTTTAGTTCTAACATGTATTAGAGGTAAGGTGAGTTGTACTTATAACTAACATATTCATTAGGTGTGTTAATGCATTTGTTATGGTTTGTTAAAATATCGTGTGTAGGTTAATACAATATTCTTGTATGACTGTTTAAAGGGATTTGAGTTGTTAGAATGACTTCTATGTAAGAGAGTTGTTATAGGATCTCTCTCCTAAAATATAGGAGATGCCAAACCTATAAATATGTAATATGCATTGAATGAAAATGAAATGAAATATAATATTATTGATGTGTAATATTTGCAGCTATAACATAGCATTTTGAAATTTATTATGGTATCAGAGCTAGACAAGGTGCAATTCCCTCACGGGAATACCCAGGAAGATAAGAGTATGTGAGATATAGTGTACTTATAAGATATTAGTAGGTGAAGCTTTGAGGAGAGTGATTTGCTGCTGTCAGAGTATATCATTTTCTATTGCAACATTGTGGCTTTGCATTATTGGGTTTGTGTTGCTGATAATCGTGCCTAGATTCCTCTAAAAAATGAAGGTTTTACTGACACAAAGAAAGCATCAGATGTGCTTCCTGGTAGGTTGTTTGTGGAAAAAGTAATTGCCGGCTAGAAAAAAAAGGCAACAGAAGCTGCCAAATCAAAGTCTGCCAACCAGGAATCTGTAAAACCTGCCATTTATTTTGTGAGATCGTTATAGTGAAAGTCCAAGCTGCATAATGCCAATGCATCACAGTTTTCTTTTGTTTGCAGTTTTCGTTTGAAAAGACCACTAAAGACAGGCTTTATTGAATAGCCATTCCAAGCAAAAGTGGAGTTTGTGTTGAAATTATAGCATCGTCAAATAAAGAATCAACAATGAGATATATCAGTTTACCACCTCACTATTAATTATCATGATCGAATAAAGAATGCTTTCGAACTGCATGAATTAATATCATATTGGTTTCATTATTGATCGAGTAATGATCGATCAACATTTCTTGCATTGCATATACGTTGAATACCTTTCTTATCGGCATATTAAACATATGTTAGTGACCACTTAACTAATGGTAAGTGACCATTCATAAAACGGTATTCATAATACTGTTTAAGTGCCATCGATGAGGAGGCACGTCTTGAGTGGACATGCCTCCACTTTGTGGAGACGTGTCCACTCAAGACATGCCCCCCAATACAAGTATATATGCAGACCCGATAAGGCAATATTGAGCAATGGAAATTGAACATTCTCAGCCTTGTTTGGACCTCCAAAACATAGTCTCCATTAGAATCACAAATCACATTTATTCAGAAATAGTAATTGCAATCTATCAACTATCAAATCTGAAAGAAGTACGATCTGCATTTACATGGTATCAAAGCCACGTTAAGGAGGGTCCAAGCAGCGATCAAACTTGAGATATTCAGATTTAAATCTAAGCACATTACATTCCTCCATGGCGAGTGTAATCAGATTCGAAGATAGGCTAGAAGGAGGAAATAACTTCTCATCATGGAAGTTCGGGATTATGATGATATTAAAAGAGAATAAGGTTGAGTCATTTGTGAAAGAAAATAAAGCAGAACCGGAGAATGATCCCAAGAAGACAACATGGAATGAAGAAAATGAAAAGGCCATGAAAATCATAGTTGATGGAGTTAGAGATCATATTGTGCCAATCTTGACAAAACATGAGACCGCATATCATATGTTTAAGTCACTTGAAAGCATATACGAAATAAATAATTCCAGCAGGACCTTGGCTCTAAAGAGAGAAATCAATCATATAAGTATGAACAAAGGAGAATCTATCAACACATACTTTATGAGAATATCTGCACTAAGGGATCAGCTATCAACACTTAGATACCAGATTGAAAGTAAGGAGCTAACACTTATTGCCTTAGATGGTCTACCAAATTCTTGGGAGACATTTGTTCAAGGCATTAGTGCAAGGCCTAAATTTCCAAAGTTTGACCGGCTAAGATCAGACTGCCTTCAAGAGGAATCGAGACAAACAGAGAAAGGATTCAATCAGAAGAACGTAGATGAAGATCTCCATGTCTTGAATGCAAATTCTCACAAGAAAGGAAAGAAGAGGAAAAGCTACCATGGGAAGGGTTCATCCAAGAAAGATGTTTCACAAATCCAATGTTTCAGATGCGATAGCATGGGCACTATGCAGTCAGATGTCCTCATAGAACAGAGCAACAAGCATCATTTTCCAAAGTAGGAAAGTCTAAGACAGAGCTTGAACCCGAGAAATATGTATTCTACCCTGCACTTTCAAACCAAGTATCAAATAAAGCCAACACTTGGGTTATAGATAGTGGCTCATCAAGACACATCACTGGGTTCAGGGAACTCATAAACTCCATGGTAGAAGAAACTGACGAGCTAGTGACAATTGGAGATGACTCTACACATCCAATTAGAGGTGTTGGAACATGTACCATCAAATTGAAGTATGGTATCTCTATTCAACTCACCGGAGTATTGTTTGTACCAAGTATCAAGAGGAACTTGGTTTCCATATCTGCACTTGAAGACAATGGATATAGGATTACCTTCATGCATAATAAAGTGTTGGCATGGCCAAAGAACTCTAAGTTATTAAGACGGCTCAAACCATAGGTTATAGACAAGGATATCTATATTATGTACTACGCCAAATCTTGCCCTAATTCATGAAATTGCAGACTCTAATGAAATATGGCATAGGAGATTAGGACACCTCCATTTTCGTGCCCTATCTTCTCATTCAAGGTTATGCATTAGGGAAAAACACAAAAGGGTCTTTCCAAAGTAGTTCTAGTAAAACAAATGATGTATTAGAATTAGTCCACTCAGATTTATGTGGACCCATGTCTGTACCTTCTTTAGGGGGTTGCCTATATTATGTAATTTTTGTTGATGACTTCTCTAGAAAGACCTGGATCCATTTCCTCAAATGTAAAGAATCTGAGGAGATCCTTAGAAGGTTTAAGGAATTCAAATCCCTTACAGAAAACTCTTCTGGGAGGAAAGTTAAAACATTAAGGACAGATAATGGGAGAGAATACACATTAGATAATTTTAAAGAATTTTGTAAAAATGTTGGGATTAAGAGAGAGTTCGTTGTACCCTACAACCCTCAACAAAACGAGGTTGCTAAAAGGAAAAATAGAACCATTGTAGAAGCTGCTAGGGCAATGTTACTTGATCAAAACATAGAAACATCACTTTGGGCAGAAGCCTCTAGTACTGTTGTCTACATACAGAACAGATGTCCTCACTCCCATATTGATGAAGAAGCTTTCACTAGTGTAAAACCATACATCAATCACTTGAGGATATTTGGTTGTCCTGTCTACATTCATATGCCCAAAGAGAAAAGAACTAAGCTAGAACCTTCTGGGAGAAAAGGTATTTTTGTAGGCTATAGTGAAACCTCAAAAGCTTATAGAATATATGTGCCTAGTCAGAGACAGATTGAACTAAGTAGAGATGTGATTTTTGAGGAAGACATAGCTTTTAAAAGAGCTAGAAATTCTATCGAGTCAGAAATTCAAACTTCCCCCATAGACCTAGAAGAGGATCCTACCCCTAAGATTCAAACGGAGTACCTTGAGGAAGATAGAAATGAAGAAAAAATCACATTGGAAAATCCTAAGAAGAGACAACTCTGGGCTACTAAGACAATAAAGGAAGAAAAAACTTATGCAGCTCCATCAGGGACTTTCAGAGAGAGTAAATGACCTAAGAGATTCTCTAGTTATATAGCTTTGATGAGTGAATTCATCAAGTCAAAACCTGCTAATGTTACAGAAGCTCTCTAGCACCAAGTATGGAAGGATGCCATGACAGAGAAGTATCAATCCATCTTGAAAAATGATGTGTGGGAGATAGCACCTAGGCCAAAAGAGAAATTTGTTGTTTCTTCCAAGTGGCTATTCAAAATCAAGCATGTTGCAGATGGCAGTATAGAAAAACACAAAGCAAGATTTGTAGCCAAAGGTTTTTCACAAAAGGGGGGAATTGATTATGAAGAAACTTTTGCACCAATTGCTCGCTATACCTTAGTCAGAGTAGTCGTAGCCATTGCGGCAGCCAAAGGATGGAAAGTCCATCAAATGGATGTAAAAACTGCATTCTTAAATGGGACTATTGAAGAAGAGGTCTACTTAGAGCAACCTGAAGGATTTGAGATCCACAATGCAAAGTCACATGTCTATAAATTGAACAAAGCCTTGTATGGACTTAAGCAAGCTCCCAAAGCCTGGTATGAAAGAATTGACAATTACCTCATGGGATTAGGTTTTTCGAAAAATGATGCAAACCCAAATCTCTACTTCAAGAAAATCAAAGGTGATATGTTAATATTGATATTATATGTTGATGATTTGTTGATTATAGGAGAGGATCACCTTATTGATCAATGTAAGAAGGATCTAGCCTCAGAGTTTGACATGAAGGAATTAGGTCTATTACACTACTTCCTGTCTGGCAGAAATCAAATGGCATTATTCTGAATCAAGGGAAGTACACCCTTGATATATTGAAGAGATTTGGAATGATGAATTGTAGATCTATGTCATCTCCCATGGAAACAAATCTTCAATAATTGAATGAAGCAGCAACAGATTCTCAGTTAGCAGATCCAACTCTCTACAGGAAGATGATTGAATCTTTGATGTACTTGGTCAACACCAGACCAGATATTTGTTATGCAGTGAATGCTTTGAGTTAGTTTATGTGTGAGCCCAAGGAGATACATCTTGTTGCTATGAAGCATATAATGAGGTACCTTCAAGGTACTCTTAATTATGGTCTCAAATATGGAAAGGTTGATTTAGATCTTCATGGATTCACAGATTCAGATTGGGATGGAAGTGTGATTGATCGGAAAAGCACCTCAGGATGTTGCTTCAGTTTAGGATCGGCTATGATATCGTGGATAAGCAGAAAACAAACTTCAGTGGCTCAAAGTTCTACAGAAGCTGAATACATTGCAACTTCTATGGCTGCAAGAGAAGCAGTATGGCTCAGAAATTGCTTGTGGGATTATTTGGCGAGCCTCTGAAACCTACTATTATCCACTATGATAATCAGAGTTGTATTAAGCTTTCAGTGAATCCAGTATTTCATGATAGATCTAAGCATATCGAAATTCATTATCACTATGTGAGAGACATGGTAGAAAGGAATGTAATCCAGTTGGAGTATATCAATACAAGAGATCAGACAGCAGACATACTTACCAAACCTCTCTCCACAGTGAAAGTTTAACACTTCAAAAAGAGTCTTGGTATGATTGAAATGTAAGTGTTTTATGTATCTATACTAATATATAAGATGTTTGATGTGTAAACTTCTTTTTTCATATGTGTGGTGACTATGACTTTATGAGCCCCACCCCTTGTGTACATTTCTGAAAGGTGACAATCTTTTAGATAATGAACACTTGTATTTGACACTATAAGGTGACGATCTTATAATGTTCAGTAGATTGATATCATTATTCATAGATTTGTCATGATTTGTTATGGTAGACATTATGTGACTTAATGTCAGTGCACATACAATAACTAGGATATATGAGGTGAATGTAATGTTCTTGAGTATATTATATCCTTTAGTATCACGAGATTAGGTGATAACTCTTATCATGAGTTAAGTGATATAGATCTTATCACGAGTTATGTGATCTTTCCTATCACGAGTTATGTGATAGTTATTAGTACGGTAATGTACTCTCAGAGTTCATTATAATATTCATACTCTTTATCTTCGCTAGCTAAGAGGGAGTGTTGAAATTATAGCATCGTCAGATAAAGAATCAATAATGAGATTTATAATTTTCAAGGAGAGCTACATGTAAGGCGAAGTGTGGGATCATAATTTCTAGTTTAACGAAACACGAGTTCTAGGTTATACCTAGTGATCTGAATAGTAAAAGAAAGTAAAGCTGTGAGATGTGGATAATTGGTAACAATTCGAGCCAGAACAGAAACAGAAAGCAAAAAATGGGAGGAGGTCTGAGGAGAGAGGAGCCCTTCGACTGTGAGAAATGGAGACAAGAGAAGAAAGTATGGAAGAAGCTGAGGAAAGGAGGGGTCACTCAGTATATGGAAAAGCTTCACGGCTATGATAAATAGGTAACTACCTTGTTTGCTAATGGTTGGGTAAATGGTAAAGTCAATTTATGGGGTAAATCTTTCCCCCTCACTCTTACCCTTATTTCCGAAATCACTGGTTTGTCCATGGAAGGCAAACATCTCTATAGAGACAACAAGTGTTTAGGTACTGAAGCTTTTAAGCTTTTCCCTAAAACTGTTGATGAAGAAGCCTTGATGACAAAAAAAAAAGGGGATTATGTGGATATAACAAAAATCAAGGATTTCTAGGCAAAAATGCTGAAGGTGTTGATTGAGTATTTCACGCTCGATGGGCGCTACTCCAAAATCCATAATCTGCACTTTGTTCTGGCAAATCACTTTAGGCACAACAAGAAAATCTATTTTCCTTATTTTTTGTTGAGCTCACTAAGTAATAGTATAACGGAGCACAGGAAGAAAGCGAGTAACCCGGTGTTGCATGAGGGTTTGATTCTCCTCATCGCAGATTATGCCAAGGACATTATCCCGGACCCAATCCCAAAAAGGATCATTGGCAAAAGAAAGGAGAACAGAGAGATTGAGGTCGAGGGCAAGGATAAAACGTCCAAGAAGACGAAGAGAAACAAGAAAAAAGCAACAGACAGTAGTGATGAAGCTGGTAATAAAAGTGACAAGGAGAAATCCAAGGATAGCGGAGATGATGCAGATGACAAAAGCCCTCTGTCTCAGGGTAAGGGAAGTGCCAATGATGGAAATGCTGAAGAGGACTCTTCTAATGAGGAAGTCCAGGAAAAAGAGGACCTAAGTGTTGAAGAAAAAGAATAGGAAGAGGAGATGAAGGAAAAAGACATAATGGAAGAAAATGAGGAGGAAGAAGGGGGTAAAGAAGAGGAAATGGAAGAGGAAAAAAAAGGAGTTGAAGAGGAGGAACCCGCTCAGGACTTTCCTTCTCCAGGTGAAAAAGAAGAAGATCAAACTGATACAGAGGATGGTAAGATCCAGGCTAGCAGAGAGGAAAAAGATGATGAACATGCTGAAGAGGGAGAGGAAGCTGCTCAGGAGATCCCTACTCTAGGTGAAAAAGAAGAACAAACTAAAACAGAGGATGGAAAAGGCCAAGCTAACAATGAGGGTAATAGTCATAAGGAGGAGCCCTTAGGCCTCCTGATGGGTTCTACCATGCTAGAAGAGGTCAACAAGGCTGAAGGCCATGGTATTCATCTAGACAAGAGGGTCACGCAGGAGATGCAGGAAATGAAACTCCATCTGAAAGCTATGGAAGACACAACGAAAACCCTCACTACTAAGCTGGAGAAGCTGGAAAAGAAGTTTTTGGTCAAGGTAAATAACAAAAACCCGAATGAGGATATGGCCGCTAAAATCAAAATGATGGTGGACAACAAGTTAAAAGATGTTACGGAAAAAATCAGTGACAATGGGTACATGATAAACGAAGTCCTCAAACATAGTAATGAGGGCCTTAGCGTTTCTGTTATGAACCTAAAAATGTTGTACAACTATCTAGAAAAGAACCTGCTGGAAAAAACAACCATAACAATTGATGATGATGCTGGGAATTCTGGTCCGGGAACGAGAACTAGAGGACGCACTCAGAGGAAGGTTCCAGAAACCCCAAAAGAAATGAACGATCTGAAAGTTGCTATCCAGAAGGTGGAGGACCTGCAGAAGGTGGAGAAAATGATAAAAAACTAGTCAGTTATGGGGGGTTGCTGGGCGTTCGCTGGTAGTTTTGCTAGTAACTGTTTCTTTTGTTTTTGTTGTCACTACTAGGGTTGTTTCGGGTCCTGCTTTTGTCTTTTTAGCAGGTGTCTTTTTGTAAAACTGAAATGCTAAATCTTTTTTGCTTTTTTTGTAAATGGTTTTGGGTTCCATTCAAAACCTGTTTTTACCTTAATCAAAAACAATGAGATTTATCAATTTACCACCTCATTATTAATTATCATGATCGAATAAAGAATGCTTTCGATCTGCATGAATTAATATCATATTGGTTTCATTATCGATCAAGTAATGATCTATCAGCATTGCTTACATTGCATATGCGTTGAATACCTTTCTTATCGGCATATTAAACATATGTTAGTGACCACTTAACTAATGTTAAGTGACCGTTCATAAAACGGTATTCATAATATTGTTTAAGTGCCATCGATGAGGAGGCACGTCTTGAGCGGACATGCCTCCA
Source organism: Chamaecyparis obtusa (assembly GCA_027943335.1). NCBI lineage: Eukaryota > Viridiplantae > Streptophyta > Pinopsida > Cupressales > Cupressaceae > Chamaecyparis > Chamaecyparis obtusa. Next base: position 448,383 of record BSBK01006608.1, on the reverse strand, counting down.
CTTTGTGGAGACATGTCCACTCAAGACATGCCCCCTGATACAAGTATATATGCAGACCCGATAAGGCAATATTGAGAAATGGAAATCAAACATTCTCAGCCTTGTTTGGACCTGCAAAACACAATCTCCATTAGAATCATAAATCACATATATTCAGAAATATTAATTGCAATCTATCAACTATCAAATCTGAAAGGAGTACGATCTGCATTTACAGTTTGAAACATTTGAAATTAGTTGGCCAACCCCATAAAAAAGGATTATAGATTTTTTGAAGGATCCTGAATTTGAGTCGCCATTTATATGCTTTTCAAAGGAAAACATAGTCTTTCAAAGGGAATGTTGTGGAGGAATAGGCATGCAATAGATGAGATAGGAGTTGCTAGAAGATTATGAAGTAAGTTTGAGATAGAGCCCACATTTGTATCTTCAACTTTTAATCCATTCAAAAATTGCTTACATGTCCAAAGTTCAGTATTGATGGGTTGGTATTATTTATTGTTTAGTTATTGTTGTGTCATCAAAAAGTATGCCTATTTAAGACTTAAAAATGTCAAAAACAAAAAATTGCCTCAATTGTAAATTGATCCACTATGGTTTACATGTGACGTCCATCTTATGAGGGGCATTTTAAAATTGAGCCTAAAGCTAAAATTTCTAAGTAGCCAAAATTTTGGAGGAAAGAAGCAACAGAGGAAGGACACTCAATGTCCTCCTATCAGCCACCAACGATGTGGCCACTTATCAACTTTGGTGGCATTTTGTTTTCCGTTCTAGTGTGTGGTACAATTGTTCTAATAACTGGAAATTTCACACCGTGGGGGGAATATAACACCAATATTCCATCTCAATGTTGGCATTAAGCGATGATAACCGGTAAACCTGCTACCAGTACTAGTGTTGTCATTGATTGGCAAAAAGAGTATAGAGACTTGTCATCTCTAGAACCAAGGAGATCTATATGAAAGAAGGATCACTATACAAATCCTTAGCCACCAGGCTATGTACACAGCAAAGGAAAAGAAGATTCCAGCATTAGCTGAGGACCATGCTACAACCAGTGTAGACAAGTACAGATAAAGCAATAAGCTAAATGGTGTCAACAATTACCACCGAGGATGGTGCAACCGGTAAGCTAAGCACGGGACAGCAAACCGAGGACGGTGCGACCGATAAGCCAAGGAAGGGACAGGATCAGGGACTCTTACCTGTTCATAGCACAAAGAACTAAACTCAACCGTAACCGGTATATTAATGACTCCGATCATGAACCGAGGAAGTCATAGTCAGACTAATTGTTCTAACTAACTCTTTGACTGAGATTTTCTGCTCTAACTCCGGAAGTCTTTGAGTTAAATTGACGATCTGTTTGAAGCGAGTCTGGAGGTTTTAAAGCCGAGATCAATGGCTTTAAAACAGGCGATCGGATTGAGGCAAGTCTTGAGGATTTAAAGCCGAGATCGGTGGCTTTAAATCAAAGTGTTATCTCCTGTGAAGGAAAGTTTCTTGACGTGCAACTATTGCTTTCTTCATTAGACAGATTAAGCAAGGGCATGCATCGGATGTTTCCTCAGTAAACTGGTACTCCACTGAGCAATGTATCCAATGAAGATCTAAAGTTAGGTCATGTTTAATGAGCACAATTAGGGCCAGGACCCTATATATTCTTCTGATGAAGGCAAATAGAAGTCGCCTTCATTCTGCTAGAGAAAAGAGTGAACCTGAAAAGCTTAAAAGAAGCTAGGGTAAATCAGAAAGAGAAGTAGAGAAAGAAGTGTGCGCGGAGAAGCACAACAGTAGTGGAGAACTCACCTATTGCGACTGGTGACGATTCTCAGCTGAGCACAAACAGAGATCTTATCAGGCTATGCTTAGCCATCTGTAAAAGGTCAAACCTGCTATTGTTCTCTAGCAATTACAATAGTTAAATCTCAATATTTGGGTGGCCTCTAATAGGTCCCTTGTATCAAATCCCTTAACTGGGTGGCATCTCGTAAGATGTTCAAAGTCCTTTAATTAGGCAGGCACTAACCAGCCTTATTGTAACAAATCCCTTGACCAGGTCGCATCTAACAAGTGTGTTTTTATCCTTTAACCAGGAAGGCTCCTAACAGGGCATACTCCAAAAGAGTAAAAAAATTGTGAGGTTTCCTCACACCATGGTTTTTACCCTAACCGGGTTTCCACGTGATAAATCTGGTGTCACTGTGGGTTTTTTTACTTACTGATTTATTTGCTTAAATCTACTTTCCATTCTACTGTAAGTTTACTTCACCGGTTTTAAAGTGAATAAATTTTAGAGGTGTTGATTCACCCCTCCCCTTTCAGCACCGGTTGGGACTGACAATTGGTATCAGAGCTTCAGGTCTATTTTCTTTGCTGTTTGACCGCAGAAAGAAAAAGTCAAGATGATGACAAAGGAAGGACCAAAGTTTTCAAAAGAAAACTTTACTCTCTGGTGCAGCAGGATGAAGCTGTACATGAAGACCAACGGCGATCAATACTGGAACCATGTCACAACTGAGTACACTGAACCCACTGGCACGCTGATACCCGATCAACAAAAGATCAAAGCCAAGCACACGACTGCTCAGGACATGATAGCCAGCACACTACCTGATAATGTGTATGTCGAGATAGAACATCTTGATTCTGCCTTCAAGATATGGGGCAAGTTGTAAACGGTCTATGGAGGGGATCCAAATGTTCAAAGAGCCAAGGTTTAAAGCCTCAGAGGAAAGTATGATGACATGAGGATGAATGAAGGAGAAGACATCGAGCAGTATAGCAACCGGATCAAAGAGGTGATCAACTGTTAGGATTAACAAGGCAGAAATAACAATTATGTGCAAATATAACTAATATCAGAAAATAATAAACCACAAAGAATAGAACACAAGACACACAGATTTAACGTGGTTCACCCAATCCCTGGGCTACGTCCACCAACAGTGAGTCCAATATTATTATTATCCAGTGATTACAACCTGATTACAATCCGTAATCCCTTACAGCCCAATTCTGCCGCAAGTACTAAAATCATACATAATGAAAATCCCTAACCCTAAGCCATATTATACAATATTTTCCCGCTTTAGGGTTAGAATGAGTTATAAGTAGTTGGCCCAAATAACCGAAAAGTAGTCGGCCTCAGAAAAAATTTCCTCGGGGGCTGCGCCCCCGAACCCCTGCTCTTGGGGGCTGCCGCCCCCAACCCCCGCTCGGAGCTCGGCCCGGCCCCGAACCCCGGCGAGGTCGGGAGGAAAAGTGTATAGTACTTTCCTGGATAGTACTTTCCTGATTAGTCACCACAAGCTAACAATCTCCCACTTGGTGACTGATCAGTATCCACACTATACTAAAAAACCTCCCACTTGGAGACTGATCCTGTAGCAATCCCGCTACCCACATGAGGCTCCCACTGGATTGAACCACCTTGGACTCAGCTGTTCCTTTATTTTGTTCAGTCTAGAAGACCAACTGAAGCTGAACATGAGTTCAACTTCTCCCTTGTTACTACCTTTGTAAACATATCTGTTGGATTATCATCAGTATGAATCTTTTCCAGCCTTAACTGTCCATCATCCAAAACTGATCGAATGAAATGGTACCGCAACTGTATGTGTTTTGTCTTTGAGTGCAAAGCAGAATTCTTTGCAAGATGAATGGCACTTTGGCTATCTGTATGTAGAAAATTATCCTTTTGTGGATGTCCCAATTCTTCCATGAAGAATTGAAGCCATATCATCTCCTTGGCTACCTCTGTAGTAGCAACATACTCTGCCTCTGTAGTGGATAAAGCAACCACCTTTTGTAGTTGAGAAATCCAACTCACTGCTGTCCCACCAACAGTAAATATATAACCTGTAGTACTCCGCCTGCTATCTATATCTCCTGCCAAATCTGAGTCAACATAGCCTTGTACAGTAGTAGTAGAACCCCCAAAGTGTAAACACTTACTCGATGTGCCTCTCAAATATCTGAGAATCCATTTGACTGCATTCCAATGCTCAATACCAGGGTTACTCATATAACGGCTAACGACTCCCACTGCGTGTGCAATATCTGGCCTAGTACATACCATAGCATACATTAAGCTCCCTACAGCTGAAGCATAAGGTACCTTAGACATTTTAGTCTCTTCGTCTGGTGTCTTGGGACACATATCCTTAGTCAATTTCAAATGACCAGGCAAAGGTGTGCTGACAGCTTTGGCATTTTCCATAGAGAAACGTTGCAACACCTTCTCAATATAATCAGCCTAAGATAGAGACAATTTCCTATTTTTCCTATCTCTACAAATTTTCATACCAAGGATTTGTTTTGCTGCCCCCAAATCCTTCATAGCAAAAGATTTTGCTAACTGTTGTTTCAACCCCTTAATGTGATTCATGTTAGACCCAGCTACAAGCATATCATCAACATATAAACATAAAATAATGTAGCTGTCATCATCCAACCTCTTAAAATAAACACAATGGTCAGAATGACACCGACTATATCCATGCCCATTCATAAAAGTGTCAAATTTAATATACCATTGCCGAGGTGCTTGCTTCAAGCCATATAAACTCTTCTGCAATCTGCACACCAAATTCTCCTTACCCTTGACCTCAAATCCTTGTGGTTGAACCATATATATTTCTTCATCCAAATCACCATGAAGAAAGGCTGTTTTAACATCAAGCTGCTCTAAATGCAAATCTTCAGTAGCCACAATACTTAAAACAGTACGAATAGAAGTCATTTTAACAACTGGAGAAAATATCTCATCAAAATCAATACCATGTTTCTGTGCAAATCCTTTTACGACTAATCTGGCTTTAAATCTGTTCGTACCTCCATCCTCTTCTTTTATCTTGTAAACCCATTTATTCTATAAAGCCCTTTTACCTGCAGGTAACTTACATAAATCCCATGTCTGATTTTTTAGCAAAGAGTCCATTTCATCTGTCATTGCAGACTCCCACTGAAGCTTTGTATCCACCTGCACAGCTTCATTATAACATTCAGGTTCACCAGCATCTGTTAACAAAATAGAATACAAAGATGGAGAAAATCTTTTTGGAGGTCTACTTAGTCTTGTTGACCGTCTAACACTCACTGGGGTGTGTGGTATTTGTTGTTGCTGTTGTTGCGGAGCATAAGGAACTACTGGAACATGAACTTATGGAGTATCATCCAGTACTACATAGTCATTTTCTTTCTTCTCATGCTGCAGCAACAGATCTTTGTACAATACTTTCTCATTGAATATGACATCCCTGCTTCTTACAATTTTATGATTTTCAAAATCCCAAAGCCTATAACCAAATTCATCAATGTCATACCCAACAAATACACATTTCTTTGACTTAGCTTCCAGCTTGGTTCTATTTTCAAAATCTATAAGTGCAAAAGCTTCACAACCAAAGGTTTTGAGAAAAGAATAACTCACCTTCTTACCACTCCATGCTTCCTCTGGAATACCACAGTCCAAAGGAGTAGAGGGGCCTCTATTGATTAAATAAACAGCAGTGTTCACTGCCTCTGCCTACATATTTTTGGGCAGCCTAGCATGCAACCTCATACTCCTTGCACGCTCCATTATTGTCCTGTTCATGCGTTCAGCCACTCCATTTTCTTGTGGAGTCCTTGGTACAGTTTTCTGCCTACGAATACCATTAGAGGAACAATATTCTTCAAATTCTATGCTGCAATACTCACCACCATTATCAGATCTGAGACATTTTAACTTTTTACCAGTCTCATTCTCAACCAAGCATTTCCATTTCTTAAAAGTTTGAAATACATCAGATTTCTGTCTAAGGAAATAAATCCATACTTTTCTTGTTGCATCATCTATAAATGTAACATAATACAGAGAGCCACCAAGGGAAGATACCTGAGCTGGTCCCCATACATCTGTATGCACAAGCTCTAATCTCTCATTTTTCTTTTCCTTCCCACTCTTCACAAAACTAACTCTCTTTTGTTTTCCATAAACACAACTTTCACAGAAATCCATATTGACACATTTCAGACCAGGTAAAACTTTCTTTGAATGAAGTAATTTCATACCTTTTTCACTCATGTGCCCGAGTCTGTTGTGCCACAGTGCTGTGTCAGAATCTACAGCAACAGTTTGATGTTCTTCCTGCTCAACTGCAGCCACTGTTCCTGAACATTCATTATTTTCTGAAACAATTAAAGTAGAAGGAACAGTATGACCTGTACAAAGATATAAGGTGCCTACTTTCACACCTTTTGCTACTACTAAGGAACCTTTTGAAACCTTCCAATTTTTATCATTAAAAGTAACTGTGCAACCCTCATCACCCAGTTGCCCTACTGAAATTAAATTCCTACTCAGCCTTGGAACATGTCTTACCTCTTGTAGTAGCCAATGATTCCCATTCTGCAACTTAATCTTAATTTTTCCCTTTCCAACAATCTGACAGGGTTCATTATCTCCCAAATAAACTAGCCCAAAATCCCCTTGGACATAATCAACAAAATAACTTCTATGGGGTGTAGCATGAAATGAAGCCCCAGAATCTAAAACCCATGAATCATCAATACTTTCTAAGGACAAGAGCAAAGCATCCTCCTCGGATTTGTTACTTACCACATTTGCCTCCTTGTTTCCATCATTTTTGTCTCCTTGATCTTTCTTCCGAGACCAACAATCTTTCTTCTTATGACCTGGTTTTCCACAGTACCATCAATCATTTGGCCCTTTAGATTCGGACCTCTTTCCCTTTGATTTTCCTCTTGATTTCCCACGATTTCCAGAGTTGTTTCCTCTATCTCTTGTTCTGCCTCTACTTTCTGTGTTCAATACACTACCCGATGTAGATGCCCCTGAGCTTTTCCTACGAATTTCCTCACTCAATATAACACCAATAACATCATCATACTTTAGGGTATTAGAACCAGAAACAGAATTACTAACAACCATTACCAAGCCATTCCAACTTTCTGGCAAAGAACACAAAATCAAGAGAGCCCTAACCTCTTCATCAAAAGTAATTTTAACTGAGGTTAATTGACTTGTAACTGTATTAAACTCATTCAAATGATCAGTAACTGATCCACCTTCTACCATTTTCATATTAAATAAACGTTTCATAAGAAATACCTTGTTTGAAGCTGAAGGCTTTTCATACAACTTCGCTAGGGTTTCCATCAGATCTTTAGCTGTCTTTGCTTCAGTAATATTGAATGTCACCGATTGTGCCAGGCATAGACGAATACTCCCCAGTGCCTTCCTATCCAAAATATCCCAATCTTCTTGAGACATTGATTGCTCTTTCTTGGCTACTCCCTCTAATGGCCGCCATAGATCCTTCTGATAGAGATAATCCTCCATTTGCATCTTCCATAACTGGAAGTTCTGCCCATTAAACTTATCAACCTTCAGCCTACCCTCGTCTGCCATTTCTCCCACTTAACCGAGAGACTCCCACTAACTCGTGAGACCTGCTTCAGAGAATAGATGAAAGAACGAACGAAATAACCTCGCTCTGATACCACTTGTTACGATTAACAAGGCAGAAATAACAATTATGTGCAAATATAACTAATATCAGAAAATAAAAAACCACACAGAATAGAACACAGACACACAGATTTAACGTGGTTCACCCAATCCCTGGGCTACGTCCACCAACAGCGAGTCCAATATTATTATTATCCAGTGATTACAACCTGATTACAATCCGTAATCCCTTACAGCCCAATTCTGCCGCAAGTACTAAAATCATACATAATGAAAATCCCTAACCCTAAGCCATATTATACAATATTTTCCCGCTTTAGGGTTAGAATGAGTTATAAGTAGTTGGCCCAAATAACCGAAAAGTAGTCGGCCTCAAAAAAAAATTTCCTCGGGGGCTGCGCCCCCGAACCTCCGCTCGGGGCCCGGCCCGGCCCTGAACCCCGGCGAGGTCGGGAGGAAAAGTGTACAGTACTTTCCTGATTAGTCACCACAAGCTAACATCAACTCCATCAGAAGCGTTGGAGGAAAGCTCAGTGAACAGGAGGTGGTTAGCAAAATATTGAGAACTCTCAGACCTTAGTATGCCATCAAGATCTTTGCCATTCAAGAGCTCAGATCAGTGACCAAAGATCAAGTCACCCTACACTCCCTCATCGGTAAGTTAGCTGCCTTCGAATTAAGTAATTTTGATAATAGCTTATCCATTCAGGAAGCAACGTTTAAGTCTTCTGTCAACATCTCTTCCACTAATTGCTCTACCGAAAAGATTGGCAACCTTGTTGAGAATTTGCTCTCAAATGAGATGGAGCAAGATGAGTTAGAAGCACTCATCGCTAGGAGATTCCCTAGAGGAAAAAGGAAGTACAAAGGGAAACTCCCCTTGAAATGCTTCTCCTGCAACAAGATAGGACATATTGCTGCAAGGTGTCCTGATAATGAATCTAAAGATAAAAGAGACCGGTTCAAGAGCAAAGCAAAGAAGGAATGCTATCTTGCAAAGGAAGGAGTTACCAACAATGAGTCTGAAGACTCAGAGGATCCAGAAATTGCATTTGTTGCAATAAAGGAGGAGAATCCAGTTATAAATGAAGTTGCACTCATATCCAAGTCTCATCAACATGATGATTGGATCATTGACAGCGGATGCACTCACCACATGACCGGTGACAAGGAAAAGTTCATCAACTTGGAGCTCAATGACAGCGGATCAGTTACCTTTGGAAACAATGCCCCCTGTGCCATCAAAGGTAAAGGTTCTATTGCTCTCTGCAACAATGCTGTTTGTGAAGATGTGTACTGGGTTGAAGGACTCAAGTACAACTTGATGAGTGTTGCACAACTGAATAACAAAGGATTCCTGCTGGAATTCAGACAAGGTTCCTGTATAGTAAAGAATCAATCCGGAACTCATGTTGCAACAGGTAGATAGAGCAAAGGTAGCCTCTTCTACCTAGACACAATGGAGGGAGCTTCTCTCATAGCCTCAGTCAAAGGAGAATCAAGCAAAATCTGTCTTATGACCAAAGAAGACAACTGTTGGTTATGGCACAAGAGGCTCTGCCACATAAACTTTGACAGTATTGTCAAAGTGAGCAAAAAGAAAACGGTAAGAGGACTTCCTAAGATTACCAAGCCCATCAAGGGTATTTGCAAAGATTGTTAGTTAGGAAAGCTGACCGGAACATCTTTCAACAGTAAGTCCTTCTCTGCTGAGAATGTTCTAGACCTGGTGCACACTGAGCTGTGTGGACCAATGAGAACAAAGAGCTACCATGGAGACCGATACTTTATGCTCTTTGTAGATGACTTCTCCAAAATGATGTGGACACTCTTTCTAAAGGAGAAATCAGAAGCTTTCCACATGTTCAAAATCTACAACGCTAGAGTGGAAAAAGAGACCGGTAAAAGTTTGAAGTGTCTGAGATTAGACAAAGGAGGTGAATATACTTCTCAAGAGTTCACTCACTACTGTGAGGAGCATGGAATAAAAAGACAACTATCTGCACCAAGGACTCCTCAGCAAAACGGAGTAGCAGAAAGAAGAAATAGGACGTTGATTGATTGCGCTAGAACCTTGCTGATTCAAAAGGATCTGCCTCATCACTTCTGGAGAGAAGCTGTCAATACTGCTGTTCACACACTCAACCGGATTCAAGTCAAAAAGGGAACCGGTAAGACTCCTTACGAACTATGGTTTAAGCATACTCCCAGTGTAGGCTACTTCAAGATCTTTGGTAGTAAATGTTACATTAAAAGAGATATGTACTTTGGGAAGCTTGATCCTAAAGTGATGAAGGAACTTTTTTGGGTTACTCTACCAAGAGTAAGGCCTATCGGTATCTGAACAAAATAACAGGCAAGATAATTGAAAGCATCAATGTAAAAGTTGATGAATCTTCAGAACCTGATAAGAAGACCGGTCATGATGATCATGACAATGTTGAAGGCCTAAATGAAGGAAATGCCTTTGAGTTCAACGAAGCAATGACTGAAGATGAAGGAGAAATACACATGGACAGACATCTAGATCGGGAGATTGTACCTGAACCCAACAGGCTAACGCAAGAAGGTGAACAACTTGATGCCTAGAACCATGATGAAGATAATGCTCAACCGAAAGAACCAAACTGGGAACAGAGACCGGTTCTTCCAAGGTATGTCACATATCATTCCACTAACAATATAATTGGTGACAAACATGCAAATATCTTAACCACGAAAAAAGGCTAGAGAGAATATCTGCTTACTTTCCTGTATAGAGCCCAAATCCACCAGGGAAGCTCTAAAAGATGACAATTGGGTCAAGGCCATGGAGGAAGAAATTGAGCAAATTAAAAAGAACAATACATGGGAACTTGTGCCAAGACCTAAGGACAAAAATGTCATAGGAACCAAGTGGGTCTACAGGAACAAGTTGAATGAGGATGGAAAAGTCATAAGAAATAAGGCAAGATTGGTCTGCAAAGGATACGCCCAGGAAGCTGGACTGGACTATGGAGAAGTCTTTGCACCAGTAGCAAGACTGGGAGGAGTGAGAATTCTACTCGCCTATGCTGCTCACAAAGGATTCAAAGGATACCAGATGGATGTTAAGTCTGCATTCCTAAATGGAATACTGGAGGAAGAAGTCTACATTGAACAACTAGAAGGCTTCACTTCTGCACATAAGGATGGAATGGTCTGTAAATTGAAGAAAGCTCTTTATGGGCTTAAGCAAGCTCCAAGGGCTTGGTATGAGAGGTTGCATTCATACCTTCTGACCATAGGATTCACAAGAACCGGGGACAACAGCAATAGGTATCTCAAGACTAGAAAAAATGGAAATCTAAATGTTGAGATCTTCGTCAATGATATCATATTTGGAGATGACAGGATGAGAAAAGCCTTCGCTGAAGAGATGAAGAAAGAATTTGAGATGTCTATGATAGGCGCAATAAAATTCTTCATTGGACTACAGGTCCATCAGCTGAAAGAAGGAATTTTTATTTCTTAGTCCAAATATAGCAAAGATATTCTAAAGACCTTTGGACTTGATGATTCTAAACCGGTTGGGACCCCAATGATAACTAACCTCAAGTTATCAAAGGAGGATGATGCCAAAGAAGTAAATGAAACAATGTATCGGTCCATGATAGGTAAACTACAATATGTTGTTCACAGTAGACCGAACATTGCACATGCAATTGGCATAGTGGCAAGATTCTCTGCGAATCCCAAAGAGACACATCTAATAGCAGTAAAGAGAATATTCAAATATCTAAGGGGAACTGAGGATTATGGATTATGGTTTCCTCACAAGGGAGGATTCGAAGTAAAAGTATACACCAATGCAGATTGGGTTGGAAACATTGATGACAGAAAGAGCACAAGTGGTGGTGCATTCTTTCTCGGTGGAAGAATTGTTTCTTGGACTAGCAAGAAACAAAATTTTATATCCCAATCTTCTACAAAGGCCGAATATGTTGCTACAACAACCAATTGCACACAGGTAATCTGGATAAAACAACTGCTGGAAGGAATTAAAGAACAGATACCTGAACCATAAGCTATCTATTGTGATAGCACTAGTGCAATTAACATATCCAAGAACCCTGTTATGCACTCCAAGACAAAGCACATTGCTATCAAGTATCATTACTTGAGAGAGCTGGTACAAGACAAGGAGGTGAGATTGGAGTATGTTCCCACCAAGGAACAAATTGCTGATATCTTCACAAAGTCATTACCAAAGAGTACTTTTGAGTATCTCAGAGGTAAACTAGGGGTGATACCCCTTCATGATCTTCAGTAATCCTGTAAGGGTGGTCATCAGTTCATTATGCTTCAACAGAGGGTTAAACCTCATCTTTTCTGAACTGATGAAAAAGGAATGCTGCTCATAGGGGGAGCAGATTAGACAAAGGTAGTCTCTCTGACTAGCCTTTGGCATCACTGACAAAAAGGGGGAGAGTTTGGAAATAACCGAAAGACGATAAAGAAATACAAGCACAGTAAGGTGATTGCCCATCAATTTTTCCATCAATGCCAAAGGGGGAGATTGTTGGCATTAAGCGATGATAACCGGTAAGCCTGCTACCGGTACTAGTGTTGTCATTGATTGGCAAAGAGAGTATAGATACTTGTCATCTCTAGAACCAAGGAGATCTATATGAAAGAAGGATCACTATACAAAGCCTTAGCCACCAGGCTATGTACACAGCAAAGGAAAAGACGATTCCAGCATCAGCCGAGGACCATGCTACAACCAATGTAGACAAGTACAGATAAAGCAATAAGCTAACCGGTGTCAACAATTACCACCGAGGATGGTGCAACCGGTAAGCTAAGCAAGGGATAGCAAACCAAGGACGGTGCGACCAGTAAGCCAAGGAAGGGACGGGAACAAGGACTCTTACCTGTTTACATCATGAAGAACTAAACTCAACTGTAACCGGTATATTAATGACTCCGGTCATGAACCGAGGAAGTCATAGTCAGACTAACTATTCCAACTAACTCTTTGACTAAGATTTTCTGCTCTAACTCCGGAAGTCTTTGAGTTAAACTGACGATCTGTTTGAAGCAAGTCTGGAGGTTTTAAAGCTGAGATCAGTGGCTTTAAAACTGGCAATCGGATTGAGGCAAGTCTGGAGGATTTAAAGCCGAGATCAGTGGCTTTAAATCAAAGTGTTATCCCCTGTGAAGGAAAGTTGCTTGATGCGCAACTACTGCTTTCTTCATTAGACAGATAAAGCAAGGGCATGCATCGGATGTTTCCTTAGTAAACTGGTACTCCACTGAGCAATGTATCCGATAAAGATCTAAAGTTAGGTCATGTTTAATGAGCACAATTAGGGCCAGGACCCTATATATTCTTCTGATGAAGGCAAATAGAAGTCGCCTTCATTCTGCCAGAGAAAAGAGTGAATCTTAAAAGCTTAAAAGAAGCTAGGGTAAATCAGAAAGAGAAGTAGAGAAACAAGTGTGTGTAGAGAAGCACAACAGTAGTGGAGACCTCACCTATTGCGACTGGTGACGATTCTCAGCTGAGCACAAACAGATATCTTATCAGGCTATGCTTAGCCATCTGTAAAAGGTCAAACCTGCTATTGTTCTCTAGCAATTACAATAGTTAAATCTCAATATTTGGGTGGCCTCTAACAGGTCCCTTGTATCAAATCCCTTAAACGGGTGGCATCTCGTAAGATGTTCAAAGTCCTTTAATTAGGCAGGCACTAACCGGCCTTATTGTAACAATTCCCTTGATTGGGTCGCATCTAACAAGTGCGTTTTTATCCTTTAACCAGGAAGGCTCCTAACAGGGCGTACTCCAGAAGAGTAAAAAAATTGTGAGGTCTCCTCACACCGTGGTTTTTACCCTAACCGGGTTTCCACGTGATAAATCTGGTGTCACTGTGTGTTTGTTTACTTACTGATTTATTTGCTTAAATTTGCTTTCCATTCTACAGTAAGTTTACTTCACCGGTTTTAAAGTAAATAAATTTTAGAGGTGTTGATTCACCCCTCCCCTCTTAGCACCGGTTGGGACTGACACTCAATGGCAATGAAAATATCCTATGTTGTTGGAGATTGAGTGGCACAATCAACAACAGTTGCTATTTATATTTATGTGTGTGTTGTTTCCTTATGTAACCTCTTATTGTAAAATATTGTAATGAACAAAAGAACTAGTGTAATGTAGTTCATGGTTCTTGAAAAGGTTAGTAGTAATGCAGAAAACCATATGAGGTGAATGGATGAGTGTGCTCCTGTTCATTTCCAGGTTTGTGATAAAGTTGTGTGAAAAAAGCATGAAAGATTGGTGAGAGGTGCTTTTCATTTGAATCAAGATCATGAGCCACAAGAGTTTGGCTTACTGCAATTGAAAGTGTTAAATTTGAAAGGAGAAGAATATAGACATCATTGATATTGTAAAAAGTTGTTTTGGAGACTGGATGGCTACAAAGATCCTCTGAGTGTCGAACTTCTTAGAAGTGGGGTTGGTAGGTGATAAGTTCACTCGGGTGAAAGTGGGATAAGTTCTTGTATGTAGGTGATAATGTGCAACAAGATCCATATAGCAGTATGCAAACATAAAAGTATGTGATTATAATTTCAGCTTGAGTGATGCACTAGAGGTGAGGTGAGTTGTAGTAATAACTCACATATTCATTAGGTGTGTTAAGTGTTAACACATTTGTTGTGGTTTGTTAAAACATCATGTATAGGTTAATGTAATATTATTGTATGAGTGAGAAAAGCATATAGTTAATATCATGTTGACATATAGTCTATTATGGATAAGAAAAGCATGGTGTTTAGTGACATACCTCCATGATAGCTCCACGATAGAGAACTTCAGCACATAGTGGAGCTTGAGATAGGGTCCTATCATTACTACTCTTTATCGTCGTCCCAAAAGGCAAAAGAAGAGAAATTATTCAAAGAACTCTTGAATATGGGACAAGTCAAACTAACCTCTGGTCTATTTGCTTTTTTGATGATCCTAGGTAAGGAAAAGGATGGCACAATGAGGATACACATTGATTACAAGGCCCTCAACAAGAAGGCAATCAGAAAATGGTACCCCTTCTCCAGGATCCATGAGTTGATAGATGACCTTAATGGGGAAGTATACTTCTCCCAGTTTGATCTCAAATCAGGGTACCATCAAATAAGAGTAAGAGAAGAGGATGTGCACAAGATAGTAATGAAATGTCATTAATGGCACTATTAGTTTCTGGTCGTGCCCTTTAGCTTGACAAATGCAATTGCTACTTTCCAATATTGCATGAATCAAGTATTCAACCAACAATTGACAAAAATTGTGCTAGTGTTTCTGATGACATTCTTATATACAAAAAAACTTGAGAATATCACTTAAGGAATCTAGATGAAGTACTAGGCATTCTTGAACAACACTTAAACTTCGCCAAGGCATCCAAGTGAGTTCTGTATGACAAATATTTTGTACTTGGGGACTATCATCGATGCCCAAGGTGTCTAAATGGACCATCAAAAATCACAGGCGATCTTAGATTAGCCTCCTCCAAAGACTTTGACACAATTGGAAGGTTTATTTCGCCTTTGCAATTACTGTAGGAAATTTGTGAAAAGTTTTTCACAGTTGGCAATATCATTAACAAATTTAACAAAGGGAGCTTTATCATGGTTAAATTTAGCAACCTAATGTGCAATCCTAGGGTAGGCATGTCATGAACTCAAAGGCAGTAACCTAATGTGCGATCCTGAGCTACACATGGCTATTGACTTGAAGAAACATCTCTTGTCTGCAATGAATCAAAGTCCTTGGCCCGAATTTAGGAGCAACAAGTAAGAGAACATACTATTTCATTGCAAATTTTACTCTGTATATAGAGTTAGACATCCACAAAAAGCTTGCCTAAATTACTCAAATGATTGAAGATGAAGGTAGTAATGAAGCTAGAAAATATAGAAGTAATATAGAAAAGAAATCTGACAAACAGCCTAGTGAATATGTGGAGAAAAACAGTATGAAACAAAGAACCAAGGATAATAGAGTTAAGAACCCTGGTAAAAATTCAACAATTAAATCTCCCAAGTTTTACGACCAAGGTGAATCAGATAACAAAGGACAGAATCAAATGTTCTGACAAAAACCAGGAAGTACACTGCCTCTAGAGACAACCATGGAGAAAGAAAATGAGTTTAAAGAATCATATAATATCTCCTGGGTAGGGGAACATGAATGGGAAGGAGTGGGTTTAAGGCTAAAGGAATAACTGGGAATTAAGTTGATTCTAAAGTAGAAACCAACCTGCAAATGAAGCAAAATCAATTACTTAACATGAAAATGATCAAGATTTTATAAGATGCCAGCCATAGACAACTGGACAATCAGGGATTTGATAGTTATGGTTTTATTGAGTAATTCTAGCGTGGCAATCTTTTCTTAAAGCATGCTTGTGACCTGAATATGTCTTGAATTTTTTATGTAACTGTTATGTTTTAATTGAGATATAGAAAAATTTATCATTCCCTATTTGAAATTAGCTCTTACATTGCATTTGATATTTGCAAACTCATTGCCAATGTACATAATTGCACCACTATATATATTTTATTTTCCCATTTGAAGATCCTTAAATTAGTAATGACAAGATAAGAGAAAGACTTACATTTAAGAAACAAAGAAGAGAACCTGCAAGAGATCCAGCAATGGCTAGAAGAGTTAGAAACCTGAAATCAAAAATAGCCTGCATATCAAAGGAGAAACAACAAAGTCAAAAATATTGTTTGTTGGAGAGAGTATTAAAAATCAGGGTAGCAACCAATTTAAATTTGCAAGAAAGGAATAGCATAAGTTCAAAATCATTGTGGATAGTTAACCATGTCTCCTGGAACAGAAAAGAAATGACATTATTGAAAGGATAAATTTGAAGCTAAGGAAAATGCCTCCCAAATCACAAAGATCCACAATTTCATTGCCAACATATATTCTCCAGAAACTCTTCAACATATAGAATTATTCTCAATTGAGAAGATTTTAAAAAGTTATAAAATAAAAGATTGGAATTTCACTGCAGAATAACTGAAAAAACATATTTTTCCTCTTAAATGTGAGTGACAAAATATTTCATTATTTTTTTGTAATAAAAAAGGCTCCACAAATGATACAGAAATTTTACAAAATAAATTAATGTACTCCCTAGCCTTATTAAATGAAACATTAATAAAAAGCAGTGTTTGCTTCGAAAGATTCCGATAAAAAGATAACTTTTCTTTCTCAAGATTTTGATGATGAGTATTTATGAATAATTCTGCCACAAAAATGTGTTAATAAATTCTAGCAAGATTTTATAGTTTTCATGTCAAGAAAAAATTAAGGAACCATGTATTTCATTGTCCTAGAAATCTTACAAAATCATTTTAAATATTAGATAAAACTTTATGACTACTACTTTAGTCCTTAAAAAGTGCAGCAACAATGACCAATATTATGGAGGCATGAGTATTGAACAGTATTACAACATTCCATGAGGTTGGGACACATTCCCAAACATCCTTGCCATGGAGTCAAACTAAGAAACTATGCTCCATGGAGTTTCGGGGATGGAGACGGCAAGAAACACCAGTACAGATACAGTTTAGGGCCAATTTTTAGGGGATGGTAGGAGACAGCTATTAAAAAAATAGGGGAATATATATATATATATATATATATAGAGAGAGAGAGAGAGAGCATTCACCATAGACATTTTAGAAGCTTAATACATAGAAAATTAACAAAATTCAAATGCTTTCATTGTCAAAATATGGCGTACATATAGAAAAAATGCCCAAAGGCTTCAATTTTTACGCATGAAATGACATAAAATATTGAAATGTAAACAGTAGACATACTATAAGTTTAACTAGTTACTAAACTACTAAACAGTAAACATAGAAGTCCAATAATTGCATCTAGGGAGATGCAATGAGTGCTAAGTGTCTCATTCATTCTCATGAGAGATGAGTTCTTGTGAACCACTACTCATGAAACATGGATCAATGAGTTTGACTCAAAAACTACACAATTGAATCCTGATAGCAATATCACAATTTGACTTGGTGTGGAAAATATCTCCTACTTATCAATTGATGAGCTTAAGGGGCTTTCTAATGAATGGTTCATAAGACACAACACTTGTTGAAGGTTTTGCAAATGGGGTTGCAAGGAAAGTAGGTTTAACCATGGAGGAAACTTTGTAGTTATGCATGCTTGAGCTGGAGTAGTACTGGGATGGGTGACCTTCCAAGAAGTCTCGGTGCTTCACCTCTATGAGCATCACCTAGATGCAATGAGTGTTAAGTGTTCCATTCATTCACATGAGAGATGGGTTCTTGTGAACCACTACTCATGAAACATGGGTCAATGAGTTTGACTCAAAAACTACACAATTCAATCCAGATAGAAATATCACTGCGTATTCCCCACACATTGAAAATGGATTCATCAAAAGAAATTCTAGAAGGCAGATCTTTAGAATTCAAGCAAACAAAAAAAGTGCCTTGCTTTTTAAACCTAATATCTTCTTGTTCCACAACTTTCAACATTACCACACTCACAGAAATTGAGTTAAGGTTAGGGGACCTATCACTTCTTTTGGCACATTCTTCAGACTGACCACCATTTACTTGCATCTGATTATCATTTTCCTCTATTCATGCAATAAATTTGGCTCTCTCTCGAGGTCACATTCTCTCACCCTGCAAAGCTTCCCTAAAGGTCTTTTTCCTGATCCTTCTCTCTCCACTTTCTTTCCAGCAATTGAGCTATGACACTCTTCAAGCCAAGGGAAAAAAAATTGTCCTTCAATGCAAACAATATTCTCCTCAAGTCTGTTAGTCCTTTTTGATACTACAATTCCCTTCTCCATTCACAACTCCAACTTAGAACAATATATAGTCCAAAGTTTGTGAATGCCTCTTCAGCATTTCATTACCTCAAGACCAGCTTTTCACCCCACTTACCTTTACTCTTTATCCAAAAAGGAAACCATAAACCCAAACAACACACCAAAATCCAGCCAAATTACCAAAAAGTGGGCATCACCAATCCACATACAATTCAGGACCAGCATCAAATGAACAAAAGCGAATAACACCAAGTCAAAAGCTAAGAACCTCAATATGAATAACCATATACAAGTAGACCATCAAAGTCAACATGAAGAAGCTCCCACAGAAACATTGACTTTTCATGTGCCTCTCCCTAGTATCTGGTTTTTTTTCTTCTTTCTGAGATAGGATATATTGGTAGCAGAAGCCTTTGTATACAAACAAAGAAGACTCCAAACTGATGACAGGTACCAATAGCAGTTGGATGTGAAATTAGAGGATGCTCAATAAGTCAATGTGGAGAATCCTATAAATATGCAGTTTGAAGACCTTGGCTAGCATGCCACTACATGGAACATACAATGATGATATCAATGACATATATCATTGTAAATCTAAAATGGCAAAAGCATTAAAAAATTACCTCAATGCAGAAGATTGAGCATGTCTCTTTTAAATTCCTTATTTTCACACAATTTCGTATAAACTTTGTCAACCATCGATAAGTCATGGATATACAATTTTTCAAAATCTATATATCTGATCATGATGTATGATTGTATTTAGTTTTCATTGCTATGACAAAATTGATGATCCATCCATTATAGTTATCTATTCAGTAGGCTTATTAGAGATCCTATATACCCAATGCACATAAATCCCAATTTGAAATGCTTTTAATTTTTTAATTTATAGCGGAAATACACTCTTCATCAGGATTCTTCTACCCATACAAACTTTACTGTGTTTCTGTAAAAATTTTATAGATGAGTAGTGAAACAAGACTAAATCACGTCATATTCTAGTCACCGAGCCTAAGATGCTACAGCTTCCTACATATGAAAAACAATGCATCATTAACCAGTTAAAAAAATTAACAAACGGGTAATGAAAACATGATCAAATAATCCACATAAATATTAAATAGTCACCTAGCCTAAGATGCTACAGCTTCCTACATATGAAAAACAATGCATCATTAACCAGTTAAAAAAATTAACAAACAGGTAACGAAAACAAGATCAAATAATCCAGATAACCACCAAATTGAAATTTCAAAGAAAAACATCACTGCCTGAAACTTACACGTTCAATTGATTGTTCAGCTCGCTTAACAAAACCCTTTCCAGGCATAATTCGTAACAGGAATTCTGGCAGTCTAAAACTTTCAATGAACTTGAAACTTTTGGAGTCTACCACAGCAGAGGCCTTGCCAGCTTTATCTGTATGGATGCTGGACAAAGAATCGGATTTTACACTTTTACTTGATCCTGTGATGGCATAACCATCCTGAGAACCACGTACTATAATGGTACTGCGTTTAGTATGAGAAATTGATGCAGTTAACAGAGGACTACGTTGCATAGCAGTTGTAACTCTTGGATTATGAAGAGCACACAAAATTCCACATGAGAATGTTGTAGACAATGCCATTGAATTACACTTTCGACTGCCAGGTTTTTACTTAATAAGAAAAATACCTGAAGAAAGTATCTTCAACCTAACAAATAGCAGAGAAATGTATATTAGAAAGCTTAAATGCTGTTCAATTCATTTAAGTGCCTATAAATTATCAAAATTTGTAAATGAAATAATGTATAGATGCAAGGGCTTATTATACAATTTCCAAAACAGCACTATTGCAGCTATCAAAAGAATGCAGACAAACAAAAGGACTTCACACTATCACATTACTTTTAATTTAGTAGTAAGAAAGTCAATGCTCTATCACCATGCATGACTACGTATTGTCTCTGAATCACTCAGTACAATCCTTCTATTATTTAACATTAATATACACAACATCACATCCACTATAATTATTTTATAGTTTAATTTTTTTTTAATTAGAAGCAAGCTTCAACACTGAATCTTCAACCTTGAGATTGTTCAAAAGTATGCAGGCAAACAATTAAATCCCAAATTACCATTACTACCTTATAAACGCAAAATTATTACTGCATTTGCATATTTTACTTCGCAAAATTTTAAAAACAACTACTCTAGATTTCACATTACACAAATCTTCTAACTTTAAATTTTAAATGCGCTAAATTACTATCCTTAATTTGATTAAATTTTTGAAAATTAATCACAAGCTTAGTTCCAAATCATCAACTGTTCTTTTAAAATTGTTTGCAAAACCTTACAATGTATTATCCAAATTGGATCACTTACAACTCTTGTGATACAGTTGTTTTGAAAAATAGACTCATTCATGGTTTACATGCTAAATGGAAGCCTCAAGACATGTTTCCACTCTCACTTAATAATGCAGTAACTGGAGAAACAAAATGTGCAAAGGACTAACTGGAGGGAGAACTAGATCGAGAAGATTCAAGGTAAGCCCAATACCCTAGCACCAGCAGCCATTGTAAAAACAGGAATAAGAAACAAATTCATCACCTCATCATACCCTTGTAACAAACATTTCCAGCAATGCCAAACTCGACCAATCTACAGCAGCAGGAAACAGAGCCAAACAGATACATACCTCGCTGCCAAACTCGTCTTTCAACAACTCAACCACTCATAAAGGAAGCATGGCATTCCACCTTCCAACTGTTGAGACAAATTGGCATTTTGAGTCTTTTGTATCACCTGGTTACTCATCTTCATGAATTAATCTACTAATTGGGCTCTTGTAGAATCATCTAAAGTTGTAGGAAAACATCTAGCCATCTTGAGCAAGTTGCAGGGAAGAGAAAGCTTGTAAGGACATTATAGTAGTTAAAGACATTAAATTTCCACAGTCCATAATATTGGATAATGAATGTTTTTAGATTTAACTGCATAAAACTTTTCCAACAGCATTTTGGATCACATCTCTCATCTTGCTCCCTAGTCTCTACATCCTGATAATGGATCGTAGAATGTGATCCAAAACATCAATGAAAAACATTTAAGCAGTCAAATCCAGAAACATTCATTATCCAACATTGTAGTAGTGTTGAAATAATCTCAAAAGTGTTCTTGAAGGCATTACGGGTGCCTTGTGATTCTTGCTGATTATGGTTGACATAAGGAAATGCAGCCCCATCTTGCTGGACTTCTGTCTGATAGGTTTTCTCCATGCTAATTACTTGTGTTTATATCCATTTGCATGTGCTCAGTCATTCACTCGCTCAATTTCATTAACAACTGCTGTCACAATTTAAGGCACTTAAGTAGCTTCACAATTCATGCACAATTCTGTTTTTCAGCATAAGAATTAAGAAATACTAGATGCCAGATTCTTCTAAAATGCCCCGAAATCTGGTTTCGGTTCTATTCTGGTCCTAGTTCTTTCCAGGTTCTTGCTGGGTTTCGGTAGGGTCCCTCCCAGGCAGTCGGGTTCCTTGTGGGTCTTGTAGAACAGGACCCACAGGGACCCCGGCCACCTAGGAGGGACCTAGGCAGAACCTTGGGGAACCCACGAGCACCCAAAAATAGGCCCCACATGCCATGTTTAATTTCTTTTAATTTGAAATCTTTCTAAACCCTAATTTCGACCTTAAAGCATGCATTTGGTCATTTGATGTTATTTCATTCATCTCTCAAGTACTTTTCACCATTTTTTCTTTGTTCTACAACTGTAGCATTTTTCTTCGAAGGTGAATGCTATGGAGGACTAAGACCCACATCAAAGGCTTAGGAATCATTGGGGAAGACAGATTTAGTGGGCAAAGGTGAGTGAATCTTCATTTTGTTCAAGTTTTTAATGAATTTTTCAAGATTTTTAAAAAGTTTTAAACTTTTTTTAAAAAGTGTTATAAGAAGTTTTGAATACTTTTCTATACTTGTGCATATTTGGGGGTTATAATGCCGATATTTTTTCAATTAATTTTTTTGCAATAATGTCTTTAATTTTCTTTTCCATTTTAGGTTCATTATTGAGAGTTAGACACAATAGCTGGAAGTGGAAGTGGACGCTCTAGTTCAGTTGCCAAGGTGAACCCTTTTAAAATTGATGAAGGTTCACCACCCTGGCATTACACGACAATGATTAAGGCACTGTCTGGTGGTGGGAGTTTTCTTTGGCGGTGTAACCATTGCAATGTATAGTATTTGAGCATACTTTCGAGTGAAAGCTCACTTCATTCCCACCCTTAGAAAAGGAATAAAACCTTGTAAGGAGAAAGATGGGGAAATAGTTAGAGAGAGTAGGATACACTCTATGCATTCTATTCTGTGTTGGTGGTGTTCAAAACCCCCATTAACAATGTTGTTCCCCTAAATACTTGTGTAGCAATTGGCAGCCCATTTGTGAATCTGATATGTTATCTTCGTGACGAGAAATGACAAATACTAGTTGGTCAAGGACAACCAAAATTTCATCAGTAATGCAAATAAAGTAAATCCAAGCTCTCTTTAGTAAATGCTACCCAAGATAATAATTTATTTTTTTAAAATGACTTGCACAAGTGAAAAGTTTAAATTATTTCTTTAAGATGTGTTTGAAAATAAAGTTGAATGGAAAAGTTTATTTGTAACCAAGACAATGAGCTTGTTCAATGTAAGGCTTCTTATAGCATGTATGTCATCAAAGAGAAAAAATTAATAAAGAAGCTGTTTCAACACTTGAAATAAGTATTCCAAAAGCCCAGAGGACTTCCACCTAAGAGAGTAATACTGCAAGAGATCCACTTGGAACCACATTACTCTCTTCCCAACCTTGGCTTGTATTGTCTATCAATTATGGATGAAAAGGAGGTAAACAAACAACTTCAAGTTTTATTAGGTCGGGATAATCTATCCTAGCACATCTCCATGTCTCCCATTGTCATTGAAAGATCCCCAATCCCGGTGGCCTTGTAAATTACTATTTGTTTCACAATTTGAGACTTTGACCAGCATTTGTACCTCTGAATGGACTTTGTTGAATTCTGATTTTTTTTTGGCTTTTTTCTTGTTTTCAAGTATTTTGGTGTTTTTGAAGATATATGCAAGTAAATGACAAATAACAAATAACTTCAAACTAGAAATGGTAAGTAGCATTCATATATTAAATTACTTAACAATCTGAAAATGATTCAAATCATACCAGGCATAATATTCAGATTTTCACATTCAAGGAATAAATATATCAAATGGATTTGTTGCTGTCCACAGAGAACTTGACGCCAGTTGTAGAAGTGTTTGGCAATCACCAAAGATGAAGAACTTGCTGCCACAAACCCCTGTAATATCTCCAAACTGCAATACGTTGGCTGCTAAGAAGGAATGGCGCCCAAAGCACAAGCCCGAGCTGTCTCTGGAAGAACGCCCAAACTGGAATAGGTTGGCCACCCAACTGAATATGATATTTCCTTCTGATAAATGGTGCTATGAAGATTGTTGATCCTTACCACAGAGAATAACACTTCCCAATTCCAATACTGAATCACCAAATCCTTGTTGAGGTTTGTGTCCCAACAATCCAGAATTAGGGGTTTCGTCCCAAGCCTCTGAATCGCTCCATCCGAGCAATTTCAAGTTTTCACAAGTTTCAAATGTCAAAAGATAATCAGAAATTAGGTCTCCATCTCCTTATATACCCTTCCAAGTGCAATTCGAACCCTAAAGGGAAATTACACTTTGCACTTTAAATAAAATATAATAAAATAACATTTTCCAAATTAAAGTAGTCCAAACTCTAGGAAAAACATTTCTTTATCAAAATGTCATAACTCATGGCGCCAAATAGCCTACGGATGGTGAAAATAGTTTATAATAATTCGAGATCTTTCCAACGAGCCCCCATACATAGGTATATGTGCCCAAATCCATGAGATATCCCCTTATTACCGGCCAAGGTGGTTCAACTGGCAGTCTCTTCCCTAAAATCTAGGGATGCTCCTAGAAACTAGGGAACTCATCCTGTCGTCCTGAAACTAAAACCATGGACTAGTCCCGAGGAACCTCATATCTAGAAACTGCCACATCCTCCTGAATTTTAGGGAAACCTCCTAAAATCAAGTAACTGCTCCAAACTAGCCCAAAACTGCCTGAGATGCCATGCCCGACCACTGAAAATCTTGTGTGAGTCTTTGTCCAACATTGCTAGCCTACGAGACTCCCATGATAGGCTAACTCTCATGACTTTGAAAGTTGAACTAAGGAGGGGACATGACAATCATGGTACCAAAACAAACAATATATATTTGGTGTAGACCCTTGAATAATATACCATCAAGAAAAAGTATCCTCTTCCACCAATTGATGACTTGTTACACCAACTCCAACATTCTAAGAAATTCCTTAAGATGGACTTTAACTAGGGTATCAACAAATATAAATAAGAAATATGTGTAAAACAACTACCAAGGCAAGCTGAAGCGAATATGAATGGCTCGCGCTTCCCATTTGTTTCTGCATTTCTCTTGTGACTTCAATGAGATTAACAATCAGAGGCAGCGATTGCATTCGACAAGATTTATGATGAGCATCAAATGCAATTAAGACAATTTTTGCAAGTACTAAAGGAGAACAAGCTGTTGCGAAATGAAAAGACATGCAATTTGTACAACATTCACTACTCTACTTGGGACATGTGATTAGAAGAGGAGAGGTTATGTGTTAGGTTATCCCATTTTCTGGTTGTCATTGATGACATTACTTTGCATCTGTCAGTATAGCTTCTTATTGTTACACCTTTCAGTTTCGGTCCTATGTTCCACTAACCATGGCCATCGACAACGATATTAGCATTAATAATTCATGGACATCATGGTATGTGGATACTTTGGTCCAAAGCCATAATGAACATAGGCCAAAAACATTTTTTGTGTATGGCCAACGACAGCTACACATTTCAGTTGGTTACATGGTTCCTGTTTTTGGATCTCAGCCGACATGGAAAGGATTCATAGCAATAGCAGTATATAATCAAGGCAACCTCAGTAGATGAATTAGTAATGTAATGTGATGTGATGTGATTAAAAGTTGTGTATATGTATTGTGGTCTATATATACAAATTGTTGATGTACTTAGCGATTTGTTGTATGTATCCTGTATCGATAAAGTGGAAGATCTATAATTCACCAAGAATTGTATTCAGTGTTTTTGTAGATGCACACTTATCAGTTCAATTTTGTATAATCAGCTATTACTACTATTTTGTACTCAGGGCAATGAGCCCAACCGGCAGTGAGCCACCTTATGTATTACTTAACCAATTACCAAATACTTGAGAGTTAACCCGCTCGTTGGTTTTTCCCATCTTGGGTTTCCATGAAAAAAATCTGGTGTTGTGTGTTGTTGTGTTATTTACTTTCTATACTTTTACTTCCAACAAGCTTAAAGTATGTTATGTGAACAGTTACTTAAATGTAAGAATCCCTGCTGGTTCTAACTTTGACAAACACCAAATTGCTTCACTTTTTATATGTTTGACATTTTGTCAAACACTTAGCATGTAAGCTCTGATACCACTGTAAGAACCCCTGCTGGTTCTAACTTTGACAAACACCAAATTGCTTCACTTTTTATATGTTTGACATTTGGTCAAACACTTAGCATGCAAGCTTTGATACCACTGTAAGAGTCCCCTGTGGTTCTAACTCTGACAACTACTGATTTCTCTATGCAAATAATATATGTGACTAATTTTCTTGAATTAAATATGCAATTTCTTGAATTCTTATTAAGTGTTGCTAGGCAAGACAATAACTTTGCATTAAAGAAATTATGAAACTAATTTCCAAAGCAATTGAACCAGATACTTTCCTTAATTAATGACATAATATACAATGCAAGAGGAAATTAATTGAAACTTATTAGAAATAACCTAGAATGAATCGCGCGCTGGAAATTAAATTTTAGATTGTAACGCCACCTCATAGAAATGATTCCAATTTGTTTCTGAGGCTCATAAACTTTGAATGAGGGCACCAAACAACAACACGTGCCTCTGGGATGTCAATCGCTGGCCCTAGCAAAGGAAATGCAGCCTGCAATAAATGAATACTATCCTCCTATAACTATTGCGGCAGTCTATAAATGCAAACTCAGCCCCTCAATAAGCTGCGATCTGCAATAAAGAAATTCTTCAATCTTTGCAACTAAATCAGAAATAAAACATTGAAGCCTCCTCTCAACTCAACCACAGGTTAAGCACATTTATGGTCTCTGGATAAGACCATCACCAACACAATTCACTTGGCATTTAACAAGCTCTAAGTGCAAACAAAATCAGAGACATTTCTTCTCAGCTTGAAGGAATTACAAACCCTCACATTTTCTCTCATCAAAAGAAAATATCAATATCAAAGAATGAATTGCTTTTGCACAAAGCATTGCTTTTATAATAAAAGATATCTTCTTCAAGACACCAAAGGCAAATAGCTTCTCTTACACAATTTTCACTTAAATGCCCTTTGCTTTATACTTAGGCATATATTTGAATAACATAATTTATTAACTCCCTTTGGCTCCAAAAACAACCTTTTTCATCAATATCATGATATTCTGACACACAAGGTCATTGTTTTTTGTGCCCAAGATTTAAAACTTTTCAACCCGGTTCCAACGAGCTATGACACTAAGGTGACCAATATACAATATCAGCAAAAATAGCAACCTTAGCATATTTAATTAAATAATAATCATAATTCACCAGTTTTGCAAAAATGACTGAAGAAGCATCAGAATCGAAATCTAACAGTACATGAGTGATCCTGAAAAAGAAAGACGATGAATGAACTTGATGGGGTGACTTACTAAAAATAGACGCTCCCTCCAAGATTCTTGGAGCCCAAACCGAAAGCCAAAAATAAAAATTGAGAGCATCATTCAACTCCTCTAACTCATCTGAGTTCATTGGAACCATCCATTGACTTACTATAAATAGTAAGTCCCACCAAATGGAGCCATAACCCTCAACAAGGTCCTCTAATCACCAGTATTAGCCTACAAGAGCCCAGTAATAGGCTAAATCCATCCACTATCATGGTCATGCTAAAAAGGGGACATTACATTAAATGTTTTAAATTTTTCAAGGGTATATTGATTCACCCCTCCCCTCTCAATATACCAAATGTTCAACAATTCATATCAGAGCTAGTTCCTTTGGAAAATTCTAACCACTCGAAGGAGATCCAGGAGGTTGAACATTTTACACCGACATCCATCATGGATGAGAATGAGTTCATGTCAGTATATGAAGATCTAGAATCGATAGAAAATGAGAACAAAGTATTATTAGAAAATCTTCAGATGGCAAATGACAGCATTCGAAAATTGAAAGAGCAAATCTGGAAGTTCAAATCTAGGCACAAAGAAGTAAGCAATGAGCTCAAATTAGAAAATGAAACCATCACCGATCTAAGAGCCAAAAGTGAAGATCAAAAGACCAAGAAGCTTTTGAATAACATAATTAAGAGCGAATCTGATGATTGGAACCAGCTAGAACAAGAAATCAAGTCTCTCAAATCAAATCAAGAAGAAACCAAGAAGAGCGAAGAAAAGGTCAAATCCGATTTGGAGAAGCTAGAAGAGATATTGAACTCTCAAAGATCTCCAACAGACAAGAAAGGACTTGGATACGAAAGTGGTGAATGCTCTCACAGCACAATCAAAGAAAGATGAATCGGTTTTGGTAACTGAAGATAAAACTACACCGATGAAGGCAAGGCTTTGGTAAAACCCCAAGTAAGTATAAAATTTCATTCTTTTAATGGTTGTTTCAATTGCAATTAGTTAGGATATAAAACAGCAAATTGTAGAAGTAGGTTGAATCAAAGCAATAGATCTTTTACCGGTAGATGTTTTAATTGCAATATTTTTGGTCATAAGGCAAGTCAATGTAGGAAACCTAACAATGACAGCAATAAGTTTACTGGTTATTGTTATACATGTTATGTATATGGACATAAAGCTAACCAGTGTAGGTCAAGACAAAAAAAAGTCACGGAAACCGATGCTACAAATGCAACAAAGTTGTTCATATAGCAAGGTACTGCAGATTAGTTAATGTTAAGCAGATTGAGCCGACAAAGAGGATTAACAAAGAAGAAGACAGAGAAGAAATGAGAAAGATATGGGTAAAGAAGGATGACGGTAGCTCCGGCTCTAGTACAAAGATGTGTTCTGGAAACAAGAAGCCTCACAGCTGTTGGTCAGGAAGAAAAATTATTCTATATCTGTCTCCCATCCTAAATAATGCAATCATATCAAATCTACTCCATCGGGGAGCTTTTAGTACAATGAAATAGAAAAGGAATATTCGTGTTAGTAAAGACAGTCATAGTGGGTATACGACATAATTAATGCAATTAAAGGTACATGATTTCGAGGTTACATCTTAAATACAACGCTTACATGTCATTTTTCTCACAATGCGAAAAGAGTTCTAAGTGCTTAGGTGTAAAGAACCCAACTGGCTCTCTATGATCAACTAACTCTTTCCTCAAATTAATTGCAATTTCATATTTTGATTTTCGAAACATATAGGGATTACAATAAATTACCAGACTTTTCAACAAATACAATAGCAAATTATCTTAACATTTACTTCATTGTTTTGCTACATCTGCCAACATGATAATATCGATTATCATAAAATAAATACTAATTAATAACAAAATAATCTTTGCACCTTGAAATACAATTGACGTGCAGTACATTCCAAACACAGCTTGTATGAAAGTTGACGCCAGCAAATAAACTCATTAATGACCCTGTTCACATTCTTGAACCTTTGACGCCACCTAGAAGTTCAGCCTCCACCTACTTACGCAGCCCCTACTTGCAACCATAAATCAGAAAATGTACGGCCCTTCCCTTTGTCCGTACGGCAGCCTATTTAAAATCCGTATGACCCTCCTTGGAAACTGTACGGCAACTTCTAAAGATGCTAACAATCACTTTCCAGCAGCAAACAGAATTCAGATCCATCACCATACATTGCACATGAAAATTCGATGAGTTCTCTCCAAAAGCTGTAGACCAAACCCTCTGCAAACCCTAGCTTGCTTGAAGAAATTCGATTTCTTCTTCCAGACCACTTTTCAACTTCACAAATTTAATATAATGACATAAGGTAATGAATTCGATTTCACCAAGGCATATAAAGGCTTTAATGAAATCTTCTTCAAGACACTTTTCATTAAAGAGCCTTCACCATCACAACATTAAAGTCCAAAAGTTATTAAATTAACATAACTTAATTTAATAAATTTTATTATAAATGTGATGCAACTGAGTCTCATTGACAAAATCTTTCGAACTTCTGACAATAGCACCCGAGCTCAGACTGCCCTGCCAGAAATAGCCAACTGCCCAAAATAGACTTACTAAAAATAGTAAGTCCCTCAAACTGAAGATCCCTGATAAACGATCCTACAACACCTGAGGACACTGTGCAGGCGCCCTGCTAAACCAAGCTATGCCCAAAATACCACTTACTATAAATAGTAAGTCATCCAATCTATCCCAAACGAAGAGCAAACTTGAGAACCAGAACCTCCAGAATGGAATCCAACTACTGGCACTACTAACTGACCCCCTCTGATCACTTGATTAGCTTGCGAGGGTCGCCAAACAAAGCTAATCTCAGAGACTAAAAAACGGGGACATTACAATCCTCCCTTCCCAAGATTGCTTGTCCTCAAGCAATCAGGAAAAATAAGCAACATCACAGACCACCTGGATCCCAAGGATGGTCATAAGTAATGTCTCGATCCTCACCATACTCTTGTGAAGAAAAAACCAACATCAACAGTACACACACTAGCATCTGAGAAACTGCCCTCAACACCCAAATAACTGACATCACTGGAAACAACATCTGTAGACCAACTGTAGATGTCGATGCAGGAAACAACCCAGTGGAACTCAACCCAACTGAAACATCAACTCTGTCAAAACTCGAGTTCCTATCTAACCAACCCTTACACCCAACTGCACTGAGAAGAAGACAATGACCAAATGTGCCCGAATCACTGTTACCACCTCTAATCTCTGATAAATTGTCTTGGGTGTGTGGATACTGCAAGTAGTCTAACTTGCAACTGCCAATTCCATCTGCAAAAGATGGTGCTAATCCATCCCATAATGGATGGTAAGAAACTGGAGCCGGTCTACACCTGCGTGAAATCAAATCTTCTACCTCTGGGTCAAAAGAAAAATGATGAGCATACCCCACCGTAAAATGCCAGTAGAAAGCCCCAATCTCCGTCAATGGCTCATCATTACCCAATTGGGAATCATGAGATGGCTCCAATCTCTGACTCCACATAACCACAGGCTGGGTAGGATCCTGAGTAACCCTCTCAGCAAACCCAACCTCGAAATCCCTGTGGGGAAGCATAGTAGATAGAGTCTCTACAATCTTTCCCACCAACTTCTGGATAGCACAAGAACTGCGGATAAGAGTACCCTCAGACACTGTATGAATCCTCTCGCACATCTACACTCTCAAGTAAATACTCCATGAATGACTCGGTGGAGTAGAAATTATACGTGGAAGCGTCAACTTGCTCCCCCACAACCCACAACTGATCCCTCTGAAAATGTGGCACAGCCAACTGTCCCATGCTATCATCTATATGCGATGAAGAAATAGATTCACTTCCAACAAAAGGAAGCAAATCAACATGAGAGCTTGATTCCACTGGTACTCCTACCTCATTCGTACCTACTGAACCCACATCCTGAACAGATGTGTCTGCCACATCATCCTGTCGCGCATCCCCAACCGTAGAAGCCAACTCACCACCAACCACCTCAAAGTGCAACCGAACTGGGTCTGGGGCTGGTGTGGATCGAATATGCTCCAACACCACGGTAGCCTCCTCTAACTGAAACTGCGACTCCTGAAGAGCCCACTGAGTGCCCTCTAAAGCCTCAAAAGTTGTTGTGAGCTCCTGAGTAAGCTCACTCACCTCCTCTCTGTCCATCGGTGCCTCATATGTTGTACTCCCCCACTCAACTAGGTGATCACGATCGGCTACCATCTGTAAATAATCCTGTCTCAAAATCCTGATAGCCTCACGCAAAGAATGGATCTCTATCAAGGAAAGGTAACCACCACTGTGCTCATCTGTCATAGGAGCACCCCAATCATAAATAGCCAACAGCTGACAAGCGGCATCAAAATGCTCAAGAGTAGAAGTAATATCTCTCTCACCAACTCGCAATTGGGTAGTCACATGATGACTCTGCACAACGGGCCTCCTATGTACAACCTCAACTGCACTGTCCACACTATGAGAGGAAGCTGCATCCAACAAACTCCCCTCAAGATCACTGTATCTATGTGTACTTTCATCCAAGTACACATCTACAAATTGGGTATAAACATCGGACTCCTCATCTATCCCCGAGGAAGCTGCTGCTGAATCCGACTCAACACAATCTCCAACTACCTCGTCCTCTGCAACCACCTGACAATCCAAATCCTGGGATCCATCCTCACTCACTAACAACTCAGAGTCCTCCCCCAGGGTCTGATAAATCAAACATGTCTCGCTACAGGAAGAACCATCCTCATGAGTCACCAACAAAGTAACCCCCTCTCTAGAAGTGGAAGCCCTGGCTGTAACAAACTCTTGCCACTCATATGCTTCCCCATCCTCATCCGTGAGTCCTTGTAACCAAGAATCCTGGAACCCACCACCATCGTATGACAACGATGAGTCCACACCCAAAGTCAAATATAGAAAGCCAAAAACACTGCAGCACCCATCATCCTCACTCTCAACATCAGAAATGTCTGTGGTGCTAGTGTCCACATTGTCTATCCGCGTCCCCTCAACTAACTCTAGCTGCATACATGACTCAATGTCATCACGTGAATCATCTATACTATGGCATGAATCTATGTCACCCAACTCAACTGCAACACTCTCATCATGAGTGTCATCACTAGATAGCTCCATGCTCACATCATCAATACAGAAAAAGATGACTGTCTCCTGTACCGATTCCACACTGTGAATGCTATCATAAACCTTAGAGCTGTCAAAGCTCATACACTCCTCGCAGTCATCACCCAACATCTCACAGGGGGTGTCATCCCCAATGCGGCTCATAGCATCCTCAAAAGTATTGTCAGATGTGTCTATACTATCAGCATCCACATCTCTTGCTAAAAACTCAACTGCTGACAGCTGACTCTGCACACATGACTCAAACATCAGGCTGTGCACCAATAATGCTAGAACATGAACCGTCATTAACTAACTCCGCTGTAATGACCAGATCACCAACATCACCACTAGGAGACTCCATACATGCATCAGTCCCATATGAGGAAGCAGCTGTTAGCAATTTAAGTTGTCATTAGTGTGAATCTACAAACCCCTTGCACCGGTAAATGATCACCGGTCACTCACTTTACAAAGAAGACACTGGTAGAGAAGAAATAGAGGGAATGGTTTACACTGGTAGACCGATCTAGTACCGGTCACTGAGTTCATACAAAGTTGGAACCGGGTACAAGATATACCGGTTGAACTGCCTAAAGATCCGCACCGGATTCTACGGAAGCAGTTTGAGTTAAAACCAGATTATAAGGATATCCACCGCTGAGAAGTGGAGTTAGCCTCTTAATAGAAGTTAGCTTTATTTCTTCGGATAATCCATAGTAAACTCCAGATCACAATGCACAGTTTTTGCTAGTTGCATGATTTATTGGTGAGTTTACAGCCTAGCGGTTCCATGAGTCAAGGGTTTCATAAGGATGAACTCTGGTATAAATACAGGTCATGGGACGCAAGAGTGTTGTTGATTGTTGGTGATTGCATAGAGCAGAGGAGAGACATCTTCTGAGAAAAGAGCTACAGATACAGAGGTAGTAGAAATCAACAGCCAGGAAAATTGGGAAAGATGATCTAATCAGACATTTAGTGTCTTAACTGATCATTGTTTTTATCGGAAGTGAAAGCAAGTTGAAATCCCTTTATTAGGGTGGACCTAATCGGTTCATTGTAAAAATCCCCTGACAGGATAACATCTCCTTCTGATGTTCAGAGTCCTGTAACCAGGCAGCTCCTAACAGGGTTTAGATCTTAACAGATCTCTATGAAAATCCCCTAATCGAGTAGCACCTTAACCAGTGCTTTGTAAGCTCCTAACAGGGCGCCTTCATTCTACAAGTAGTGAAGTTGTGAGAACTTCTGTCTCACCGTGGTTTTTTCCCTTTTAATCGAGGGTTTCCATGTATAAATTTTTGCATTGTTCTATGTGATTCTGTTTATGTTTATGAATGACTTATATTCTGATTATTAGCTTAAGAAAGCAAAAAGATTATAATTATAATATACCAGGAAGTATTTACTGATTCACCCCCCCTCTCAGTAACTGGTAAGTATTGACAATTGGTATCAGGGCTCAGTTCTCTATACTTAAAAGTCTAACAACTTGAGAGAAAGATCATGGAGGTCTACTGGTATCAGAAAGAGCTGGAGGAAGCCAACGACATTATTGCCTCTCTGGAGAATAGACTCAAGAGATCACTGACAAAGCGAAAAGAGCTGGCCCTACAACTGAATGAGAGCAACAAAACCATCGATGAGCTCTCCGGGCAGAGTGGATCTAATGAAGCGGAGGAGGCAGTATCTGAACTCATGGAAAAGAATGAGACCCTGACCAATTAGATCTCCAATCTACAGAGGGAGCAAGAAGAAAATGCCCTAAGGATAACTGAACTAATGATGAAAATGAGAAAAGCTGAAGATGAAAGGAATACAGCAGTTAAATCCTTGACTGCCGCTGAAAGAGCAAGAGACCGGGCAGTGGATGATGTAGGAACGACTGAATTAATGTTTCTACGACTTCAGGAGGACATGGAGGATATCACTCAGGAAAACACCAGCTTACACAAGGCATGTCAGGAGAAGGATTATGCGTGTAAGAGATTGGCAATAGAGGTGTATCAACTCAAGGGACAAAAGAAAGTCCTTGAAGAAAGAAATGATGTTCTGAGAAGATACAATGAAAGTTTGGCCAAGCTCGATGAGCAACTGAAAGCTCAAAGAAAAGCACCAGTAAGACCCAACAACAGTTACTGCAAGAACTATTGCAAAAAGGGCAACAAAACCAATAAGTGTTGGTCAAGCCCCGTATCTGTGTCAAGTGGAAGCAGGGGAAGCTTCAAAGGCTACTGCTATGCATGCAACAAGTTTGGACACAAGGCTGAAGAATGCAGATCAAAGACAATAGCATTTAGATCCCCTAAGCCTGTATACACCAAGAGAAGTGAGAACCAAAGTACAACCAACTGTATAAACTATGAAATACATAGTCATAATGACTCTTGGAGCAAGTCGCCTAGCCCAAGAAGGGTGAACCCATGGAAGGCAACCAGGATTGTCTGCTATCACTGCAACAAAGTTGGACACTTAACCAAGGAGTGCAGGAATCGGTCATCGAATAAGGTGAGGGAACCAGTTAAGCCAACAAAGAAGATCAACAAGGAAGAAAAGACTGCGAAAACAGTCAAACAGATTTGGTGCAAAAAGGAATCAAAAAGCTCCGCTGAAGAGAAGACTGAGGTAGGATCATCATCTCCCGATGGTGATACCTCTTCGACAAATTGAGCCTTAAAGGAATAGAGGGAATCGGTAGATCCACTACCATTCCCGGTATGACTGAGAGAGTCAGACTCGCTCAGTCTGCAGGACAACCGGTAAGGCAAGATATACTCAACCAGTAGAGTAAGAACGGAAAGTAAAGTTAGGTAAGGCATTGATTATTATAGCCGTTTAATGCATAGTTACCGTTTGGTAATTACCTTTATAACCTAACTCTATAAAAGAAAAGAGAATTACTCTCAAATCTTCACCTTACTTACTGTGAGATTCACAAACTCCTATGCTAAGCATCATTCTCTTGCTTTGATCACTGAGAATCACGGTTTGCAAAAACCGATCCAAGCTACTTTCTGATTAAGTTACCGGTTAGCAAGAATGGCCTCGTCTTCTGCTAATGTTGAGCTGATCAATGAAAATCAAATTGAATGACCTGCCTATGACATCGCACCAATTCAGAACAGAGAAAACAACATGGCTGGGGCACTCTCTTCCATACCAAAAGGAGTACTCCTGACTGAAGACGTTAATGCCTTCATTCACGCGAAACAGGAGGAATTGGGTAAAACGTACATTCAAGGTGAATATGTATCACTATGTGAAGAGGGGAAACTCCTAGATAAGTATGCCAGGCTGAGATCATTTGGACTCATAAATGGAATATACTACCCGTCCATCTTTCATGAAGATGTGATACGACTTGTTCTCAGTCGACTTCATGAACCAGGTTTCTGGCTCAACAGAGGAGTATGCATTCCCATCACCAAAGACGATTTGCACAGAGTAACTGGATACAGCAACCGGGGGCAAGCTCTAACCCTAAGGACCATCGCCAATGCCATCGTCAACAAACTGACCAAGTCGAAGCCTGATGGTTGACTCATGACGGTAAACGACATTAAGGATGATGGAGTTCGGTTTGCTTCTATTTTTCTTGGATACAAGGTGTATCAGTCAAGCAACTTCAACAGCATACCAGGTGGGGCAATTCACGCTGCGCACCGCATTATGTATGAAAATGCCCAATACGACATCTGTGCAATGCTTCAAAGCCAAATATTTGAAAATATGAAGAACCTCAGAGTCGTGAAGAAGTCAATGAAGTATGGGATCCTACTGGTATGTCTATATTTCTATTACTCCAACTCTTTCCCAGGATTCGGTGAGGTTGTATGGAAAACCGATATCTACCAGTTATGCATCAAATCACGGAGATGGCTAATAAACTGGGAGACCAATTAAGCAGTAAAATGACCAAGCACTTTGAAGAATTTCAACTGAAAATTAACGCAAGAGAAAGGGTGTCGTCATCTATAGTTGAGCATTACAAGGATGATGTATGTTTTCTGGTTATAACCCACAACTGCATCATTCAAGCAGTAGAACCAAAAGAAGTATATGCTCCTGAGCTAGGATATGAGATCATTGCAAAAACAGCCAAGGCATTTGCTGATGCCCTCAATAGTGCAAATTTGGATCTCTCTGCAAACCAGTTCAGGACATGTGATGAGATTGAAGAAAATCTGAAAAAGCGGGCAGAAAGCAAAATTGTCTACAAAAGGACCTCCACACTGAAGAAGAAAACGTCAACAGAACAACCCAAGTCTCGAGGGAAGAAAGCAGAACCTGTATCTAGTATCCAAGAGACAAATCAAGAAGAGACAGAGACCGAGGAAACAGTTCCTTTGATTAGGAAGAAGAAAACCGGGAAACTGGTAAAAGAGAACCCAACAAGAAAGGCCAAGTTCACCATTGACAAATATGTGGCACTACTGAAGGAAACCGAGGAAATGAGCTCAGTAAACCGTAGATATTCACTTGGTAATGAGGAAGACAGGAGAAAGATTGAAGAAGCAATTGTGTACTGTGTTCACAAGTTCAATCTGCATCCCATTGAACTTATCAAACTTCTACCGGAAGATGATCTCTTACAAATTCTTGAAGCTAGATGGGAAGCCTCAATGAACAAAGAAAAGGAGCTGAGAATCTGTGCTCTCCTAGAAGTACAAAACCACCTCACTCTAAAAGAGGCCACTGAACAAGCTGAACTTCATCAACAAACCTTCTCAACTAAAAGAAGGATTAATCTCATGCTTGTTGGACAAGCTAACAAACTACATAATGAAGGAGTAGTGATGTGGACTCAACTACTTCAAACCCAGCTGAAAGCCGAAGAAGCACATCAAAAAGCAACAGCTCAACCGGTATCTGACACCGGTAAAGGAAAAGGAGTGCTCAGTGAAGACAAGGGAAGCAATCCATCAAACGCAACAGTTCTCATCTCTCCAAGTAAAGGTATCACTGAACCTATGCATGTTGACAATATAATTGACGAGGTAATGGACTTTGGAGAAATTGACAATGCTGCAAAGTGGTACAATGTACTTAATGAAGATGATAAACAAAAGTTGATTATAGGCATAGTAGAAACCTTCATGGATTATCGTAGGACTCCAAGGGACTACAGATCCAAGTTCCCACCGAAACTTAATCATAGGCTACAATCAAAATGGAGAACCAGTTCAGCTACCAACTCCAAAATCATTAGGGACACACTGTTAAAAGTTAAATCTAGATTCAGTGAGGAAAGAATAAAGCTTCTAATAGACGAAGCATCCATGAAGCTAGATACACCTTATAGAGTTGTCGAGATATTAAACGGATATGAGAATCAGATTTATAAAGCAACTCTGGACTACTGGAACAACTATGACTTCAAGGCATTAGAAAAACAAGGTCCTCATGATCAAATTGAACGTATGCCAGTACCACCGGTCGAACTCACATCCGCTGGAGAGTCTGCAACCGGAATTGAAAAAGATCAGACAGAAGAGTTCACAACTAGTGAACATGTAAATGTTGAACAAGGGCTTGACAGCGATATACCCTTAGGAGAACTTCATACTGCGGAGAAGCAGCAACCAAAAGAAGTCCTACAAGAGGAACAAGAACAACATGCTGCAATCAATGAACAACCAGAAGAAGAAGCTCAAATCCAGGAAAAACCACCTGCAGAGCTTGTTCCACCTGGCACAGAGGCTCGACCAAGCACTGACAAGCATAAGGAACAAGAAGAAGAAATTCTAGTCAACACTGAGCATACTCAATGGAAGCAATAACAAGGAGACTTACTGAGCTCCTCATCTAAGAGGAAGTTGTCGCTATCAGAGGAGAAGGAAGCAAAGAAAAGTAAGGTCACCGATACAATGGTAGACATTAGCAAGATGTCAATACGGCAGCTGAAAGAGCTGACCAAAAGAAAACAGGACATGGTCCTAACCTCAGTAAAGAAGATTCTGTGCAACTTTATACCAGATACCGATGTTGATGAAGATGAACCAGTCATCGATCAATTAGCAGTTCTAGCACAAGCTATCGGTGAAGATCTAACAAATCCAGAAACAGTGGCCATTGACCACTATGAGAAGAAAAGAGTAGAGAGTCTCCACAAACAGGTTGAAGAAATCAAGGTTAATATATCAACCAACCTGAGAGTGTTACAACAACTTCAAGTGGCAGAAAGTTTGATGACCAGGACTTCAAACTTTGAATTATTTTTGCAAGATCTAACAGAGAAGTCTGTTAAGACCACAGAAAACATCAAAGCTTTATCTTCTCAGTTTGATATACAGAACAAGTCTGCAATACATTATAGCAGAGAAATGACAAGTCTGGTTCTTGACAAAAGGAAGACTGCAAAAGAGGAAAGTAAGAGAATCCAAGATATTATCGGATTTCAGATGTTTCTGGCCCCAACATTTGACTCCATGCAGTGCATTGCCACTACAACAGAAGCTCTGATAAATGAACCGGATTACAAGACTGTTGATGAAATGGAAAACATCTTTGTTTCCCTCAAAGCAGCCCTTAAGAATGTTGAACATGTAACCGGTTAGTGGGCACCATTCCTTCACTCCACCAAAACAATTTACAAGGATATCTTCACCAAGCTCCAAATGTGAAGTGCAGTGTAACCCTTTGTCCTCTGGAGGCAAAAAGGGGAAGAAAGTGACAATAAAGAGTGAGGAAGAGAAGATCAAAAAAAAAAGACAGAACACAAAAGAAAGATCCACAATACCTTCAGTCCACCAGAGCACTCAGATAGGGGAAGTGTTCTCAAGTAAAGTGAGTATGATTTTGTGTATAGTTTTGCCACCAATGACAAAGGGGAAGATTGTTAGCAATTTAAGTTGTCATTAGTGTGAATCTACAAACCCCTTGCACCGGTAAATGATCACCAGTCACTCACCTTACAAAGAAGACACTGGTAGATAAGAAACAGAGGGAATGGTTTACACTGGTAGACCGATCTAGTACCGGTCACTAAGTTCATACAGAGTTGGAACCAGGTACAAGATATACCGGTTGAACTGCCTAAAGATCCGCACCGAATTCTACGGAAGCAGTTTGAGTTAAAACCAGATTATAAGGATATCCACCGCTGAGAAGTGGAGTTAGCCTCTTAACAGAAGTTAGCTTTATTTCTTCGGATAATCCATGGTAAACTCCAGATCACAACGCATAGTTTTTGCTAGTTGCATGATTTATTGGTGAGTTTACAGCCTAGCGGTTCCATGAGTCAAGGGTTTCATAAGGATGAACTCTGGTATAAATACAGGTCATGGGACACAAGAGTGTTGTTGATTGTTGGTGATTGCATAGAGCAGAAGAGAGACATCTTCTGAGAAAAGAGCTACAGATACAGAGGTAGCAGAAATCAACAGCCAGGAAAATTGGGAAAGATGATCTAATCAGACATTTAGTGTCTTAACTGATCATTGTTTTTATCAGAAGTGAAAGGAAGTTGAAATCCCTTTATTAGGGTGGACCTAATCGGTTCGTTGTAAAAATCCCCTGACAGGGTAACATCTCCTTTTGATGTTCAGAGTCCTGTAACCAGGCAGCTCCTAACAGGGTTTAGATCTTAACAGATCTCTATGAAAATCCCCTAACCGGGTAACACCTTAACCAGTGCTTTGTAAGCTCCTAACAGGGCGCCTTCATTCTACAAGTAGTGAAGTTGTGAGCTCTGTCTCACCGTGGTTTTTTCCCTTTTAATCGAGGGTTT
This sequence comes from Chamaecyparis obtusa, assembly GCA_027943335.1. Taxonomy (NCBI): domain Eukaryota; kingdom Viridiplantae; phylum Streptophyta; class Pinopsida; order Cupressales; family Cupressaceae; genus Chamaecyparis; species Chamaecyparis obtusa. The sequence continues at coordinate 408,283 of BSBK01006608.1, read as the reverse complement.
CCACGTATAAATTTTCGCGTTGTTCTATGTGATTTTGTTTATGTTTATGAATGATTGTTATATTCTGATTATTAGCTTAAGAAAGCAAAAAGATTATAATTATAATATACCAGGAAGTATTTACTGATTCACCCCCCCTCTCAGTAACTGGTAAGTATTGACAGTAGCTGCCTCCTGCACTGGAGCAACACTACTATAGCTAACATAAAAATCTCCAATTACCACTCCCTCCACGGAAGAGTCTGAACACTAAGTGATAACTATAGCATCAGTTGCCTCTGTACAATCCGTAGCGACTACTCTAGGAGCCTCAACCTGTTGATGCTCAGCGCTGCTGTCAACCAATGGTACTGAAACATTCACATGTTCATGTGAAATAAATCCATCATCAACATTGTGGATAGGACTAGCAGGTGCCATACTAAATATAGGTACATCTACATCATGGGCACCTGTCGCGGAAAACTCAAGCTTTCTTCCCTGCAATCTCGATGTCGGCCTTCTAAAAGCAAAGACCATATACCTCGCTGCCCTGTCTACTGTCACTGGATCCAACAAGCTCTCCGCCAATCTCTGCTGATGAAGCCTAAGTCTTTCCATTCTTTCCACTAGGGCATTTAATTGCTCTCTTTTTCCCATACTGTTACGACGACTTCCAGAACTAGGCCTCTTGTATTTGTCCATAGCTAGAAAAAGTGGAAGTGCTAATCACTTTTAAAATAACATCAAAATATAAAAGAATCTAGACCCCACAGGATGGCAAGAAAAATGCTCTGATACCACTGTAAAGAACCCAACTGGCTCTTTATGATCAACTGACTCTTTCCTCAAATTAATTGCAATTTAATATTTTCATTTTTGAAACATATAGGGATTACAATAAATTACCAAACTTTTCAACAAATACAACAGCAAATTATCTTAACATTTACTTCATTGTTTTGCTACATCTGCCAACATGATAATATCGATTATCATAAAATAAATACTAATTAATAACAAAATAATCTTTGCACCTTAAAATACAATTGACGTGCAGTACATTCCAAACACAACTTGTATGAAAGTTGACGCCAGCAAATAAACTCATTAATGACCCTGTTCACATTCTTGAACCTTTGATGCCACCTAGAAGTTCAGCCTCCACCTACTTGCGCAGCCCCTACTTGCAACCATAAATCAGAAAATGTACGGCCCTTCCCTTTGTCTATACGGCCCTCCTTGGAAACTATACGGCAGCTTCTAAAGATGCTAACAATCACTTTCCAGCAGCAAACAGAATTCAGATCCATCACCATACATTGCACATGAAAATTCGATGAGCTCTCTCCAAAAGTTGAAGACCAAACCCTCTGCAAACCCTAGCTTGCTTGAAGAAATTCGATTTCTTCTTCCAGACCACTTTTTAACTTCACAAATTTAATATAATGACATAAGTTAATGGATTCGATTTCACCAAGGCATATCTAAAGGCTTTAATGAAATCTTCTTCAAGACACTTTTCATTAAAGAGCCTTCACCATCACAACATTAAATTAAAACATTAAAGTCCAAAAGTTATTAAATTAACATAACTTAATTTAATAACTTTTATTATAAATGTGATGCGGCTAAGTCTCATTGACAAAATCCTTCGAACTTCTGACAATAGCATCCGAGCTCAGACTGCCTTGCCAGAAATAGCCAACTGCCCAAAATAGACTTACTAAAAATAGTAAGTCCCTCAAACTGGAGATCCTTGATAAACAAACCTACAACACCTGATGACACTGTGTAGGTGCCCTGCTAAACCAAGCTATACCCAAAATACCACTTACTATAAATAGTAAGTCATCCAATCTGTCCCAAATGAAGAGCAAACCTGACAACCTGAACCTCCAGAATGGAATCCAACTACTGGCACTGCTAACTGACCCCCTCTGATCACCTGATTAGCTTGCGAGGGTCGCCAAACAAAGCTAATCTCAAAGACTGAAAAACGGGGACATTACATAAGGCGGAAAGAAGAGCAACTAGAGCTTTCAAGAGTGTGTCAGGGTTTTCTCTGCGATTTCGAGGTATTTTCACAGTAATCTTTCAATCCCTTTTTTGCAATGGCTGGTCTATTTACTCTCATGTTGGTAGATGCTTCCTCTGAACCTCGCCCTGAATTCAAGCCATACCCTAGGCCCCTAATATATCCACCAAGAATGATATGACGGGTTGTTTATCACGAATCCCTCACAATTCCTGCAGAAGATGTGAGAATTCATTTGAAATGTAACCTTGAAAAATTTGGTCATTTCAAATTATATGAATTGTGGCACAAAGAATTAGCAACTGAAGATGAAAAGGTCAAACCACAGTTTCAAGTTTTGATTGATAAAAGGTTGGATGTGTTCAATCATTTCCACAATTTCTGTAGCAATGATAATTGGGTAAGGATGGCCATGAGTCGTTTCCATGATACCTTCCTCTGGCTGGACAATTGTCACTTGTTGACAAAAGAAGTTATTAAAAAGGCAACTGGACTAAACGACATCGGTATGGTACCAAAGATTAAATCTGTTAAAACCGAAGAGGTCAAAGCACTCACGAAGGCAATTTCCGACGGTAGGTCACTGGCTGTTAACCATATACCAGATTCAACAGTTAAATATGTAGCTCAGGTTATCGGCAACAAAGTTTACCACACAAACCAAGAGAACTCCATTTCAGCTACGACAGTCTTTGTGGCGTATCAGATGGTAAATGGTACTGATTACGATTTGTGTACACTTATTAAGGATTAGTTCATTGAGAATCTGAAATTGATAAAAACTAGCAAGAAAAATGTTGCATTCCATTTCAGAACTTTGGCTATATGTTTGTTATTCTATTTTTCCGACTTCATACCGGGAGAAGGGAAAGTTCTATGGTTCGAGGATTTTCAATAGCTCATCAGATTGACAAGAGGTTAAGAAGAAAATCCAAGAAAATTGACAAAGATGTATGCTTTACTCAATTCTTTGTAGTGTTATAGCACAAGATGCACAACTGGGATAGAATCCTCAATCTATGATTGAAAAATACAAAAATGAGATCACCTTCATCGTGAAAACCGATCATTGTATCATGCAAGCGGTGCAACTGAGAAAACAGTGGGTACCAGCACTTGGGAATGAAGTGTTTGAAGAGTTGGTCGAAGATTATGCAAAGATTCTTCTTGATAGTCCCATTGATACCTCTAAGGAGAGGTTCGACACAGCTCAAGAAAAATCACTAGAGGTTCACAACAAGAAAGTGGTTAAGGATGTTCAGAAGAATGTGGATAAAGTGTTGAAGGAGGCCAGCCTTTTTTGTTGGTATTACTGAAGAGGATCAAGCTGTTATGTTGAAGAGAATCACACGCAGCTCTGCCGTAAATCCTTCGGGTACTTCAGCTACCCCTACTCCGATAGTAATGATTGAGGGAGAGTCCCTCTAAGAAAAGGAAGAAGTCTGTATTTGCTCCGGTTTCTACCAAGAAGACAAGGCAGAGTAGTTGAGTTAATCATGTTATTGTGGACTCCAGAAATGAATCTATTGACCCAACAGAGTCTGATAGTGATTTAGACAAAGGACAGTTTAGGATCAAGGTGAGGAAAGACAAGAAAGAAAAAGAGGTACATCTTGGTTCGGAACCTCTTGATGCAAAAATATTATTTGATGTTTTAGATGAAAATGGTAGAAAAGATACAGGCAAGTTATATGAGTCTGCATCCCCTGAAGAAAAAGGAACTATTATTGAAGCTTTTGTACAGTACAGGGCAAAGCTAGATGTAGATATTGATAGTTATAGAAACGAAGTTCCTGAGTCTCTATGGAATGACTTAGAAAAAAATAGATTAGAAGCAAAACAAATTAATGATGATATTTTCCAAGCAGCCTAGGATGAAGTATGTACAATACTGGGAAAACAATATCAGGCACCATTTTCTTCAGTTGCAAAAGGTACAGCTGGTAGAACAAGGAAGAGGACACACATTCTCATGGAAAGTAAATCAGAAGTAGTTCAGTTAAAACAAGATCTGATTACCAAGTTGACCACCTTGGCTAGCAAACTGAATATGCTTTCACATGGGAACACCATGGGTCCTTCCGCATCTCACAGTTCACCAAGAAAAGAAATTGTTATTTCTGAATTCAGTGATGATGATGTTTATAATTTGGATCAGAATCCTCTGGATATAGAGCTATCTATCTCTCCAGTGACAAATGTCACACCGGTAGGTGCTTCTGTGGTTATTGAAGAAGTTCAAGAAGAAAAAGAAAAGGTAGTTGAGGAAAAAGGAGAAGAAACAGCGTAATGAAGAAATCAAGATTGAGGAATCAAAAGAGTGCATTGATACTGTCGGAGACTCAGATAAGAAGAAAAATCTGAAACCAAAAAGAAAGGAGAAGTAACAGAGGAAAAGGAAAAGGAAGCAAAAGTGAAAGAGATAAGAAAGGAAGAGGAAGAAAGGGAAACAAAAGAAGAGAGAAGAGATGAGATTGTCTCTGAGTCAGTTTCTACCGACAGCATTGTATAGATTAGTTCAGAGATGAAAGAACCTGAGATTGAAGTGATCGACCGAAAAGAGGACACTAGCACCAATTCCAATAAATTTCTGAGAAATTTCATTCCTTGGCCATTGATGATACAACCAATCACCACTTCCACATTGTATATAGATTTCAATAAGATTACCCCAAGGCAGAAGCTTCGGTTAGGTCAATCCATTACTGCTTCAGCTTAGGAAGAAGTGTTGAAAGAGTCAGAAGAAAGAGAAAAAATTATAGAAGAAACCATTTCAGCTCTTCAGAACATTGTTTCATTGTGTACAGATGATCCATCATGTAGAAAAAGGGATAAATGTAAAACACTTATAAATGCAATTAAAGAGTTGACAACATCTGTGGACAATAAGATTCAGATGAAAGAAGAAGAGACCAAACACATGATACAGTGGCAGCTTAAGGACAGGTGTAACAGAGCCTTCTCAAATTTGCAGTCTCTTATTCAAGATGGGAAAGAATTACTTGTTGATGGCAATGCGCTACTTGAATATACCTTGCAATGGCCTGAGGCCCCAAAAAGATAAAGCAAGAAATGAACACCATTGAGCTTTCTATCCAGAATGCACATAAATCCTACAAGTTATCTGAAGATCTTGATGGCATCGGTAGAACATCTTTGGAGCAGCTGCAAAAGAAATTCTTTACTCTACAACAACAGAGAGAGAACATTATTCTTCCTTTTGGGAAGTCTTCAGGACATGTGTACTCCATGTATATCCTCTCTCAAACATGCCATTCTGCCAGCACAAAAATTTACTCTGTATGAACCAGTATCTATTGAAGATGCAAAAAATTTACTTGCTTCCATCCTGTTGTGAGGTTTTCACACCATCGTCCCATTGAAAATGGGGACCCCCTCTTTTTTCCTTGTAGGTTTAGGTAGTAGGGTAAATTTGGCAGCAATCTGAGACACAAGAGGTATTGTTTGGGTAGAGTTCGAAAATTGAGAAAATTGGCTAAGTCTGGAAGTTAGAAATTAAAGAAAGATTTTGAGCTATTTCTGGCTAAGTATAGAGGAGATGAGACACCTCTTCGTCCCAAGTGAAGAGGATATGATACACCTCTTCGTACCAAAGAAGGGGGAGACGAAGCACCTTCCCATCTCAAATGAGTAAGGAACGAAGACTCTTCCCATCTCAAGTAAGTTGAACGAAGCCCCTTCTCATCTCAATTTAAGGAGGGAGGAAGCATCTCCCCATCTCATGATTAATAAAGGAAGCAGAGGATGAGACATGAGTTCGATCCTAGCAAGAAGGGCTTGTAATGTCCCCAATTTTAATAAAATTATTATATTTGGGTCCCGATCAATTTAGTTTATCTCGGGCCCATTTTCTTTTGTTGGCATAGGTGTAGTTTTCGCCGTTGGCTCTTTTGTGCACTCTCGGGAGTTTTCCCGACGGGTATTTATGCTCGGCGTGTAGGTTAGTTTTCATATGTTGAGATTTATATTTGATTTGTATTTGCGAATTCCTGTTGGGATTCTGTTGTTCGCCATTTCGGAGGTGAAAGACCCTCCCTATTTGGTTTGTGTGCAGTTTCGGTGGGATTCAACCCTCACCCTACTCTACTTGTTCTGCTTGTATCGGATCTAGCAAATCCGAGGTTTCCTTCAATTAATTCAATAATATCTTTCTGGCAATATATTTGGCTTGTGTATTGTTCTGTGTTGTTTCCGGAGATATCATTCAATTCTTCCGGAGGCTACTTCGTACTTCGTGCACATTCCAACTGTCCATACACACTCTGTTCATCCTTCTACCGCTCGGCAGCCAGCTTTCCTTCACCGTCGTACGGCCATAACCTAGCACCGTACAGATCCCATCCAACTACCGTACGGCCTGCCCCTATACCGTACGACCTGTCTGCCAAGCACCATACAACTACCCTGTTCCACCGTATGGGTCACAACCAACCTCCGTACGGCCTTAAGGTATTGTCGTATGGCCTTGAAGTTTTCCGTACAGCCTCTGCTGCTTCAACCTACGGCCACCAGTGTTCCAGCACCATACGGTCTTCGTGACAGATCTCCCCCACATCCTCTCTTGGCACCGTCCCATTCGGTCGAGAGCTGGAAGCGTATTATTCTGTGTAACGGAGGTTGGGAACATTACAGTGGTATCCGGCCTGCCTGCCTCCGGCCTGCCTGTCTGCCTCCGGCCTGTCTGCCTCCGGACAACCTGTCTGCCTCCGGCCTGCTTGCCTTTGGTCTGCTTGTCTGCCTCCGGCATGTTGCCTCCGGACAGCTTGCTTGCCTCCGGCCTGCCCGGCCTGTTGCCTCCGGACAGCCTGCTTGCCTCCGGCCTGCCTGTCTGCCTTCGGCCTACCTGTCTGCCTCTGGACAACCTATCTACCTCCGGCCTGTCTTCCTCCGGACAGCCCGCCTGCCTCCGGCTTGCTTGTCTGCCTCCAACCTATCTACCTCCGGACAACCTGTCTGCCTCCGGCCTGCTTGCCTCCGGTCTGCTTGTCTGCCTCCGGGAGATAAACGCCTCCGAGACAGAAACGCCTCCGGGATAGAATTTGCCTCCGGGAGATAAACGCCTCCGGGACAGAAACGCCTCCGGGACAGAATTTGCCTCCGGGAGATAAACGCCTCCGGGAGATAAATGCCTCCGGGAGAGAAACGCCTCCGGGCTAGAATTTGCCTCCGGGAGATAAACGCCTCCGGGACAGAATTTGCCTCCGGGAGATAAACACCTCCGGTTTGTTCTTCTAATTTGCACGCCTCCAGAAGTCGGGAACATTACATGGCTCAAAACTCTAGGTAATAAGGCCTTATGGCTGGAATTGTAACCTTGGACCCATAAGAAGCACTTAATGCAATATAGACAGCCCTCAGGAGTATAACGTGTGGGCCTGGTCTAATTGGACCAGGCCATAATTCGATAAGAATTGGGCTTAAAAATTGGACCCTATGGCCAACGTATGGGCTTGGGAAGACCTAAAACTTATTAATTAAGGTCTTGTAATAAAACGCGTAGGCCTTAGAAATCTGCCCCGGCCTAAATTTGAATCTGGTAAGCTTGAAATGACCCTACCTTATGGCATGTGACTTCGAACTTTGCAATCAGGACCCAAATACAACTCAGATCTTCCCTCAACTACATAGGACCAGACCTAAATTTGAAAGTGAATGAGTTTAAATTAGGCCATATTGGAGGCGTGTGGCATTGAAACTTATTAATTAAGGCTTATATACAAAATGTATGGCCTCATATGGGCCCAAATTATGATCAGATCTGGGTTTTAAACGAATTCAAACTTAGTCTAAGTATAGAGTGTGCGCTTGAAACATTAAACTGTGTGGGTAATTTGAATTGGGGCCTGCCCTATAGCTAACTCAAGGTGAATCAAACCCATATCTGGGCACAAGAATCAATGAAATAAACCCCCATGCCTAGCATGTAGCCTCAGCTAAATCAGACCCATATAATATAACATGTGGGCCAAAATGGATGGATTGATATGGCCTAGATTACAACATGTCGCCCTTAACTTCAAATGGGGCAGCCTTATAAGGTAGCATGTGGCATTTGGACTCAGTTATGGGGCCTAGATCTGAGATAACTGATATTGAAATTTAAAAAAATGGGCTCTAAACTCGAAGAGCAGGCCCTACTGAGGAAAAGTGTGGCCCTTTTTAATGACATTGGGCCCAAATTTCTAAACAAAACAACCTTGGAAGATAGCGTATGGGTTGGGGATTGGATCAGACCTGATTTGGGCTCGTCATAATGTAATGTGTGGCCTCATAAGGCTCTAAATCAAGGCGCCCACACCCAAATCTGACCTAAACAACTAAATATTGAGCACTAAACTCGAGGTGGATCCCATACATAATTTAAATGTTGAATGCAAGGTGCAAGGTGCAAAACTTGATGTAATTAGGAGATAAAAGGATCAATTAAATGCAGATCTAGGGTGCAAAACTCGATGCAAGCCCTTGTTATTTTAATATTGCCTCGAACTTAACACATGAAGGCCTTGCATTTAATGTCCATTACCAATTATAAGGAGGTTTGATCCAATGCAAGATTTTAAAATTTAAATTTCAAAATGAAATGAATTAAATGCTATGGCTGTGAATTCAAAACTCGAGGTAGCATTCATTTAATGAAGGATTGCAAGCATTTAAAACCCAGTTGTATTAACAGTTGCCTCATACCCAAACAATCCTCTATATAAACATGTAAAATCCGCCCCTTGATCACTACAATTTTTATTTTTTTTACTTAAACATTTTTCACCAACTTAATCAACCAAGTAACTTTCATTTAATTTTGAAGTGGTGAGTTTAGAACTCCATCATATACCATGGTGGCAAATGCTCAATATCACAATGTATGTTTACTCTCAATGGTGCTAAGCTTTCGTAAGTAGGATCATCCCTAGACCCATACCTAAGCCTCGAGGTTTCACTTTTGATGAACCTGCCTATGTATCCTCTCGTGCGAAGTTAGAGGCTTCGTAGTTCGCCCTAAGAGAGACTTTACCCTCTCCTCTCAATGAGTTCTCTGATCTCTCTTTAGACAATGACTACTAATTAAGTATATGCTATTAAGTTAGTCTCATCACCATTAAAGATACCAATTGCCATCAAGTGTTGGTTCCATACTCATCATTACCTACAACTTATACATACGCACATGTGTCATATCAGGAAACACACATATATGATTATTTCAAGCATACATCACGTATACACAAAGGACTAGCTCATACACATCATATGTATACCAGATGGATAACTTTACCCTATATCACATACACAATGAGTAGATCCAACACACATCACAAGACAATACTGATAGGCTCATAAATGAATCACAAAGACAATAGTAACTAGTTCATACAAGCATCATGAATAACGCAACGACTAACTCATACAAGAATCATAAAGAAAATAGTTATTAACTCATAGCCTCATACAAGCATCATAGATAAAATAGTGACTGGCTCATGTACAATGGCTAACCATCCCCCATCTCTAGTGCATCCCAGAGAGAGAGAATGTCAGTGTATTGCACACTACACCATGGGTCCCATTTCTTTCCCTAGTATTTTGCACTAGCAGATACTTAGAAAGAGGACTTGGTGCATCCCACACTACACCAGGGGCTTGTCCTCAACCCAATAGGGTCAAGTATACCATCAATCAACTAGGAAGAGGATTCGGTGCATCTCATACTACACCGTGGGTTTGTCCTCAGTCCCAAGGGTTTCCACAAGTAGTGAACCAACCTAACTCAGTGGATTCCAACTACATTCGCTTATAGGCCACTAGCAACAAGTATGTCCAACCAGGAAGAAGTAGCTTTTGACACATACCACTTGGTGACCTTTATGATATTGTTAGCTATCTTCTTCACAATCCCGAGTAACACCTAGCATCGACCACCCCCATGCTATAGGTGACTGCAAGTGAACCCTCTTAATACCACGATTAGCTCCGATTACCATTGCCCGCATGGTAGGGCAACTACCCATGTAACCATTACCGTATTGAATCCCAGATAGCCCTAGAAATCATTCACCTCCATGAGCCCGATGAATGCTGGCTAATCCAAAAGATACAACAATAGCTAGGCATCCGTCATTGGCACAGTCCAATGACAACCTGCTATCTATTACCATATCATAGCCAGGGTAGCCTTAGCAACTTCACCTCCATGAACTAGGTGACTGCTGACTAATCCCTTGCAACATCCCAGACATCGATCATTGGCACGGTCCAATGACGGTCTGTCTCTACATAAGTATCCTAGCGATTCACACTTGTGGGAATCATACATAGCAAGAATCATGGTGCTAAACAAATGGATATGTATAACACATTCAGTTAATTCAGGAGTGTATGCATAGATTTCTATAAGTCATGGGTTAAGCCTCACCAACACATAAAAGACATAGAACCAACACAAGATAGCCTTCTTTAAAGCCTACAAGAGAGAGAAGGTCAAATAGATTTGGAACCAACCCAATATCTAGAGTTAACCCCCTAGACCCTCCCCCTACGAACTTGAGGCCACAAGGGTATCCTTCACCCAAGGACCGCCTACATTCCCGCTTCCAAATGGGTCAAAGTTACACGTAGTTCTCCTCTCAAGGCTTCTCAAAGGACGCCTACACACAAGATATCAAGGTTTCATCATATCAACATAGGGGCTAGGATAATTTCTCAACCCACAATTACCTTGGTTTACAAGAAACCCATATAAAAGCTATTCTATTGAATTCATAAAATAGGTTCAACATTGAGTTTCATATAATCAAGGGATCAATCAATATTTTATGGTCATATAAAAGACTTTACTGTTGTACTCAATTTTCAAACTAGAATCCTATTGCATGACTTAATATTACATCGAGCAAGGAAGGTAAAATGACATTAAAAGAACTTGATCACCTAATGCTAATTTGGCAGATTTTCCCCATGCTCAGTTGACCAACATAATTATATCTACTAATTTCCCAATTTAAAGGTTTGTGCCAACTACATATTTGCCAATGTAGGAGTATGCTATCATTAGAGTTCCCCACAAAGGATGAGATGCTACATTTATGAATACTATTGAATATGATAATAATTGTCTCATGATCTCATCTTATATTAAGGCCAATAAGGTATAGGACCGTATATAAATTTAGCTCAACTTACATTGATACCCACTTATTACGGTTCAACTATATTGAGCATTACAATGATACATGACCTCATCTTGATTAAGCCACTAAAAATCCTTTTTAATCCTTCAAGACGTGTCAATATTTTCAAACTTGCATAAGTCACACTCTTGACAATCGGCTACACTAGGCTCATTTATCTTCGTATAGGATACTCACTCCCTAGATTCAATTATACCATATTATTTATTACAACCCAATATACTAGGTACCCCTTAATACAAGTAATGGTCATCAACATAGAATTTATTAAAGTAATGTCATGCATGAGTATGGCTATCGATGCACATTCATCAAGGACAAAATTCCTATCTAAATTGTGATTTAATTAATAAGCATTGGGAGGCTAGTTTTGTGATGATTAAAGTCCTACTAAGAAGGTTGATGCCACAGTAGTTATTGGACCTACACAATCATACTACTCTTTCCTTAGTTCCCATGATGGTTCCCTTATCAAGGTTATTATTCTTCTTAATTCAATTAACATCTTTTCTTTGTGGTTATCAAACCCTTACTCTAATCTATTAGATTTCCTTTATATAGTTGTAGGTCTAAGCATAAATCCACAACTGAAACATAAATTTATTGTTGATAGCACAATTAAACATAGTTCAAAGGGAAAACACAATTCGTAGGACATTTGCTGATATGATCATTTCAACAAAATTAATCACCGTGATGCCCCATTGAGACCATTTAATTCTCTAAATTCAAGACCATTACAAGGTCCTTGGTTTTAATTATCGTGAATCTTATGCACACATTGTATGCTGGTTGTCAATGCTTCCACGTGGTTCAAGCCATAATAAAACAGAAATACATTTTGAATATTAAAATCATTAATTATATATAGTCAAATGTATGGAATCTCATTATTGACAAAACAAAACAAATGTCTAATTAATAAATTAGATAAGCCATTGTCCTCCCTCTTATTTTCTTTCAAACCTTAGATTAACCATTTGGTAATGATAATTTATTGTAAGGTTCATTAACTTACAGAGACAAAGTTAGAATGAAAGACTTAAATGCTAAATACACTCTTTCAAACTCATCTAAAATTGATGTTTGTCTAGCCCATAAAACAACTAATGGAATCCGATTAAAAGATTATTAAAACAATGAACTATACCTCACTTAATAAATAACCCTACAAGGGTTCATTATTGTTCCAACCATGCATCCAATGGCCAAACACCTTCAAAACATCATAGATATCATTTATAATATTAACAATGGGAACCATTGGCTTAAATCATTTATCCCTAAATAAGTAGTTAATTAATAAGTAAATATATTCTGGAGAAGTAAATATATACTTGGAAAGAAAATGTGGGGGAGAGCACTCATCTGTAACAACTGAGGCATGTCACATATGTCCTCGTTCCATCTTTTATCTCAAAACAAAAGCCCTCTTCCTGCAAGCATGGAAGATGCTGCCAAAATTTGTACAGTTATTATTATTATCATTATTTTGTTTTATCTACACCTTCCAACATTGATCTTTCAACAAACCCAATTGGTGCATACCTTGCAAACATTGTAATCCATGAGACCATTTTCTTCCACCATTCTGTCAAAATCATGGCAAAAACTACGCCCACAACTTCATTGAAAAAGAAAACCCTATTCTTAAAGCTTAACGAGCACTATAACTTGTTCATGGCCCTTTTTTTTAAGCACATTTATATAAAATCTGCCTGCAGATTTCTACTTCCCTTCCAACCTCTTCTCATGCCCCCTCTTCCTTGCTACATAGTTCTCCCTCCCTCTCCCTTCTCCAAAACAAGGTATGGAGAACAATGCCTCTTAGTAAAACTTTTTGTGGGATTTTCAATGGTTATTGCACCCTCCGAGGTTGTGATAAAATGGGAGCTTTGAATCTGGGTATGAATAGGTTGTGGCTGCTCAAGAAAGGCACGTGATCTATTTGACAGGATGCCTCAAAGAAATATTGCCTCCTGGAATACATAGATTACAGAATATGAACAAAATGGCTTTGTTGTCAGGGCTTAGAAACTTTCAATCCATATGCTTGTTAGGTCTAAAGCTCTATGGAAAAACCTCCCAGCCTGGGCTAAATGGAAGCTTGTAATAGATTATGGGCATCTCCCTTTTCTCTACCCCCTTCCAAGCGTACATAGGAAGGCATCGGCAAATATGAATTTGTTTTTGTGTATTTACAAGTCTGCTGACATACCTTGAATCCTTTTAATCATTTAATGAATAAGGGATGCCCATTTTGTTTGCCGTCAACAATCTGACCCAATGAGTGGGTGCCTATTCCTTCACGTGATGTGTGTATTGACACCACATCTTGTGCTTTTACGGACAACCATGCCTATTAATTATTTTTATCTTCTTTTATTCCCTTTCATGTTTGGCTGACATTATTTTATTTTTAATTTTCCCTCAACAACGTTGTTCAGCATCGCTATCACTGATAGGGATGTGACAAAACAATGCAAACTGCTACAATCTAAAGATTATTTCCATAGTGATTGCAATTGCAGGTACAGCTGAGAGGGTTCGAACTATTGGGGGCAGATTATAAGGCTTTTCTCAATCAAGGATTGTCAACTGAAAGTGTCTAGACCCAGCCCAGCACCTCAAGCTTCATCATTTGCAGCATTGATCATCATTTTCAGAGCTATTTAGCTCTGTGGCAGGGTTTGGTTTTGGTGTTCTCAGTCCCCCCTTTATGGTAAAATTTTGCTAAAAATGATGTGATAGGTGGTCTGTGGTACCTAAGACAGAGATCTAATCAACTCCTCGCTGTTTTCATGGGATGTGATAGCTTAAAGTGATTAATTTTCAGATCTGATACAAATCATAGGCGTCTGATTTTGTGAATCAGCGAATAGATATTTTAGATTTAGTCCTAATTTCACATTATAAAATCTGAGATTTGGCTAAGTGTTGATCTTGTGGGCCTCAAGACAAGACAAGAGGTGGCTAAGAGCTGGAGGGTTCGAGTGCAAGCAAGATGTTTCCACGATGGATCTGAGCAGCAGATACAAGATTCAGATCAAAGAACATCAAAACCAAGAAGATCATAAATGGTTCCAAAATGTTGAAGAGAAGATGATACGAAGCCAAGGACAAGATTCGGTTCATGATCAAAGAACACTATAGAGAAAATCTTCAAGATATTAAGACATGGAAAAAAGGCACAGCAAGTTTAAAAAGAAGACAAAGAGGGAATGCTATCTTGGATTTCCCTTGGAAATCCAAGATCAAGATGAAGAACCTAATTATCATTAGAAGGCAACTTAGAAGATCAAAGTGGTGGTAGTATGCAAACCCTCCATCACCACACCAACAGAGATTTGACATTTGAAGGAAGGCTGAACTGAAATCCATTCATTGGAACAACTTTGAAAATCAGAGCAAGAGAGAAAGGGATGAAGAATATTAAGACTTAACAATGATTTCTCATCAGCAAATAAGGGGTATTTATCAAGTTTCTAGATGAGTATGCTGAGGTGGCAATCATTTTCTCAATCAATGGGAACATGCCAAGTGTCCCCATGGAAATGATTAATGAGATTGTGTCTAGGTTCATTGAATGTGAAAACGAAAATGAAATGAGCAACACAATTCCCAAGGTGATGAGGTGGCGTAGGCCCACATGGTCTTAAATTTTCTCATTGGTTGATTAATAAATGTCTTATTTTGATAGGCCCATTTAGCGCCAAGTGGCATAGGCCCACATGACCTCTTCCCTAATTGGCTCTTGGAAGCATTTGAATTTTCTCATTGGTCTACTAGTTAGGGGCTTCTTCTATAAGCTCTCTCTTCCCATTGGTTCATTTGTTGGTGCACCTTATCTGGTTGTTATGCATTTGAATTTTCTTATTAGCCCATGAGGCAATGTAATTTTTCTATTGGCCCACAAGGTGGTGCTTAATTGTAATTGGATGGGCATTTAATATTTGTAGCTATGGTTATGGAAACCCCTAATTAGGGCTTATGTGGTTTAATCTTGGTCCTTGATTTCAAATCAATCTTGGTCATTCATTGTAATTGAGCCCCTATATAAAAGATTGCTCACACCATTTGTAAAAGGAGAGTTATGTTGGAGAATTGTTGTCAAAGTACTACCAAAATTGTTCTCTATTCATTGTTGTGCTTGCATGGTGGATATACATGATCATTTTGGAGTATTGCATGGTTCTTTGCATCTCTCACTTAGCTTAGGATTTCATTTCATGTTGTTTAGAAGTAACTTAGTTGAATGAAAGAAATTGTGGATGTTTACTTGTTTGATTTGAATAAAACTAGGCCACTAGCCTCTTGTTGATGGTAAGAGTGCCTTGTGTGGTAAGCTAGTGATTGTACTTAACTTCAATTGGTATTCAATCTTTAGTTTGCATCCATTGATGAGATTGAAGAGGAGATATTGATATGAAAATCATTCAAGTATACCTTAGAAGCTTGCACTAGGTGGGTGGAAGTCGTTGATAAAACCACATCTACTAGAGTCCAAGATCGTCCATACTTCCTTCCATTCATAGTTAGAAGTAGAAGTTAAGTTTAAAGTTTAAGTTGAGAGTTGAAGAGTTGGCAAATCAAGATTATATTTTCATTGCACATTGTGAAGATAGATCTTTAGGAGTGCGAGTAGTTGATATCCACTGAAAAAACAGTGTAAGTCCCCTAAATGATTACTAGCAAATCATATTATTTCACTGAGTGAGTATCCACAAATTGAAGGGAACCTTGAAGTCATTTCATGATCTTACTTTGCAAGCTTAGCATGAGAGATGACCTTATTTAAGAGAGGATTGAGTGTTTAGAGTTTCACCTCAAAACAATGAGTATTTAATTTTGCATGTTGTAGTGGAACAAAACTCACATCAACACATCCATGTCCACATCTACCTTCTCACACAGGCTATCGGTGACTGGAACACAGACAAAGAGAAATGGATTGTTGAGCTTCACAGGTTGAAACTGGCCCTTGAATCTTTCAAGACTGACAATGCCTAAGTTTGTAAGTTTCTTTGTTTTACAGTTTTGCAATTTTATGGCCCCTTTTTATTGATGTCAAAAGGGGGAGTAGTGTAAGGAGATAAGATAACAAAAAGGTTTCCACAAAAAGGTTTTGAAAAAAAGAAGACAGAATCAAGATATCCCTCTTAGGGGGAGTTTTTGCAGTTCTAGTTTTTGTTGTGGCGGTTTTGACTTTCCAAAATATTTTGGTTTGCCATCAATGACAAAGAGGGAAATTGTTAGGTTACCCCATTTTCCGATTGTCATTGATGACATTATTCTGGATCTATTGATATAGCTTCTTACTATTACACCTTTCGATTTTGGTCCTATGTTCCACCGACCACGGCAACCAACAGTGGTATTAGCGGCAATAATTCATGGACATCACAATATATGGATACTTTGGTCCAAACCCATAATGAATATACAACAGAAAGATTTTTGTGTATGGCCGATAACAGCTACACATTTCATTTGGTTACATGGTTCTTGTTTTTGGGTCTCAGACAACATGGAAAGGATTCATACCAATAGCAGTATATAATCAAGGCAACCTCAGCAAATGAATTAGTAATGTGATGTGATGTGATGTGATTGAACGTTGTGTCTATGTATTGTGGTCTGTATATGCGAACTATTGATGTACTTAGCAATTTGTTGTATGTATCCTGTATCGGTAAAGTGCAAGATCGGTAATTCACCGAGAACTGTATTCAGTGCTTTTGTAGATGCACACTTATCAGTTCAATTTTGTATAATCAGCTATTACTGCTATTTTGTACTCAGGGCAATGAGCCCAGCCGGCAGTGAGCCATCCTATGTATTACTTAACCGGTTACCTAATACTTGAGAGTTAACCCTCTCCGTGATTTTTCCCATCTTGGGTTTTTATGAAAAAAATTTGGTTTTATGTGTTGATGTGTTATTTACTTTCTATATTTTTACTTCTAGCAAGCTTAAAGTATGTTATGTGGACAGTTACTTAAATGTTTTAAATTTTTCAAGGGTATACTGGTTCACCCCTCCCCTCTCAGTATACCGAATGTTCAACATTATGGTCAACCATACAAAGATAAGGAGGAAGAGGGCTATCAATCAATCCAAGCAAGACAAGGAGTTTTATATGAGCTATTGAACATTTTTTTATGTTCATAACACCATTCTCCACATTTGCAGCACCCTTGCATTCAGTAACTGAAGTATTAAGTCTTTTACTAGGTGTAAAAATCAAGAATGTAGATTTCAAGAATTGAAATGTGCAATTAGCAAAGCAATGAGTTTGGCATTAGCTAATTTGCAACTATCAATTGAAATGTTAGCAGATGCAGATGATCACACCATAAGTGTTGTTCTACTGAAAGTAAGCCAGAATGCTATCAATCTAGACTTTTCGATGGGGTAATTTACTATTTGATGGGGCATGGGGACTACTGTTTGTACAGGTCACTAACTACTTCAGTATCTGTAAACACAATTAAACATATAGCAACAAGGTATTACAAATGGATGGATTTCTTACAATAATTTAATTTGATTGTCAATATACAAGAGGTGTACAAGTTGGCTAATCTGTTGTCAAGATGAGGCAAATGCTGAAGACTATGCACATGATGAATATTCGGAGGAACAATTCAGCTCTTGTAAGGGCCAAAAGTGCAAATTGAGCATTAGGAAGATTGTCATCTCAAAGATGAACTGCTCTACGAGTTGGGAAATCTTTGTGTTCCAATGAAAGAAAATATTCAGCTTGTGAGAGAAGCACATAGCGCAAAGTTACATGTCCCTTTGATGTAGCAAGTACAGTACCATATTTGCATGGTTATGTATACCACCAATAATAGAAGACGATGTTTCATGTTTGTCAATTCATAAGGGGGTGGTATAGCAAATATAGTGGCATATTTGCATGGTTAAAATGTTTCATGTTTGTCAATTCATAAGGGGGTGGTATAGCAAATACAGTGGCATATTTGCATGGTTAAGTGTACCACCGAAAATGCAAGCTTATGTTTCATGTTTATCAATTCATGGGGTGTCCCTGGTGCATAGGCTGATTGCTCACAGCCGAGAATTTGTCAATGGGCAACCTCAGTTTATTTCCCTTAGGGTTAGCAGTCAACCTCATGCTGTATTTACACCAAGAGTGGGAGGATTTATAGGAGCAGCACTCAACAATTGAACTTATGACCTGGCAATAGATGATGATTGAATAGTTTACTAATTCACCTTTGTATAAAAAAGACCATAAGGAGGTGAAATTTAGAAAAATATCTACACTAATTCCATACAAGAAATCTAATAAGGACAATGAAGTTATTTATTTTTCACTAATGTTTGGATAAATTTGGTTTGTCTAGTTCTATTATTTCAGACGGTATGTGATGTTCTTGGTCAGATTTCAGACCACTTTGTCAAGGAGAATGGATACAAGATTGAAGAGGAGGCCAACTACTTTCCATCCCCAAACAGATGGTCAAAATTTTGTAGTAAACACAAAGGAGTACAATAGGAAGTATTCCAAGGACTGGGGATGATAATTTGGCATATATTCAACAGTCATACAATAGGGCAATGCAAACTTCTGCAAATAAATATCCTTTTGAAGCATACTTTTGGTTACTTTCTTCCTAATCTATTTTATTTTGTGATGAGAGAGCCAGCCAAGAAAAAATGATTAAAAAAACTGTTAACTCTTAAAAGTGCACCCGACACTAAGCTCCTGAAAACCTAGCACTTTAGAAGAACATGGGGACAACCATGAGCTTGTGGGTTTACTGCTTGAATGGTTGGACCTCTAGATTATAGGCTGGCTCCTATAATGGTACTTCATCTGATCTAACTCGAAATTTATAAACTTGATGGAAAAGGGGAAAGGAAGACAAAAGACAATAAAAGGCTTTGAACAAAAAGGTGATGCACCAAATAATAAAATTAGAATTTGATGTTTTTGCAGCACAAGGAACATTAATACAGTGGTTTATGAGATACAACTTTAATTAAATTATTCATGCACATAAGTATTTCATAAGAAGGCTTTTAGCTAAGATCTAGAAGGATAAAATCACAACCAAGAATCTTTTAACCCATTGCACAACCTATGACCTATGCATGAAAATTGTACTTATAAAGTTGCAATAATGAGACATACAATCAAGGCTTCAAAATGAAACACAGAAATGGATATCAATCACCAGATTTAGCATACTGATACAAGCTCCAAAGTAGATCCAAAATTTGCTATATTATGCTCCAAGGCAAAGAAAACCAACTCCAAAATGATATACAGTCAATGATCTGCACAATGTGAGAAAATGTCCCTTCACAAAGGCTCTCAAAAACTGGATCCTTGACAATGACCAAGGAGAGAGAATATATAGAAGAACCTCAATTTTGAATTGGGTCGGATCTAGAAAAAAGCCACAAAAAGAGGACTTCATACTCATCCAAAACTCATTCAAAAAGCAAAAAAAAGTCTCCAAGGCTCGGATAGAAACAAAAATCCTTCAAAAAAGGACTCAAAAGGCTGCAAAAAGGTGTCCAATGAATCTGAAACTCCTTCTCCAACAACTGTATATGATGACCACTCAAAGTTGACTCCAAGAGTCACTAGAAAGACTCAAAGAAGCTCCTAAAAAGACTCAAAGAAACTCCTAAACTCCCTACAGATGTCAAAAGACTTCCTCCACCTCTCTAAATGCTCTCAAGTCCATTAATTTTTGGTTAAGTCATGAAGACTTAGCAATTTTAGCACATGTTATCTTTTGCATCTTGTTTAATATTTAATAATCGGTTTATAAATACCAACTATTAAATTTTAAACACAATAAAAGATGTAAATGCACATAAATAATATCGTAATTAATTTAAAAACCTACCTTTTATATTTATTTATATTAAGTAATAATAAAAATTTAATTAGCAAATATAAATATAAATTTATATTTGTTAAGTAAATTATTTAATGTATTACTTAATATAGATAAATTAAAAGATTCTTTTTTAAAAATTAATTAACATATTATTATTACTTAGTAAAATAAAAGCTCCTTTACAATAACAAAGGGTATAGCCCTTGTGTCATCATGGGCAATAACAAAGAGTATAACCCTTGTGTTATCATGGGCATATGCTTTGACTTGGTGATTGTTTAAAATATGCCATAAAAAATATAAGGCATCTTCACAGTCTTCTTAGGTTAAAAGATTAAACCCTAAAACATAATGCAAAATTCTCATTTTGTTTTGCAACTTTGATTTTTCCATTCGCTCTACTCTGCCGCCAAGGATTCTGGAATGAGCCGCCATGAAGATAAAACTGGAATCTTTAATGCCACTATTCGGGCTCACTATTGTTGATTTTTTTGGAGATTTGGTTGCTTTTCCCTTGAGATCTCTAAAAAACGTGGCTGCGTCCACCATGATTTTCGGGTTTTTATACTTTTTTGCCAGTTAACCGAGATTTCATCTGCCATTCGCATAATGATGAGATACTAAACTGTAAATGACTGTCGTTGTTTTGCTGGGAGTTCTTAAAACTTGGCCGCCATTACTGGAGAAAATTCTGGAAAAGGCTATTTACTTGCAGATTTCTTGAATAGACTGAGGGTATGTGAGCTCATTCTGAGTTTTACTTTCAAACATGCCACAAATTTCTTCTATTTTCATCATCTCATATCGTGCTTCTATACACAGTTTTGTTTTTGTTGTTGTTCATTTGTTGGAACGTTTCTTTGCATGCATAAGGAAACCCTAAATATCTTTGGCCTTTTAGTTTTGAAACAAAACCTATGGCTGCTAGATTTTCTGAGACGTGTTTTTGTATGCTTCCACTATAACCGCAACCATTCACTCGATGATCAAATGATGCAAACAAGACACAGTTTTGCATTTTGTTCTTCTTTGAGTTCTACTTCTGCACTTTTAGCCATTTCATGGTTCATACCTTTATTTTCCCATGTATAAAGCATCTCTTTCTGTTTACTTTCCCCACGACTGCATTTTTATGGCTACTCATAAACTTGATTGTTGGTATTTGAAATTATTGAATGACACATCTGTAACACTGTCATTTCTTTGGCATTTGTTGTCCTTCTGTCATGTCCCCTTCTTAGTTGACATGGACTTTTTCAATGAATTAGCCTATTAATGTCTCTCATAGGCTAATGGTGGTGATGAGAGAGTCGCTTGGCAATTATTTGGTGATTATTTGACTCCGTGTAGAAACTTCCAGAAGACAGAAAGTTCTAGAAGTCGGAAAGTTCCAGAAGTTAGAAACTTCTAGAAGTCGGAAAGTTCTAGAAGTTAGAAACTTCCAGAAGTTGGAAACTTCCAGAAGACAAAAACCTCCAGAAGTCAGAAGATTCTAGAAGTTGGAAACTTCCTAAAGTTAGAAACTTCTAGCTTGTAGAAGCTTCTAGTTTGTAGAAACTTCTAGCAACTAGAAGTAACTAGAAACATTGGGAGTAGTATAAAAGGGGGGGTCAAGGGGCATTTGGAGCATGCAATCTTGACAATTGACTATTGTTATTTTCTTCATGAGCATTTGTGGAACCAAGGGGTCTGCAAATAATCATCTGATCTTTGGGAACGAAGACTCCCATTGATTGCATAACTGAGGGAGTGAAATATCTCTTGAAGGGTTGCAGATTGGAAGTGGTATTTCAGTCACTTCATCAGAGCTCAAATTGTAGCCAAGGGCCAATTCTGAAGACTACTATATTGTGGAGGTTTCGGCATTGAAGAATCATTGTTTTTTTGGCATTACAAAGAGTGTTTGGTGTCAAATTTGAAGGAGCAAAGG
Organism: Chamaecyparis obtusa; assembly: GCA_027943335.1. Taxonomy (NCBI): domain Eukaryota; kingdom Viridiplantae; phylum Streptophyta; class Pinopsida; order Cupressales; family Cupressaceae; genus Chamaecyparis; species Chamaecyparis obtusa. The sequence goes on along the minus strand of BSBK01006608.1, from coordinate 386,245 downwards.
TTGATTGCATTGGCAGATTTTTATATGATAGTCTAATGTAAAAATCAGAATATACTTGGCGCCCTGGAGAAGGTATTTTCCACTCACAGCTCCCACAAAGTGGTTCGATTTTTGCAAGGAGCTGGATCGCTCCATTCTTGGGATCCTAAGGATGAAGTTTGGAGGGGTTTTGAACCCCAAACATTGCCAAGAGAATTAATACAAAAATCGCATGGTCTGCTGGTGCAATTTACTTGAGGGATACAATCTGCATTTTGAAGGATAATTGGGTTGATCATTGGATTGCTTTATCATCAGCAAACATTTCCAGTATCTCTTCAATCAGGTTCTATCATCATTCATTAAGTTTGGTTTTGTATTTGGTGATTGCAAGTTTCAGCTGTAAGTGCTTTGAGTTTCAGCACTTCACCATTTGTTATTGTATTAGTTAACCCTTGTTCAAGATAGTTTCAATATTGTAGTTTTGAAAGAAGTTAATTGTGCCGAATATATTTGAATCATTGTAACGAGCATTGGGTAAAGGCAAAATTCAAAGGTTTGATATTTTTGATGTTGGCTGGAAATATATTTCTTATGTATTACATTGAAAGCAAAAGAATGGCATGACTGACTATAGCACCTTTTTCCTCTTAAAAGTTGCATAGTTTTAGTTTAGCCCTTGCTTGGATATTCTGGAATTTAATAGCAGTAGCATATATACATTCAATGACAAGTGTTTGACAAAATTCCAAGTAAGAAGTTAAGTGGTTTTAAGGTCCTATTGAGTAGGGGACTTTACACCTTCAGAAATCTGTTGCTCATTTGTTAAAGTGACATTGAGGAGTATTTTGAAATATTTGCACTGCCAGATTAAACATTATGATGTCACTCCATTTTTGTGATATGAATACTTCATTGGTGATGTTTGATGTTGTGAATACCACATATTGTTGTCACATTATGAAGCATTACTAGTGCTATCATAATGACTATATCACAACCTCTGTACAAGATATTATCTTTTCTCAAATGCTCATAATTCTACTACTGTTTTAAATGAACATTTTGCTGATACCCTGCATTGCATCCCTATCATGTCCAACTTTTCTATCACAATTAGATCATTACTGGTGGCTTTAACAGTGGTATCATCTTGTTAAATTTTGATTCTTGTAGCTTTCTCCATATTGCTTTGCATTGTGTCCTGAATACCATGAAATGCCACTCTATTGAATGTGTGACCATGCCATTGAATGATTATCAATTGCTTCTTCAAATGACTCTAGTATAGGCAAATTCATTGTTCTTACTAATTGATGTTGAATGTGCTTGACTCAAACTAATATCTCTTTGTGTCTCTGTATCTGATTAGCAAGCTGGGCTCAACCCTTGCGGGAGCCACATTTAGCTCCACTTGCTAATGAGATACACTTGGCACTGCACATGAAGCAAACAAGTTAGAAATAAATCATTGTTCTTCAATTTGGCAGTGATATATGTTTATGCGAGAAAATTGATGGGGTAGGTTACACTCATTGCTTAGAACAATAGTTCTAACCCATTGCATTTCATCTTTTTCAGGACAGCAAGAAGCACAGACTCCAAAGCTCAGAGACTCAAAGAATCAAGGTTCAACATCCAAAAGACTTGTTGAGCAAGAAGCAAATAATGTATTCAGTTGTGAATGTTGAGCCAACCATGCTCAATGATGAAGAATAAGACCCATTGTTGACTTCCATTCAAGACTTTGTACCCAATGTAAAATAAGAGTTGGAGATTTATCTTGTTTTGAATAGGAAGCAAGGACAACAAGAAAGGGGGAGCAGGAAAATTGGCAGATTGGATTGAAGGGCTAGTTGCCATAATACACTAAGTGATATGCGAAAGACAGAATGAGAACCACACGAATCCTTAAGGTTTTGGGGACAAAAAACCTTTGTATTGGTGCAGTACAAACCCAGATGAATCCTTCACAATTGTTATAATACAGTCTTTGCCAATAAATCATCTTCCTTCATGACTTGTATGAAGTATGAACAATGCAGGACTTGGGACATTTTTCCAGCCACACTTGTAGGACAGAAGTTGATCAAATAGAATGTGCAGAGGATTGACCAAGAAAAGAACAAGGTCAAGAAGGATCTAAGGTGATCTAGATACCTAAGGGCCAATAGTACTTGTAAACACAGAATAAATGATCACACAAACATATTCAGTGCTGCAGAATACATCCAATTTACAGAAGGAACAAAGAGGACCAAGCAGACATATTAAGAGCTGCCTAATTATTCCTAAGTAAAACTTTTTAATTTCCTGGATACTTATGTTGAAGCAGAAATCTACCTATTGAGCTTATATAAAATGATCTAGAGTTTTTTAAAAAGCTTATACAACCAAGTTTATGAATGAAATAAGTTGGCTTCAGTAAATTGCAAATCAGGGTAGCTTGTGATTGCATTGCAATAGCGCAAATATAGTCCCACAATGGATATGGAAGCTCCATTGGAGCAATTGGCTTGTTATTCTTCTTGTTTTCGGTTGACAAATTGGCATCGCGGGCATGACTCAAACTTGCTGCTTTTTTCCGGATTTCTCTGAGGTAGTTCCTTGTGTTCATCATTACTTGCTCAATTTCATTGCATGCAACTACTCTCACAAGTTCAAGCATTTCAGAAACTTTACAATTCTATTTTTAAGCTTGTAAATGTCTTATTCAAACATGATTTGCCTATGTGAAGATGGGGTCTCTTCCATTCATTTTATTCTTGCCTGTAATGTGCTTTGGGTTTATATTGTCTTTATGCTTCATCTTCAAAGGATGTCCCCAAAGCATTGAATGTTCAAACTCTCATTCTCAAGCTTTATTCAATATATTTGGATGAGGCTGTTCTGAAATAGTATTACTCAAAGAGACTCTCTAGGAAGCCTTTACACTGCATCTCAATCAGAAGGCAAAAGACCTACAGCCTTCAACCTTCTCTGCCACATTTTCCTGCCTCAGTCAACCCAAACAATTGTGGCTCTTACCACAAATAACCATTTGAGCATTTATAGTCATGGGCTTTTGAGCTTGGGCAATAGTTAGGAGCTTGGAAACATAGATGAGATGACAGGGCTTTGTTTCTGCACCAAAAAGGAGCCTTTGAACATTAGCATTGTTCTGCTTCCCAGCCTCTTCACACTTCTGGTAAGGCATCCTCTCCCTCCTCCCTGTGCAAAAAATATATCAGGCCCACCCTAAAAAGGAGTTGGCTTCTCTCTAAAAGGCAAACGCAGCAGAATCTACAGTATAATTAGTAAGTTGCTGCTGTAGCATTAGAGTTCTTACATACAACTAGTCATCACATGACTGCAGATTAATGTTTCACAAGTATATGTCCTCTAGATCAATGATGCCTTGGATGTCTAAGGGACTTGGAGAGGCCTCCCATCGTCTCTCCCTTTTCTGTGAAGTTTTGTAGATGTCAACCTTTTTATTGGAATTTTTGAGATCTTGCTAGAGTCCCGCAACCATTGTTGGGACTTCCCAATATCCCTTCACTGTCCCCAAGAACTGAGATAGCCTCCCAAATCAAACACATAAAGAACATCAAAAAAATTCTTTTAAGCATTCCAAGTCTAAAATTAATCAAACGATAAAAGGAGGTCCACCAAAGCCAGCCCAAAGGGACTCAATTGTCATTTCGTATTCACCAAAAGAGGAGACAGAGGAAGAGAGAGAAAGACGAGCAGTTTTTGAGAGGTCAATTGAATGTTGAGTTTGATTTATAAGCTTGTTGTTCAATGTACCTGTGTACCATGGTTTGCATCTCTCAATATAACTCACATTTCATATTATGACTAAGATTGTTAGTCCACCAGATGGAATGTGTACTCAATGAATCGTACTTACTCTTTAGAATTTCAGCTTCTTTTGGTTTCTTTATGGTATTTTAAGTATTTATGATTTATTTGTAATTTAAAAAGTCAAACATTAACTTTATATGTTACTTTAATGACCATTCACATAGTCCTTAAAATCCGGGGATAAAATGCCATGCTCAAAATTTGGAGAAATACAGCAGCTGATAGAAGTGATGTGGATCTGTGGGCCAGCAATAGCATTCCTCAGCACGGTCCTGAAGTGGAGTGTCTCTATAGGCCTTTCTGTGTGTGTTCGATCCAGCCTTGGTTATGCACTGCAATGGCTCTGCTCTGTATAGTCTGGAACGCTTCATTAATAATCATGGAGCTCATGTATGTAATCATAGTTGTCTTGGTTTGGCCGACGATAGCCTCTATTTACTTCTTTCAGTTAAATTATGAATGCTCTTTTTTTCTTTCAAGATGCTGGTGCTCACATTTTTATCAAAACAAAAATAGGTTTCTAAAATTTGCCAGTGTTATATCATAAGATCTAAACATAACGCACGGGAATCAAGAAAACCTTATCCTCCAAATCGCGCAAGACGAAAACTTTGTAATATAACCTTCACCTTTATGCGCACTAAATAAACTCCTTCAAATTTATTGAAAATGTTTAAACACAACAATAAACCTGACTATAAAAAATATATTTTAAGATTCCTCAGAAAACCTCACAATGTTTAAAATTTACCATGCATTGGAACAAATAGTATGCAACTCTGAATCTTCAAATGTCTTTTTGAAATTGCTCAGACGCCCTCATAATGTGCCAAGTTAACTACAATTTGTATAACAGATAATATTCGCTCCAAATCATAGAAAATAACATTACTTAGCTCCGATTCTTCAAAAACAATATTTAAAATTCCAAATTTCCACATTTATCCATCGAATTTCTTATCAAAAATCGAATTACTTGAAATTCACTAAATTTGCATCAAAATAGAAAAAGAAATTCAAGACTCCCTTATAAAATGCAAAACAGATACTGAAACTATATTTTCCGCGGCAAAAAGTATAACCAACCCCAGAAAGACACAAAAGGCAATTAACTATGCAGTGCTTAGTTTAAAAAGAAGCCTGATGATTCAAAATTTGAGCAGTGTTCAGTGTGTGAGATTTTCTTTCAACACGAGAAATTGAATAAAATTTCAAATAAATATCAAAATCTAAATTGAAACATGAAGTGATTATATGCAATGCAAACTCCTTACGTCGTCAATCGCTTGCATTTGGGATTGCAAAATTTGAACAGAAACCATTTGGTAAGTCTTACGAGTCTCTGCAAATTAAAGTCATAAACATTTCCGAGAGAAAATTTTGGCATAAATGTATGTGTGATAATGGCAAGTATTTATAAAATGTGAATGGGAGATAGAAAGCGACACAAAATCGACTGTCGAAGATGAACTTGCTGGCTATTTTCGCCCAAGAAGTGTCGTAGCGCGAAGCAAATATCTTGAATGCTGCGTGCTACCGGTTGTTGCCGGTGGAATAACAGGCCACTGCCGGTGGAGTCTCCCGTCTGGATAACATGTCGAGAGTCCTCGACCTCATAATTTCCTCATAATTTTGCTTTTCACCTAAAGAAGGAAAAATATATATCACATGGGATGGTGGGTGTTTCCTTTAAAAATGTGATGTATAGTGCATATTCAGGGTCACACTTTGAAATTGACCTTTGAACAACATTTGCACTTTTTATATATTTTTTTGAGGAAGTCTTCCATTTTTTATTTCTAAAGATGGAATGGTATTGGGTTTTAAGAGAATAATGTGTGTAATAAGTATGGAAAAAGTAAGTAATATATAATTTTGAAAAGAAAATAGTTGTAATGTTAAATATGATTTTGTCAAGATTCAATTGTGTAGTTCTTGAGTCAAATTCATTGACTCATGATTTATGAGTAGTGGTTCGTAAGAACCCATCTCTTATGAGAATGAATGAAAGGTCTTTGGTTTGCTAGTGAAGTTGAATGGTTCTTAATGAGCTCACTAGGCGTCAAGTCTTGTTAAGTGTAAGGATCCAACATCATAAAGGATGAGGTTAGGAGTGTGCCCCTAGCAAATTTGGTGGAATAGATACCCCTCAGTCATTGGCTCTCAGTCGAAGAGGTTCAGCTTATGACTCGTGGCCTTGTGTCGAGTAGCTACACATTAATGGGTTTGTATAAAACCCTTCATTAAATAAATATGGTTTCAAAAAATAAAATATTTATTCACATTATCATATGATAAAAAATTATAAATATATTTATTTAATTAAAGTTATAAAATTTGATATTGTTCTTCTTTTCTTTTGGTCGTTTAGGGGATAGACTCTCAATCTATCAATGTCACTCTACTTTTGTAATCATTTATCCTCGTGATGGCATATTTTTTATGCTTTCAGCTAATCTTCAAGGGGTGGGGAATGGGGGGTAGGGCTATGCATGGAGAGAACCTCTATATTATTAGTTTACATTTGAGAATACCAATCCCTATCTCAGCAAATGAATCTAACAAAAAAAAGTTGTGGATTAATGGTTCATGGCGAGAAATTTATATAAGTCGCCTCTCATTGCAATTGTATTCTACACAAAAATTTGAGTAGAGTATGGTAACAAACAGAGTAAACAAGTAAGTATTTGATTTATATTACAGATTAGTATCATTTTTAGTGATTTTAGGTGTATAGCTTGACCAGAAAACTTGTTCTATTTTGACTAGATGTATGATATTTTGGGTATTTTGAATGCATACCCCAAAACCATTCCTCTTATCATTTTCTTCTATGGTCCAATTTGTATTCTTATCAATGTTCTTCATTCTATCCTTGATCAATTCATTGAATTAAACTTTTAGTTCTACACTCTCCATTTGCATGCTACATTTACCTCATCTTGTTTACCAATGCCTTATCTATGTTCACATTTTACATGCTTGTGTACATCTGAGTCCACCTAGAAAGACACAACAAATCATGAGATCACTTTTATTTTTAAATCTTTAAGTTGTTGATCTTGTTTATTCCTACAAACTATATATTCTTAATGCCACTACTTTGGAAATAGATATGTTTTCATGATCTTAAATTGGTTAGATACATATCTAATTATATTATAAGAAAGCTTCTCAAGTGCTACTTTATCCTTGGCCTAACACATGGTGGATAAAGAGATGTTCAACTTATCAACTTATAGTTAGTAATATGTGTAAGGAAGTTAAGATAGTAGGATGACTACCTACACTAACCTCAAGAGTAGGGTTATGTCAAAAAATTCTTAGATCTTTACAATAGTTACAAAAACTTAAAGAAAAAAATATAATAGCATGCATACAAAAAATAGTGATTTACATGGCTCGGAGGACCCTTTTGGGAGAAAACCCCACACTCCAAAAGCCATGCAATATTCAAAAATCAATAATAGATAATAATATTTGCAAAGAAATTTTCTCACAAGAGTATCACCAACGAAGATCAAAAGATAAATCAATAGCTATCAAACTCTCAAAATATTTCACAATACATAGTCAAAATATATTGCCTTCTAGGACAAACAAAAATGCACAAAATATCCACCATTGGATCTACATGACCTAATGATAAATGATCAAGATTCATAGTGACAAATTATAAATGAAATTTTGTTTATTGGGTGTTGCCCCCAACCCCTAGTCAATAACCTATTGCAACCCCTCATGCTCATGTATCAATAACAACCTTCTATTAGTAGTACCTTTTTGTTATTGAAAGGTTTCTCAACACCATTTTTTCTAACAAATATCCCACTTTAACACCTTGCAAGAGTAATGGGAGGGGTGCCAACATCATTATTTAACCACTGGGGACCAAGAGGCCCATAGAACACCATTTACAGACTCTGAACGCCATTTAATATTATCTATGTTTATAGCCTTAGTTAAATAATTTGTAACATTCATCAAAGTTCTTACCTTAAGTAGCTTCGCCCTACCATCCTCAACTTTATATCTAACAAAATGATATCAATCATCAATTTTCTTGGTCTAGGCATGACATGTTTGATCCTTAGCTAGGCAAATCATACTCTAAAGTTATCACAATAAACTATTACTGCACCTTATTTTATTCTAATATTTTAACATAGTGTATCGTCATAAAATGGAAGCACTTCCATTTAGGACTAGTTTAGCCCTGCAAGTAAGTGGTTTGAGGTCATGTCAAATGCCTTGAATGGGTCTTTGACTAGGATCTGGCTTTTTCCCTATCGTGCCCTATTTTTTGCTTATTTCCTACCTAATTCTAGCAACTTGCTTTGAGAATTTGAGGTTCTTGACCTCAGGGTCAAGGTCGACCTTCTGGGTCAAGGTCGACCTTGACCCTAACCCAGGGTCCAAATTTCAAAATCTGAAGGTTTTCGGATGTCGGGTTTCAAAAAGATTTATTTTTCCGCTTCCAAGTCGGTTGTTTCGGGCTTCGAAATGGTAAACTCTTAAATGATATTTAATTTAGGTCCACTTCCAATGGTATAGGCTTAATGGGAATTTATTTCTCCTATGTTCGCCTGTATAGAAGTTTGTGCCCTAGAATAGTATAAAAGGAAGCCTTCTCCTCTCATTTCATCCTCTATCGAAAAGCAAGATAATCTCATCCTCCATCAACTGAAATCAAGCAAGCAAGAAGGAGAAAGAAAGCATTCAAGCATTCATCTATCTTCATGCATTCAAGCATTCAAGATTCAATTCATCAAGGAGATCTATTGATAGCCATTGAAGGATTCAATCTCTGTGGAGCCCTCTTGCTGAAGATTTCTCCATCCATATCCATTCAAGCTTCTTCCTATTCCAAGATCCATTCAAGATTGGTGTTGAAGATCTAAAGATAATTGATTTGAGACATCCTACATTCAATTATACATTCATTTGGAGCATCCATACTCGTGGATTCAAGGATTTGAATCCTCCACAAGGGTTTCAACATAAGAAAGGTGAATTATTCCATTTACTTTGTTTATTACTACAATTTCAATTCAATTTCAAGGTTAATTCCAAAACCAGGGTTTGACCAAGGCAAACCCATCATCCAAACAACAAAACCATTTTTCTTGCAGGAAGAGGTATGGAACAACGAATTATAGAGCAGATTCAGACACCCTTTTCGGCAAACTTTCGGGATCCGCGAACAAAAATTTTGTTGCAGCAACGCAGGTCAAGGTCGACATAAAGGGGTCAAGGTTGACCTTTATTTGGGTCAAGGTCAACCTAGTTCAGAAAAGTAAAAGATTTTTTATTTTTCTCTGTCTCTTTTTTCCTATCCCAGATATGGTTGCAGAATTTTCAGAAACTCAGTACAGACACCAGAAAACAACATTTTCCAGATATGTCATACTTTAAGGTTAGTATTTATCTTCAATTCAATTAAGATTTTAATACTCTCTTCTATAACAAAATATAAGGTTTTCCTCTTTCTTCATATTCTTCATCGATTGATTTATTTATGTATTGACCATTTTCTTGTGGTTAATCTTTTTGGATCTTTCCTTTGGGAATTTGGGGTTAAGAAGAAGATCTTACCTTCCCCAATCCTATATATTCATAGAGATCATTCATACCACACAACATTCACATTATATTACATTCCCCCTTTTCATATATTACATTTTGGTGATCTATTTTTATATATTACATTTTGGTGAACCCGCGATAGACAAATCTTTCTTTTATAGTGTTAGATCTTGCATGTATTAGCCTTCTTTTATGTGCTTGCATTTACTTTTCAAAAATAAAACAAAAAAATCGTATAAAGAAAAAATACAAAAACATTTATTTGTTCATACTTTGTGTTTTCCTAGTTTAGTTCATTTGCATTGCATTGGTATATGAGTTTTACTACCTCTAGTCCTACTTATAATATTTTGGTTAGAAGAAGTCATAGACTTATGAGTTTCTTTGATCTTGAGTCTTCCTCTCCTCTCCTAAGGATCCCGGATGACAATTTGATTACTCATGATTCCAATCCTACTATGGACACTACAACATTTGGGGTCGAATTTCGACACCAATTTGCGACGCCACTACAATTAGTATTTGTTTTTTGTGTTTTTTTTTTGCAAGTGCGCTCGACGGTGTCGTAATAGCAATGATGATGTCGTAATTGCGACACCCCTTTAGTTATAAACAAAAAAAAAGAAAAAGAAAGTGTCATTTGTAATTTTTGTGAATTTGAAGAGCTGTCGCGAATATGGCACTGCACTTTTGCATGGCGCGAAGAGGGCATTTGAGTTTGGTGTGCGCGAAGAGGCCGACACCATGTGGGAAGAGGGTACTGGCACTTGAGGTAGGCATTCAAACTTTGTCTTCTCATTAAATCAATTAATGGCACAATATGAATGTTAATAGTGGGATTGTTTACATCTTAGCATTTGGAATGCTCGATGACCCGCGAGCTTTGAGAGCTAGGGCATCGTTGCTATTACCTTCAAGGCATTGTGTGAAGTGTTTGATCTCTCTTTATTTGTTTTGTTTTTGATATTCACTATGTGGTTCTCCTTGTTTATTATCATTTCGTGAGGAAATGTCTTGATGGCTCGCGAGCTACAAGCTAGGGCATCATACATTGTTTATGAGCTCACTATTAAATACTGGCATTGTTTACATCTTTTCATTTGGAATGCTTGATGACCCGCAATGTTTGAGAGCTAGGACATCATTGCTATTACCTTCAAGGCATCATGTGAAGTGTTTGATTTCTCTTTATTTGTTTTGCTATTGATATTCACTATGTGGTACTCCCTGTTTATGATCATTTCACAAGGAAATATCTTGATGGCTCGCGGGCTGCAAGCTAGGGCATCATACATTGTTCACAAGGTCACTGTTTAATACTAGCATTGTTTACATCTTTTCATTTGGAATGCTTGATGACCTGCGAGCTTTGAGAGCTAGGGCATCATTTCTATTACCTTCAAGTCATTGTGTAAAGTGTTTGATCTCTTTTTATTTGTTTTGTTGTTGATATTCACTATGTGGTACTCCCCATTTATTATCATTTCATGAGGAAATGTCTTGATGACTCACGAGTTGTAAGCTAGGGCATCATACATTGTTCATGAGCTCACTGTTTAATACTGACATTATTCATGAGCTCACTGTTTAATATCTAGCCTGACCATGTAAATGGTACTAGGCCAACCCAATCAGCCCAACAAAATGTGTCATGTTTATCTTTGTCAAATACACTCATTCATCATTTTGTTATGTTCTTCACACAAATATTGCATCAAAAGTAATTGTAAACAATGATTCAAAGAAAAAAGAAATAACTACAATAAATCAGACCCCAAAAGAATACAGCCAAGGAGAAATAGTGCCCTAATTAGAGACAAATTGAACTCTTAATGTAAGCAAGCATGGAACCAAAGAGGGGAAAGTAAGGCACCAACCAAACTCAGGAAAATATAGCATCTGAAATCATAGAGGACGCTAACAAAATAGGGAGGTTAGCAAGTTAAAAACTCAACACCAAATAAAGCATGGAAAGGCACCAAAAAGCACAAGAACTAGCATCCAAATTAATACCAATAGAAGCATCAATAATCTAGATACTAGGAAGGACAGGTTTAGTTTAAGGATGAAAACTTTTACAAACACTATACATGAAAACCATAGCCCAAACAAAATGATGACCACATGATTCCTTTACCCGCACATGCCAAATTTCATTATCATTTTCATCAAACATGATCTGCTAAAGTTGCCTATGGTGTTTGGAGGTCAACCTAATTTACATTTCTTAGTTGTAACACTTAGTCATAAATTTGAATTAAAAATACTTGTCACAATGATCTGTAAATTATAGATCTCTTTCTATGATGAAGAGCTGAAATCAACTCCAAACAGTTTTAGATTATGACAAGAATAAATTTCGTACCTTGCCCACACAAGATTAGCTGTAAAGATCTTAGCCTTCTTCTCCCCTGAATTCACAATAAGAACGGTTAAAATTCAATTCTCTTAGTTTTTCTTCAAATCTATTTGAAACTCCTATGAATTCACTGTGCATCAGGTATGAGATATGAAGGAATGAATTTGAAATAAAAAAGAAAAATCTTTCTGTTTAAAAACTAGCATAATTAAGCCTCAAACAAAAAAAGTGCAAACATATAAACTTACAAGCTATATACACCACCCCGATCCGCTAAAAAGGTCTTAGCCTTCTTCTCCCCTGAAATCACAATAGGAACAAATAAAATTCAATACTCTTAGTTTTTATTCAAATCTATTCGAAACTCCTATCAGCTCATTGTCAAAGGAGGAATTATGAAATATAATTGTCGGTAGTTATCTCTTCTATAATGATGGAGGAGTCAAAGGTAATGATCAATGAGGTTGCTGCTATTAGATCATACATTAATACACTTACTGTTTTGAATTTGAGCTTGGGCATCATATATTATTTTATACACTGTTTATTTCATTGAGACCATGAGCTTGACATTTGTAATGTATTTCCTGTTATTGAATTAATATTGCCATGTTGTTGAGGTTGTAGATGTGCTTTTACTGATCTTGTATAAACAACATATATACCATGTTGACTCATAGCCCATGAGGTGTTTCTTGATAACACATTTGACATCATACTTTTTGCTCCATTTTGGTCTTGATTTACTCACTGCATGCATATGTTTCTTGAGTGCACATATTTTGTAGCATAGTTCATTTTAGAAGTGTATGGCTTGACTATGCACATGCATAATTGTATATGAGGATCAGTAATAGGGTACCATGCATTGCTTAGATCCTTTGGATCTAACCCCATTTTTTCCTTCCTTGCAGGTTTTGGATCATACAAGAGCATACTAGATTGACCCCGGGTCAACACTTCATTACTCCAGGCAATGTCTGGTACCTTCATTATTTATGTTCATCCACTTATGTATGTCTACATTCATTCATATTCTTCTGAAAGTTGGCTATTAGCAACCATATATGACGATTCTTGATTTTTTGGGTCATTTGATGAAAAGATGTAAAAGTTTCTTAAAAGTTTATATTTTTTATTTCAATTTTTAAAATCATAAAATGAATAAAATTTAAAGATAATAAATTAAGATAATCTTTGTCTTCACTTTAAAAAAATATATAAAGCTCATAAAGCATGGTAAAAGAGGGCCCTAACTATGGTAAAATGAGAAAGTTACCACCTTGCACAACTCTTCATATGGCAGTTGCTAAGGAACTATGTTATAAAATTTCAAAGCATGAAATTTTATACTTTTTGACATCATATTTTTTTCTCCTTAGCATTGAGTTTACAATGTGGGGGAGTCGAAAAAAATATATGTATAGTTATAAAATTTCATGCCTTAAAATTTGGCATAAAATTTTATAACATAGTTCCTTAGCATTTGATCTTTATATGGCATCCATGACCTGAGGTAGGCATTCGAGCTTTGTCTTCTCATTAACTCAATTTCATTTTGATGGCATTTGTTGATTTAAAGGCAAAATATAAATGTTAATACTGACATTGTTTACATATTTGCATTTGGAATGCTTAATGACACCCGAGCTTTGAGAGTTAGGGCATCATTGCTATTACCTTCAAGGCATTGTGTGAAGTGTTTGATCTTTCTTTATTTATTTTGTTGTTGATATTCACTATGTGGTACTCTCCGTTTATGATCATTTCATGAGGAAATATCTTGATGGCTCACGAGTTGCAATCTAGAGCATCATGCATTGTTTATGAGCTCATTGTTTGGGTACCTCATGTCCCTATTTGATTGGTCGGTGCTCTGTTTGTTATATTGATACTATTAGATCAAATAGGGACATCAGTAATAAAATAATATACTTACTATTTTGAATTTGAGCTCAGGCATCATGCAATGTTATTGCTGTCAAAACAGTAAGTGTATTAATGTATGATCTAATAGCAGCAACCTCATTGATCATTACCTTTGACTCCTCCATCATTATAGAAGAGATAACTACCTACAACTATATTTCATAATTCCTCCTTTGAAGTCATAGGTTAGTTTAAAATGGAGAGGGGTCTCAAAATATCATAAGTAAAAACATTACACAGTGGCATTCAGATTAAGTACAATATGAATTCACATGCCTTTAATTATGATACACTTTTGAAAAGCTTGTCATATATATATATATATATATATATATATATATATATATATATATATATATATATATATATATATATATATATATATAGTCAAGTTATAAAATCTTATAAAACAACATACATTGTGTGAAGTGTTTGATCTCTCTTTATTTATTTTGTTATTGATATTCACTATGTGGTACTCCCATTTATGATCATTTCATGAGGAAATGTCTTGATGGCTCGCGGGCTGATATATATATAGTCAAGTTATAAAATCTTATAAAACAACATACATTGTGTGAAGTGTTTGATCTCTCTTTATTTGTTTTGTTATTGATATTCACTATGTGGTACTCCCATTTATGATCATTTCATGAGGAAATGTCTTGATGGCTCGCGAGTTGCAAGCTAGGGCATCATGCATTGTTAATGAGCTCATTGTTTGAGCACCTAATGTCCCTATTTGATTGGTCGGTGTTATGTTTGTTAGATTGATGCTATTAGATCAAATAGGGACATCAATAATAAAATAGGGACATCAAATAGGGACATTAGTAATAAAATAATACACTTACTCTTTTGAATTTGAGCTCAGGCATAATTGGTGAGTTTTTATACTTTCTCCATTTTAAACTAACCTATGACTTCAAAGGAGGAATTATGAAATATAGTTGTAGGTGGTTATCTCTTCTATAATGATGGAGGATTCAAAGATAATGATCAATGAGGTTGCTGCTATTAGATCAAACATTTGACATCATACTTTTTGCTCCATTTTGGTCTTGATTTACTCACTGCATATATATGTTTCCCGAGTGCACATGTTCTGTAGCATAGTTCATTTTAGAAGTGTATGGCTTGACTATGCACATGCATAATTGTAGATGAGGATCAGTAATATGGTGTCATACATTGCTTAGATCCTTTGGATATAACCTCATCTTTTCCTTCCTTGTAGGTTTTGGATCATACAAGAGCATACTGGATTGAACCCTGGGTCAACACTTCATTACTTCAAACAATGTTTGGTACCTTCATTATTTATGTTCATCCACTTATGTATGTTTGCATTCATTCATATTCTTCTTAAAGTTGGCTATTACTGACCATATAGGACCATTCTTGATGTTTTTGGGTCATTTGATGAAAAGATGTAAATAGGGACATCAGTAATAAAATAGGGATATCTTAATCTTTATGAGCTCAAATTCAAAATAGTAAGTGTATTATTTTATTACTGATGTCCCTATTTGATGTTGCTATTTTATTACTGATGTCCCTATTTTGAAGTGTTTGGTCATTTCGATTACCTTCAAGGCATTGTGTGAAGTGTTTGATCTCTCTTTATTTGTTTTGTTGTGCATATACCTTCTCTGATCAACTCTGATATGCACAGGTGATGAACATTCATATTTTTCTAAGCATTAATTTGAGCTTTCCTGCAACACATGTACTATTGTGAAAATTATCACAAGTCCATTTGTTGCAGGAAAGCTCACAGTACACATGTCTGGATGTCTGCATGTTTTTCACCTGTTCATATACCAAATGATGAATGCTCAATTGTTGTAATGGAAAAGCATTAGAACTGTCCATATAGGACGTTCATTATTTATGTTCATCCACTTATGTATAATTGCATTCATTTATATTCTTCTGAAAGTTGGCTATCAATGACCATATAGGACCATTCTTGATATTTTTGGGTCATTTGATGAAAAGATGTAAATAGGGACATTAGTAATAAAATAGGGATATCTTAATCTTTATGAGCTCAAATTCAAAATAGTAAGTGTATTATTTTATTACTGATGTCCCTATTTTATTACTGATGTCCTTATTTGATCTAATAGCATCAATATAACAAATAGAGCACCGACCAATCAAATAGGGATATGAGGTGCTCAAACAGTGAGCTCATAAATCAATATATTTAGTCTTAATAAAATCTTATAAAACAACATATATTATGTCAAGTGTTTGATCTCTCTTTATTTGTTTTGTTGTTGATATTCACTAGCTATGTGGTACTCCCTGTTTATGATCATTTCATGAGGAAATGTCTTGATAGCTCGCGGGCTGCAAGCTAGGGCATCATACATTGTTCATGAGCTCATTGTTTAATACTGGCATTATTTACATCTTTTCATTTGGAATGCTTGATACCCGTGAGCTTTGAGAGATAGGGCATCATTTCTATTACCTTCAAGGCATTGTGTGAAGTGTTTGATCTTTCTTTATTTGTTTTTTTGTTGATATTCACTATATGGTACTCCCTGTTTATGATCATTTCATGAGGAAATATCTTGATGGCTCACAGGTTGCAATCTAGGGCATCATGCATTATTTATGAGCTCACTATTTGAGCACCTCATGTTTCTATTTGATTGGTTGGTGCTCAAACAATGAGCTCATAAACAATGCATGATGCCCTAGCTTGCAGCCCGTGAGCCATCAAGACATTTCCTCATGAAATGATCATAAACGGGGAGTACCACATAGTGAATATCAACAACAAAACAAATAAAGAGAGATCAAATACTTCACACAATGTATGTTGTTTTATAACATTTTATTAAGACAATATTTTGGGTTAGTTTTATGTTGTTTTATAAGATTTTATTAAGACTAAATATATGATGTAAACTCATAATTATATTTGATATATATACTTCAAAGGAGGAATTATGAAATATAGTTGTAGGTAGTTATCTCTTCTATAATGATGGAGGAGTGAAAGGTAATGATCAATGAGGTTGCTGCTATTAGATCATACATTAATACACTAACTATTTTGAATTTGAGCTCGGGCATCATGCAATATTATTGTTGTCATTGTATGCTTGCTGCTGTTGTGCACCATATATTATTTTATACACTGTTTATTTCATTGAGACTGTGAGCTTGGAATTTGTAATGTATTTTCTATTATTGGATCGATGTCGCCATGTTGTTGAGGCTGTAGATGCATTGAATCACCACTGCCATTCTATTTTGATAGTAGCAATATAACAAACAGAGCATCATCCAATCATATAGGGACATCAGTAAGACATTTAATGCATTATTACTTCATCATGATGATAAAAATTTCATTGGCTCAAAGCACATAGAATGTGGGTAGCTTCATTACTTCATTAGATTTGTACCTTTGTTAATTTCACTAGCATCATGCAGCTTTCTTACTTATCCTTTAAAATGCAGATTCAAATATACTCCATGCCATAGCATTAATGTATAGATGATGCAGATTTGTGTACCTCTTTGTTTTGATGTAGCTTACTCACTACATGCAATGGGGCCTCCTTGGGACTGTCAACCATTTTGTGATGTTATGATCTTTACTTGAAATCCATGATGTACTCCTCCCTTAAAATGCATATTTGATGCTTTTCTAGTCCTCTGATTTGATGATGATGTATGCCCCTTCCATTGCTTACTCATACTTGCTCATGACTACCTTGTGCTAATGGGCATGGTGTGTGACTATTGTGGGTGCATCATTTGGAAATGATGTCACAGCAACACCAGATGAAACAATAACATCTGGTGTTTCTGTTGCACTGTTTGAATGATGTAGTCACAATAGTGACTCGCCAGGTGTTCATGCAGACATAAATGCAACCATTTACTCTCTGCAATATTCTTATGAGTGCACATGTCCTGTAGCATGGTTTTTCTTTCAGAAGTGTATGGCTTGACTATGCACATGCATAATTGTAGATGAGGATCAGTAATAGGATGTCATTCATTGCTTAGATATTTTTTTATCTAACCCCCATCTCTCTTTATTTTGTAGGCTCTAGATCACACAGGGGCACACTAGATTCATACCTAGGTCAAAAATTCATCACTTCAGGCAATGTATGGCACCCTTATTATTTATGTTCATCCTTTTATGTATGTCTGTACTCTTGCATTTTCTTCTGAAAGTTATTTTCCTTGTACAGTATATACAAGTTATTTTTCATATACATACATGTAATCTTTAGATGCAAAAATTTATTTTCCTTTACATGTATCTTTGCATGAAATGAACACAAATTAAACAAGATCATCAAATAATGCAAACTAGGGTACTGTAGTCACTCATCTAGTAATTAGTTCCCCAAACCATTACTAAGGAAAGTACCCAAGAGCACTTGAAAGAAAGATGAATGAAACCATTGTCCTTATGTGGGTAAACCCATATAAGTGTTCTTCCTTTGCATCACAACTCCTACTTGAGGATCCACAATCATGCATTTATGTTCAAGACTTATTATTACATTGGTCCTTTTGAATCTTAGGATGGCATCTCAATTGGGAAAGGCAAACCAAAACCTTTCATAGACCAATAACAACCAAAGCATGTGGGTGCTCTTTTGTTGTACATTTATACTCATAAAATATATGTATAGTTATAAAATTTCATACCTTGAAATTTTATAGCATAGTTCCTCTTCATCAAAATTGAATGGAAGTGGTGATTCAATGCATCTATCCACATTCTATGTGCTTTGAGCCAATGAAATTTTTATCATCATGATGAAGTAATAATTCATTAAATGTCTTACTAATGTCCCTATTTGATTGGCTAGTGCTTTGTTTGTTATATTGTTGCTATAAAAATAGAATGTCAGTGGTGATTCAATACATCTACAACCTCAACAACATGGTAGCATTGATCCAATAATAGAAAATATATTACAAATGCCAAGCTCACGGTCTCAATGAAATAAATAGTGTGTAAAACAATTTATGGCACACAACAACAACAAGCATGCAATGACAGCAATAACATTGCATGATGCATGAGCTCAAATTTAAAACAGTAAGTGTATTAATGTATGATCTAATAGCAACAACCTCATTGATCATTACCTTTCACTCCTCCATCATTATAAAATAGATAACTACCTACAACTGTATTTCATAATTCCTCCTTTGAAGTCATAGGTTAGTTTAAAATGGAGAAAGTATACAAACTCATCAATTTAATCCCAAAAAATCATATAGCTGGAATTAATCACATCTCACAAATGTATAGATTATACTACATACCATTGTATTATATATATCAAGTATAATTATGAGTTTACATCATATATTTAGTCTTAATAAAATCTTATAAAACAACATTAAACTAGCCCAAAATACTTTGTCTTAATAAAATCTTAATAAAACAATATATTTAGTCTTAATAAAATCTTATAAAACAAAATATATTGTGTGAAGTGTTTGATCTCTTTTTATTTGTTTTGTTGAAATTCACTATGTGGTACTCCTCGTTTATGATCATTTCATGAGGAAATGTCTTGATGGCTCGTGGGTTGCAAGCTAGGGCATCATGCATTGTTTATGAGCTCACTGTTTGAGCACCAACCAATCAAATAGGAACATGAGGTGCTCAAATAGTGAGCTCATTAACAATGCATGATGCCCTAGCTTGTAGCTCGTGAGCCATCAAGACATTTCCTCATGAAATGATCATAAACGGGGAGTACCACATAGTGAATATCAACAATAAAACAAATAAAGAGAGATCAAACACTTCACACAATGCCTTGAAGGTAATAGCAATGATGCCCTAGCTCTCAAAGCTCGTGGGTCATCAAGCATTCCAAATGAAAATATGTAAATAATACTCGTATTAAACAATGAGCTCATGAATAATGTATGATGCCCTAGCTTGCAGCCCATGAACCATCGAGATATTTTCTCATGAAATGATCATAAACGGGGAGTACCACATAGCTAGTGAATATCAACAACAAAACAAATAAAGAGAGTTCAAACACTTCACACAATATATGTTGTTTTATAAGATTTTATTAAGACTAAATATATTATTTTATTAAGATTTTATTAAGACAAAGTATTTTGGGTTAGTTTTATGTTGTTTTATAAGATATTTATTAAGATTAAATATATGATGTAAATTGAATATAACAAACAGAGTATCGGCCAATCAAATAGGGACATGAGGTGCTCAAACATTGAGCTCATAAACAATGCATGATGCCCTAGCTTTCAACCCATGAGCCATCAAGACATTTCCTCATGAAATGATCATAAATAGGGAGTACCACATAGTGAATATCAACATCAAAACAAATAAAGAGAGATCAAACACTTCACACAATGCCTTGAAGGTAATAACAACAATGCCCTAGCTCTCAAAGCTCGTGGGTCATCGAGCATTCCAAATACTAAGATGTAAACAATGCCACTATTAACATTCATATGTGCCATTAAATCAACAAATGTCATCAAAATGAAATTGAGTTAATGAGAAGACAAAGCTTGAATGCCTACCTCAAGTGCCCTCTTCACGATAGCTCTTTGAATTCACAAAAATTACAAATAACACTTTCTTTTTTCTTTTTTTTTTTAAATTTATAACCAAGCGGGTGTCACAATTAAATCAAAAAATGCCATCAAAATGAAATTGAGTTAATGAGAAGACAAAGCTTGAATGCCTACCTCAAGTCATGGCTGCAATATGAAGATCAAATGCTAAAGAACTATGTTATAAATTTTCAAGGCATGAAATTTTATAACTGTACAAATATAAAATTTCAAGGAATGAAATTTGACCTCTGATTTGACCTTGATAATGTTCCTTCCATTGCTTATGCTTAATCATGACTGCCTTGTGTTGATGGGTATGGTGGGTTACTGTTGTGGATGCATCATTTGGAAATGATGTCATAGCAACACCAGATGGAACAACAACATCTGGTGTTGTTGTTGCACTATTTGGATGATGCAATCACAATAGTGATTCACCAAGTGTTCATAGAGACATAAATGTAGGGCTTCATTTGGATTCCAGCGCCTATACACTACACATGTTCTGTAGCATAGTTCCTTTTAGAAGTGTATGGCTTAACTATGCACATGCATAATTGTAGATGAGGATCAATAATAGGGTGTCAGGCATTGCTTAGATCCTTTGGATCTAACCTCATCCTTTCCTTCCTTGCAGTTTCTGGATCATACATGAGCATATTGGATTGAACCTTGGGTCAAAACTTCATTACTTCAGGCAATATCTGGTACGTTCATTATTTATATTCATCCACTTATGTATGTTTGCATTCATTCATATTCTTCTAAAAATTGGCTATACTCATATTCTTCTTGTGTTTGAGTCTTCAACTATGATCAATTTAATACTGTAAATCTTGACATAGAATTCGATATCAACCTATCATATATCCATTCCAAATGATATAACTCCATTTGAATAAACATACATGCCAACCATTTGATAAAATGTCCATATGAAATCTAGAGCAATACATTAATTTTATAGCGAATTCATGATTTATAAAGCCCCTTGATTTATAGTGAATTCATGATTTATAATTTAGTTGTAGTAGCTCAATTTGTTTGAACTCAAGAATACCCCTTACTTGGTTTCCTACAAAGCCTTTGGCGAAATCTATTAGGACATTAAAATTTTGGTCGAAGTAAGTGTATAAATGAAGGATGAAACACATAAGAAGCTATGAGAAGCTATGAGAAGGTGACATGAAGCTAATGAAAGGAGGCATCTCAATGATGTTAAATCACAGGGGATTCTCTTTGTTCCCTGCAATGGAGTGAGCTAATTCTAAAAGTATAAATAGATAATTTTAACAATGTATAAAGTCCTTCACAAGATGTAATAAAAACATTGGCAAGGCACGGGAACTGTTTGACGAAATGTCACAATAGTGGTGTCTCATGTAATGCTGAGATGTTTAGTTATATGCAATGCTGAGATATTCAAAATATTGTTGGATAAATAGATAATTTTAACAATGTATAATGTCCTTCACAAGATATAATGAAAACTATGGAGTGAACTATGTTTGTCTAATTATATAACTATTATCTTATGTTAGGTATGCCACATAGTCTCATGGATTGTTAGGTACAAGTCAATACACCCCATGGAGATTAATGTCTTTTACCATTTGTAAAATATCTCTCATTGCCACCTACCTTTCTCATTGCATGAAGTGCAAGTACCAGCAAATAGGTGTTTATCAGAATTGTCTTCCTCGAGTGAGGAAAATCTTGGAATGGAAGAAGAAAGTAAGACATTTAGTACGTGTAATTCAATGAGATCGACTTGAGGTCAAAAGATCAGAAAGAAATTCAATAAACGCATGAAATTTTTCCTTGCTCAAGGGGGGTCGTGTTCTTATGATGATGAGAGCAAAGGAGACTCTGAGCTGCCCTTTAGGTACAAACATCTATAAAAACAATGGGTCCCCGATGAACTTCCTTCAATAAACACTGATTTTTGTGTTAAAGAGAGGATATATCACATAGCACCGTCTTCATTACATGGTTTGGGCCTATTTTCCATGGATGATATAAAGGTCTCTTACAACAAAGTTGTTGAATTGATGAAGTATGTTAGACCTTGTTATGATTACAGTAGTTGGATGCAGATTATTAAATACAAAAAAAGTATGTGTAGGTATGCACTTGCGACAAATTATATACAACAAAAAGCCAATGAACAAAGTAAAACAATAGCTATATACATTGACGGGAGACCAAAAGCATCAAGGAATATTGCAGGTTTTATAAACAGTACACAGCTTGCGTCAACTAAGAAGCAACCCAATTGCATATTTGAGGCGTGCGAGGGAAATTGCATATTTGTATGTGCGATCAAATCAATACGTGGAGGCAAGGAGCTGCTTATCGATTAAAATTTTAATCACATAGATACAAAAAACCCCATCAGTATCATGGATGAGGTGGTACGCATTTTGATAATTGTCTATTATTCAATGTAACTTAGAATAAGAACACATGTATTTTAACATGTCTGAATGATTTTTTTTTAAAATACAGAGCTATAGTATGGATCAACAGCCACACGATATGCACGATGGTGATAGTTTTCATGGGACTTCTTTTTCCCGACAGGTAAAACTCATTGTTGTTGTACAAATGCACATACAAGAAAAATGTTAATGAGTATTTTTTGTTGTTCTACTATTTTGGATTGCTTTTAAATAAAGGGCTAATAATATTGTTGTCACAAACGAGTACTGATCAGAAAAAGGGAAAAGAATAAGTAGTCCATGAGGAACCACATGATGAGGAGGATCCATTTGATGTTGATTTTTTATCAGAGGTTAATCCTGTGGTTGCACTGGAAAGGGTCCTTTGTGCAATATCAAAAGAGTTAGCTCGAATGACAGATATTCAACCTCACACTCCTGAAATACAAAGGAAAGTGGATATGTTGATTGGCCATGTTCATAACTATAGAGTAAGTATTAATGTAGTTTTTAATTATAACAAAAGTTCAATAATGATTTTTATAGTATACTATTTTATTTATGTCATTAACTAAAATATATATGTGTTCTCTTTACAGGGGATGCTAAATAGATTAAAGGGCGTCACCTCAGATGCAAATACTTTGGGTGGTACATCGTATGTTTTATCCTCCATCTTGTCCATGTTTATCCATATTTTTTTATGCTCTAACAATATTTTTGTTCAGCACCTGCTATTGAACCTATGTTGAGTACGATGCCTGGTAGGAGGATCAGATCCATAGAGGTAGTTCCACCTAAAATGTCGACAACATGTAGCATGACCACAGATGCGATGGCAAAACCTACTATTGGTAAGTAGACTCCTCTTTTTCTCTCTTATTTATCATATGTTTATTTCACTTGAACTATATATTCTTTCTTATGGGGCATTTTGTAATATTGGATTCATTTTTATGTAGGAGGCGATGATGTAATTTTTGGATGCACTCGTGTTAAATGTATGGGAACAATACATAATTGTGATCAATTGCTCATGAGCAATGAAGATGGACTTCTCTTGAGAGTAGCCCAGCTTCTAGGTACTTTAAAGATTGATCATTTCTTTTACTATACAATATAATAATCATAATGCAATGCACTAACCCCCTGTGTGGTCCCTTGCAATAACTAATTATAATAATCTCGTAATTATCTTACAGGGAATAATCTATTTTATGAAAAACTTAATGATGAATGTTTGCACATTTTCGGGCTGACCATACGCACATGGTATCATATTTTGATTTCATTGCAAGATTAGATTTCATTTCATCCCTTTATTCAAGTATATTAAAAGGTAGCTTCACTTCATTTATGAATCTAACAGTTTTTTTTCTTAAAAGGTGGTCATTACAAGATAAAGGGTTAAAGAATAAACTCATTGACTCTATGACAACACTTTTTGGACCCAAAGTCTTTCATAGATTTAGACTCCTTGACAAAGTGGGCATTGTTTTGAAGTGTATTAGGGACAACTACAGGAGCCAAATAGAACACAACCCTTATTACAAGTGGCCTCCCTATATTCTTATTAATGAGTGGGAAAATCTTAAAAAGGATGCACTTGAGAGAAGTGCAAGACATAGTGGACGAGTAGTATCACCCAAGGAAAGAAGGTACATGATAATGTTAATAATGAAATTATGTACTATTTACTCTTTGTACTTATGTGATCTAACATATTCAAACATCACATAGGTTGCCTGACACAATAAAGGCAACAACAACAAGAAAACAAAAGCATGGGCAACACAGGCTTGGCTCGGGTGGATATTCAAAACTTGTTGCATGAGTTGTAAGTATTAGTAAATGAAAAATCGTATGCAAATATTTATAATTAAATTGCAATCAATTTAGTTGTTACTTAAAAATCTAGCATACAATACAATAAGCATTAGTAGGAAAAGGTTGCATTTTGTTGGTCTAATTAACACTACCTTGCATGTTTTGTTAGTTTACATGTCCTTATTACATTCACTTTAGATATCATTATTGTACTCTAAGTATTGATTATCATTCCAAAAAATTTCCAAAATTCATAAATAAGCATTACATTGTACTTTCATACTGAATGTGATATACAAATGTCCTTTCTTGTTCCATGTTTCACCAATAAATAGAGTACATTGCAGAATTAAAAGAAAGATTGAAGTATGGAATAGGGGTCCCATATATTGCGTTTTGTATTGGTTGTTGTCTGCTAGTTATTTGTTGGGTCTTTGCATTTAGGTCTTCACAAGTCTGAGTCTCCATCTACATCTAGGTCTTTAAGGTTTTCGTCTGCATGAGAAAGGAAAATGTGATTAGATCCTGATGGATCTAAGCAATACATGAGAAACAAATAACATACTGTAGAAATCAAGTTTTCAATACTGCATATCAATCTGGAAAATTAAATGAAATAAGGAAATGTACACTAACACTCACTGCAAGATAGTGTTAAAGGGACTTGTTTCTGACATGAAACCTTTTACTACTAATGATCATTGTGGTGTATGTTGTCCTTTTTATTAACCAGGTGTCTGAATTAAAGGGACTTAGTATGTTTCCAAACTGAGAAACCTTTTTCAGATAATGTATTTCATAATGATGTTATTTGAGAGCTTAAGAGATTATCTTGCAGATATCAGCTAACTGGTGTTCATAATCAGTTATTGTCAAAGATGCAGATCAAGCTAATTTCTATGATAAGAATGCTACAGAAAATGCCAATGGTTGCGAACTTTCTAGTTCAAGATACAAATGGTGATGCATAAATACTGGTACAAATATGTCCTTACTATTTCAAAGTACATTTTCAAATCATAAACATATTTGTTGCTGAATACAAAAGAGTGCTTCAAGATTAAGCTATAAAATCATAAAGTGTTTACAGTTTGTTTTTATTGAGTGTCACGAACCCGTGTTTGAACCTCATTAGTTAAACATTCTGATGTTTTTGAATGTCATGAGCCCGTGCTCAAACTTCATTAATAATAAATAAACATTTTCATCGTGTTGTATTTATCATATATTAAGTGCAGATTCATCATCAATGTGAATTATTTACAATGGACAAAGCTACAGGATGCAATCTGAATATAAAATGGAAAATATGTATAAATTGGAGTAGAGTATGTGCAATCAGCAGTGGGATATCATAAAGGACAAAGTACTTATCTACTATGGAAATAAGAAAGTGTGTTGAGCATCTCTTAGTCATAATCACCTTCTAAGGTTTGTGAAGGTTATGAGTGAAAGATGCAATGGTTTTATGTTTAACAGATTACATCTTTAACATTTTTCACTCATAACCTTTCAACTTTAATAAGTTATTAAGAGGTGTTTTCATGGTTTCCTGGAGCAACTGTCCATCATGGCTGAGCTCATCATATATGGTTTGCAAAGCAGAGAGTTCACCAGCTCATCAAGTTTATAGCTGTTGATTACACAAGGTTCTATTCATGTCAGCAAAGTGAAACAATTTGGATGCTCTATGCTATAACCACAGTTTGTGTTCAAAGTGTGGAATCTGTTAAAATAATTTCTAAGAGCTTCATGTTTCACACAAGAATGTCTTCATACAGCTAATCAAGAAAGAGCCATCATTTATTTATCTTCAAAATTCTTAGTCAAAATTTTGAGCTTCATATGTTATCACAGAATATGCTGAGGAAGATACTAAATTTGATAAAGTTGCAATTGACAATAATTCAAAGCTCCATAAATGTGAGAATTATGTTGTCAGTATGTAATCAGAATGATCACAAGCTTCATGTACATCAAAAAAGATGTCATTTATCTGCCAGTTAAGGGTTTGAGCTAAAAAGGATAAGCCAAATGTTCAGACATATCAATTTTCAATGCTTAGTGTCAATGAGTTATTTAAAACTGAGCTTAATATTTTGGCATTTGAAACTGAAGAAAGACAGTTATGACAACTTTGGATGATACCCACAAGCTATATACTGGATTTCCAGTTGTCAACAAGTATGAAGGAAGATTTTTATTGATAAATTTAAAAAGCCACAACTATAACTATATTAGTCACAGTTTCATGTTTAAAATGAAAGAATCTATAGTTGAAACCCGTGACTATTATTAGTTTGCAAATTTGAAGCTTATGGTTTTGTGATAGTCACATGTGTCACAAGTGGTAATACATCATAAAAGATGTATTTACAACTGTTATAGAAGTGCTTTGAACAGTTCAGGTTCATAATGTTTGAACCCATGAATGGTATGTAAAGAAATGAATTAATAGCGCAACCTGAATGTGATATGTTCACAACAACAAATACAAAGAATAGTTCAGCAAATATAAATAACCAGATCTAATGACATATTGCTAGTAACAAGTCAATGCCAGCCATTCGACTGTTGATATAAGTGTTATAATAAAGCTTGTGGTCGTGAGTTCATGCTATAAAGGAAATAGAAAACAGTGGATTGATAGTCTCAGTTCTTAATGAAGGTCGTGAATCATGGTATGGGTTCACTGTTGATACAAAGGAAAAAGAACTCTCAAATATATCTGAGTTTATTCAAGCTGAGAGTTACAAGTTATAGTTTGACTATTAATGCAAAATACAACAAGATAATAAACCGTGAGTACATTTTCAGTCAAAGGAAATAGCAACAGTGAAGTATCAGTTACACATGGAGAGCTACATTTTGGCTGTAGATTTCATTGCATTGCAAGAAGATTAACAAAGAGGTCAAATGAATAAACTTACGGTTTGGTCAAGCTTGAGTTTGTCTCAATGCCAAGTTCTCCAGTTTGAGATACGTATCATTCAATAATGGCCAAAGATCTCCAGTGCAACAGAGGGTTCGAATCCAACAGTGGTCAAGTTTGTTAACAGTCAAGGCCAAGTTCCTTCAGAGACTTTTGAAGTTTTTTCCTGTTTGTTAGGGTTTCTTTTTCCCTAATTGCTTTGAAGAATAAGATAACTCAAGTGTATGATCAAATAAAGATGATAAAAATTGGAGTCCGCCAAGCTGCAAGTGCCATTAATGCATATGCAGCTGTCAGTTCAGCAGAGCCTCGAAGACTGTTCATAGTGCCACCTTACCTCTTGCTTTCCTCAGTTTTTGTAACTATTGCAAGTGGATGAAAGTTGTCGACTTCCCACTTTGTATGTAGTTCATACTTAGATATTTTATCTAAGTTAGGAAATGAAGTTAGGCTATTAGATTTATATCTAATATTAATTTCTTTTTCAATTTTGGCAATTATGTTTTGTAAAAGGATTTAATTCCTTAAAATAAGCCAAAATTTAGGGGAGGGGCATTTAGACTGAGTTTTTATAGGCTTAGTTTTGGCGTATTATTGGGCACATTTTTGGGCCAAAATTGGGCATTTCTGGTAGGTTGTGATTTTCGGATTTGAGGCTCGGGTTGCATTTAAATTTGATTATTTATGATCAATTAGGGTTGCAAATTTTGGAGAGAGGGCATATAGTGAACATATCATTCCTAATTGCTTTGAAGGCCATTTTTGTAATCATTTTGTCAGATCTTTGAAGGAATGAACCAGATTCTTTGACTCATATTTGTGTATTGGTTTCGATATCGAATCCTATTTTCATCTTTTCTAGCAAGTGTCAACTCATTTATTATCTAAAGGAAGTGAATGAAACTTTGTTCTTTCTCAAGATAATCGATTGCCCTAGGCCTTGTATGAGAAATGTATGTTGTTAATTGTCCAAACTATTTGTGGAAGAACCCTGATAGCATGAATTTATTAACCTATATGATGAGTAGAGATTTAGAGTGTTAAGGTATTCATTTGTGAGTCAGGATTGAAATTCATCTCTTTTGCAAAGTCTGAATTATTCATTGGTGTATCACCCTAATCTTTTTAGTTATAGTATTCTTTTCCCTTTTCCCAACAATTTGCAGATCAGGAAAGTGATATCCCATATTTTATAGGAACCGGCCTAGAATCTGAAGATTCCTCTTCATTCATAGTCTACCCATAGCTAGGAGAGGTTTCCATTGTCAGGATAGAATTGTTGTTAGCCTTAATGCCTGATTTAAGGTAACAATTCTAAGCCTGAACATTAGTTTTGATGAAATTCACTACAATAAAAATTCACGATACCAATAAAAAATGCAGGTCTTGGAGTTCAAAAAACCAATTACAAAAGAGGACAAAAAATAGGCTACAAACAAGGCTATAAAGTCATAGATGAATGATGCTGAGCAATGAGTGCACAAGGTTCTTCGATTGGATCTGTTGATCAGGTAAATAAGCCAATTGATTTTTATTTCAAGTTGAAAACTTTACCAATTACTGTATTTGATGTTAAGTTCCAACATAAAGTGAATATATTTGTTTTAAGTAAGGAAACACTGATTATATATTTGTTTAAAACTTTAAAGTGAATATATTTATATGTATTAAACTGAATGATTAACATTTCTCAATATTTGTCTTGTATTTATATGTATATATTGTCGATAAATGCACTAATTATTTACATTGGAATGCAGCCTACCGATATTGATATTGCACTGGTCGACCACGACGGAGGCATCAATTCTAATGTGAATTTTAGTACTGAAGATATACAATTTCTATTTGAATTTTGATTAATGAATATTTAATACAAGCAAACATGTTAAATTGAATTTGGCGTAGTAATAAAAAATTAATTATAATGTGTTGGGATTAATAAAACATTTTGTATTGCAGTTGCAGGGGATGTAGAGGTTGTTCCCAATGATCGTGTTAAGGTTCAAGCCGTTGGGCAAGATGATGTGGTTGGACAAGATAAAGAGCGTCACATTTATGTTTTTTAAAGTATTGAAATGCTTGTAACAATAATGAATATATTTTTAAATTAACCCCAATTATGATAATATATTTTTAATTGAAGCCTTTTATTTGTTATTGCAGAGGAATCACCTTTGCAAAGGATAGTGAGATCACGTGCACGATTGAGAAGAAATGATGATGTGGACATGGATACACCTCTGCAATAATATAGAGAAGCAAAAAAAAAGAAAAAGCAAAAAAAAAATGATTCTCATTTATGCAACTTATTTGATAATGACTAATGTTTATTTGATAATGACTGATGTTTATTTACATGTGTTTGAGCTTAGTTCCATGTTTATACACTGAGTTTCCTTTTATACACTATTGTAATGTTGGAGGAGTTTTCGCTAAATTTTAGTAGATTTCATATTTTGGGAGAAATTAGTATTAGAATGTTCAATGGGTTCTTTTCTAAAACACACTACTTGAATAACAAAAGAACTTGTAATACAAATGTTGATTGTAACTACCAAGTTAGAAGCTTCACAAAAAACCTTAAATCATCATCTTGTCTAGAATGGTTAATCAATTGTTTAAGGTGGATTAGTTGTGATGATGAGACGTGCCATTCTGATTCTTGGAACTTGATTTGTAACCATAAGTGATGGAGTTGAGGGGAGATGAAGGAATACCAAATAGTGAATTTGGAAATTTTCATCAGAGAAATTATAGTGGAGGTCTGATCAATATAGAAGATAGTAATGACCATAGGTGAATGAATAGTGGTTACAGTTGTAGTGGGGAAGAAAGTGGAGGCCATCCATGAAGAAACTTGCCAACAAAGATGGTGTACAAGAAACAAAGGAGACTAGTATACTTTTTAATAATAACAAAAGTTCAATAATGATTTTAGATGTTAACTATGACAGTCTCTTGGTTTCAGGCAATGCAAAAGGAGATGCCTAGCTCAATATGCAATCTCAATTCATATACATAGGATATCAGGTGGAGCTGAAAAACAAAATAGGGTTGCATTTTTTATAGAGGTCTTTAATTGCGTATTTTAAGTTAGAGACCATCGCAAACATTGTAATTTTGACCTATTAAAAAAATGTAAACATGTTGTGTTTTCTCATCTCCATCTGCTATCAATGCATATTTTGCTTGTGTTGCATGCACATTCTCGATTCAGAGTGGGAAAATATTATTTTCGATGTGAGAGAGAGAATCCAATCACATAAAGAACATGCAAATAAACATGACAACTACAAAACATAAATGTAGGTATCACAACAGATGAGAAACATAAATGTAGACATCATGGTCCCAATTATTTGGAGACACAACATAATTGAATACTATACCCAGAGGATGCAACACAACCACTACTCATGCAGTTCTAAGTTGACACTGTGGGATCCAAAAACCATATATAGATTCCTTATCTTTGGTTTTTGGATCCCACGGTGTCCACTTAGAACTGCAGGAGTAGAGGTTGTGTTGCATCATCTAGGTATAGCATTCAATTATGTTGTGTCTCCAAACAATTGTGACCATGATGCCTACATTTATGTTTCTCAGCTGTTGTGTCCTAGGACCCCTTATGACCCTTTATGACCCTTTACGATCCCTAAGAATACATATTAGAGGTCTTAAAGTGTCATAAAGGGTCATAAGAGGATCCTAGGAGGGGCCAGATGAGCTTCCACCTTCACATGGTTGGCTCTGTTAAGTAGAGAATGTTAAACTATTATCGAAACAAAGAGAAGCTCAATAATTTAAGATCTCAATCAATGTACAACAAATATATATTTCTTTTTAAAAAATAGTGTGAGCCGTCACAATTACAATGGAAACCAAAGAATAACTGATGATAAAACTAAAAGCAATGACTATCTATCAAAAACATCAATCACTTCAAGGAGCAATGATCACTTCAGCTCACCTCAAGAAGTCTTGACCCAAGATCAAGTCATATCAATCCATCTCAATGGCTACCAAATCAATAAATCTCTACCAAGAACCCAGTTGCAAAGAAACACCATAGACCGCACCACGAACCTATTGTGAAGAGGCATCCAATGTCTCATAAGTCGCATCAAATGACCCACTTTCTATAATCCAAGTCTCTCAGCTCGGTTCACCTAGAAGAAGACTTCTCCCAAGTCATCACGGACACCATAGTGATCTACAAATCCAAGTCTCTAGACTCAACTCAATAATCTACGAGCTGCTACTGAATCTACTACAAAGTCATCTTTGAATGACATAACCAAATCTGCAAGAAAACCAATTGATACAAACTTGATCAAAAAATATATATATATTTTAAAAAAATTGTGATTGCTATCACAATTATGACATCACTAGAAAAGCGATGACAATCTATTAGAAACTTTCGACGGATAACCGTCGCATGCATAGCATTTTCGTCGGTAAACTATCTACCAATGATAGTTATCTATTGGCACATTAAGACGGTCAACCGTCACATGCATAGCATTTCCATCGGTAAACTAACTACGTCCGATGGAGATTTGTCAAAATTGGGATGGCTACAAATAGACCTGACGGTATATTCGTTGTGTTGAAACCCCATTTTTTGTGATGGCTATAGTCGTCGTAATTACGATGCCAATCATACCCATCATTTTTTTCAACTACAAAACTACAATGATGGGTGGTGTCTCTTAATCGATAGTTTACTGTCTAAGTTCCGATGGTCTGTCATGGGAAAAAGGTCTCAAATGTACTAGTGGGAGCATAACTCTTCTCACTCATCTCATTATTATGCTTTAAGAGTTCCTCCTAAAAAAGTCCAAAAACTTTCAATTGAGCTTGATAAAATGGGAAATTAGCTTATTCAAGGAAACCATAGCAAGATTTTATTCAAGCTATAGATGCTCTTAAGAAAGTCCTTCATGATAGTGATCAAGGTGTTAATCTCTTGCGTGATATTACTCATCTTGTGAATTCAAATGTCAAACCTTTAGCTCAAGAAGCTCAAGAATTAGGATTTACTCCTCCTGTCACTAGTGTGGAACCTTCTTCCGTTTCTTTACCTAGAATTCCTACTTATACTCCTCCTTTAGTGACTACATCGGTTCCCTCACTTCCTATGAGTGTTCCACCCATGTCTCTACCTACTTCAAAACCTTCTTATCATAGTGTTCCTTTTACCTATTCCAACCCTCTTCCAACTATGGTTCCAAGTGTTCCCCTAGTTGTGTCTTCTATTCCCATCACTTCCTACACTTTCCCTAGTGTTTCTAATGTTTCTATGCATCCTATTTCATCTAATGATTCCACAATCATTAGTCTGGCTCAAACTGTGTCCTCTTTACAACAACAACTTGCATCCTTAACTCAATCCAAGTTTAGTATTCCTACATGTAACATGGGCAATCCTTTATCCCTAGACATTATTCATGCTCCTATTCCTTAACAAGCCGATATGCATCGTCTTGAGAATTACAATGGTAAGGGAGACCCTGTCACTCATGTTAAAACATTTCAAATCCTTTGTAGTGACTATGCTCATGACCATAGGATTTTAGCCAAGTTGTTTGCTAGAAATTTTTGTGATAAGGCCTTGCAATGGTATTTTTCCTTGCCTCCTTATTCTATTGAATCTTTTCCAAAACTTGCTAATGTCTTTATCCAATAGTTTCAAAATAACATTGGTCTGCAAGTGTCCTTAACTGATTTGATGCATTGTAAATAAAATACTAAAGAAAAATTGACTGAATTTATTGGTAGATTTAGGCATTTGTATGCTCAAATTTCTTATCCTATTCCTGATATTGATATTCAACGTATGTTTATTTCAAATTTACAAAAGGATATTAGAGATAAGATGTTGCTTTCTGAATTTACCTCTTTTCAACAACTTTATTCAATGCTTCATCATTATCAATTACAAGTGAGTCAATTTGAGAGAAACACTCCAATGGCTCTTGTTCCAGTTGATAAGAGTGATGCTACTCCTAATCCCAACAAGTTTCAAAAACCTAACAACTATGTCAAGATAAATAAACAAGAAAATGTAGTTTTTTATCAAGTTGTTGTGGTATCCAACAATGCCACTTCTACATCCACTGCTTTTCATCTGAATTGTATGTTTACTCCTCTTTCTGAATCTTTGCATTCTATTATGAGTAAATTGTTGACTGCTAATATGATTATAACTTTACCTCCTATTTGACCTCTCTTACCTACTACAATGGCATCCAAATCCTTTGATTCCAAAGCCTTTTGTCAATACCATCGTCAGAATGGTCATGATACTGAGAAGTGTTATTCTTTAAAACATAAGGTTCAAGACTTAATTAATTCTAATGCTTTATTTGTTGATAATTTTGATGGTAGTGGGAAAAAAATTGTCTCTCCTCCTAATAAAAATCTCCAAATCTATACGAATCCTTTTCCTATACATGATACTAATACCATTGTTCAGCCATCTTCTATGGATATTGTTTATGATTCAAAGATGAATGATCTCAATTATATTATTAACCATGTGGAGCATGTTGTTTTGTCTCAACCTGTATCTCCACCCCAGCCTCAATCTCAACCTCAACTTCAAGTTCCACCTCAACCTAAGCCTAAACCAAAACCTCAACCTAAACCTCAAAAATAACCTAATAATAAAAGACCTAGGGAACTCTTGATCACCTTTGATGATTCTGAGACTATTAAAGCTCTCGATGGTCCCCTTTACATTTATGCTAGGATTTCTATGATACCTATGCATGGTTATCTTATTGATCCTACTGTTGGAAATATTCAAGAATTAACCAAGTTACTAAGAGGGGAGGGGTAAATCAGTAACTCCAAAATTTTCTTTCAATATCAGATGTATTAACATATAGTTCACTTTATCCTTTTGCATATAGAAAGCATGAAACATAAAAGAATTCACAACAATGACACATAGATTTGGTTACCCATAAACCTTCCAAAAGAAAGTAAAACTGGGGTGGGGATGAAACCCACAAAGCTTTAATACTGCAGTATAAAGTTGGCCGGTTAAGGCTTACATTGATCACTTCTGATGATCTACCCTGCTAGGAGCAATAAGGACTGCTAGGTCCACCTTGTTAGAGGTTTTACAAACATACAATGAAGTATGCACTCGGTTAAGAGATTTTACAAAGACTGTTAAGTCTACCTGGTTAGAGGATTTCAAGCTGATTCACCTGTTAGGATGAAACAGTAGATCTCTTACTTTGCAACTGGATTGCTGAATGAGATTCGCTGATGTACTGATCACCTTCTATGATGAATTTGTCTTTGCTGCTCCTTATACTGCTGTATCCCTTTGTAATTCACTTATCTCTGCCTTTTATCTCTTCTTTTTTTCACATTCATACTACTTGGTATTTGTACAACATTGTTTATATACAAGTCTAAACAATTAATTACAATTACAAAGTCAGCTTGACAAATAAACATAAGTGCTACTAAGTCAGCCCAAGTATGGTTACACGGTTCCTGCAAACTAACTCGGTGACTTTCTGATACACGACGTCCACTGCATTACTCGGCATCGTCATGCACTCGGTAGAAGTGAAGGCTCGGTTCATACTAACCACTCGGTAAGTTTCGAACTCGGTAAATACTTGTGACTCGGTAGACATAATGTTACTCGGTTTACACTGTCCTGCTCAGTTTGCACTATTCTGCTCGGTTTGCACTGTTCTGCTCGGTTTGCACTATCTTGCTCGGTTTGCACTGTCCTGCTCGGTTTGTACTCAGGATGCAAATAAGTGTTGTCACTAATGGCAATCCTACTTAATGCCAACACCTACATCCTTAGTCAATGTTATTACCGAATAAAATATGTTTATGAAGAACTTACAACGTGATTCTTATGATACATCAGATGTGTGGATTCAAATTTGTAATGGTTTTCTTTATCCATCATTTGGTTCTATTAACTTTCCTGTTGAACTTTGTGGTAAATTTGTGGATACTACCTTCATTGTTGTTCCTACTTTTGGTCAATTTCAAGTTAAGTTTGGTTTGCCTTGGTTG
The DNA here is from genome assembly GCA_027943335.1 of Chamaecyparis obtusa. NCBI lineage: Eukaryota > Viridiplantae > Streptophyta > Pinopsida > Cupressales > Cupressaceae > Chamaecyparis > Chamaecyparis obtusa. The sequence goes on along the minus strand of BSBK01006608.1, from coordinate 350,670 downwards.
AATGCCATGCATGTCATTGCTTCTCCTATCCATAAGTGTCTTAAATTCATTCATGATGAAGAAGTGAAGATGATTAATCATAGTTTATATCAACCTTCTAGGCCCAGGGATTGTGCTACCCTTGACTTATTTTGGCCTTCATTACCTAATTCATGTCCTTCTCAACCTGATAACCTTTTTCGCCCATATCAAGCCTATAAAAATCACAAGATTGTTGAGTTAAACATGCCTCAAATGGATCTTAACTGTGGTCTTTTGCCTACACCTTCCATGACTTCTATTTTTATTAATCAAGCTTCTAGTGACTCTTTTCAGCCTACTGAGAATCCTACTAATCCTCCTATAGAACCGATGAAGGAACCGATGGTTGTTCCTCATAGTTCCCAACATATTTCAAACAAGACAAAATGTAACCGATCTGCTAATGAACATCGTAAGAAGCACCAGGCTCAAGCTAGGGCATGTGCCTCTGTTCTTCAAAGTTCTTTACCTTCTTTTGACCAACCTATGCCTGATGTGTTATAAGAAGTTAATGTTAATAATTATGTTAAAATGAATGATTATAATGATTCTATTCACATCTTAGATTCTATTTCGATTAATCTTGATGAAGAAGATACTCTTGATGATACTAATGATGTTAATGATGAATATGAGACCCTTTACATTAATTTTGATTTACCTAATATGCTTTCAGCATAATTGATAATTACACCTAGTATCGAACATCATGATTCTCAAGAGGATCCTTGTTTGGAACTGGCTATTATTCCTACTATGTTGGATATAGTCCCTCTTGCGAGTTTCCCACCTTCCCTGAATGATATAGACCGAGATGGGGAGAGTAGGAAACACGCTTGATTGGCTTATCCTTCATGGTAGATTTTTGTGTGTTTTCCTATTGTATTGTGCTTCTCTTGTAATGTTTTTGCTAATTTTTTATTAGATTCTTTTATACGATCCTTGTTGCTTTGTTGGTGCAAGGTGATAAAGGAATCGAACCTATTGTACAATTCCTCTATATGTATCTCTATTCTTCTATATGTTGTTTTCATGTTATTTTGTACTCATGCTATTGTTTGTAAATAGTTTCCTTGTGTAGTTCACTTGGATTTGTGACTTGGTAGCACTGATTCTTTTTGGTCTCCATGTTATGGTCTGAAAAGAGTCTTCTTCGTAACTCTTGCATTTTCTTTCCTCCATTGTGATTGTAGTTATACTTTCCTTGGGGAATGATATCAATTCATTTGCAATAATATCATATATAAATATTATCTTATGATCATATTGACCCCATGACAGGTAGATCCCTTATGTGTTCTCTATATGTTTATGTGGTATTTCACTTGATTTGTCTTCGCTTGTAGGCATCTTGTAGTGGAAATGTAATCAGTGGAATTGTTTATGTTTTTGTTCAAGCCATTTCTCCTATTAAAGTGTTAGAAATAACTTTAACATGGGGGCATACACTTTGCCCAATTTTTGCACACACGCACTTTCAATTTATTTTTCAAATCTTCTTCTCCCTTTATGGATTAGTGACTAATCCTTAAAGCATGGATTTTTATCTTATAGGATATCTTGATCCCTCGAGTTTCAATGTTTTGATCCCTTAAGGTCGGATGTGTCCTTAAGACTGGATCTCTCTCATTTTGGCTTTGCTCTTTTGGAATAGGATATTCCCAAGGGTGAATCCTTGATGGGTTGGCTAGTGAGTAGCTACATTCACTAGGCGATTCAACTCCATCTTTCTAGATGTGATGTTTCCTTGTGTGATTCATAATGGGACATAAGTTCTCATTGGGCGAGGTAATCACACCCTCTTCTCTCTTTTTTAGAGATGTCTCTTTTATTGTAATCTTGGAGTTAACAAACTTGAGTCCATGGGGGCTTGAGAATTCCTTTGTCCCTTTGATTTCAATAAGATTGTCTTTTTCTTTGTGATCTCCTTTACCAAGAGTTTTCATCTAGTCCATACTCTTGCTAAAGTGGGGGCTAAATGTATCATCGTAAAATGGAAGCACTTCCATTTAGGACTAGTTTAGCCCTCCGAGTAAGTGGTTTGGGGTCATGTCAAATGCCTTGAATGGTTCTTTGACTAGGATCTGGCTTTTTCCCTATCCTGCCCTATTTTTTACTTATTTCCTACCTAATTTTGGCAACCTGCTCTAAGAATTTGAGGTTCTTAACCTCAGGGTCAAGGTCAACCTTCTGGGTCAGGGTCAAGGTGGGTCCAAATTTCAAAATCTAAAGGTTTTTGGATGTCGGGTTTCAGAAAGATTTATTTTCCCGCTTTCGGATCGACTATTTCGGGCTTTGAAATAGTAAAATCTTAAATGATATTTAATTTAGGTCGACTTCCATGGGTATAGGCTTAATGGGAATTTATTTCTCTTATGTTGGCCTCTCTAGAAGTTTGTGCCCTAGACTAGTATAAAAGGAAGCCTTCTCCTCTCATTTCATCCTCCATTGAAAAGCAAGATAATCTCATCCTCCATCAAGAGAAATCAAGAAATCAAGAAGCAAGCAAGAAGGAGAAAGAAAGCATTCAAGTATTCATATATCTTCATGTATTCATGCACTCAAGATTCAATTCATCAAGGAGATCTATTGATAGTCATTGAAGGATTCAATCTTTATGTAGCCCTCTTGTTGAAGATTTCTCCATCCATATCCATTCAAGCTTCTTCCTATTCCAAGATCCATTCAAGATTGGTGTTGAAGATCTAAAAGACAATTGATTTGAGACATCCTACATTCAATTATACATCCATTTGGAGCATCCATACTTGTGGACTCAAGGATTCGAATCCTCCACAAGGGTTTCAACGTAAGCAAGGTGAATTGTTCCATTTACTTTGTTTAATACTGCAATTTCAATTCAATTTCAAGGTTAATTCCAAAACTAAGGTTTGACTGAGTGCAAACCCCTCATCCAAACAACAAAACCATTTTTCTTGTAGGAATAGGTATGGAACAATGAATTATAGAGCATATTTGGACACCCTTTTTGGCAAACTTTTAGGATCCACGAACAAAATTTCCATCGAAGCAACATAGGTCAAGGTCGACATTAAGGGGTCAAGGTCGACCTTTATTTGGGTCAAGGTCGACCTAGTTCAGAAAAGTAAAAGATTTATGGGTTTTCTCTGTCTCTATTTTCCTATCTCAGATCTAGTTTTAGAATTTCTAGAAATTTAGTATAGACACTAGAAAACAACATTTTCCAGATCTGTTATACTTTGAGGTTAGTATTTGTCTTCAATTCAATTATTATTTTAATACTCTCTTCTATAACAAAATATAAGGTTTTCCTCTTTCTTCATATTCTTCATCGATTGATTCATTTATGTATTGACCATTTTCTTGTGGTTAATCTATTTGGATCTTTCCTTTGGGAATTTGGGGTTAAGAAGAAGATCTTACCTTCCCCAATCCTATCTATTCACAGAGATCATTCATACCACACAACATTCACATTATATTACATTCCCCCTTTTCATATATTACATTTTGGTGATCTATTTTTATATATTACACATAGTCTCTTAAGTCAAATGGTTTATTTACAAGCATGAGTAGTTTCTATATACTTTTATTTTCTAGCAGACAAAGCAACCATAACCTGTCTCTTACTCATCCAACTAATTGCACCGCCAAATAAAGTAAACACACAAGCATTGGTTGATCTTTTACTATCAATATCACCTACCTAATCTAAATCCACATAGCCATGAATATCAAAGGAAATCATGTCTCCTATCAAATTACCATAATAATTGTATAGTCCTAAAAAGTAAGAACCCAAGTATTAGATGCTCATTTTAGCCCCATTTTAGTATGTATAGGCTCCCATATTGATTTCACATTCTCCTAATCATGCTCATTGGACCTTTATTAATTTAAATTAATATTTAAATTAATATTATGAGTCCTCTCTCAAATCATTTTCACCCATTTATTCCATCTCGTCACTTTAAGATGGATCTTACCTCATTTTAAATTTCAAGGCATGATTTTCACATCTATCGATGTCATATCTTTGCATTCAACTTATCTTTCAAAACCTTACAAATGTCAAATTTCTCCCCATAAAATTTTATTGAGTTTTTCCAGGTACATGACAGTCTTTTTTGGTAGATGGCAATTTTTTGGGTACATGTTAGGATTGGTGACATGTTCCCAACACTTTCACTTGAAAACTTAAGGGTGGGATCCTATGGTTTCACACTCCCCAAAGGTATCCCTGTAGGTCATTATCATTTTTCTAAGTTGGCCTAAAGGTAATTTTACTTTGAAATCTCTATATAAAGGCCCCCATTTTCCATTCTTTTGTAACAAGAAAATGAGAAAAGAGGAGGCAACCAATCGATCAAGCAATTAGATTTCAAGAGCATTCTCAAGATCTTCAAGGCATTTTTCCTTCCTCTTCATCAAGCATTGTGGAAAACTACAACATCCATTATACAAGGGTTATGTTTCATGATTTTATTTTGGGGTTTTTGTGGAGATCAAGCTATTACATTAACATTTGTGATCATATCCAAAGAAGCATTGTGCCATCAAGGTATAAGGTGATTTACAATTCAGATCTAGTATCTATTTTATCCTTCCTTATACAATTTCTTTTTATTTTCAAGGTTGATTCCTAAATAGGGGTTTGACTAAGGAAAACCACTTTAACAAACCTTATTCCCTATTTTTATGTGTCTATGAATATGTTACAAAGCTATTGGATTAGATATGGGTAGACCAAATATAGTCATAGAATTTGTGGAATTTTCAAGTGAAAATATCAGGGACACGTCACCATTCTCAACATGTCCTGGGGACACATTGGCATTCCTGGCATATCCCTAGCATTTTGAGCTCAGATTTGGTAGAGAGTTGGGTTCCAACCTCTAGGTCTCAGATCTACAGTTACAAGTCATTTTGAGACTCTGGTAGTTAGGAATTCCAGTTTTAAAATTCACTTCTCCTATTCCATTTCCAAGTGCATTGAAATTATTCTCCATTCTCTTCTACATAAATTTTCTCAATTGGATTAGATAAGATCTATTTGTATTTAGTCTCTTGCATAGTTATATCATTCCTCTTTCTCTCTATTATAAGAAACAAAGGAATAAAAACCCTTCATGGCACTGGTATTGCATTGGCATCTTTCAATTTATGTTAATCATATTTGTCTTTAGGTGGTTTTGTATTCCAATGTGTCATATGAATTAGGGAAAATAGCCCATTTATGTGATCCATATTTTCATATAGTACTGTTCATGCTTAGAATTGTTATCCTAACTCAGGCATTAAGGCTACACAATAATTATATCCTAACAATGGAAACCTCCTCTAGTTGTGGGTAGACTATGAATGAGGAGGAATCTTCAGTTTCTAGGCCGGTTCCTGTTAAGTATGAAATATCACCACCTGATCTGAAAACTTGATAAGAAAAGGGTAGAAAGAACTTTAAACTGAATTGAATAGGGGTGATACACCAAAAACTTGGCACATATCTATCAGGATCTTTAAACCGACATTCCACAACTACAAAATTATTGAGCTACATTTATCATTCTCTATTCAACATAAAGGTTGGCTAGAATTCACAATTAGGGTTCATACCACAAACAATAAAAACTAACAACAAACTTACATATTCTGCAAAAAGGCCTAATTTTTTATAACATAGGAGAGGAATTGGAAATAATTCACTTTACCAGATCACATAAAATACAACACTTCATGTAGAAGAATATGATTGGATTTGATACTCATAAATGATGTAATAAAAAAGCATGTCTTATTTCCTTCAAAAACCTATAAAAAATGGTTACAAATTGCAAAAAGGGGCAGAGGAACAAATATATTCACTCAACCTTACTTTTCCACTATTCCCAACCCCTAAAATTGAAAACCTCTTTCCCTTAAGAAGCTCTCCAAACCCTAATCCAGAAATCCAATCACCCCTAGAGAAACTCCTAGAAAAGCTCAATTTTTCTATAAAATAGCTCCTAAAAATTAGCCCAAATTGTGCCCAAATTTTTAGCCTATCCACAACTAATGCCCATAAATATTGGGTTTAATAAGGATAACAAATCCTCTTACAATGTTTACCAATATTTAAAATTATTTAATTTTGAATAAAAATTCAAAATATCAAAAATCTACAGTACCTTATAAAATAAACCTAGAAAATAAATCCCTAAGTCTAAAAATACTAAGTGGAAGAGGGTCGACATGACCACTCTTCCACTTGCACATTATGTGAAAATGAAGGTAGTGAGGTGGCACTTGGCAATTCTGAAATACCGGCAGTCATTGTACTATGAAATTTAGTGGCTTTTATTTATCTTTGTTGTGGATTTTAGAATTATATTAAATTGGGCATATTCTCAAACTTTGCATTCAATTGATTCTCGCATTGCTTTTGATATTTGGGGAAAAGACTAAAGTCCAAACCCTAGTTCATGGCCGTCATCCATAGACAACTCCCTCTATGCCCGAGTCTTTAAAATTTGGCAATGATCTGTTCTCGGCCTGTGATTGGCATGTCTCTTGGCTTGATTGATTATCACGAGCTTGACTGTCACTTGTGTGATTGAAAACTCTACGAGTTTAGATTTGAGCTTTTATGTAAGGCTCAGGTTTTTAAAAGCTAGGACTCTGAGTTCCTTTGGCCTTGAGAAATGGGCTTTGAGAGTGTGAGCTTAGGTTGGAAGCACGACTTATAGCTTTATTTTAACTTGGAATCTTGAGCTATGCAGTTTGAACTCGGCTTCATTGACATTTGAACCTTGGTTTGAGTAGCACTCTTAGAAAGGAACTCATGAGCTCTTAATCACTGGGATTTGTGTTATAATTATTTGAACCCGAGCTTTGAATAGCTGGCTAGAATATGGGCTATCAACTAACACTCAGCTCCAATTGGGTGTTTGATTGCAAACTAGGATCCCATGCTGGATCTCGGGTTTACTTGATCACTCACAGACTTTCAACTCATAGATGACTCCACTGCGAACTTGGCTCGGAACTTGAGACTTCTCAATGCATTTGAGAGAAGTAAACATTCATTCCCCTTTGTTATTTCACTCATGTCTAGTTTACTACTGAGACTTCACCATTTATTGCATAAATTAAGGCTTTCTTCTATTATTGCTGATAATAAACTCTGGCACATCTAGAACTTGGTCTTTATTTACATGACCTCTCACTAGTACTGTATCGTAACTTATTGCATATCCAGGATCTCAAGTTTTATGTAGACTTTTGAACTCTTGACTTTGCATTATTTGAAACCCTTTTGTAAGCTCATAATTTTGTAGTTTTGACTACTAAAAAATGTGGCTTCTAACTGGCTGGAAATAATCTGTTAACCAAGTTCACATTTCTCTTTCTTGTGCGTAAATCTTAAAGCTTTTATTTACTGCTGCAACAAACTCAATACAAAAAGAATGTTAAGCTTTGTTCCTTTACATTGTATTGATAGTTTTGGTTAAAAATTTGGGATTTTCAATGCTGTGTTGTTCCTCCTTATCATGCTTCAAAAATATGAGTTTATTCTTTTCAATGTTGCAATAAAAAATAGGACATTTCTTGCAGTTGTCCTCTCTACAAAACTAAAACTCAGAGCTTCCATGATGTTTTCAGTGTTAACTATAATTTATCATCTACTTTCAATTACAACATTAATTGTTTAACATCGATCAATATGTGCTTTGTGTCTCCATTACCACTATATTTTAGTTCCCACCATTGATGAAACTGTGATCTTGCAAGGTTCTTAGGAAAGAAAACATGCTTGACTGTGATTTATCATTTATTTTCAGCTGCAACATTCACTGGTAGTGAGCATCACAATATGTGATTTCATACCATTTGATATTCTATTGTATATCAATAATCCAGATATGTACATAACTTTGAAGCACAAATTTTCACTTTCAACAACATAAACTGTTAATGGGGTTCGAGCACGGGCTCGTGACACCCACAAATAGATTCATGTGTTCTTGTACTTGATCTTTTAACATCTTTTCAGAAAATGAACAATATCTGAATATGATACTAATTCTATGAGCACCATGATGAAAAGTATACTGCATCTCTTTTGATTCTCAACTGTGAAGAATGCTAGTCTTTTTTGAACAATGCATTTCTCTGTTAAGCTTAAAAACATCAAAACAAACTCATTATGTTAGTGAACATGACCCAGTGGTCAATTTTGGGCATCCATTAGACCACTGGTGTGCTCACTAACATAATGCATTAGTGTTGTCATTTAACATTGTTTTTCACCTTATGTGCATGCTCATTTTGTTATTGCATTGAATATCAGAAATATATGCAGCCATGAAAGAATTGATTGCTTGTATGATGTTTACATTCTCTGTATACACACTAAGATGTGCACTTCTCTAAGTCTTTGCTTCCAAGGGAATCCATGAATGGGAAACCTTGAAAAATGACCTAGAGCTCCCTAGGCATGGAGTGCAAGGATATTAAGAGTGCTCTCAGCTAGAGCTATTAAGCCTATGACCTTGCTAGTAAACCATGCAATGGGAGATTCAATGGAGACAAGGGCAAGAATGCCAATATCCTCAAGAATCAATGTGAGAATGCAGTGCAACTATGCTAGAAATGAGAATGCAAGCTAAGCTATGAAAAGAAAGATGCAAGTGTTACAATCCAAGCTAATTAATCTATGTGAGCTAATCTAGAGCATAGAAATGAAGCTAATCTAGGAAAGCATAAATATGAAACTATGATGCAAGAGATGGAAGATGAATGCAAGAATGTCTTCAAAAAGCTCCAAAGTCTCCAAGCAATCCCGCAGCATAAGGTTAGTATTCAAAAGATGGATCCTAAAATGAGAAGAGAGCTCTCCTTTTATAAGAAATGAGAAAGAATGGACCATGGAGATTAAGAGGCAAAATATTTAATCAAGGGTGGAGCTTGAAAGAGGAGAAATCCATGTGCACAAGTATCCTCCAATGAGAAAATAAGAGTTGACTTTTGTGTCCATATGAGACAAAAAGTGCTTTTTCCCTTTTTATAAAATAGGAATAATGCTTTATTTGTGCAACTTAGGATAAGAGGAAAAGTGAGGGGCTTTTTATTTAATAAAAGAGGAGGAAACTTCTTTTAATTAAATAAAGACTTAGGATAAGATGGTTAGCCTATAGGAAATAATCGAATAAATGATAGAACTAGGATTTGATCAAGAATAAGCAATTGATGATTTTTAGCAAATAATGCTAGCAAGGGGCTAATAGTCTAGGTGGCCATTTTTAGGTGATTACATTTTCCCCTCTTTGACTAATGTGTGATCGATCTGAGAACACATTACGTCAAAGAATAGATCAGCCCAGAAGGCAAGTAGAGATCTGACTCCAAAGAATGAAGTGCAGAGAGATAGCAAATCCTACATGGTCAGCCTAGTAGCGACAGTACTCAACACTTAGGAAAGAGATGGACAATATCAGAACTCGAGACGAGAACTAACATGTCAAGCGCAAAGATAGATCGATCAGAGCAAATGGAATGGTCAAGCATATGCTCTAGAGAATATCTAATAGGATATGATGTGTCTGCCCCTTGGGATCAAAATCAAAATTAGGTAGAGGGAAGGCAGAAGCAAGAGCAACATGATCAAATCACTAGAAATCATAATCAAAGAGATGAAGCACGATAGGATAATCATCAAGCAATGGAGACATGACCCAGTCAAGACCTCAGAGAGAGATGAATGAAATGAATGAAAGACTAGAAGGGTGAGAGAGACGGGGATGAAGAAATGAAGATGCCCCAACAAAGATCGAAGGATCAGGCCTCAAATGGTTAGCCAACTGCGTAGAAGAAGGGAAAATTTTGAAATGTGATTTTGACTATCATGATGAACTCAAATTTTGATTTTGATCCTGAAAATGGACCCAAGACATCAAAATTAGCTAGGGGTGCAATTTTCAGGCAATTTTGAGATGTTTTGAAAATTGGTCAAAAAGTCAAAATGCTATATAAGGGGTAAAAAGGTCAATTTCAAAGTCATTTGTCTTTTGTGATTTTGAGAATCTTAAGAGCTCAGAGAGAGAAGACAGCTTAGCAAGCAGCAGTTCCAGTTCACCGTCATCGATTTGAGCGCGGTCAATTGCACAACCGACCTCCTTAGTATGGTGCCTCGGTAAGTTTTTAGAAAAACTTAGCTTTTTTGAGTCATTAATGAGCATTTAATGTTTTTTAAACATGTTTTTAATTTTTTTGAAAAATTTCAATTTTTCTTGGTGCGGAAGTTCACATGATACTTAAAAAGTATCGCACACTTTGAGAAACTCTGTCATGCGATAGTTCATGGGACCAAAAAGTATCGCCTGACTGTTCAGTCCAGTGTCGCACGATATTGGGTGAAACATCGTATGATACTTAGTGAAATATCACATGGGCAAAGATTATCGCATTATTGTTGAAGAAAGTATTGCACGATACTTTTCTAAAAAATAGTGTCGAACTAGTTAATAAGAAATATCGCATGTTTAAATTTTGAGCAATATGACATGGGTCTAGACAATTTTTGCGTTTAAGTTTTGATGTATTGATTTTGATCATCCATCATGATATGTTCCAACGTCTGGATTGGTTTATGGCTTACAGGAGACTTTCTCGGCACTGCTGATTAGAGCGCCATGAGTGACTGGGTTACGGTGCATCTGAGATCTAGATGATCCTGGAAAGGATGATTTGGCTAGCATGGGTTTGGGGTTCCTCCTTGATATGCTCCATATTTAGGCAAATCATGGGTTGTTGACCGCTCTAGCTGAGAGGTGGCACAACAAACACAACACCTTCCATCTGCTTACTGGAGAGGCGACCATCACCTTAGAGGATGTCTATCAGATCCTACGAGTGCTGAGTCATGGAGATCCGGTGAGTATAATCATGTTTCTAAATATTTAGAGATGTAAAGTTTCCATAGGATAAGAAATTGGCATGATTTTTTGTTGGCATAGGTATATTACGATCAGGATCCGACTGAGGGATGACAGTCCATCCAAGACTTGTTCCAAGATGTTACGATTATTGACAGACACCTTAGCTAGGAGTAGCTGATGGAGTAGTATGGTAGGGACTTCCCAGTGCCTTGCATTGTTTGTTCGATTGTTGCACAGGCCCTCATTACTGACAGGAGTCAGAAGGGGTTTCCACTGGGATGGGGCAAGTTAGTAGTGGATCTAGTTGCACATCCATGATGGTTAGCATGGGGCCTGACCATATTGGCCGATATGTATCATGAGCTCCATGAGATAGTGTATAGAGATGGCAGGACATGGGCATGTGGAGCCGTGCTTGCTCAGATATGGGTGTGGGAGCACATTGTTGTAGTGCACCCACATGTACAGCTGAGGGAGCAGAGGCACCCCTACATTTTTAGATATATGGGGTTTATATCATATGCTCATAACAGTGACCTGACATATTACCAGAGACTCCTTGATGAGTTGACCTCTTTTGAGTGGAGATTGTACAAGGCTTGCAAGCAGTGGAGTGATAGAGAGTGCAAGCTGGGGTATATGCTATGCAGCTGGCCACTAGTAGGCCACCATGCTGAGGCTGTGGAGAGATTTGTCATCACTCGCATCTGGAGATAGTTTGGTCATCAGTAGAGAGTATCTACAGAGACCACCACCTATGCTAGGTCTCAAGACAAGGAGGGGCATGGATGGCTATCGATGCTGGACTACCAGCAGGCAGTACAGGATACAACTGGGATATGGAGGGAGCCATGGGACTACCTTGCAGGGATAGAAGATGCAAGTGCAGATGCAACCTACAAGGCGGAGCGACGAAGACGTCCTTTCCCTAGGTTTACTATGCCAGATGCAGACCCATACACATAGGGTGGAGATGGAGATGATGGGGATGATGGGGGAGGGAGGGGTGGAGAGAGAGGAGAGGGTTCTAGGTTAGGTGGCTAGCGGTGGGCACAGAGACATAGATCAGTGAGCCCCAAGGAGGAGGATGTAGTGAGGGTTGTTCATCGTAGGGTGGACACAGAGCAGGAGCAGCCTACAGGGGGAGGGGATTTGAGAGCTAGGATCTAGGCTCTAGAGGTAGAGTTGTAGTAGTTACAGATCATCATAGCTATCAAAGAGAAACAACTGATGGATCTGAGAGCTAATCTCGAGCGGCGGGATAGGGCTATATAGGTTGCTACTGCAGAGTCGCAGAGAGAGGCAGCATGAGCTGCATACTATCATGGGCTCTATATACAGGTGATACCAGAGGGTTAAAGAGCACTACCCTATTCTGTGATAGCTGAGAGATCTGATATGGTACCAGATGTAGCCACAATGCCACCTCCTCCACCACTAGCTCCACATGATGGTGCTAGTGAGTCTTAGGTTTTAGGTTAGATAGATGTATAGAGACATATCCTGGGACTTGATCTAGATTTTTGTATCCCACATTGTATCATGACATTGTTATATATATGAGATTAATGGATTTATGATATAGCTTGTGTATTTGTCCCACTTGTGATGGATGTTTTAGTTTTTATATTGTCTTGTCATATTGCTCAAAATGTATGTTATATGCTCATATATATTCTCTCTCATAGATGTATGTTTAGTTCTCATGTTTATGATATAGACTCATGTTTCTAAAAATGATCTCTTTGTTGATATAGATATGATGATAAGATTAACCCCTTGTGATGATAGGAACAAAGACGTGATGTGAAAGACAAGGATCAAAAGACATGATCGAGAAAAGGAAAGATGAGCGCAGTTGACCGACAGGTCCACGAAAGATGAAAAGGGGAGCTCTCTCCATATGCAAGATGCAAAACTAACTAATATGAACCTAAAAATGCAAGCTACTATGAAAAGGTGGTTTACTTGAAAGGTCACAAAGCTATTAGTCTCTAATATTCATCATCGAGCATTACTGGTAGCATCACAAGATCATACAATACACACTAGTATAACTATGGGTATATGAATATGATCTATATCAGATGAAATGTGGGAATCCCACCTAGGCACCAAAGACATGTAGGTCAAGATGACTAGTGTAGTGAGATTCCCTAAGTTTAATATAGCAAGATTATGCTCGCACTGAGACATAATAAAGTCAAGATGTCTATAAACATGCACTTGCAAAATAGTCAAGGATAATACCTTGTAAGTCCTAATATCAAGTAGAACCAGCATAAATGCTAATGAAAATTAAAACCAACAAAATATATCCATAAGCAGAGAAAGAAATAAAACATGTCCTCATGCCCCCAGTCTTCTAGCTATGCATCATTGAAAACCATTAGGGGGAGAACACTCAACAAATAAATCATCATAAATAGCACACAAAGAAAGAAATTCCAACAAGTCTCAGCAAGTCAAGTGTTTTAAGTGTGTGTGTGTAGGTCATAGAGTCAATCTTTGAGTATCACCTCTGCCGGTGGAAATATCACATCATTATGGACTATGGGTAAACATATGATAAGTGTTGAAAAACACTTGACGCTAGGGTAGTGTTAAAAAACACAGTTTGGGGAGTGTTGAGAAACATTGTTTGAACCAAGTGGCCTGAGGAACCCTGATGCAGAAAGAGACCCAAGATGAGCTAAAACAACATGTGCCCCCTAAACTAAGACAAGAGTCAATTCTAGGCTAGGAGAGGCAAAGCAAGAAGTGGAGCGAATGAGCGCTACGCAAGACTGATAGACATAGGTGCAAGGGTCTCAAGCAATGCCTGTTTCTAGGTTTTCACCACTTGATAGATTTTTTAGGACTTTTTTCAATTTTTTTGTATTTTTGCTACCAAGGCGTCTATTTCCAGGTTTTCACCAAGGCACTTTTTCTATTTTTTTGAATTTTTTTGGTGAGACATCAAAGCGCTTATTGCTAGGTTTTCACTAGGATGCTCATTTTTTCAGTACTTTTTATGCTTTTTAGGATTTTTTCAGCATCATATATGAATTTTTTTGAGATTTTTTCAAGATCAATAAAGACATGTACAAAGAGCTCAAGAACCTTAGGCATAGAACTTTTTTAGATGTAGAACATTGATAGGCTCAATAAGCTCTTCTCCCTCAGGTGTAGATAGCTGATAGGCTCCAGACCCAAATGCTACCGTGATAATGTAAGGCCCTAACCAATTTGGCTCAAACTTGCCTTTTTACTCCCTATTCTGTTGATTTTTGGGATTTTCACTGAGAACTAGTTCACCCACTTGAAACTCTCTAGGATGAACTTTCTTATTGTAAGCAGTAGACATTCTCTTCTGATAAGTGCACATGTGATCAAAAGCGGCCTTGTGGCATTCTTCCAAAGTAGTGAGCTCATGCACTCTCATGACCCTTTGGTCTTCATCAGTAATCAAACCATGGAGAGAGACTCTCAGTGAAGGTATTTCAACCTCTAATGATAAGACAGGCTCAGAACCATAGACCAAGGAAAAAGGTGTTGCACATGTAGGAGTGTGGATAGAAGTTCTATAAGCCCATAGTGCAGGATTGATCTGCAGATGCCAATTCTTGCCTGATTTGTGCACTATTCTATGGATAATTTTTAGTAATGTTTTGTTTGAGGCCTCAGCTTGGCCATTCCCTTGGGGGTAGTAAACAGAGACCAATGTTGTTTGATTTTAAACTTTTTGCACAAGTGCTTTAGGTCTTTGTTCTTAAATTGGCCACCATTATCCGTGACTATGGAGGAAGGAATACCATAGTGGCAAATGATGTGATTCAAAATAAATAGGGCAACATGTTTTTCGGTAGCTACAGACAGTGGGATAGCTTCAACCCATTTGGTGAAATATTCAGTAGCTATAATGATGAACTTATGCCCACTTGATGAACTAGGACAAATCTTGCCTACCAAGTCAAAGGACCATTGTTGAAATGGCCAATAAGTAATAGAGGGAATGAGCTCATGTCAAGGAGCATGAATGAGATTCCCATGTAGTTGACATTTTTTGCAAGACTTGGTCTATCGAATAGCATCAGCTTGCATAGTAGGCCAATAGTAGCCAGCCCTAAGTAATTTCTGAGTGAGCAAAAGACCATTAGAGTGTGACCCACATATGCCATCATGAACTTCAGCTAGCACCTTTTATGAATCCTCTATTTCTAGACACCTAAGGAGAGTTCTGTCTAGACCCTTCCTATACAAGTCACCAGAGACAAGGGTAAAGTGTGAGGCATTACTGATGAGTTGGCACTTCTCATTGTGTGTTAGATTTTTAGGGATAACTTGATCTTGGAGATAGGAAAAGGTGGTGGCACAACGGGAGGAGTCATGACTGACCACAGTGTAAATGACATGGTCATCAGGGGAATTGTAGGTAGGGTAGTGCAATTCTTCCACCACGAACTCAAAGCATGGTTCGTGCTCTTCCAGTTGTAGAATGGAGGCCAAAGTAGCCATGGCATCAACAACCTTGTTCTCAGCTCTAGGAATTTGTTGGAATGTGACAGATGTAAAATAATTCCTGAGTGAGTCTATCATCCTCTTGCAGGGAATAAAATTGTCATCTTTGGTTTGGTAATCATCATTTACTTGGTTTATGACAAGTTGAGAATCTCCAAAAATATGCAACTCAGAAATCCTCCATTCAAGGGCAAGCTTAACACCATTCAGAAAGGCTTCACATTTAGCTATGTTATTGGTGCATGGAAAGAGAAGCTTGTATGATTTAGGAATGGTGTATCCGTGAGGGGTAACAAAGAGGATTCCAGCACCAACACCATTCTATGTGTGAGAACCATCAAAAAATATTTTCCATGTATGCCCTGTGATATTCATGATTGAGGCATCTAGGAAATCTATTTGAAGAGGAGCATTATCAATCATGGGAAACTTAGCCAATTGATCCACAATTTCTTTCCCTTTAATATCTTTTCTCTCAATATACTGAATGTCAAATTCTAAAAGAATCAACATCCACTTGGCAAGGTGTCCAGTAAGGACAACTTTACTTAGGAGATATTTTAAAGGATCAATTTTAACAAGTAGCTATGTAGTATGTGCAAGCATGTAATGTCTGAGTTTTTGAGATGTAAACACCACAGCTAAACAAGACTTTTCAATACTGGTGTAATTGAGTTCGTAAGCAACTAGAGTGTGACTGATATAATAGATAGCTCATTCTTTTCCCTTATCATCATGTTGTGCAAGGAGAGCCCCTAAGGAATTTATTGTAGCAGAAATGTATAATATCAAGGGTTTCCCTTGAATAGGTGGCATAAGGATAGGAGGTCATGCTAGGTAATCCTTGAGCTAGTCCAAGTTCTTTTGACACTCCTCATTCCATATACAAGTAGCTCCTTTATGCAAATTTTGATTGAATGGTTGAGCTTTGTCAGCTAGCTGAGAAATGAACCGCCTGATAGATTGGAGACAGCCCTGGAGACCCCTTAATTGTTTGATGTTGCGAGGAGGTGGCATCTCCATGATAGCTTGCACCTTTTCTGGGTCTACTTCTATTCCTTTTGCTGATATTATGTATCGGAGCAGTTTCCCAGTAGTGACACCAAAAGCATATTTCTTAGGATTTAATCTGAGTTGAAATCATTCCATGCAGTCTAATATCAAACTCAAATTAGACAAATGAGTGCTTCGTTGTTGTGATTTGGCAAGCAAGTCATCAACATAGTCCTCCATATTTTTGTGCATCATATCATGAAAGATGGTAGTCATGGCTCTTTGATAGGTTGCACCAGCATTTTTAAGCCCGAATGACATGACATTCCAGTAAAAGGTACCCCATGCACATGTGAAGACTATCTTCTCTTGGTCCTCAGAGGCGATCTTGATCTGGTTATATCTGGAGAAGCCATCCATAAGGGAATACATTTCATAGCCTGCCGTCATGTCCACTATCATGTCGATGTTTGGAAGTGGAAAATCATCCTTAGGGCATGCTTTATTCAGGTCTCAAAAATTAGTGCATACACGAATGGACTTGTCATGTTTGGAAACAGGGACAATGTTAGAAATCCACTCAGGGTAGTCAATTGCTCTAATGAAATTGGCTTTTAGGAGCTTCTCAAGTTTAGCCTTAACTAGTAATGCGACATGGGGATGCATCTTTCTCAGTTTTTGTTTGATAGGTTTTACCTCTAGAGCAATAGAGAGATGATGCATAATAAGCTCAGTATCTAAACTTGGCATGTCTAAGTATGTCCAGGAAAAATTGATCTTTTTCTCTTGAAAGAATGTAGAAAATTGTTCTTTTTCTTCTGCTAAGAGAGATTGAGCTACATGTATGATTTTAGGAGATTCCTCTGTCCCCAAGTTGATGGGCTGTGTAGGTTCTATTAAAACTGAAGACCTTTCTTGAAAATATCTTGGCAGACTACCAAGTACCTCATCCTCGGGCGCCTCAGCAAGGTTTTCACCCTTAGATACGTCTTTATTTTTACTATTTTGAGGTTCAGACACCGCTACAATGTGGTTTTCACCATTCGACCATTGTTTTTTTCTTTTAATTTTATGACTGATGTACTTGATATCTGAATCAATCATGTTTGTTGCTAGTTCATTGGTGGAAGAAGTAACAGGTTCAATGGCATTGAGGTAGCAGGTGATCTCATAGTCATTTTGAAAGGAAGGCAATATAGATCTTTGATCTTGGGAAGACCAATCTATGAGATTTGAGTGCATGAGGGAAAGAGAAATGATTGGTTCAAGGTTATTGATGCAAGGGATATCATCTCTGGTGTCAAGAGAAGTCGAGCCTATAGGGTAGGCTCCAAAAGTGTCAAGATCTAGATTTGACATAGAAGGACCAACGTGGTCCACTAAAGCAATACATGGATTGAACTCATCAGACCCTACGTGTGACTCATCAACTATGTTGGGTTGGTCACTATAGGTATGAATCACATCAATGTCCATATCTACTATAGAAGATCCATCTGTGAGAGTGTCCCATTCATACTCATTTGAATCGGTCGTGGAACTTCTACTGGGATGTTTGCACCAAGAAGGCTTAGGATGCCTAGAAGCATAGGTACACATGTTATTATGGGTGAGATCTCCTATTTCTATCAATTGTGCAATATTTCTATGTTGTCTATCAAAGTTCAATGACTCATTAGGCACAAAATTTCTAGATGTGGAGGCTTCAACTATATCATCAGTAGGCATGCATTCTCCTCCCCAAAGAAGTGAAGTAGAAGGAAGACAATCTTCCATTTGGGCCATAGTGCATAGTGGTGATTCCTTGACGTATGTATCTGAGTCACTAAGCACGAGAGTATTTCTAGAACATTCAAGGATGTCATTGTCAACACCATATCCTAGACCTATGGTATCCTTAGAAGACCGACCATCTGTATGACTCAAAGGTTCAACTAGAGTGTGCCCATTGTTATTTAAAGGTCCATGACTATAAGGAAACTCAAGTGTGGAAACAACTTCCTACACTAATCTTTAAAGGAAAGTATTGTGCAAATTCTTTCAAATCCTTACAATTTCAGATTCATTAACTACTTTAACAGTGATATTGAAGCCATATACCATGCATACAAAAAATAGAGAATGACATAATGATTTACCCTGGGGAAATATTTTGATAAAAACCCCAGCACTCCAAAACCTGCACAGTGTATTAATCAAAACTATTATAGTTTACAATACACTTGTAATGCAAGTTCTTTCAGAAGATTTTCCAACTCTTGAAGACAAATCGCGGCAACATAAAACATTCCAACAATACACTTGCTTCTATAATCTTCACAACCCTAAAAATGCTTATATCATGCGCTTCCTTTTTTAGGGCAACTTCCAAAGATAGCCGTATTAGGGTTTTACCATTCTTCAAGAAAATAGGAACCTGAACCCCACAATTGGAGTAGAGTGTACAATACTCAATTTTATTAGTTGCCACATGTCTTCACCTGTCATTGAATCTTCTAGATATAGCTCTTACATGTCATAGGAATCCATCATAACCATTTCAGCCATGATCTCCTTACACACAATTCAAGATGCTGACACATCAACATGCCAACTAGACATGTACACTCACACTTAATTACATTATTTGCAAGAAATACATTTTACAAAATAAATAATAAGAATAGGAATTATCCAGGGTTGAGACACCTTATTCCTAACATTCTCCCACTTGTCAAACACCTTGTAAGAGCAACAAGAACATAACAGGAACTAACCGCTATAGGCCAAAAGGACCATAGACTTCAAACACCATCTAAACTTCTCAGTGCCCGCTGGTTTCGTTAATGCATCTGCAACATTTTTCACAGTATCTACCTTCTCAGAATTTACCTTTCAATCTTCCACCATATCTCTCACAAAGTGAAACTGCACATCAATGTGCTTCGTTCTAGCATGAAAAGTTGGATTCTTCACAAGGCAAATAGCGCTCTGACTGTCACACCAAATAGTAATCTATTTTGCATCAACACCAACATCAAAACACAACCTCCTAAGCCAAATTGCTTCCTTACAAGCATGAGTAGCAGCCATGTACTCTCTGTAGTGGACAAAGCAACCATAGGTTGTTGCTTACTCATCCAACTGATAGCACCACCAAACATAGTGAACACATAAGCACTGGTGGATCTCCTTCTGTCAATATCACCTACCCAATCTGAATCCACAAACCCACAAATACAAACTAAATGCGGAGATCTAGAAGAGTTACCATGGTAACATATGGAGTAATTTGATGTACCCCTCAAATATCTGAATACTCGCTTAACTACATCCCAATGTACCCATCTAGGGTTAGCCATAAACTAACTCAGGATTCCCATTGCTTGGGCAATGTCCGGTCTAGTACAAACCATAGCATACATAAGACTACCAACTGCACTAGCATAAGGTACTCTCCTCATGTCCTCCACCTCACTAGGAGATTTTGGACAATCATCTACAAATAACTTTGTTCCCACATAAACAGGAACACATAGTGGTCTACAATCTGCCATGCTAAACCTGTCCAACATAGACTTCACATACTTACTCTGACTCAACCAAAGTTTTCTATTAGACCTATCTCTACTGATTTCCATTCCCAAGATGTTCCTTGCTTCCCTAAGATCTTTCATCTCAAACTATGCTGACAACTAAGATTTAAAATTAGAAATCATACCCTTAGCCTTCCCAAACAACAACATATCATCAACATATAATGCAACAATAAGAAGGCAATCATTTTCAACTCTGAAATAAACACAATGATTTGATTTCGATCTTACAAATCCAATTGACAACACAAAGGCATCAAACTTAAGGTACCACATCCTAGGAGATTTCTTCAAACCATATAGAGATTTCTTTAATCTGCAAACTAAGGATTCTTTACCTTTAACAATGTAGTGCTCAGGCTGTGACATATAAATCTCTTCCTCCAAATCACCATGAAGGAAAGCTATATTCACATCCATCTATTCTATCTCTAAATCATATGATGCAGCAAGACATAACAGAAATCTAATGGATGTCAACTTTGCAACAGGAGAGAATATTTCACCATAATCTATTCCCTCTACCTGTGAATACCCCTTTGCAACCAATCTAGCTTTTTACCTTTCAATACTACCATCTGCACAGAATTTCTTCTTGAACACCCATTTACAGCCAACATATTTTCTCCCTTTAGGCAAAGGTACAAGGTCCCAAGTATTTTTTTTCTCCAATGAAGCCATCTCATCATCCATAGCCTCAATCCAGGAACCTACATCTTCCATGCCCAAAGCCTCTTTCACAAATCTAGGCTCATTAGTGTTAGTAATCAAAGAAAAAGAACAACTAGAATCTAACATAGAATAACCAAACCTTTCTAGTTTCTTTCTTTCTCTCGTGGATCTCCTCAAGGGCCAAGGTTGAGGTTGTTCTTCCTCTTCTTCCAAACTATTAGAGCTGCTAGAGCTCTCCTCATCATTAGGCCCAACATGGTCTCTCTGTTTAGTCTTCTCAGGGGTAGGAGGCAACTGAACAACATCTTTTTCCTTTTCTTTTTCATTTGGTTGTAGCACAATAGGAGAAGATGTTAGCTCTCTGAAAATAACATTTCTACTATACAACACCTTTCTAGTCATAGGATCCCAAAGCTTGTATCCTTTCACACCAACACTGTATCCAATGAAAATACATTTGATAGCTTTGTTTTCCAACTTAGATCTTTTCTCCTTTGGAACATGTGCATAAGCTTCACAACCAAAAACATGAAGATGTCTAATTGAAGGCTTCTTACTAGACCACACCTCCATGGGTGTTAACTAGATAGCAAGCAGTGGCCACAGCTTCAACCCAAAACCTTTGTTCTAAACTAGCTCCACTAGGCATACTCCTAGCCTTCTCCATCAGTGTCCTATTCATTCTCTCTGCAAATCCATTTTGCTATGGGGTATAAGGAGTTTTCTTATGCCTCTTGATACCTTGTTATTTACAGAACTGTTCAAACTCTATTGAGCAAAACTGATCACCATTGTCAGTTCTCACACACTTAATCTTCTTACTAGTTTGATTCTCTACAAGAGCTTTAAATTCTTTGAACCGACTAAAGACTTGTGTCTTACTTTTAAGGAAATAAATCCAAGTCCTTCTACTATAATCATCTATGAAAGATACAAAAAATATAGACTTGGAGATTTAAGGAACTTTTATAGGACCAAATACATCAGAATGAATAAGATCCAAAACATCAGAAGATTTGTGAGAACTAGAGTAAAACTGAACACAATTTTGTTTACCATAGACACAGTGTTCATAGAAGTCAAACTTGAGATTGCAATCATTTAACCCCTCAATTAGGTTTTTATTTCTCAGGGTTCTGAGACCCTTTTCACCAATGTGGCCAAATCTCATATGCCACAACATTGCCTTTTCTGCAGGAAGCTTACCTTCCAAAGTGTTTGCACTACCATCAGAACCAATAACCATAGACTTCTTCACTACTCATTCAGATGGTGAGGATGAAGAACTATTACATAGAGGAATACATGCATCTAGCTAAAATAAGGTACCTCTCCTAGTACCCCTCGCAAGCACTATTGATCCTCTCATCATCTTGCATCCTTCTTTCGAAAAAACAACCTACACCTACATCATTCAACATACTTATAGTTAATAGGTTTTGTGCCAAACCTAGAATGTGCATAACTCCATTGATTCCCTTTACTCATCCATCAATAAATCTAATAGTGACCCTTCCACGTCCAACTATCTTTAGGTGAGAATCATCACCCAAGTACACCTTTCCACCATCAAACTCTTCATTTTTTGAGAACCAATTTCGATGAGAGGTCATGTGAAAAGAAGCACCCAAGTCTACCAATCAAACATCATATGCATGGGCTGCCAAAGCTGAATTAAAAGAATCTCCATCTTCTTGAGATTTTTCGAAAGCTGAATCTGAGCCTTTCTTCTTCTTCTTTGGTTCTTTGCAGTCCTTCCGGAAGTGCCCAAATTTATCACAGTTCCAACATTTCACCTTGGACTTTCCAGGAGTCTTAGAACTCCCACAAGATTTAGATCTTCCCTTCTTTGACTTGTTGTCATTTTGCTTTCCTTTGTCGTTGGATCTCCCACGAACAACAAGGGCTTCCTTAGACGAATCTGAAGTCTTTCTTCACATCTCCTTAGATAGTAGCGAAGACACCACATCATCCATATAGAATGTGACTATAGTACTTCCAAGAGCCATCACAAGATGGTCCCATGAATCTAGCAAGGAACAAAGAAGGGTCATACAATGATCCTCCTCCTTGATCTTAGCACCAGATGATGCCAACTATGCAATCAATAAATTAAATGCATTGAGATGATCAGTTACAGATCCACCTTCCTCCATTCTTAAAGAATACTTCTTTCTCAAGAACAACGTATTCACCAGAGATTTGGCCTGATACACAGACCCATGCCATTTCCACAAAGAATTTGCAGTAGTCTCATCAAGAATATTCAGAAGAACGACATCTAATAAACAGAGTCTGATGAAACCCTTAGCCTTCTGATCCTTGATCTCCCAAATCACTTGAGATATCACTGCAAGTTTCACATCAAGTGAAGTAGCCTCCCATAGATCATGGTCTTCAAGCATGTCTTCCATCTTGAGTTTCCACAACTCAAAATTAGTGCCATTAAATTTCTCCACCTCCATTCTACTGTATGAGGAACTTGCCATCTCAATCTACAAATAAGATTCAGAATGCTCTGCACAAAACTCCCACTCAACTTGAGATTAGCTCAAAAAATCCTACCCAACAACTAGGATCAAAAGTTGATTAGGCTCTAATACCACTTGTAAGGAAACTTAGGTGCGGAAACAACTTCCTACACTAATCTTTAAAGGAAAGTATTGTGCAAATTCTTTCAAATCCTTACAATTTTAGATTCGTTAACTACTTTAACAATGATATTGCAGCCATATACCATGCATACAGAAAATAGAGAATGACAAAATGATTTACCTTGGGGAAACCTTTCGGTAAAAACCCCAACACTCCAAAACTTGCACAATGTATTAATCAAAACTATTACAGTTTACAATACACTTGCAATCCAAGTTCTTTCAGAAGATTTTCCAACTCTTGAAGACAAATTACAATAGCATAAAACATTCCAATAATAGACTTGCTTCTACAATCTTCGCAACCCTAAAAATACTTATATCATGCCCTTCCTTTTTTAGGGTAACTTCCAAAGATAGCCGTATTAGGGTTTTACCATTCTCCGAGAAAATAGGAACCCAAACCCCATGATTGGAGTAGAGTGTACAATACTTAATTTTATCAGTTTCCACATGTCTTCACCTATCATTGAATCTTCCAGACATAGCTCTTACATGTCATAGG
This sequence comes from Chamaecyparis obtusa, assembly GCA_027943335.1. Lineage (NCBI taxonomy): Eukaryota > Viridiplantae > Streptophyta > Pinopsida > Cupressales > Cupressaceae > Chamaecyparis > Chamaecyparis obtusa. The sequence goes on along the minus strand of BSBK01006608.1, from coordinate 326,852 downwards.
AATCCATCATAACCATTTCAGCCATGATCTCCTTACACACAATTCAAGATGCTGACACATCAACATGCCAACTAGACATGTACACTCACACTTAATTACATTATTTTCAAGAAATACATTTTACAAAACAAATAATAAGAATAGGAATTATCCAAGGTTGAGACACCTTATTCCTAACAGTGACCTTGATAGCCCATTTGCTTCAGAAATTTATAGCCTTTACCATAGCGCTTAGGAGAAATGGGAGTAGCAACTGTCATACTATCTTCTTCTTCTCTATAAATCCATTCCCCAATAGCTTGTTCTTCTTTTTTGGCCTCTAAGGGTATGGATGATTAAACAAATGTACCAAAAACTATCATGGCAGAAGTGGAAGGCTTTGTCTTGTCTAAAGGTCTACCATAGGACTTAGGAGAAGTAGGCATAGCAGCAATGGAGTCCAATGTATATTCCCCCGTACCAATACTCATCATCTTTAATTTTTGCTCAGCAGCAATGAGGGATGCATTATGATCATGAGAAGGTTTGTTGTGAGGAACAAACATCTCAGCAATAGTTAGAGTATTGATAGTGATAGCATTATCCCCAAGAATCACAATCTCAGCTCCATTGTGTGGAAACTTGACACACTAATGATAAGTGGAAGGGAAAAATTGCATTTCATGGATCCAAGGTTGACCCAGAAGAATGTTATATGTGAGTGGGATGTCCAACACTTGGAAAACAATATCTTTCATGACAGGGCCCACTCAGACATGCATCACAACAAGACCTTTGGAAGATCTTTCCACTTCATCATATGCTTTTATGGTAATCTTTCACCTAGGATCCATGACCAATTCAGAAAATTACAACCGTTGCACCACATGGAAAGAAACAATATTTAACCCAACACCATTTTCTATCAGGACTCGGTGGACTCAGGTATGGTAGACTAGAACTTCAATGTGTAAAGCCAGATTATGAGGGTGACTAAGAGATGTGTCATCTTCTATAGAAAAAAGATAGGTAGTGGGGAGACGCAATGTGGTTGACCATAGCCTGGAATCGATCTGGATCAATGTCATTGGGAACATTTGCTATACGAAGAGCTTTCTCAAGAATCTCTTTGTGCAAAGGGGATAGCTCAAGTAACTAAAAAATGGATATCTGAGTGGGGTCCCATTGTAATTGGTGCACAAGGTCATAGCTAGACAAGACTGAAGGAACCACTTGTTTGGAAGAAGAAGCTTGCTTGGGATCATGCGCAGTTTTAAGGACAATTTTGGCTTGCCCCCTAGTAACAATATTTAGTGTCTCACTTCGGGAAGATGAACCATTCAGTGTTTGCAAGACCAACTTTGGCATATCATGATTGGCATTATTATCATCTTGAGAACTCACCATAAGAACATTCTCAACAGGCTCTATCATGTTGATCATAGGTGAATCAGGAGTATATGTATAGTTGATCTTTGCATCATGATTCTTCTTATTTTCTTGAGAGGATTCTGCTTTCTCATGTTCAGGTAGAGGAGTCTTGAAAGCTTTGTGATCAAAATTTTTAACTAAGCCATTAGTGAGCATTGTGCCTCCATCAATAAGATCTTGAATGGCATCTTTAAGCTTAAAACAATTGTCTATCTTATGTTCCTTATTCCTGTGATAATGGTAGAAATGATCTTCTCTCCACCAATCGGGCTTGACTGGTGGATCATAGGGATGAGAATTGTCAAGAAGCATAAGATACTTATTGGCAACTAAAGTCTTAAGAATCACATCGTATGGTTCAACCAACTTAGTGTAGATTCGTCATTGAAATGTCTTTTTGGCTTGTCTGCATGTTGAGGCTTAGGAGAACTATGAGTGTTGCCAGCCTCTTGTTGTTTTTCTACGTATATAGCATTAGAGAGGTTGAAAGCAGGTTCTTTGGCTTTTGGGACATCCACAACACCATCATTAACAACATACTTGTTTTTATTCCAAGGATTTCTTTTGTCCTTGCCATTGCCCCTAGTATCTTTATTAATAACAACATCCCCCTTTCTTATGGCCACATCTTCAATCCAATATGCACTTTCAACCATGTCATTGAAAGAGGAGAATATTTGTTTCCTTAGATCATAATATAGTTCTGGCACAAGAGTGTTGACGAAAATATCAATCTTTTCCCTTTCGGGTAGCTGTCGAGGATATTGAGAATACAATGACCTCTAACTTTGTAAGTAAGTAGCAAATGGTTCACCTTGATTTTTCTTTAGAGCAATGAGATCTATCATGGTGATAGGCTGTTGGATGTTGTATGAATAATGCTGGGTGAAGTACCTAGCCAACTCATCAAAAGTTTTAAGAGGTGGTGTCAACTTCGCAAACCATTCTAGAGCTTGTCCTCTTAAACTTCTAGGGAACAATCACAGAAGAAATGTGTCTTCGTGAAGGAAGTCCATGCTAAGAGCATAAAAGTGATGCACATGGTCATGGGGGTCACCGTTTCCATCATACTTGTCGTATTTGGGAACCTTAATATCCCTAGGAAATGGGACCATGTATAGACTCATGTCAAAAGGAAGAGCACAAATAGATTCTACGAAAGAAACCTTTGGAGGTTCCTTTTCTATTGCAAGTTGAGAAAGACATTGATTTGTTCATTACAACTCATCTCTAAGGATTTCCAATTCAGTTGGCACTCTTTCTTGAACAATCTGGCATACATCATAGCCAGGAGGGAGCTTGTATCCCCTAGAAGTCATGTATTGAAAGTATTGATCTCCATTTCGCTCTAAAAGTTTAAGCATCATATGTTGGGAGGCTTCATCTTGTTCAAATCTCATAAGCTCTTCACTAGAAACCTCATCATTGGCTTCTTCCTCATCCTGAGAGGGAGGAGGTCTAGGAGGTGAAGAAGGAGCAGCGAAAGTCCATCTTGGAGGAGATCTCGGTGGCATGTTGTTGCCATAGTTACCCAAAGTACCAAAAGGAGGGGGTCTATATTTGTAACCACTAATCTCAAGTTGTTCTTGAGACATTCCCTTTATAGCCATGCACCTAGTAGCATCCATTTTGTCTAAACACGATTGGTTGTCCTTATGCTCAAAATGTTCTTGCAAATGACAGAACTTTTCTTGTTCAGTCAGAGTGAGTGAGACACTATCTGCGCTTTTGGAGGTCTTGAATGCGGAAAAGAGAAAGCCCCCTTTGTACCACGGGGTGACTTTAGAATCTTCAGATTGGTTAGGACTAGAACTGTCATTGCTAACTAGTGCTCATGAGCATCTTGTGGGTGAGGGTAACTACTTATAGTTGAATGGAGGGTGACTCCCTTGCTCGAATTGAGACCGAGTTGAAACCGGCATGAAAAAGGAATGTTGGTTGACTAATAAAATGAGACAAAGTTTTTGAGATATTGAGATAAGAAAAGCCAAAGAAGACCACTTGTCAAGATAGAATAATAAAGATGGTTGGTCAAAAGTGCTCAAGAACTTATAGCAATCAATTGACTCAAGCTGAGATATGAGCAAGAAGCTCAATTAGTAAGTAGCTAGAGAGGTAACCATAATGTGACAAGTGATCAAAAGTAGCATTTGGGAAACTCAAATCCAATAGTTTTAAATCATTTTCTCAGTCTAGAACAAACTTAAACATGCAAATAATAGACTAGGGTCAAGTAAGAATAGGAAAAGACACTCAACAAACTAAATTTCAAATTCGGTAGCAGTGAGACAGCAAAAGGATTCTGGGCGATAGTTTGCAGGGTACTGGGGTGACATATTTTTACCAGGTGATACTTTTGACATAGGTGGGGTGATACTTTCCAGGCAGCTTGTGCAATAGAATCTAGGCAAGTAGGGTGATGAAAAATTAGAAGCAAAATATCGTACGATAAATTTTGAAACAATGTGCGATTGGTTTTCAGTGTCATACGACTCTTGACTAGTGAGCATAAAAAGTTTCAGTTTCTGAAGGTAATTTTGTCAATTTTGCAATCTGATGGGTAATTTGTTGATTTCAAACACAATGACAATAATATTCAGGTAGGTTTTCAAACAATAGGTGATTGAACATGTCATCAAACACTTGTGCAAGAGAAAAAGCAACCTTGCCAAGACAGATAATTGGGATATCAAAATGAAAATTCTATGAGCACTACGATGATATTTGTATGTTCAAGAACATTTGCATAGGTGGATCATGATGAGAACACTTCAAGCACTTACTAGCCTAGAAAGACAAAGGCTCAATACTTAGCAACTTGGCCCACACTTGATGTTCCATCACCTCACACAAAGTGGGTGCCCACAATAGATGCTGGCTTTGTTGTGGAGGTGTCAATGAAACAACCAAAGGAACACAGATGGTGAGTAATCTTGGGGTGATCTGGGTTATTCCACTTGGATCAATCCTTGCACCAAGAAGCTAAGAGAAAAAATAGGGTGGCTTCTACCTATGGTTCTTAGTAAGGGCTTTCATTCGTAATACCCCCCTTGCTCCCCGAAGGGACTCCTTACCTTGTGGCAAGTAATGGACCTCGCGACCACAAGAGTACCTTAAGCATTCTTGCTCAACATTTTCCTCATGGTCATAATCCCAAAAGTACTCACATTAAGCGAAGACAAGTACTACGTCTACCAAGGTTTTGTGTCCTTGATAGCCTTGAGTTTATTGTGGGTTGGAATAGATGGCAATAAGCTTGTCCCCACTTGGGTCGTTCCTCTTGATTGCTCAAGAGCAAGCCCACTAAAGGATCCTAATGATAAACAAAGATTGGATTAACTTTTGAGTGTCAGGATTTCTGGTTCACCTCAAGGGTGAAGAGCATAATCTCCTAGCTCAAAAATCTTTCCCAAACACACCAAACAAAGAGTTCAATTACCCTCTTGCTTTCAAAATCCAAAGATGGGTCAAGATTTCTGTTTCACCACAAGGGTGAAGAGCATACTCTCCTACCACAAAAAGATTCCTACAACAAGATTTTAAGTGCCTAAGAAATGAAACAACTAGTATATGCCGCACTTAAAAGGAAAGTAATAAACAAGCACTTGGTTGTTTTTAGGCATTGGGCAGCCCTGCAAAACATAATTAGTAGCCCTTTTTCCTTTGGAGCTTTGACATGTGATCTTTTTAGCAAATTTTTCAAGCAATGAAGGTACCTACAAGAACAACTTGTTAGCCCCACAAAGAGTTAGCACAATAAAAGAAAGTAAAATTTGCAAATAAATCATTGTCTAACTACAACAAATCAGAAAACCAAAAGAATCAAACCAAACTTTGAAAAGAAATGATCAAAACCAATCAATGCCAGACCTGGGTGACAATACAGTCACCAGAAGAATCGTACAATACTTTCCAGGCTACTGGTGCGATATTTCCTTTCTGGGCGACACTTCTCACTGTGCTCAGGCAACAAAAAAATGTATGACTAGGTGACAGAACCTACAAAGCAGCACAATATTTTTACTAGAAAAATATTGCACAGCTATAGAATAAAGTATTGTATGATACTGGCAGACTATCAAATGATAATCTGTAAAAAAAATAGAGAGCTGAAAATAGCAAGCTAAAAATGACAAAAATAAAGTGTGGAAATGCATAAAAAGAAGGACAAAATGAAGCTGTTCTACCCCATGGTGGGTGCCAAAAATGTACACACTAAGATGTGCACTTCTCTAAGTCTTTGCTTCCAAGGGAATCCATGAATGGGAAACCTTGAAAAATGACCTAGAGCTCCCTAGGCATGGAGTGCAAGGATATTAAGAGTGCTCTCAGCTAGAGCTATTAAGCCTATGACCTTGCTAGTATACCATGCAATGGGAGATTCAATGGAGACAAGGGAAAGAATGCCAATATCCTCAAGAATCAATATGAGAATGAAATGCAACTATGCTAAAAATGAGAATGCAAGCTAAGCTATGAAAAGAAAGATGCAAGTGTTACAATCCAAGCTAATTAATCTATGTGAGCTAATCTAGAGCATAGAAATGAAGCTAATCTAGGAAAGCATAAATATGAAACTATGATGCAAGAAATGGAAGATGAATGCAAGAATGTCTTCAAAAAGCTCCAAAGTCTCCAAGAAATCCTATAGCATAAGGTTAGTATTCAAAAGATGGATCCTAAAATGAGAAGAGAGCTCTCCTTTTATAAGAAATGAGAAAGAATGGACCATGGAGATTAAGAGGCAAAAGATTTAATCAAGGGTGGAGCTTGAAAGAGGAGCAATCCATGTGCACAAGTATCCTCCAATGAGAAAATAAGAGTTGAATTTTGTGTCCATATGAGACAAAAAGTTCTTTTTCCCTTTTTATAAAATAGGAATAATGCTTTATTTGTGCAACTTAGGATAAGAGGAAAATTGGGGGGCCTTTTATATAATAAAAGAGGAGGAAACTTCTTTTAATTAAATAAAGAATTAGGATAAGATGGTTAGCCTATAGGAAATAATCGAATAAATGATAGAACTAGGATTTGATCAAGAATAAGCAATTGATGATTTTTAGCAAATAATGCTAGCAAGGGGCTAATAGTCTAGGTGGTCATTTTTAGGTGATTACACTCTAAATTTCTTAGATCCAGTTGGATCTAACAAAATCTTAACCATGATGCAAGAAAACCCCTAAAGACTTAAAACCAGACAGATGCAGACTCAGACGGAGACCCAGAGAACTAGGACTAGACACAAAAACCAGCTACAAGTATGTAGACAACTTCAAGGCAATGTAGAAGACTCACTCATACCCCTATCACTTCTTTCTATTCTGCACTCTGTACTGTATTTATAGATATGAAATATGAAGTATGAATGAACATTTGTAAATTACATTCAGTATGAATGCACAATGTAATGATCAATTATGAATTTGGAAAAATTTTAACATATGATCAATACTTAGAGTATAATGAAAAATCTGATATGAATGCAATTAAAAAAATGATGATACACATCACCTTGAAAAGCACTGTTAAATGGAAGCACCTAAATGCACCCACTATTCCTATGTTTTCTTTTCTATTATTTTGCATGATGAAAAATAGGGTAACAATTACAATAAAAAAAAGAATTCTCTAAGGTACGTGTCTAATATCTGAAGACTTTTTTAAATGTATCCTAATGAACTCTACTAGGAATAGACAATATGTTGAAAGAACTCACGTTGCTTAGGTAATATCTAGTCTAATACATACCATAGCATGTATCAAACTTTGAACTACACTTAGTGGTAAAGTACTCTACTCATGTCTTCCATCTACGAGGGGAATGTAGGACAATCTAAAATAGATAACTTAATTCCAACTATAAAAGGAATGCATAATATTTTATAATCCTACATGTTAAACCTTTGTGAAATTAAGTTCAGATACTTACTCTAGTCTAGTCATAGTTTTTGAGTCACTCTTTCTCTTATAATTTCCATCCCAAGAATGTTTATCTATGGTACCATCCTATAAATTTAGCACCCACTAGTGGATTCTCTATTAGGCCCCACTTTGGTGATTTCAAGATCTTATGTTTGTTATGTTTGATCCTAGCAACATGATTCTTCTTTTCCCACATCGTTTCCACTATCCTAACACTTAGTTCAAATTTGGGTTCAATCTCCTAGGTATAGAACATTTCAAACATTCTATACCCAGGTACAAAATGTTTCAAACATTTTGTACCTACACTTTTTGGCCTGAAGTTGGCCTAGAGCCCTATGTCGGGGTGCTAGTGGGAAATTAGATCCCATGGTTGGCCTGGCTTATTTTTGAATCCTAAAATGATGGATGAAGTATATAAACACCCTATCTCTTCTTATTTTTACATCCAATATAATATCATGTAACTATACTCAATCTATCAAGAAGGCATTCAAGAAATCAAGAGAAATTGAATTCAAGATTTGAAGACAAGCATCCAAGATCTAGTTTCTCCAATTAATTCAAGTCAATTCTTAGACAATCTTCTCCATTGAAGAAATTTTCTCTCACATGATGGACAAGTAGAGGAATTATCAATCAAGAAAGAAGATACTTCCTTCCATATGCATTTATCTCTCCTTCATTGCAAACAATTATCAAGCATATCTACATTGAAGATCTAGGAGTGGTGTTTATAGATCCATGAATTTGTGAGGGAATCTTTGATTCCTATTCTACATTTCAAGGTCAACTCCTTTATTATAAGTACATTCAAACATCTTAATGGGTATGATTGATAGCTACATCGATCCATGAGGGTTTATGCAAGGTGAATGAAACATTTACATTTCTACATACTTCTCTTTATGCAATTTCCTTTCATTTTCAAGGTTGATTCCTAAATAAGGATGACCAAGGAAAACATATTTTACCTAGCCTTTTCCCCATTTTTTGTGTGAAAGAACAAGTTATGAAGATGTTAAAACTTTTTCAAGCAGATCGGGAATAATTGAAGGACTCCCAGAAGTTTCAACTAAAAGTGACATGTATAGAACACCTAAAACATTATGTGCCCAAGTACAGAGTGTTTGAAATGTTTTGTACCTAGAAATTTTAGTCCAAACTAAAAATATAGGTTAGTAACAGTCTAGACCCTGATTCAACTCAGATCTATTTTTTTGTAGTTAGTTATCAGTTTGTTCTTTCCAGTTTTGTCTCTATTCATCTATTTTGTCATTTACATTACATATTTCCTCTTTTTCACTTTTAAATTAAATATTTAGTGTAGGATCACTACCCCATTTAGAGCTTAGGTCATCATTTGAGCCTATTGGGACATCTTTCTTTTGAGTGTGCAATTTGGAAAAGGATGAGTAATCTATCCCTTTGTATTGCTCTGCCTTTCACCTTGTACATCTACATATGCATTGAATTTATAATACCACATCTTAGTACTTTTCTTGACTTTATATAAAGATTTTTTCAATTTACAACCTAAATTACTTTCACCATTTACCATGTATTTCTCTTGCTATGTCTTGTAAATACCCTCCTACAAATCACCATGAAGGAAAGAAGTTCTCACACCCATTCTCTTGGCCTCTAAATCATAAGTAGTAACAACATAAATAATCTAATGGGTGTCATTTTTGCATAGGAGAAAATATCTCACCATAATCAACATCCTCAACTTGAGAGTAACCTTTTGCAACCAGCATTTATTTATACTTCTCCATACCTCCATTTAACTGAGTCTTTTTTTAAACACCCATTTGCAAACAAGTTTTTTTCCTCCAAGGAAAGTACAATATATCATATATCATTATTTTTCAAAGCCATTGTTTCTTCATCCATACAAGTTTTCCAAGACTCTACATAATTCATATCTAATACCTCTTTTACATAGCTAGGTTCATTTGTGTTAGCATTCAAACCAAAAATACATCTCTAATCATCAAGTGAATACCTTTCAATTAGTTGTACCTTTGAGCAAGCTGAGTTGGAGGTTCTTCCTCCTCTTATGAAGATTCAAAGCAAGAAGAGCTCTCCTCAACTTCTTGTCTATCTAGGGGTTTTAGTTCAACTTTCTTAGGCGTAGAAGGTATTCAAATCACATCTTCCTTTTTAATTTTTTTAGGCTTCATAATTAATATTAGGAGGCTTAGTTTCTCTAAAAATAAAATTTCTATTATGTATTACCTTTTGTGCAACAAGGTCCCAAAGCTTGTATCCTTTCACACTATAACTATGTCCAATAAAGATGCATTGCACAAACTTTTTCTCCAAATTTGTTTTCTTCTCCATTAGCACATGTGAATATGTCTTACATCCAAAAACCTTAAATGTCTCAATGAAGGATTATTACCCAATCATGCCTTTGTAGGTATTTTGTCAACAAAAGTTGATGTAGGAATAGCAAGAAGTGGCAACAACTTCAATCCAAAACTTGTGTTCTAGTCCAACACCACTCAACATGCACTTAACCTTGTCCATAAGTTTCCAATTCATTCTTTTCATAACTCAATTTTGTTGCGGAGAATACATAGCTATCCTCTATTTATGAATGTCACAATCTTTATAGAATCTATAAAAGTCATTAGAGAAAAATTCACTACCATTATCAATTCTCAAATAATTTATTTTCTTTCCAACTCTAATTAAACCATTTTTTAAAATTATTTAAATTAGTTAAAAAATTTAGATTTAACCTTTAAAAAGTATACCTATGTCCTTCTACAATAATAACCAATAAATGAAATGTTATATGTGGATTTTCCAATTGGTAGAACATCTATAGGACTGAACACAATAGAATGAATAAGATCCAACATATCACAAGATTTATGATAACTTAGTTTGGAAGCATGATCTATGGGATGTGTGGTTACATGATTGTTTACATGGAGTGTTTTTTGATGGCTGAAGTGGAAAAGGATTTTATGGATGTATTGTAATTTTTCATTGCTGAATCATGGATGATGGATGCTTTCAGAGGCTAGATTTTCCTATCATGATGGTTTTCCTAGTGTATATCTTGTGTCAAATTTTTGTGGGTATGTTGTCAATTTTCTTTATAAAAAGATGTGTAGAGTTTTGTGTAAAAGAATGCACAAAAATGTGAATTTTGTATGTATGAGACAAAAAAAGAGCTTCTCAACAACAAAGAGATTATGGGGACCATTGGAATTCTCAAATGGATCCTTTATTCATTTTTGTATGTTCCAAAAAATAGATATCTATTTAGAATGTATATTTTTTATGAACGGAAAGGGTGCTAAAGGCTTTACCTTATCATGCTTTGGTTTGTGCATAAGAAGAAACACAATGGATATACATTTACTACTCTTTAAAAAAAAACAATAATTAAAGTAACCTTAACTTTTTTTGGTATTATTAGTGCATAATAAATTTGTTATATATTAGTAATAGCTACCATACACATACATAAAGAGAGAGAGGGAGGGGGGTACTAGGTATGGAGAGTTTTATCTAGGTAGGGTGAGAGGGATAGAGAGAAGTACAGATAAAATATGTATTCCCAGTGATATTAATATTGTAGGTTAAACTAAAATAATTGAATATGTATGATGATACTATGATGATATGCACATAAAGAATGGTAAATAAGAAAATCATCACATGCTTATAAGGATAGATTATAAAATCAAGTCCAAAAGGTTAACGATCCTAAAGGAATAGATGAGATGAATGTAATTAATCTAGATAACACAAACTAGAAATTCTATACTATGTCTAACACAGATAGTTGGAAATGAGGCTAGGAGTAAACCTAATAAAGGTGATAATGTAATTAACATAGCTAATGTGTGCTAAAATGGCTAATGGATAATGAATAAGATAACATGAATATACATGGAAATTCATTGAATGGACAATACAAAATGTAATGAAAATGACTCTAAATAATATATGAATTGAAATAAGAATAATTATAAAAGAGAGGGGGGGAAGATATTAGAATAACATAAGAAAGAACTAATAATCAAGGAAACCTAAGAGAGATAAGTAGAGAGAAGGGGGAGATACATAGGTAAGGTGGGAAGGATAATGAGATAGAGAGAGAGAGAGAGAGAGAGAGAGAGGTTCTAGCTAGGGGTTTATCATTAGGTCATAGATATAATTATGGATATTTTCAATGCTTTGTTTTCCCTAGAAGAAAACCCTATTTTATGAGGGAATTTTATTATGATTGAGTATTGTGATGCATTTTTTCAATGCTTTGTTTTCCCTAGAAGAAAACCCTATTTTATGAGGGAATTTTATTATGACTAAGTATTGTGATGCGTTTTGAGAGTCTAGTAGTTGTTTAGTTCCCTTTGGATCTCTATTGGTGGTACTCCTATGAGAAGATTGGTTGAGCGTATATTGTAATATATTATTGATTTTTGAATAATATATTGGACAAATTTTGGGTAGTGGAGTTTTTATCCTGAAAAGGTTTAAATCACTATGTTGTGGCACTTGTGTTATTTATGTTTATTTTTGTTAAGTATTTGTAATTGTTGGAAGGATTTAAGAAATTTTTTGCATAACCCTCCTCTCAAGGTTAGTGTAGGAAGTTGTTTTTCTACCTTAGCTTCCTTACAAGTGATATTAGAGCTTGATCATCTTTGGTTTTAGTTGTGGCTTTTGGATCTTTAGAATTTATCTAGATTTGAGAGGGAGATTGTGTTGAAGATACTTTCTGATCTTGTTGCAATAATTTTCAAATGACATTTTTGTCAGGAAGAATAAAGTTGGATAAATTTTCTATAAAAAATTTGAGATGTGGAAGCTGAAGATGAAGGATTTATTAATAGATTAATATCTTTGGGATTTTAGAATGAGAATGTATTTAGACCTATAGATCCATTTAAGGCTAATAAATATGATTATGGACCATAAACCTAAGGGTCTAATTAGATTGTGCCTTCAAAATGTTTTGTCTTCATCAATGTCCATGAAAATTCATTTGAAAATAAGCTAAGGAAGAAAATTGGTGAGATCTATCAAGACAAATCATTAGTTAATAATATTTTATGTAGAAATAAATTGTTTTCCTTGAGAGTGGAGGGCGAAGGAATTAAACTACCTATAGTAATTCAATATGTTGGTGGCTCAATTAGCATAAGTTGGTGTCAATATGGATGAGGAGGATAAATGTTACATATCTTGCTTTGTTATTTTCCTAGGATTCTCTTATTATGGTCATTGGTCGTACTTTTGTTATTTTGAGGGCTTGCAATGGGGTGGGTTCTTTTCTTTCTAAAGAGATGATGAGGAAGATTTATATTAGTTTTAATAAGGCCCTTGATGTTCATGGATGATGTTAGGTAAAAGATAAGAAGAATGAGAAGCTTGATAAATCCAAGTCTAAGGGGAGATCCAAATCTCCTAGAAAGTCCAAAGTCATTTGTTGGAATTGTGGTAAAATTGGACATATTTTTAAGGACCATAAAGAAGAAATGAAGAAGAAAATGTGGATATTTCATTCTGATTTTGAGTTTTAGAAGGAAGATGATGATGATTTCATTTCAACTTTGGCCACTCATCGAATTAAGGATGCACACTTAATTGACTCGGGTACATAATTTCTTATGAATTCTAATATAGATTGGTTTTTTTATATGACCAAGTTGATGGAGGTAAGGTGTACTTGGGTGAGATTCTCATTGTATTGTTGGTTGTGGGAAAGTTAGAATCAAGTTTCTTGATGGTATAATAACAAGGATTAATGGTGTCTTGACTAAAAAAATATTTGTTATTCATAGAGAAAGGTAGTACTTTAATGATATTCATTTAATTCATAATCCTTTGAATGGATAACATTGAGAATCAAAAGAATAGTTATAACATTGTAAAAGGTATTGTGATGTATGAAAAGGGGATCACCTAAAGCCTAGTTTTTTCTTGATTCATAAGACACATTAGGGTACAAAACCACCTCAAAAATAAATATGAGTAACACCACTTGACAAGGATGGTGTTAATGCAATATTTTTTATTTTGGGATTTCTATTCCTTTATTTCTTGGAATTAAGAAGGAGATATATAAGATAATTAATAAAGCTAGGAAATGAATTAATAAAACTAAAAAGTAAACCTAGAGAGAAATTATAGAGGATTTTAATGCATGTAGAAGGGTAAAAGCACAATTGCCTATCGCACTTGAGGCTAACTCGGCGGATTTGGCCGAGCAAAACTTGACCGAGTAGTACTCAATTGAGTAGCACTCAATTGAATCCACATATGCATTGTGTGGTGCCTAATGGCGTATATGTGGCCAGAGGTACTCGGTCTAGTGGGACTCGACTGAATCCCACTCGACCAAGTCTCTCTGGCTTTATAAAACCCCATAACACATTTTAAGCCCCTCATTTGCTCAGTGAGGGGATAGAGGAGAATAGAAGGGGGCTTGAGGACATTGGATCGAGTGTGAGGTAGGGCCCCCACTTTTTAGTATTTTTTAAAAAAAAATTAAGTTTTTTTTGTAATTATATGGTTAAAAAATGAGTTTTTAATATTATATTAGTATGAAATGTTTAATTTTTCATGTATGGTTATAAAATGATTTTTTAATGTTATATTAGTAGAAAATGTTTAATTTTTATGTTGTATAAAATGGCTAGTTAAATAATATTTTAATCTAAAAACTAAAACCTTAAACCTTAAACTTTAAAACTTTAAACTCAAACCTTCAACTTTAAACCTTAAAAATTAAACTTTCATACTATCAAACCTATAACAAAACTTAATTCTTCAAACTGTTAAACCAAAAACAAAAATTAAATCATTAAACTATTAAACCTAAAATGGAGCTACAATGAGAATCTAATTATAGATGATAACTTTTTATGACAGCACACTCCCTAGCTAATCATGTGACCTAGGCATTAATGCTCATCTCACATTATTGAATCCATCAACCTAGGTATCATTTCCATCTTGTCACATCATACAAGCTTCATGTAATATTAATTAGATAGAGAATTTACATCATCTCATGAGTATACATGTACCAAGTTGAATGGAAACCCTAACATTAAACCAAATTGAACCCTAAGTCTAAACCTATTGAAGATTAAGCCAAACTAAACCTTAACCCTAAAATAAATTGGCATCATGTTGAACCCTAACCTAATGGTAATACCAAGAAAATTAAACACTAATGGTAATACCAAGAAAATTAAACCCTAATCCTAGAAACCTAAATAATCATTATAGAAAATGAGCACTAACCAAAACATAAACCTAAGTAAACTCTAATCGACACAAAATTAAATAGGAGATATTTTCCACAGCAAGTCAACTTGTGATATTGCTATCAGGATTCAATGAGTTTGACTCAAAAAAACTGCATAGTTGAATCCTGATAGCAATATCACAACCAAATTAAATACTAACTTTGAAGATAATTGAATGATACTCCAAATTGAGCCCTAACCATAAACTTGAATAAACATTATATATAAATAAATATTAACTCTAGAACCTTAATACTAAACAAAATTTAACACGAACCTTGACATTTAACCACATTGAACCCTCTCCCTAATACTACACTAAAATTAATCCTTCCTCTAGACTTAACTAAACATTAAACATAACCCTAAACTAAATTGTATTGAACCCTAACCCTAACAAAACCAAATTGAAGTCTAGTAATAAGCCAAAATGAACCTTAACTAAAGTATTTATAAATTGATCCATTAGTTTGTGCCAAATTGAATTAATAGCCAAAACCAAATGGGACAGATATCCTCAACTAATGTAAAACCTGTATGTAATATATCTCACAACATATTGACATTACAACAAAATATGTATATTTGATTACTTCAAGAAATGTTAAATACATATTTTCATATAAAATAACATCTTTTGTTAGATCATGATATTAGCACATGTTATTTGTTAGATATAATCCCTTAAAATATATCGATGTAATATGTAATGATTCATTACATCTTAAGGGGATACATACTATGTAATAATTTGAATGCCTTGGGGAAAGACAATTTTTAAAATGAATTTGTACAAGGTTTTTAATCTTTTTTGTTCAATGTATGTGTTGCAAAATTTAGGTGTACATTTGATGATTTGAATGTCTTTTAAAGGGATCTATAATATGTTTAATGATTTGAATGTCTTAGGGGGATATTTTTAATAAGTAATGATTTGAATATCTTAAGGTTCAATGAAATCATTTTTAATTTACTTAAGGTTTGTATTTGTTTATATAGTTAATGTTTAATAGGTTTGTATTTGTTTATATAATTAATGTCTAATTTTAGATCTAATTCAAATGTATAGTTTGTACATAAAACACATATATGTATATATGAACTATTTTGTTAATTATATTTAATACATACATGTGTACAATTATAGTCTTTATCTAGATTCATGCATCATCTATCATATCTATACATTATGGAGTCTAGTGGTTCAGATCCTATAACTCATCATGATAGTGACCATGCATCACATACATCATCTCATGGTACTCCCCAAATTAGGGAGAATCATAGACAACATACTTTTTCTAGATTGCATGCTACTCTAGCTCAGCTAGAGCGGATGTTGCAAAATACTATTGTCCTCCCTAATAGGGAGAGGTTGGGATCTATTCACAATGAGCTTATGAGTATGATTTAGAAGGCTAAATCATACAACCCCTATGATGACATCTCCATTGACACATTTAATTTGAGCTTAGCTAGTACAATGGCAGGGACAATTAGATGGAGGACTGTTGACATAGATGTTTATGTGGGCAATGTTAAGGCCATGTTTTATGATTACCTAGAGAAGAATTTTGTGAGAGATTATAGAGTGACGAAGTGTAAGGATGACCTTGTGGTCCTCTTTATATATCCTATATGGTTGGTGGCCCATCATATGTGGCCACAAAAGGATGAGGTGCCACTCTATTTTTGCAAAAAATTGTATGCAAAATTCCATTTAGGGTATGATGTTGATTATATAGACTTTCCATGACATGCAGGTCAAGAGCGGGGAAGATTTGTAGATAAGTTCACACAACTTGATGTACCACAACCCCCTAGCAAGATAGTATTAGTGGGTCAAAATATTTTGGTTCTTCCAAAAGGTTTGGATGCCCACATTGGAGTTGGAGAGTGCAGATGAGGAGGGCCCTTAGATATGTACTATAGCATGGCCTCCATCATGACTCAAGTTGACCATTTTTCATGTGATCATGTGGGAAAGTACATGCTATGATATTGTATGAGCCCAATAATTGATCAGTCAAATTGTTTTTATGATCCTTACATCTGCTACTAGCTCCCCACACCTGATGAAATAACACGCAAGACCGAGGATTGTCTGCACACGATGAGCTCCATGTTAGCAAGTGATCTCCATGATTCTTATTAGGAGTACTCTATATTGCATGGGGTCACTCTGAGTGAGATGCCTACATTCATTTGATGAGTGGTTAGGATATCTTCCATTGCTAGTGACCAAGGACATGGAGATGCACAGGTAGGTACTTCGAGGACATTCTTATATGTCCTATAGCTCCACGATAGAGTGCAGTTGATCCTACACCTCTAGAGCAGATATCTCCTCTACAATAGACACCTACAACCTCAAGATTTTAGACTAGATTCTCATCTCTTATTATGGATGACACCATTGATCTTGATGGTGTTTCCTTATACTCTTCCTAGTTATAAAACATTGGACGTGCATTGTAGCAGATAGATCAGGTAAGAAACCAAATTTTGATTTTCATGAAATAATTATATATATATGTAGAGCTTGCAACTATATATATCCTTTAAATATATGATTTATATATATTTTAAATATATTATGTACAAGAGATTACGATGGCCGCCACATATGGGGATTTACAACCACATAACAAAGGAATATATAAACTAATTTAAATTCATAACAAATGAATGCATATAACAAATGAATACATAAATTAATAACATATACTAATTAAGACACATTAGGACCTATTAAGGAACATTAGGACCTATTAAGACACATAAGGATACATTAGGGCATATTAAGACACATTAGAAACTATTAAGGAACATTAGGACCTACTAGGACCCCTTGGGTCCCCTTAAGACACATTTGGACCTATTAAGGCACATTAGGACCTACTAGGACCCCTTAGGCCCCCTTAAGACACATAGGGGTCCTAAGTGGTTGTAATGTATCATAAGGGGTCCTAATGTGTTGAACGGCCATTTAGGACCAATTAGTACCTAATAAGACATGTTAGGACCTATTAAGACACATTATGACCTATTAAGGCACATTAGGACCTAATAGGTTCCCTTAAGACACAAAGGAGTCCTAAGTGGTCGTAATGGATCATAAGGGGTCCTAATATGTTAAACAACCATTTAGGACCCATTAGTACCTAATAAGACATGTTAGAAAATTTCAAGAAACATTAGGACATTTCAAGAAATATTAGGACTTATTAAGGAACATTAGGACCTACTAGAACTCCTTAGGTCCCCTTAAGACACATAGGGGTCCTAAAAGATACTAATGTATCATAAGGGGTCCTAACATGTCAAATGACCATTTTGGACCCATTAGTACCTAAAAATACATGTTAGGACCTATTAAGACACATTAGGACTTATTAAGGAACATTAGGACCTACTAGGACTCGTTAGGTCCCCTTAAGACACATAGGGTTTCTAAGTGGTACTAATGTATTGTAAGGGGTCCTAATGTGTCCTACGACCATTTAGGACCCATTAGTACCTAATAAGACATGTTAGGATCTATTAAGACACATTAGAACCTATAAAGGAACATTAGGACCTACTAGGACCCCTTAGGTCCCCTTAAGACACATAGGGGTCCTAAGTGGTACTAATGTATCATAAGGGGTCCTAATGTGTTGAAAAACCATTTAGAACCCATTAGTACCTAATGAGACATACTAGGACCCATTAGGAATTATTACGGAGCATTAGGACCTACTAGGACACCTTAGGCCCCCTTAAGACACATACAGGTCCTAAGTGGTAATAATGTATCAGAAGGGGTCCTAATATGTTGTATGATCATTTAGGACCCATTAGTACCTAATAAGACATGTTAGGACCTATTAAGACACATTAGGACCTATTAAGGAACATTAGGACCTACTAGGAGCCCTTAGGTCCCCTTAAGACACATAGAGGTCCTAAGTGATACTAATGTATCATAAGGGGTCCTAATGTGTCATATGACCATTTAGGACCCATTAGTACCTAATAAGACATGTTAGGACCTATTAAGACACATTACGACCTATTAAGGCACATTAGACCTAATAGGTCCCCTCAAGACACATAGGTGTCCTAAGTGGTTGTAATGTATCATAAGGGGTCCTAATGTGTTGAATGACCATTTAGGACCCATTAGTACCTAATAAGATGTGTTAGGACCTATTAAGACACATTAGGACTTATTAAGGAACATTAGGACCTACTAGGAGTCCTTAGGTCCCCTTAAGACACATAGGGGTCCTAAGTGGTACTAATGTGTCATAAGGGGTCCTAATGTGTCCTACAAAAATTTAGGACCCATTACTACCTAATAAGACATGTTAGGACCTATTACAAAATGTTATGACATATTAAGGCACATTAGAACCTACTAAGACCCCTTAGGTCCCCTTAAGACACATAGGGGTCCTAAGTGGTACTAATGTATCATAAGGGGTACTAATGTGTCATATAACCATTTAGGACCTATTAGTACCTAATAAGATACACTAGGACCTATTAAGACACATTAGTACCTATTAAAGGACATTAGGACCTACTACGATCCCTTAGGTCCCCTTAAGACACATAGGGGTCCTAAGTGGTACTAGTGTATCATTAGGGGTCCTAATGTGCCATACAAAAATTTATGACCCATTAGTCCCTAATAAGACACGTCAATACCTATTAAGACACATTAGGACCTATTAAGGAACATTAGGACCTACTAGGACTCCTTACGTCCCCTTAGGACACATAGGGGTTGTAAGTGGTGCTAATGTATCATAAGGAGTCCTAATGCATCCTATGACCATTTGATACCCACTAGTACCTAATAAGACATGTTAGGACCTATTAAGACACATTAGTACCTATTAAGGTACATTAGGACCTACTAGGACCCCTTAGGTCCCCTAAAGACACACATGGGTCCTAAGTGGTAATAATGTATCATAAGGGGTCCTAACATGTGTTATGACTATTTAGGACCCATTATTACCTAATAAGACATTTAAGTACCTATTAAGACACATTAGGACATATTAAGGAATATTAGTACCTACTAGGACCCCTTAGGTCCCCTTAAGACATATAGGGGTTCTAAGTGGTACTAATGTATGGGGTCCTAATGTGTCAAATGACCATTTAGGATCCATTAGTACCTAATAAGACATGTTAGGACCTATTAAGACACATTAGGACTTATTAAGGAATGTTAGGACCTACTAGGACTCCTTAGGTCCCCTTAAGACACATAGGGGTCCTAAGTGGTACTAATGTATCATAAGGGGTCCTAATGTGTCCTACAACCATTTAGGACCCATTAGTACCTAATAAGATATGTTAGGACCTATTAAGGCACATTAGGACCTATAAAGGAACATTAAGACCTTCTAGGACCCCTTAGGTCCCCTTAAGACACATAGGGGTCCTAAGTGTTACTAATGTATCATAAGGGGTGCTAATGCATCAAAAGACCATTTAGGACCCATTAGTACCTAACAAGACATGTTAAGACCTATTAAGACACATTAAGACTTATTAAAGAACATTAGGACCTACTAGGACCCCTTAGGTCCCTTTAAGACACATATGGATCCTAAGTGGTACTAATATTTCATAAGGGGTCCTAATTTTTCCTATGACCATTTAGGACCCATTAGTACCTAATAAATTTTTTTAGGACCTATTAAGACACATTAGGAACTATTAAGGCACATTAGGACCTATTAGGACCACTTAAGACACATAGGGGTCCTAAGTGGTACTAATATATCATAAGGGGTCCTAATGTATTGTATGACCATTTAGGACCCATTAGTACCTAATAAGATATGTTAGGAAATTTTATGATGCATTAGGACCTATTAAGGAACATTAGGACCTACTAGGACCCCTTAGGTCCCCTTAAGAGACATATGGGTCCTACGAGGCACTAATGTATCATAAGGGGTCCTAATGTGTCGAATGACCATTTAGGAGCCATTAGTACCTAATAAGACATGTTAGGACCTATTAAGACACATTAGGACCTATTAAGGAACATTAGGACCTATTAGGACACCTTAGGTCCCCTTAATACACATAGGGGTCCTAAGTGGTGCTTATGTATCACAAGGGGGTCCTAATGTGTTGTACGACCATTTATGACCCATTATTACCTAATAAGACATGTTGGGACCTAGTAAGACACAATAGGACATATTAAGGAACATTAGGACCTACTAGGACCCCTTAGGTCCCATCAAGACACATAGAGGACCTAAGTGGTACTAATGTATCACTTGGGGTCCTAATGAGTCATACGACCATTTAGGACCATTAGTACCTAATGAGATATTTTAGGACCTATTAAGACACATTTAGGACCCATTAGTACCATCAAAACAATTGAATCAATCTTACATGTATATATATAGGTATATAATTTAAAAAATATTATACCATCTAAATAATTAAATCAATCTTACATATATAGCTTTTATTAAAAATATTGAACCATTGAACCAAAACCATGCATATATAACATTCAACCATTCAACCTGGTGGTCAAGTTTCTAGTAAATACAAAAAATTTGAAGAAATCATGAATTTTTCCTTAGGAGTGAGAAATTATGGTTTCCTGTGTTGATTGGGTTTCAAAACTTATTTCCCTAGGTATAAAACCTTAAGGTCATTCTATCTCCTCATTACTTTTTGGTCACTTAAATGAAGGGTCTTTAGTTGTGTCATAGGGCCACTTTTATATTGTCTATATTATCTAAAAGGTCTCAAAGACATGACAAGCCTTGATCATAGCATCTAAATGTTTTATTCCATGGTTAGTTCTAACAATCTCGATCTTCAAAATTATCTTGCGTAACTTCACAAATGTTAAGTTTTGTGTTTGATATCAAAAGCCCTAAAGTTACGCTTGGAGGTTTGTGGACCTTCGTAGAAGGCAAAATATGTGACCATTGACATGTTACAGAGTTACACTTAGTTGTTGCATGACTTCTCAATGGTTAAAATATTGTAATGATAATGGGTTTTGAGGTCTCGATTAATGGTATGCATAACTTTGAAAGAGTTGAAGACAAAAGAAAATTGCATGCCACGTGGAAGGTGCAGAAGAATTGTCAAGTAAATCAATGATTAAAATTTTAATGTTTATCAAAACTCTATTCCAAAGCTATGAGAATGAAGATCAAATGGTTTTTAGAGCATCATGAGGGGTTCTTGGTTGTTTGTGGTGGCGGTTACAAAGCTACGTGGGAACATCTGGCAGTTAGGTATAAATTCGTAAGAGTTAAGTTGTTATACAGAATAGGGGGTTATGAGGTTACAAAGGGATTTGTACGGGACTTCATGGGATAATATATGAGTGTTCAATGCATGGTTTCAATTTTACAAAGATTTTAAGAAAGTGGTCAGCATAAATTTGGAAGGGTTTCAAAGGGTTTCATTCTACATGCAATGAAGTTAAGACATGGTTAGATGATCAGTCTGTGTGACTTCAGAAGCAGGCCGACTTGAGTTTTGAAATGGAATGAGCTTTATGCAAAGGAGAAAAGGACAAGTTGTGGGGTCTTAATTGATGAACAAATGACATAATGGCATGAAAGATTGATGATTTTGTCTCTGTTCATCACCAAATCTAAGTTGAAAGGGACACTTTTTTGACGAAAAGGGAAATTCATGTGTGCGCTCTTGATGAAGATTTAATATAGTAGGTGATGTATTTACTTATTAAAATAAATTTCATTTATTAGACACTTCATCATTCATAGAGAATTCATAGTTTTTAGAGTTACAAAGAACACATAAATATTTGAAACCGTTAAGTTGCAGAGAGAATATCATAGTCTAGCACACATAAAAATGGCAGAATAAGGATCCCCATAAGTCGTTGAGGTGCCAACAAAAGTGTACAAACAAGAATGAAGAATCCAAATGTATATGCTAAGGAGTGGATGAAATTATTTCCTAGAACCTCAAATTTGCAGTT
The DNA here is from genome assembly GCA_027943335.1 of Chamaecyparis obtusa. NCBI lineage: Eukaryota > Viridiplantae > Streptophyta > Pinopsida > Cupressales > Cupressaceae > Chamaecyparis > Chamaecyparis obtusa. The sequence goes on along the minus strand of BSBK01006608.1, from coordinate 304,235 downwards.
AGCCAATGCATACAAATGGAGGAACCCCTATGCATTTTGCAGGGATGTTATTTTCCCAAGTACTACTAGGTATGGACTTTTCATGCATTTTTACAATAAAAGATTGAGAGGCCCTCCTATTTTGAACACATGGGATAGGAACTTGGGAAATTTTATAGTGCCTGAGGTGTTCGTGGATGTGGATTTGATGAAGGTATTGATCAAGGCATACAACCCTATTATAGAGGCTTTCCATAAGAAAGATAAGTTTGTACTTTGTATGCTGGATAGGGCAACATTTATTTAGGATTTTGATCTTCAATGACCCATGAGTGTGGAAATTAACCTAGATGAAGAAGATTCCCTATTCATAAGACAAAGGAGTTATTATACGAGAAGAGTCATGATAAAACATATTTCTAGGGACAATAAAGAAGCAAGACTATTTCCTAAGAAGGTTGCATATTCTATAGATATGGACCTATTGTTTCCTTACTTCTAGTACACCATCTATGGTCTGCATAAGGTCATCAGATTAGATGGGTGTTTGATAGTGACCTCAGACATATATATTGTGGCTACAGATATCCAAGACCTGTATACAAATAAGGAATATGATTATGTAGGTCACATAATCAATGTGATGGATAATGAGATAATGACTATGAAGAATGATTTGAAAAATTTCAAATTCATTCACTCTTCCATCCTAATGCACCTTATCCTCTATTAAAACATTGGCTACATCAACCCTGATTTCATGAATGAGACTAAAAATGTAGGAGAAGCCATTCCACTTCAACTCTGGACCAGGTTATGGGATAGAAACTATCATATTTCAAATTCTATTTGTTTATTTAGTGATTTTGTTTCCCCTATAATGAATATGTTAGGTTTTGAGAGGGAGAGGTTTCCTCTAATTGTTAGAAAGTTACTTAGACCTTGTGCATTTCATTATGAATTCCAACATAACTAGGGTAACATGTTTATCTTCAATATTTTTTCTATTACAAGGATATATGCATGCCTAAAGGCTCCTCATATATTTCCAAAGTATGTCCTAGAGAGGCTAGGAATCATTGAATTTTTCTCACAAATTATTATGATGGACAAAGAACATTTGAGCCCCAAAAGGCATAAGGGAACTTTTCTGCCAAGAAGGCTCCAAGTGGGGGATTTTTTGTTGGGAAGGATGTTGTAGATCATATCCATGCATTCCTAAGGCATTAAAAATTTCATTATGCTAGGGGTAGAATGTATGACCCTAAGGATTATTTTAGAGGGGCACTGAGGGAGATTAAAAACCATAATTTAGCTCCAAACTAGCCCTTGGTAGAGGAGGATGTTATAAGAAATGTTCTCAGTGAAGATATGTGTGAGGAGAGAGCCATAAAGTAAGAAAATAATGTGAGGGTAGAAGAAGAATTGAAAGAGGAAGATCCCGCTTTTACTAGTTTCTTTCCTAATGTTTTGTATATACCAAGAATTGGGAAAAGCTTGGAAAAATATGAAGATATTATGTCTAAAATGCCAGACATCCCTAAGAGGGAGGAGGAAAGGGTAAACCCTAAAGAAGTTGACCATGATGTGATTTTTGCTAAATAAATAGAAAATGTCGAGCCATCCACATCAGAACAATGACCAACTAATAAACAAAAACTGTTGAATGTACCTAAGAGGGAAAGGCAAAAGGCATTGTAAATTTTACCAGGTACAAGCCACTAATTTGCTGATATGAGGCAACACTTTTTGGAATCTCAAGCGAGTGAAGGGGATAAAGCCCTAGATGAATTAGAGTTGGTTGCAACCATATTGGATAATAGGGTCATCGAAGATGAGGAATTCATGAGTGATGATGAGTTCATCAAATTTGTTGAATTCAAAAGTTTTTTGTTTAAAGTAAAGAAAAATGAATTGACCTTGTCTCTAAGGCCAAGAGAATTAGAAGAGAAAACTGTTGAATTGATTGAGAAGTTGTAGGCTTATGATCCTAACAGTGAAACATTGAATGTGGAGGAAGCAAGGGACCTTGTAAAGAGAAGTGGTATGTTGTTGATTCCTAGACGGGACTTGGAATCATCATTTTTGATTGATTAGATTAAGAGGTAGGATAATTCCATTGCATATGAATCTTTTGGCCTCGGTGGATTACATAGGGGTTCTAGTTTTAATTTGGATACAAAGACACTAGTAGTTTGGTGTGTGGCCCCTAAAACAAACAAACCTAGATTGATTGACATTAAAGATACAACACATGACAGATAGTTGATATGGAGGTTGCAAGATACAACAAGATCAAAGATAGAAATACTCATGCAACATGCATTCTCCATGAATAAGGCTATGGTTGAAGACTTTGAGACTAGATTGGCCAAAACATGCAGAGATTATGTAGCAATTAGGAAGAAATTTGAAGAGGAATTGAAGAAAAAGTATGTTCTGGAGGATACCCTAAAGGGGTTAAGGGATGAGATCAACAATTTGATGAAGCTAGTCCTGGATAATCACACAAGTTGCTTATGCTGAGGTCTAGAATGAATATGAGGAAGTTATAGCTCTTGTAGTTATGAATGAAATGGTGAACATGGATATTTATAAGCTTGTTGGTACCAGGAATACTGAGACAAAAACCCTAAAGGCTGTACTATTGTATAGAATAAATGTTTTGAAGGGAAAGTCCCAGTTAATACATAGTACTTATATTTATTTTCATAGGGAAGAACATCATTTTCAAATGCCCTAGCTGTACTAACACAATTTTTTAATTAGTCCCTACTTACAATTCTTTGAGAGGTTAATTGTATTGATGGTAATGAAGCCTGACCTTCTTGATAAGATTATTGATGTCAAAGATATGTTGTTGTTAGTGAGAGAATTATATACATTTTTTATTGGAAAGTCACAGAGTATCCAAGCTCAGCTGAGGGGTTTTTCTAAGACATCTAAAGGATATATCCCTACCATTTTTTATACAAAAGGACATTTGAAAGATTGGCAAGATTGGGTTGATTATTTCAACTAAAATTTGTTTTCTAATAAGGAGGTTTCATATTTTTATGGTGATGTTGATGTTTCTACTTTCTATGAGGTTGTTGATGACTTATACAAGGAAGAAATTGATATGAATAAGTTTGTTGCTGACTCGCAAGCCATACCATATACCATATGGAAGAAGTGTCTTCAGGACTTGGATGCAGTTAGATCAGCAGTTTGGTTGATGAAGAGGGAAATTGTGGTATGGGAAACTATTGGAGAAATTTAAGCCGTACCACTTGGAAGCAGTTGAGATGGATTTTGGTATATAAATGGAGAGACAATAGAGGGAGGTTAGTTAACTCAATAGGGTATGTTACTTTTGCGGTTCACCTACTATGGATGTAGCCACGATGCACACCAAGACTAGTCATAAAGAATCTGGGATGCCAGTTTTCATTTTTGTAACTACTTCCATGTTGTTATGTAAAAGTTGTTTGATGTTGACATATTTACTTTTCCCATGTTTGAAGCTTGTTGCAATCCATCATTATAAATTGATTTCCAAGACCGAGAAAAGGGCACTGTCAATTGGTTTTTCTTTCTGAGAATAGATGTCTCTATTGTCGTTTGATACCATGTGGAGTCATTTGTGTATTTTTCTTGTGTTGAAGGTTAATGAAGAATATTGTGTTCTAGTTATTATGTGTTATTTTAAGTCTGGTTAAGTACTGTGATGTATAAATTTTAGGAAGTTTAATATAAAGATTCATCAGGAATTTGTTGTTTCAAATCTTGTCTCCTTCTATGGTATTTTTCAATTTTCTATGTCTTGTGAACAAAGAGCTCATGATCATAGTTGTAATTTTTTTCAAATTGTATGTCATACTATGCTTTGCTTTTAATTCATGGAATTAAGTAATTTATCAACATAATTTGACAAAATTATGGAGTATTAGAGGAGGATTTGTCATAAGTATAGGGTTTAAAGTATCAATTGATTTTCAATTACAAGGTGAATGAATAGATAATCAATCATAGTGTGGATTGGTTTATAATAAACCTAATGAATAAGGAACTGGTCAAAGAAATTGTAGCCAAGCTGATATTCATTTCTCTTCATAGTTCAATTTTAAAATAAATCAAAATATTTTAAATTTAAAGTTGTAGATCTAAATTGTTAGCCCCTACTTAGCTTATGAGTGAATTAAAAGTGCGATTAGCTCTCACAATGTATCTTTAATTATATAAGTAAGAGAAGAATTACAGGTATTTGTCTGCTTTGTTTAGGATTAGTAAAATGTGATGTTAAGAAGTAAATAATGTTAATATGATTTAGAAAAATAGAGAGGGGGGTGAATCAGTTGTTCTCAGGTCTAGATGTATAAAAAAAAATTTAAAACTCTTCAACAAATCATATCTAACAACCAAAAACTACTCGGTCATTACTGATTGCATAATAGAAACATATAATGGTGCAGTCCGCTATCCAATAGTATCTAACTTGTAAAACATAGAAATGTTCAAACCAAAACATTCACACAATTATTAACACCAAGATTTATAGTAGAAACCCAATTTGGGAAAAACCACTTTGTAACATGTTACTATTATTTTCACTCTTCTGAAGTGAGCTCTATGAAAATCCAACTCCGTCAAAGGTTACAAACACACTGTCAGGTGTGACCCGGTTAAAGGATTTCAACCACTCTGTTAAAAGTGCACCTTGTTATAGGACTTACATACATCCCATTAGAATGCAACCTTGTTCAAAGGATTTATACAAATGACTATTAGGTCAACCTCTGTTAAAAGGATTTTGACTGATATAATAGTTAGAAAGTAATAGTAATATTGATCTAAAAAACATACAACTCACTTTGCAAATATCTGATCCAATTCCATACACATGCTGGCTTATTGATTGTGAACCTTTACCATCTCCATCACTGATCTACTCAGAAATCTCTTCAAGCAATCACAATACTTCTCCTTTAGCCTTTTCTTCTTAGACAGTCAATAACATCAACAATACTTCCAACATCCTCTCTTCTTCAACCTTATGCTTAGGTTTCCTTAATACTTCCTCAATTAGGTCAATACATCTTTTTTTGCTTAATCTCCTTCGTAGATCTTAGGGTTAGGTAAGATTCATTGAATCCTTCCAACTTTATGTTCTTCATCCATCCTTCTAGAAATATCTCAAATCTCTTAATAGATTTACAATAAAACATTTTATAGTGCATTAAATGCTTTCATACAATCAATAAATAAAGTCAACACATTTTACATAATCCAAGAATTCAACTATGTCGGCTAGAAATCTGAATTCTTCCTCAAATGTAAATTACTAACACTTGGTCAATACAGTGTTCAACTACTCGGTCTTCATTAGAAAGATCGGTCATCTCAAAAACTATTTCCTCAGCTAATACTGATGTTCGGTCAACACTAAATTTACTCGACATATACTAGCTTGGTCGACACTAACATCACTCGGATTAAACTATATTTCTTCACTTTTGCTCGGTTAAGCCTACCAGTTTAGTCTACATTCTTACTTAGATAAGAAATACATTATCTTATCATTGTGCCACATAATCAAGTACTCATTGAAGTATCAAGATAACTCAACCTTTCCTTAGGTGCTATTGTTACTAACCTTTCCTATCCCCTTCACAACAATCAAATAGATATAGTACTTTCTTAGATAGCAACAGTCTTACTAGTTAAGGTTTGACATCAATGACAATACAACAATTTCTTCAATTGTAGTTTCCAACAATCTCCCTCTTTGGCATTGATGGAAACACCATATGAATAACACATGAATCACCAACCAATCCAAAACTTATTTGTCCATCAGAAATATTTATAATATCCTTAGCTTCATTCTAATATAGAATCAATTAGCCATGCTTGTATGATCGTCCACTAAATCTCTCCCTCTTACTTGATCTTCCATGAAATCTCACCATGTGTATTCATATGTGATCATCTACCTCTTTGACAAAAATGCCAAAGCAGCAACTAAAACATACATCCTGCAGATGTAGATATCATTTTCCAGTTCAGTAACAGTATTTCTCCCTCTGTCATCTTTTCTTATGAATGATTCTTGGCTTTGCTATACTTTTCACAACTCTAGGCTGCTCCTAAAGTGTGACCTGTCTCTACATCAATTTGTCAGATACTCTTTGCAACACATTTGATGCAGTGATCCTAGCTTGAATAGGTGGCCTCAGTTAGGGGAAGAACCCCTAATTGACCTCACAGATATTCATGAGCTTCTTTAGGTAAAGCTTTAGTGAATATGTCTGCTAGTTGTTCCTTTGTATTCACATATTCCATTCGGACCTCTTTATCTTGTACCAGTTCCCTAAAGTAATGATACTTGATGGCGATGTGTTTGGTCTTTGTGTGCATCACTAGATTCTTAGAGATGTTGATAGAACTTGTGTTGTCACAGTAGATGACAACCGGTTCAGTGATCTCTTCTTCCATGCCTACCAATAATTGCTTTATCCATACCAAGTTTGAATAGTTCACTGCTACAGCCACATACTCAACTTCAGCAGTAATTGGGAAATGCAATTTTGTTTCTTGCTTGTCTAGGAAACTAATCTCTATCCAAGAAAAAAAGCTCCACCAATAGTACTCTTTTAGTCATCCACATTTCCTGCCCAATCAACATCGGTATACACTCTTAGTTCAAACTTTTCATGCTTCTTGTAGTACAATACATAGTCAACAGTCCCTTTCAAATATCTCATTATCCTTTTGACAACCATCATGTGAGTTTCCTTAGGATTGGCAGAGAATTTTGCCACAATCCCAATAGCTAAAGCAATACCTGGTCTACTGTGTACAACATATTGCAACTTTCCAATCATGGATCTATATAAAGTCTGGTTTACTTCTGCAACATCATCATTTTTAGACAACTTTTGTCTAGTAGCCATGGGAGTACTTACTAGCCTTGAATCTTCCATACCAAAGGTTTTTAGTATCTTATGAACATATTTAGACTGCGTGATGAAAATTCCTTTTTCCATCTGATATACTTGTAAACCAACAAAAAATTTGATCTCCCCAAACATACTCATTTCAAATTTAGTTTGCATTTCATTTGAAAATTTCTTACACAAGGCATCTTGTCCACCAAATATAATATCATCTACAAAAATCTTAGCCAACAAGATTCCTTTACCTTCTTCATCTTTCATGTACAGATTTCTTGTGTCATTTGTCCTTGAGAATCCAATCTGTATCAAGTAGTTGTGCAGTCTCTCATACCATGCTCTGGGAGCTTTCTTTAGTCCATACAATGCTTTGTTTAGTTTACAAACCATGTGTCTATTGTTTGGATCAAAAAATCTTTCTGGTTGTTCAATGTACACTTCTTCTTCTAATATACCATTTAAAAATGCAAACTTAACATCCATTTGGTATACCTTGAAATATTTGTAGGCAGCTTATGCAAGTAAGGTTCTTAATCCTTCCAATCTAGCTACAGGGGCAAATGTCTCCCCATAATCTATTCCTTCTTCTTGTGTATAGCCTTTGCATACCAGCCTATCTTTGTTTCTTATTATTTGACCATGCTCATTCAGCTTGTTCCGGAACACCCACTTTCTTCCAATGATATTTTTATTTTCTGGTCTTGGAACCAGAGTCCAAGTATCATTCTTCTCTATCTAGTCTATCTCCTCATTCATTACTTGTATCCAGTCTTCATTTTCTAATGCCTCCCTTTTTGTCTTAGGCTCAAATTCACATAGTAAACATGTCAGATCTCTTGTCTTACTTCTGGTCAGAACTCCAGTATCTTTGTCTCCAATTATCTTTTTAGGCTTGTGATGTCTCCTTATATATTATGGAAAAATAGGTTCTTCTCTCCTTTCATCTTGTTCTTCAGGTTCACCAACAAGATTGTCAGATTCAGCTTTTGAATGCTCAAAAACCTCTTCCTGATACTTGACAGCTTCCTCCCATTGCTTGACACATTCTTTTTCTCTCTCGACATTATTTTCCTGATGCTCGACATTGCTTACTCGAGACTCTACATCAGGTGCAAGTTTGTCACTTACCTCTCCTTCCTCTATATACACAAAGGATCTGTAATCTTCTGGTTCTCTTTTGCTATCAGCTTCATTTTTCTTTGCATACTCATCTACTTTGACATTCACACTTTCCACAATTTTGTTAGTGTTAGAGTTCAAACACTTATAAGCTTTACTTTTTGTGGAATAGTCTAGGAATATTCCCTCATCACTTTTAGCATCAAATTTCCCATTCCTATTATCCTTTAGTATGTAGCATTTGCTTCCAAAAATTCTAAAGTACTTTACATTAGGTGCATACCCATGCCATAGCTCATAAGGTGTCAAATTTGTACCTTTTTTGATTTGTACTCAGTTAAGAGTATAAACAACTGTACTTACAACTTCCCTCCAGTACTTTTGTGAAACATTATTTTCAATCATTAATGTCCTTGCACAATCCATGATAGATCTATTCCTTCTCTCTGCTATATCATTTTGTGGAGGAGTTCTTGGTGCAGACATCTATCTTTTGATCCCTCTATCATTTCAAAATAGATTAAATTCATTGGATATAAATTATCTTCCTCGGTCAGATCTCAGACACTTCAGGTTCCTACCTATCTCCTTTTCAACCTTAGCCAAATACCACTTAAAAAATTGAAAAGCATCAGATTTTTCTTTTAAGAACATTACAGTCATCATTTTGGTATAATCATCGACAAACAGGATAAAATATCTAGCACCACAATAGCTTTGTACACCCATAGGTCCACAAAGGTCAGTATGAACCAAATCTAAAGCATTCTGAGAAGTAAAAGTCTTGCTCCTAAAACTAGACTTTTTCATCTTACCCAACTGACATTCTTTGCACATTACATTCTCAGGTTTCTTCAATCTAGGCATACCTCTCACTTTCTTCTTCTTACTAATTTCTACTAGATTATCAAAGTTAACATGACATAACTGCTTATGCCATAACCAAATATCATCAAGTTGTGCAATCATACACATTTCTTCAAATATGTCTAGATAGAACAACTTACCTCTTGTCTGTTCTCCACTTCCAATTAGTTCACTAGTGGCATCAAATATTTTGGCCTTCTTGTGATGAAATTCCACTTGGTAGCCAGTACTATTAAGCTGTTCAACACTCAAAAAATTATAGTTAAGACCCTCAACCCAATAAGCATTCTCACAAGTGATCTTATCAGTCAGCTTAATCAATCCTTTACCTCTAACAGGACATGGTGCATCATTACCAAATTTCACACTTCTTTCTTTATAATGATCTAAGGTATCAAACTTACTCTTGTCACCAGTCATGTGATGTGAACAACCACTATCAATAATCCATTTATCATTTTTGTTCACATAAGATATCAATATAGTTTTCTCATCCTCATCATCCTCATCTTTCATTGCAACATAGACAACTTCAATTTCAAAATCATCACTATCAGTGTTAGTATCTTCTTTGGCAATATAGTAGGATTTCTTACCTTTTCCTTTGTAGTCCTTGTACCTTCGGTAACCTCTATCTTCTCTTTTTTATTTTTGCTTGCTATCTCTTTCTTCATCCTTATCATCCCTGTCAGGACATCTAGCAGCTACATGACCAACTTTATTACATGAAAAACATATAATAAGGAGTTTACCTTTGTACTTTCCTTTTCCCCTTCTCAGTCTTCTAGCCATAAGAGCTTCTAGATCCTCAAGTTCTTCATCAAATGTGTCACTTTCACTTTCACTCTCATTGATGCATCTTTATTTTTCCTTCTTTGACTTACTCAAAACCATTTGTGACTTAAAAGAAGATTCAACATTAGCAACAATGAAGTTATCATAGTTAGAAAGTTCAAAAGCAGTAAGCTTACCAACCAAACTTTCCAAAGTAAGAGCATTGTTAGGGTTACATCTAGATTCCTGAATTGCTGAAATTTTGATGGCATAAATAGGACGCAGAGTTCTCAATAATTTTCCAATTATGGTTTCATCATCAATAGTTCCATTTGCTCCTCTAATTGCATTTACAACTTCTTTTATTCTACCATAATATTGTGCAATATTCTCACCTTCTTGCATTCTCATTTCATCAAATTTACCTCTTAGGCTCTCGACTTTTGCTCTCAGTACATTTATGTCACCGCCATAGATGTTTGCAAGAGTGTCCCACATTTTCTTTGTATTAGTGCAGTCTTTGATGTCTTCAAATTTTGGATAACTTAGGGCAAATGCAATATCCAACATTGCTTGGTTGTGCTCTTGTTTAGCTCTCATTTCCTCAGTAGTCAGAGGTGAAACATGTGTGACATAATCATGCTCAACATAATACTTTACAGAATCACTAATACCAGCCCTATGCAGCTTCATCAAACTTTTCCATGTAGGGAAGTTCTCCTTATTTAGCTTTGGTACCTCCTTATACATCCTGATCATTTGCTTCAAGTACCTTTAAAATTATTCTCTATAAGAACCAACATCTCTGATACCAATTGTTAATATGATTTAGAACAATAGAGAGGGGGGGTGAATCAGTTGTTCTCAGGTCCAGATGTATAAAAAAAACTTTAAAACTCTTCAACAAATTAGATCCAACAACCAACAACTACTCTGTCATTACTGATTGCATAATAGAAACATATAAGAGTGTAGTCCACTATCCAATAGTATCTAACTTGTAAAACACATAAATGTTCAAACCAAAACATTCATACAAGTATTAACACCAGGATTTATAGTGGAAACCCAATTTGGGAAAAACCACTTTGTAACATGTTACTATTATTTTCACTCTTCTGAAGTGAGCTCTGTGAAAAGCCAACCCCGTCAAAGGTTACAAACACACTGTTAGGTGTGACCCAGTTAAAGGATTTCAACCACTCTGTCAAAAGTGCACCTTGTTATAGGACTTACATACATCCCATTATAATGCAACCTTGTTCAAAGGATTTATACAAATGATTGTTAGGTCAACCTCTGTTAAAAGGATTTTGAATGATACAATGGTTAGAAAGTAACAATAATATTGATCTGAAAAACATACAACTCACTTTGCAAATGTCAGATCCAATTCCGTACACATATACTGGCTTACTGACTGTGAACCTTTACCATCTCCATCACTAATCTGCTCGGAAATATCTTCAAGAAATCACAACACTTCTCCTTCAGCCTTTTCTGCTTTGACAGTCAATAAAATCAACAATACTTCCAACATCCTATCTTCTTCAACCTTATGCTTAGGTTTCCTTAATACTTCCTTAATTAGGTCAATACATCTTTTTCTGCTTAATCTCCTTCGTAGATCTTAGGGTTAGGTCAGATTCATCAAATCCTTCCAACTTTATGTTCTTCATCCATCCTTCTAGAAATATCTTAAATCTCTTAATAGATTTACAATAAAAAGTTTTATAGTGCATTGAATGCTTCCATACAATCAATAAATAAAGTCAACACATTTTACATAATCCAAGAATTCAACTATGTCGGCTGGAAATCTGAATTCTTCCTCAAATGTAAATTATTGACACTCGATCAATATAGTGTTCAACTCCTCAGTCTTTATTAGAAAGCTTGGTTACCTCAAAAACTATTTCCTCAGCTAATACTGATGTTCAGTCAACACTTAATTTACTCGGCATATACTAGCTCGGTCGACACTAACATCACTCAGCTTAAACTAGATTTCTTCACTTTTTCTCGGTTAAGCCTACCAGTTTAGTCTTCATTCTTACTTAGGTAAGAAATACATAATCTTATCATTGTGCCACATAATCAAGTACTCATTGAAGTATCAAGATAACTCAACCTTTCCTTAGGTGCTATTGTTACCAACCTTGCCTATCCCCTTCACAACAATCAAATAGATATAGTACTTTATTAGATAGCAATAGTCTTGCCAGTTAAGGTTTGACATCAATGACAATACAACAATTGCTTCAATTGCAGTTTCCAACAAATAAGTCTAATCTTAGGTTTACCCACTTGAATCTTGTAGAATTCAAAGTGTAGAAAGCATAACCACTTTTTCAGTTGGTCCTCATTCCTTTTTGAGTGTATTGATCATGGGATTTAGGTAACCCCTAGGTACATTTATTCATTTACAAGGTAGTTTAAATTTTGTCAAATCAGAAGCCAACAAAATGATGAATCTGCTGGGGACTGTTGTGTAAATGTTGAACAAGGTTACACAGTATGTGTCAAACTAGGTTTCCTTTGGGTTTTTGTTATAGAGAATTGTCTCCATCTGCATTATGAGGTTACTAGCCCAATCATTATGTCTTGGGTAAAAGTTTGAAGAAGTATATAATATTTTATATTCTCATGTTGTGAGTGGAGTTGTGTGGGTGCTTTTACTATTTTCCTAATTGGGATATGCACTTAATTGTCCTTCTGTTTAGCCTCATTTTTAGATTCTCAAGGTTTTTCTATTGATAAGCTCCTTTTACCCTAGTGGGTGGAAAATTAAAAGGGTTTCTAAACTAGTGATTATACAATATATTTTAAAATGGTTGAGAAAAGAAAAAATACTAGGGCCTACACTAAGGCACATCTTGAGGTTAATCTACATACTAAATTACCTCGTGGAAATAAAAAAGTATGGCTCAAGAAAAGTGGAGAGTCAAGAAATGCTTCTGCATGGAAATCTAAGGGTGACAAGGTGAGTAACCCATTACACCCAGTTAGTGAAGAAAGAGAACCCTCCTCTAAGAGATTTGAGTTTGAGAATGCTAGATACTTTAATGGGTTCTTTGATACTCTTCTCCAAGGAGATGGTGTATATCAAGATAAGGGTATCTCATTAGTTAGGCATGCTTCCTTTGGGAAAGGTAGTTTAAGTCATTCATGTTATATTGTGGTGATTGATCAGGGAAGTACTGTACACTTTTCCCCCATCCTCGCTGGGGTTTAGGGCTGGGATGGGCCCCAAGCAGGGGTTTGAGGGTAGAACCCTTGAGAATATTTTTTTGGGGTGATGTTTTTCGGCTATTTTTGGGCTGAATTATTGTAACCCTAAAGTGGAAAAATAAGCTTGTATAAAATTTCTTAGGGTTAGGGATTTCATTATGAGGTATGTTTTTTAGTAGCTTCTTAGGGCGGTATTGAGTTGTAAGGGATTTTAGATTGTAACCAGGTTGTAATCACTAGATAATAATAATATTGGACTTGTTGTTGGTGGATGTATCCCAGGATTGGGTGAACCATGTTATATCTTTTTGTCTTGTATTCTCTTTTGTGTGGTTTATTATTTTTCTGATATTGGTTATATTTGCATGTAACTATTATTTCTGGCTTGTTAATCCTAACAATTCAAGAGATATGGACCAGTGTGTAAACCCACCATGTTAAGGTTTTAAGATCATTGCAAATGTAATAGCACTATCTCATTGTATGTGTTTTCCAAATGCGACAATCTCTTACATTTATATTGAGAATTAGCCAAGAAGAGACAAGTCCCTTCATGGGACATGTCTATTCATTATTATGTAATTAATATAATGACAATTATGATTATATATATACATATATAATATCTCTTGAGTATTATATTAATTTCTCTAATATTTACATAATAATAATATTTATTTTATTAATTTAACTATTTAGTTATTATGAGAATACTTATAATCTAACTTTATATATACATATATATCAATGTATATAGTAATATCAATTATTATATATATTGATATATATATGTATATATATAATAAATCATTTCTCATAATAATCATATAGTCAATATTATTTATCTGAGCGATGCTACAAACATCAACACTCCCTCTTAGCTAGGGAGGATAAATTAATCTAATGTCAACACTTATGACTCTTGACAACGTCAATCATATGATGTAAGAAATAAAGGCATCATCCTCATGATCAATAGAAACATAGTCTCAATAAGTGGATTGCCTCCATCGATGATTCTATCCACAAGCTCTCGGTTGGATTGCCTCCATCGACAATTCTATCCACAAGCTCTTGTGTGTATTGCCTCCATTAGTGATTCTATCCACAAACTCTTAGGTGGATTTCCTCCATCAGTGATTCTATCCACAAGCTCTCGTGTGGATTGCCTCCATCGATGATTCTATCCACAAACTCATGATCTTTAGTGTAGATTGCCTCTATCGGCAATTCTATCCACAAGCTCTCATGTGGATTTCCTCCATCGATGATTCTATCCACAAACTCATAATATTTAGTGTGGATTACCTCTATCAGTGATTCTATCCACAAGTTCCATCTATTTTGATCTGTTTCAGCCATCACAAGATGTCTATCACAATAAAAGGTCAAGTTATTGTAAGATCTTCACCTTACAATAACTTGTACAAATATAAGTGATAATATTTGGAAGTCATCACTTCCTCATGATTTACATAGGGGGAAGGCCCATTAAAAACATTCATGATTCATTAGTATAACAATCAATTATATCAAGTTTACCTTAGAAGTGTTTCACCTTCAATAGTGAACTCCCTCTCAACCAATATGATCAAGATTGTCACAAGTTGACTGAACCATCTTTTCCCTATGAAGCTCAAGTTTATCAAAATTCTTGACCTCTTTTGAAATTTTAGATCCCCTTTGCATCTCGTCTCAATCATCAATTCATTTGCAAGCACCAAGTTCTTTTTCCCTTGAATGCAATTATCTTGTGCTTTTGTCCTAAAGGTATGTCAGTGAGAGATTACAAATAGCTCACTAAACTATCTCGACCAGAAATACCAAAGATAGGAGCATAAAATATTTTACCAACCAATATTATAGCATGAATTACAAACTAAAAAATTATGTGCATTAATAAAACTTGAAATACTCATCTTTTATAAAATTCAAGTATTTTACTCTGTAAGGTGAGCCCATGTAGACAATATCATGCAAATTCACAAAATGATGTCATCATTCTTGAACATTACCATAATTCTTCACATGACCTATCTTTAATATCCAAAGGTTCATACACTATGAACCCCTTCAATATGATCGGATCTTCCTTCAAGCAGTTAGGCGTTTAAAGAAGGAACCTTGCTCTTTTCCAAATTTTTGCATAGACTTGTACACAGTCGGTCATAAATTTTTCACCTGATATTTTCTCTCCAATCGCTCCAATGAGATTCTTCTAAATTTGTTTATCACAAACATATCCAAAATTTATCAAGATCCAACAGTGCATTTGTGAGATATGGTCCTCATACGGAGACTGTATTTTCTGAGATAGTCACACATTCACCATCAACAAACTACTCTCTTACATTTGCAACTTGGCTTTGATACCATGTTAAGGTTTTAAGATCATTGCAAATGTAACATCACTATCTCATTGTATGCATTTTCTAAATGCAACAATCTCTTACATTTATATTGAGAATTAGCCAAGAAGAGACAAGTCCCTTGATGGGACATGTCTATTCATTATTATGTAATTAATATAATGACAGTTATGAATATATATATATATATATATATATATATATATATATATATATATATATATATATATATATATATATATATATATATATATATATATATATATATATATATATATATATATATATATATATATATATATATATATATATAATATCTCTTGAGTATTATATTAATTTATCTAATATTTACATAATAATAATAATATTTATTTTATTAATTTAACTATTTAGTTATTATGAGAATAATTATAATCTAACTTTATATACATATATATCAATGTATATAGTAATATCAATTATTATATATATTGATATATATGTATATATATAATAAATCATTTCTCATAATAATCATATAGTCAATATTATTTATCTTAGTGATGCGACAAACATCAACACGCCAAACATACAACATTGTGTACATCTACAAACCCAAAACCCTTACAATGAAATAAATCTGATAGATCTAACAGATACATCAAAATCAAATGCAACTACATATGATCATGATGATTATTTGATGAACTTGATGCTCTCAGGGGGGAAGTTGCAGAGCAAGATGTTATGCATAGGCGCTTGGAGGAGGAAAGAAAGATGGATACTATGAATGATCTTCTAGAAAAAGATAATCTGCTCAGAAGAATTGTAGTGTCAAAAGAAAGGATCAAAATGTCAGAAGCATGTCCTAGATCTTTACATTCAGACCTCTTTGGTGATTTAGGAGCCCTAAGGATCAAATGATAATAAAAATAATGCTTGGTGCAGAAGCAAGATAAATTTGAAGGTGAAGGTCTAGTCATCAGTCAAGTATGGCTGTATGAAGCTTCTAAGGAAAATGGAGTTGAAACCACCTTAGCTAAACTTGTGATACATGATATTAACAAAGGTAAGTAGAAGGTGGTGGGGATCCAAATTAATGAGTTTGTTTCTATTTCAAAGGGTGCCTCTCGTGTGTCAATGATTGATGCAGAATAGGAGAAATCAAGGAAGGAAAAAGAAGATATGGCCAAAGAAATGGAGAAAGTCAATAATGAAGTAGCAACTGCATAAATGAAAAGGAAAATCTAATTTATTAAGTCTTCCTCTATTGGTGTTTCTGGGCCACCTAACTCTAGTCAAGTTATGTCTTTTGGAGTTTCTTCTGGTGTTGTAAAAATTACTGCTAGTGTTTCTTGCAGTAAGACTATTTTTTCTTCTCTTGGAATGAGCCATGTTGCATATGGACAGTAGGGGAATATAAATATGGGTGAAATGTTGGTAATATAGTGGATCCTAGTGGGTGTACTAGCCTGAATTTTTAGAGAAAACCTATTCATCTTGAGAGATATAGGCAAATTTTATTTAGTGGTATCCCTAGATATCCTAATCCTGTCCCCAATGAATTGAGAGATAAAACCAAAAAAATTATTGGAAATAATACCATAAGTTGTGAGGAACATCTGAGATCCTTCATTGATATGATTAATGACTATGAGGTTGAGCATGAGGATATTGTCATGAAATTATTTGTGTAGTCTCTTACTGAGGATGCCAGAGATTGGTTTAGAAGACTTCCTTTTGATAGTATCTGCTCTTGGGATGATTTTGAGAACTATTTCAATGAGCAGTATAGGGACAAGACTAACACTAGTTTCATGTTAAATGAGTTAAACAACATTAAGAAGAATTAGAATGAATCAACTTTTGATTTCAACATTAGATTCCAAAAGGGTATGCACAAATTGTTTCAATCCATGAGATTGGATAATAATGTATGTCTTAGCACATACTTTAATGCATTTGACAACAAAATGACATAATTAGTGAGAGATAAGGATCCCAAGACTCACATGGATGCTTTTAGAATTGTTGTGAACATTTAAAGTAACAACAAAGCATCTAGAAAGTTAAGCAAAAGGGATGATCCAATTTTTTTTGCTAGTAAGACTAATAATAGGAGGAGAAATGATAAGGGCATGGGAAATAAGAAACCAAATGATGATAAGCTCAATAAGGTACTAAGTTACCTTAAAGATTTGAAGGCACCTAATGTCAGGAATGACAAAGGCTATAAGGTAGACAAACCTTAGTACAACAATTTCAAAAATAATTTTAATAGGCAGAATAGGTTGCAAAATTTTCCTTATAATACCCAATGGAAATATGGAAAGCCTATGACTCCTCATGTGAAAAGTAATAATGATAAGTCTCCCACTGATCCTTTAAAAATAAATACTATGAATTTTATTGAAGATACACCTTGGTGTATGGCTTTCCAATTTCCTCATTCAACAAAATATTGTGCAATAGCCCAATCTATTTCTGCATCCCAAAATGAGAATCCCGATGAACCCAACCAAGAAGATCATGATGAAAATGTTGGATGCAACATGGTTGATTCTTTCTTTTATTATAGTGATGTATCAGACCAGGAGGATTCTGAAGTTGATATAAATTCATAGAGACATAGAGCTGAAGTGTTTCATCAAAAAGTTTTTTCTGATGAAGAAAATAGGGATGATTTAGTGTATAATGTGGCATCTGGATCATAGCACATGGAAATGAGGAGACCTTATAAGGAATAGATTGATAAAATTACAATAGATATGGTTTCTCAGGTTAAAATTAATTATCACATGATAAATAGGATGATGAATGAAGATGATGGGAATCTGCAAGCATGTTTATCAAAAAGACAAACAACAACTCCTCTATTGAGGGTAAGCCCAAGGATAATTTCATTGTAAAGATTAAGGATCTAAAAGGGAAGAAGTGGGAACCCAAGAAGGATGATCTTACAAAGGAAAACAAAACACAAAATAGTGAGAATAAAATGAAGATTGATAAACCAACCATTCTTGTGGTCAACATGGATAAACCCAAGGTGGGTGCTATGTCTGAGAAGCTAAAGGAAAATATAGAAGGAAAAGGTATCCCTATTGAAATACCTTATTTTACTCTAGTAGATATGATTTCCTTATTATCACAAATCACTGTTAAGGTCCCCTTACTAGAAATGTTAAGCATAGAAGAACACAAGAGTAAGACCTTAGCATAGGTTGGGAGTGTAGATAGTTCTAGTACCCCTGATGATAAGACCTTTGATAAGCATGTAAAATAACCAACAGAAATAAAAGAGGTAGAAGGAATAATATCTCAGATTCCATAGTTTTATTTAGGTATTTTTGTTGCTACTTACTTGGAGAACATCGATCCTTTTTTTTAAAGTGTAACAGTGAATGAAAAAATTGTATGATTGATTCATGAGCATCTAACACTATGATGCCTTTTAAAGTAACATAATCATTATGGCTTAAGGTAGATAATAATCAAGGAATATTTGGTTCCTTAGAATCAAGAGAAGTTCCTATTATTGGGACTATTAAGGCTTTACCCTACAAACTTGCAACATACATTGAGAAGGACTTAACCATGAGTGTATTGGCTATTGATATCCCACCTCACTATGGCATGTTATTGTCTAGAAAATGGAGTGTAGCTATAGGTGGGAGTTTACAATGTGAATTATCTTTTGCCACTTTCCATATTGATGATCAATTTGTAAAGGTGGAAATAGAACCTAGAGTCCCACACATGATAGAATAGAATGTAGACAATGACATAACTTATTTTGTTGACACTGACATAAATACTTTTAGGGCTGAAGTTGTTGTCATAGAAAAGGGACCTAAACCTGCTCCTATAAATACTAAAGTTAAGAATTTTTTTGATAAAGAGGATTTATGGACCATGTATTTTGATGGTGCCAGTTTAAAGGAGGGTTCAGGTGTAGGTGTTCTATTGATATCACTAGAGGGAAATACATATAAATTTTCCTTTACATTGAGATTTACTTTTACAAACAATATTGTAGAGTATGAGGCTCCGTTGCTTGGTTTGAAATTAGTAGTGAGACATAGAATAAGATGCTTGCATGTGGTCGGTGATTCTGAGCTAGTTGTGTCCCAAGTAAGGTCCTCTTATACATCCAAAAATAAAGGATTGAAACAATACATGAATGTTGTTTGGGATTTGATATAGGATTTTGATGCATTTGGTATTATGTGAATGTATAGGAGCAATAATAAGATGGAAAATTTGTTACAAAATATTTCAATAAAGTTAGATGACATAACATTTTTAGAAATATCCAAGGTTGAGGTGCAAGCTAGGCCATCTATGCCTGACAATGTTGAAAATTGGAAAGTTTTTGAAGATGACATAGATATTCTTAGATTTATGAGTTGTGAAAAGAATTAGATTGTAGTAATTTTTTTGGAAACATTTATGGAAAAGAAACCATTCTTGGCAATGAGGTAATCCTGCTAAAAATAAATAAGGTTTGAAAAGGACTGGTTGTTTTGGAAAACATTTTTGACAACCAAGATAGAGCTAAAACAGATACAAGAGACAAAAATGTTGATGAGATTGAAGAGATAAATTTTGGTACAAATGAAGCCCCTAAGAAGGGTTATATTAGTAAAAGAATGTCACCCCCTATGAGGAAATCCTTGATTGAGTTATTGATAAAATACAGACACATTTTATCTTGGTCATATGATGATATCAAATCTTATAGGGAAGACTTATTTCAACATGTTATCCCTCTCAAAGATGATACACAACCTTTTAGACAAAAACAACGCCCAATCAACCCAAATCTTGTACCTAGAATGCAAGAGGAATTGATGAAACTCAGAGATTCTGGCATAATCAAGCAAGCCTATAAGGCATTCATCATGGGTTTCCAATCTGGTCCATGTCAGGAAAAAGAATGGTTATATCAGGTTCTATGTGGATTTTAGAAACATGAACTTGTCTTCCCTTGAGGATGATTATGGTTTGCCCAACATAGAAGCTATACCACAAAGGGTAACTAGATCTAAACTAATGTCCATGATAGATGATTTTTTATGCTATAATCAAGTTGTAGTTTAGGAGTCAAAACAATATAAGATGATATTCACTACATCATGGGGAACCTATGTGTATGTGAGAATTCCTTTTGGCCTTACCAATGTAGGGGAAACATTTCAAAGGGCTATGTATGTTTCATTTGTAGAGTTCATTGATATTTTCTTGTTTGTGTATCAGGATGACTTAACAACATACTCTAAGAAAGAAGATCATTATCTACATTTGGAAAAAATATTTATAAAAGCTTTAGAGTATGGTGTATCTCTTAACCCAAGAAAATGCTTCTTTGGTGTGACTGAAGGGAAATTGTTGGGTCACTTAGTCTTCAAAGAAGGTGTTAGAATTGACCCTAAGAGATTGGCTGCTATTGATAAGATTCAAAAGCCTAAAAATGTGAAAGGCATTCAGTCTTTCTTTGGATAGGTTAATTTTTTGAGAAGGTTTATCACTAATTTTGTATAAATTAGCAGACCTATTTCAAAGATGTTGATGAAAGGATATGTAATTAAGTGAGATGGGGATCCATTTGTTTCTTTCCAAAATATCAAATAGGCAATCAAAGATGCTCCCATGCTTAAGGATCCAGATTGTGAGAAGCCCATGCATATATTTTCCTTTGCATCTTTTCATATAGTAGCTACAATATTACTATAGAAGAATTCAGAGGGGTTTGAGAAGCATATTATATTCTTAAACAAATCACTTCAAGATGTTGAGCTAAAGTATGAGATAAATGAGAAATAGGCCTATGCATTGGTGAAGGAAGTTAAAGCTTTTAGATGCTACCTGATGAGAGAAAATGTGGTTTCCTATGTTCCTAGTGCTACAGTAAAGGATATTTTCACACAATGGGAGGTCTTAGGCAGGAGGTGTAGATGGATCGAAAGGATCTAGGAATTCAACATTGATATCCAAATTACCAAATTGGTCAGAGGACAGGGATTGAAAATTTGATGACCGAGGCAAACCTTGATGCTAACTAGATAAATAAGGTTGAAGAAGAGCAAAGAGCCTACACATGTGATATGGATCTTTGTGACTGGTATACTAACATTATCTATTATTTGCAGAAAATGAAGTGTCCTCCTAGTCTAAATGAAAGTTATATAATAATCTTAAAACTTCATGACATCAAGTATGTGATTATAATTGGTAAGTTGTGGTGGAGAACTACTGATGGCATATTGCTGAAATGTGTTGACAATGGTCAATAAAATAATATCTTGAATGATATGCATGGTGGGATTTGTGGTGGCCATTATATGGCCAAGACAACAACACAAAAAGTGATAAGGGAAGGTTTTTGGTGGCCCTCATTGTTTAGAGATGCTTTTGAGCTTGTAAAGAAATGTGATGCAAGCCAAAGGTTTTCTGGTAAGTTAAATTTTTTAGGTAATTTTCCTTTAAATCATGTTGAAGTTAAAACTCCTTTCCAGTAAGGAGGCATTGATTTTATTGGAGAAATTTCAAATAAGTCTAGTGGCAGTCATCATGGATATTGGTAGCCACTAACTATTTCACTAAATGGGTAGAAGTTGTCCCCACTAGTAAATCCACTAGTAAGGTTGTAATGGATTTTATATTAAACAATATTATCATCAAATTTGGATGTCCAGAAAGAATTGTAACAGATAATGCAATGTATTTTAGTATAGACGAGTATACTAAATTTTGTGAGAAATATGGTATAAACATGTCTACTTCATCCCCTTACCATCCACGGGGTAATGGGCAAGCTAAATCAAGAAATAAGAATATTTTGAAGACCATTAATAGGATCCTTGATACAAATAAGAGGGCATGGGATGCTAAATTACCTCTAGCAATATGGGCTGATAGAGTGACTATAAAGAAATCAATTAGATGTGCTCCATTTGATCTGGTGTATGGGATCCAGGCTAGAACAACCTGATTGTAATGTATAAATTTGTTCAGTTGTATGATAAAGATGTTAATGATGATGTAGGCTAGAATGGATGATATCCTTGAATTGGATGAGACAAGAAGATAGTCTGCATTAAAAAATGCCAAGTTATATATGAAAGTGAAGGAATTGTATGATAGGAGAACTACATAAAGAAATGATATTGATGATTTAGTTCTCTTGTGAAATTCCAGACTAGAAGACAAAGGTAAGCATAGAAAATTTGATCATATTTGGTTAGGCCCCTACTTAATTCATGAGAAGTGGGGAGAAAATTCATACTTTATTAGGGGACTCTCTGGTGACATTTAGGAATTGCTTGTCCATGGATAATTTTTGAAAAGATATTTCTTATGAAGGTACTTTCTTTTCAATGAGCATTAGTTTAGGTTTGTAAGTTTGTATATATTCCTTTCCCTTTTCTTGCCCGTGTGTTTCCATTTCTTGTTTGCCTTGTATATAGGTCTAGTTTTATTTTTGTGGTGCTCTTTGTTGTCATATTGTCATGTTTGTGGTCTTCTCTCCTAGAAATTCTGAATCCTTGCGTGAATACAAGATACACACCATCCCTAGATAGAGCCGTTGGTGGTCAAGTCTCTAGTAAATGCAATTTTTTAAGAAATCAAAATTTTTTCCTTAGGAGTGAGGAATTATGGTTTCCTGTGTTGATAGGGTTTCAAAATTAATTTCCCTAAGTATAAAACCCTAAGGTCATTCCATCTCCTCATTACTTTTTGGTCATTTAAATGAAGGGTCTTTAGCTGTGTCGTAGGACCTGATGAGTCAAGTTTATGGGATGTTTTGTTTATGATTTTCTAAGTTCAGACTTAAATATCTTATGGTTTTTCATAAACATTATACAATCTTTTATGTTTCTAAGCTTTAGCCATATGTATATTTGATACTTATGAAACTTAAGGACAAGACTAAATATGAGTGGTCCCACAATAGTGTGTCCCACTTTTTGGCCAACTTTGACACAGACATCAACATTCTGAGAAAAAACTTCACTTTCAAACACATGTTGCCGCAAAACTATTAGGAATTTGAAGATGATGTAAACTAGAGTCTTTTAGAATTTTTTTCTAGTTTCTAAATATATTTTTTCTAAAAAAAATAAATTTATTTAAATTCATTTTTCCTTCTCCTTCGAAAAGTGGTTTGTGTGAAAAATTGTGTTTTTAAGGAGCTACTGTCACTTGGATCAACATAATTTTTTTTAAAATATGATAACGATGTAATTCTTTCAAGATTATATTTTTAAATTCAATATCTAAAGGATGCAATTGGTTTCATTCATTTTGGGTCAATATTTCATAGTTTATTAAGTTCTAAAGTGACAATAACTGTAATTTAGACATAAGATCACTTGGATCGCTCTAACTTGATCTGTGTATATTGAAATTCATTTTTTGTTTTTTTATATAAAGGTAATACAAATACTCTTTTCCTACACATTTTTCATAATTTTTTTTTGTAATTTACTATTTTTCTCGAAGTCTTGAAGAGACAGGTTGTTGAATGACCAAACAACCTACGTTTAGTTAAAGCAATATTTAAAAGTGATAATGAACTCAATATGTATTATAATTATATTCATTAGAAAGCTTATTCCAAATAGCATCATACTACATAGATAGGTTTTTCAAATGGATTCATTTGATCTACCAAAACATAAAGTCAAAGTGATTTTTTGTTAGCATTTTAATAGGTGTGAAGGAGACTCCATTGTAGGTATGAATGAGGAGAATAGATGTTATATCAATATTATTTTAATCTAAGAGGCTTTGAGCTAAACATTTGTAATTAATTCCTTCAAATGGAACCTCTTAAGGCTTAAATCATCATATTTTATTAAAAATGTGTTATTTCAGCAAAAATTAGCATGTCTAAAAAAGTGGGACACACTATTGTGGGACCACCCATATATATAGATTAATGAATGTTATGATAAAATTTGGTATTTTTTTTCTAGCTTTAATGGGTAGACCTCCTGCAGCCATGTGACAAGGCTACGTTAAAATAGGAAAACTTATTATAATCTTTGCCTTGGATTCATGTTGTGGATTCTGTTATGTTAACCTTTTGCAGGAGAAGAATAAGTTAGCAAGGAGTGTGGACTCAAGGATGAGTGGGTCTTTTAAGGTGGATAACTGTTTCAGAGTTTATCATAGCTCCACTCCTTCCATAACTTTGCGGTTGCTGATTCAGTCCAAGTCAATCTAGTTACCAAGCATTCCTATATTCTCGAAGCACTAAATATGGCTTATCTTCTTGCATAAATGATGATGTCATTCTTGTAACTGAAGTTGTTATGCTATGTAATGAAAGACCTAGTTTGTAGGAGTTCTGATTTTCTTAGTTGCTTTTAAATAAGCTAGAACTTATGATTCCAGGCTAGTTAGACATTTTGAGGAATTCATACTGTAATCCAGAAATAGAGTAAAATACTTTGATATCCTATATTGTATCTATGTTTTGTTGAATGAATATATGATAGTTCTTCATTTCAATCTATGAGTTATAATTCATTCATACTTTCATGGGGGTCTACATGAGAGGTGAATTCCCTATTCATGTTTAAGTAGGATTTAGTTAAGTTTCTTTGAAGTTGTTTAGTACTATTGCTCCTGTAGCCACTGGTAGCAGAACCATTGATTGTTTCCTGCAACATAGGTTTACTTCTGAAGCAATATCTATTTACTGTTAAGTTTTTCTTTCAAAGATGAGAGTTAATATGTAGTTTCAGTTTCTAGTATAAATCTCCTATAGCAATAGCTTTTACTTTAGTAGTGATGACTATTAAGAAGAACTAAAGCATAAACTTTGCAGCCATCATCTCAAGTTCACGTTCCCAGATCGATACATTTAATGAAGTTGAGCATGATGTTCTAAGTAGATACATGATGATTTTCAACAATGAATCACTATTAAAGGATGTCCAATCCTTGAGTTACTAGGATATTATTCTAACCAGTCATTTTTAGTGCCGCTACCGGGGATGGTGTCAATTTAGTTCAACCCATAAGTCATTAAGTTAGTATTCATTCTGCATAATTTTGCATGCATAGACGTAGGGATCATCTTGGGCAATTCCTACCTAACCTTAATCAGGGAGAACCATTTGAGGTTTTCGATCCAACATTTGAGGAACCCTAATTAGAAAACCCACAATAAGAAGAACCATTTGAGAATGTGTTTGCTAATGCTTATGATCACTTGCCTTCACCGCCATCATCTAAAGAGTCTTACCATTTAAATGCCCTCTTTGCTTGCCTAGAATATCTAGATAACGTAATGGCTCATCCTACTTTCCATTTTCCTATTCCTACTCAGCAAGGTAACCAACATCTGAAGAACATTCCTGCAGCCACACTTCCTAAATTCTATGGACTCATCATAGAGGATCCATAGACTTTCCTCTTTGAATTTGATGTCCTCTATAGAAGCTATGACTACACCATTAACAGCCATAAGCTCAAACTATTTCCTTCCACCTTAAAGGAGGCTGCTCTACGGTGGTTTATGAGTTTGGGTGCTGATGCTGTAGCAGATTGGAATTCAATGTGCACCATGTTTCTTGAGAAGTATAAAGATTATTGTAGAGGAGGAGACCTAAAGGGAGATGACATATTTAAAATGTCACAGAAGGAAGATGAAACTTTGGAAGACTATGTCTCTAGGTTTATGTTCAGCCTGTAGCATAACACACAACATGAGATGAATGAATAATCTCAAAAGAATTTGTTTTTGAGAGGTGTGAATAATGGGAGCATAGAGGCCCTTGACCTTATGGCAGGGGGAGACATTACTCATAAGACATGGGATGACATCAAGAGCATATGTCTGAACTATTCTAGAGCTACTGTCAAGAAAGGAAGAGGCTTGAGAGCCTTGCCTCACAAGTCCAATGGTGTAGTGGTGTCCAAAATGGAGCTATCCAATCTATTGTCAGATTTCAAGAAAGACATCATTAATGATGTCGCTACTCAGTTGGACACAATGTAGGCAAGGAGAAAGAAAGATGAAGCCGATGCAATGTTAGCAGAGTACTGTCCACATTGCAGGGAGAAGAAAAAGAATTATCAGTGTAAGTCTATTGCAAGCTTGGAGTCCCACCCAATTCCTACCAATTTCAAAGCCATTGATGAGAATAGAGAGGTGCTCTACATTGCCCAGTGAAGGCCATGGGCTTAGAGACCAGGTATTCCCTAAGATTCTCTTCAAAATTTTAATAATAATAATGCATGGAAAAATCAACAGCATGGTGGATTTAGTGGGTATAGTAGTTGGCAGCAGCCTCAGCAAGGTTGGCAACAACCTGAGCAAGGCTAGCAACAACATCAACCTAGTTGGCAGTAGCCTCAGCAAGGCTGGCAACAACCTCAGCAAGGCTGGTAGTAGCATTAGCCAGGATGGCAACAATCTCAATAGGGTTGGTCACAACCCCAGCAACCCTGGCAACAACCTCAACAGGGGTGGCAACAACCACACAATTGGATGAACCAATCAAACTAGCAAGATTTGATGTAACTACCTCAATAGCAAGCTTTGATGCCTCCTCCTGCAACCAATACTACTTCCCCTAAACAGACTCAATTGCCTGCTCAGCCTACTCCTAATCCCAAAAATGCTAAACCAACAATGTAGCAATAGAGATATGCAATTTCCCTGAATAATATCCATTTAAGATCTGACACAACTCTTCCCCCTCCACAGTAGCCTATCATTACCAAAGTTGAGGATGCCTCGGTAGAACCAATTGAGGTACCAGTCCAACCTACTACTCCTACTGCTCCTGCAGCATAAGAACCCCCATTTACTCATAGGTTGGAGGAACAAGTTTAACCAGTGAAAAATCAAGCAGTGTGGGATTTGGTTGCCCAACTAAAGCAAATGACAGTAAAGATTCCCCTATTAGATGCCATAAAGGAAGTACCTACATATACTAAAGCCATCAAGGAAGCTTGTATCAAGCAACCTAGGAGGAAGAAAAAGGATCCCAAAACCATACATGTCCTAGGCCAGTTATCTGATCTAATGTTGGATAAATTGACAGTTCCCAAGTATTTTGATCCTGGCTGCCCTATGGTTACGGTCACTATTCAAGGAATGCAAGTCCAAAATGCTCTAGTTGACTTAGGTGCATCCATAAATATCATGACCAAGGAATTAATGTCTCAGTTGCATATCATTGGTCTTAGGGAAACCCCAACCATCCTTTAGCTTGCTGATAGTTCCACCATTACACCTGATGGGATGGTAGAGGATGTAATAGTCACCTTGAATTCTTAGGAATATCTGGTTGACTTTGTTGTCCTTTCTCCAAAGGCTAACATGGGAGGATATCCAATAATTCTACGCATGCCTTGGTTGGCTACTATAGATGCCTATATAGCTTGTTGTTCAGGAAAAATGACTATATCCAATGGAGTCAACACTAAAAATCTGACTCTGTATTCCCCAGCTCAACCTCTGTTGCAAGATGACCAGATAATTTGGCTAGATTTGGATGATACTGAACCTAAGGTCAATTCCATTCATCAGTTAATGATGATATCCAGGGAACCTTTTGTAGCTTCTAGGGAAGAAGATGAAATCATTTCCTCCATTATTTTGAATGAGTGTGGAGTGCAATCCCAAGTGTGTTCCCAAGAGGACTGTGTTCTTAACACTTTGTTACCACCTATTGATTCTCTGCAGTATTCAAAAACTTCTAAATTTATTCATACATTACTACCTCATGAAATGAAGTCTTCCCCAGTTTCTCAGCTATCCATGGTAGAAAAGGTCACTAAGCTAGAGGTCAGCTTAGGAAGGGAGCTAAATGTAAACATCACTTTGACTCCCTCTCAACAGATAGATGTCTTGCAGCTTCTAAAAGAACATCAATCAATCTCTGCTTAGGATTATATTGACATGAAAGGTTTAGACCCTAAGCTCTGTACTCACAAAATTTATATCATCCTTAAATTTAGACCCATTTTCCAACCTTAGCAAAGGGTTAACCCAGCTCTAAGGGATATAGTAAAGAATGAGCTGCATAAGTTGTTAAATGCTGGCTTCATCTATCCCATTTCTGATAGTCAGTGGGTCTCTCCTCTTGTTATAGTGCCTAAAAAAGGAGGGACATGGAGATTTTGTGTTGACTATAGAGAGCTTAACACATCCACTAAGAAGGATCACTTTCTGTTACCATTCATAGATCAAGTCCTTGATAACCTAGCTAGAAAGAAATACTTCTCTTTTTTGAATGGATTCAGTGGTTATAATCAGATACAAATAGCCCCTAAAGACTAGGAGAAAACAAAATTCACCTATCCATGGGGCACATTTTCCTATTCAGTGTTGCCTTTTGGGTTGTGTAATGCCCCTGCTACCTTCCAACAAGCTGTGATCAGTATATTCTTAGATATCTCTATTGATTGCATGGAGATTTACATGGACGACTTTACCACCTACGGTCATACTTTTGATGAGGCCAAGGAAAATTTGGAGAAAGTTCTTCAGAGATGTCATGATTATAACCTCTCTCTCAATAGTGAAAAGTGCTTCATGATGATGGAAGAAGGGGTTGTCTTAGGACATTTCATATCTTCAAAAGGTATTCAAGTGGACCCTTCCAAGATTGCAGTGATTAGCACATTACCTACTCCAGAAAAACAAAAAAGATGTGCGAAGTTTTCTTGGGCATGTTTGGTATTATAGAAGGTTTATAAAG
The DNA here is from genome assembly GCA_027943335.1 of Chamaecyparis obtusa. Lineage (NCBI taxonomy): Eukaryota > Viridiplantae > Streptophyta > Pinopsida > Cupressales > Cupressaceae > Chamaecyparis > Chamaecyparis obtusa. Next base: position 275,258 of record BSBK01006608.1, on the reverse strand, counting down.
GATTTCAGTCATCTTGCAACACCACCATATAACTTGCTCAAGAAGGATGCTGAATTTGTTTGGGATTCTGAGTGTGCAAAGTCTTTCCTACAACTTAAAGAAGTTCTCACTAGAACATCAGTTTTGAGAGGACCTAATTGGGGCTTGCCTATTTACATCCATACTAATGCCTCAAACTATGCTATTGGAGCTGTGCTTGGCCAGAAGGTGGACTCAGTTGAGCATGCAATTTACTTTATGAGTAAAAATTTACAAGGTGCTGAGTTTAATTACATTGTCACTGAAAAAGAACTTCTTGCAGTCATTTATGCCCTAAATAAATTTAGACACTACATTAATGGATATGAGATCTATGTGCATACTGACCATTTTGATATTAAGTATCTCATGAACAAACCTACAATCTCTGGAAGATTGGCTCACTGGTTGCTGCTTATGCAAGAGTTTGAAATTACCATAATAGATAAACCTGGTAAAACCAATGTGGTAGCTGATTTTATTTCTAGGTTGCATGTACCTGATGATCCTATAGCCATTGATGATAGTTTTCCTAATGAACATCTTTTCTTGCTGACTGGACACGATCCTTGGTATACTGATATTGCCAATTATCTCACAATTGGTAAGACACCAGCTCATTTCTCTGCTAAAGAAAGAAGATTGTTAATTGAAAAGAGCTTTAATTATTCATGGATTTCTGGATTCATGTTTTATATTGGTCTTGACCAAGTAACTAGAAGATGCAATAGAGAGGATGAAACCTATGATATCCTCAAGGCATGTCATGATAAACCTTGCAGTGGACATTTTGCTACCAAAAGAATAGCATTGAAAATTTTGACTACAGGTTACTATTGGCCCAGTCTACACAAAGATGCTGCTCAGTATACCAAAAAGTGTGACAAATGCCAATGTATGGGACATCTTACAAAGATAGATGAAATGCCCCTGCAACCATAGGTAGTTTTCGCACCCTTTGACAAATGGGGGATTGATTTTGTTGGTCCTATTAAGCCCTCTTCCCAAGGTAAATCCTATATCCTTGTTTGCACTGACTATGTTACAAAATGGGCTGAGGCTAAACCTATGAAGCACCCTTGGGATAACAATGCTGCAAAGTTCCTTTATGAATTCATCTTCACCAGATTTGGAGTACCAAGGGAGATTCAATCTGATTAAGGTCCTCAGTTTACTTCCAATTTGATTGCTACTCTGATGGAGGAATATAACATCAGGCATGGTAAATCTTCAACCTATCACCCCCAGGCTAATGGGCAAGTAGAAGTTACCAATCAGGAGTTGGAATCTATTCTCACTAAAATAGTAGCTATCCATAAGAAATATTGGGCAATCCGACTTGCTGAAGCACTGTGGGCATACCAAACTACATGGAAGTCTACAATTGGTGGTTTCACACCATTCGAGCTTGTCTATGGTCGCTCTGTAGTCATGCCTATTGAATTTGAACATAAGACACTTAGGAAAACTCTTGATCTTGGGATGGATCTCACTGCAGCACAACAAGACAAGATTTTGAGTTTGAATGGCCTTGATGAATGGTAAAAATCTGCCCTACATAACATCGAATAGATCCAAGATCAGCGCAAGCAATGGCATGACAAGTTTGTCAAGGACAAAGTGTTTTTAGTTGGAGACTGGGTGCTCCTATATGACTCTCGATACTAGCATAACCCAAGGAAATTCCAAACCAGATGGATTGGACCATATGAGATAATTGTAGTCTTTCCAAATGGCATGGTTTAGCTCTCCATAGTTGATCTAGTACGTTTCAAATAGTTGGTCAATGGTCACAAATTGAAGTTGTATCACAAATTCCAGAGCAAGGATGAGTTCCTGTAGCAATTTTCTTCTGTCATTGGTGACACACTTCCTGTAGCCACTCATAATGAGCTTTTTGCTCATTTGCCTTCCTCACTCTAAAAATATCTTTTCACTTTCATAATAAATACTTTCTTAATGAAAGTCACTTGTCCATAATAAATTTCTGCTTCATTTCTAGTCTATCATCCATCCACCTCATATTTTCTTTCATTCGTGAATCATAACAACTGCCACCTCACCAGCGCTTTAGGTTAGCACACATTTCAAGGTATGCAACTTTAATTTGTTTTCCTCTTATTTTTATCGTATGCCTTGTCATTACTGCAAGTGAGGGCCCACTTGCCACATTTTAGCTGGGGGGAAGTTATATTAGTTTTTTTTGTCATTATGTTTATGCAATCTTTATATTTATTCCTTTCTCTTGTCATACTTGTATTTTTCTGCCATGATTAGACACTTTTGAAAATCATTATGCTCTGTGTTATTTTTCGCATGTATAAAACTAAGGTGGCAAGTTATGTTGAGTACGAGTTCTGCAAAGAGTACTTATGAGTAATTATGAAACAATAATATGGTAATTTGTATTTATGTTACTCATAAGCTCATTTCTTGAGCTGTATTGCTAGAAATTTCCAAATTTGAATCATCCCGCAACCTACTTTTTCAAGCTTTCTTGTTCAAAATTTTGGTTGTCTATTTTATCTCCTGCAACTCTATTTTGGGTATCTTAGAAACTAGATGATGGGTGGTGACCTCATCTGAAGGGAGCCTACTATGCATGGTGTTTTACTCAAAGACCAAAATTTTAGACCGTATTTCCAAGCAAGGGGTTGGATAGATTATGTCCAAAAGCTAACTAGCTGGGATGATGAGGTTGCACTTCAGTTTCTTAACTCCTTAAAAGATGGAGTGGCTACAGTTAAAGGACTGAAGGTGCCATTTTCTCAGTCAGTTTTGGTAGAGGTCATGGGATTACCATTGGAGGGTGAGGAATTTGTAGAGAATCTTGACCCAACTACTTCCAGAGCTCAGTTCACTCCACATACAGACTCGTCAGTTGAAGTTGATAGGAAACAAGGTACATTTTGACTATCTCTTCCTGAGTCATTTAAACAATGTGTAGTTTATATCATTAGGTATTTCACCTGCGAAGGGAAACACTCATTCCTGCATGCTATTCACTTTAAATTCTTGAGCTATTTAAGACATGATAATAGGCCTATCAATGTCCCTAGTTTTGTGTTTGGCATCTTGTCAAAATAGGCCATTCTAGTTCAAGAGGGTAAATGAAATTCTATCTCTCACCACTGTTTAATCAAGTTGATAGTGGAAAAAGCCTTAAGGGAATAGTTAGATATTTCCTGGGAGGAATTTCCACTATAGGGGTTTAAGGAGCCTACCCTAGAACCAATTGGGCATAGAGTGGGACAGAGGGTTAAAACTGCTAAAGGGGTTAGGAAATTTTTTATTGAAATTGGACAATGTTCTTCATCCAAAAATAAATCTAGGGTTAGGACCCCTAATTCCCCTAATTCCACTAATTCCTCTACTTCAAGATCAACTCATGAGGAGGAATCAAAGACTCCTATAGAAAAGGTTGAAGTTGCTCCTGCAGTAGAAACGGTTTCCCCAAAGGATAAGAAAAATAAAATTAACCCTAGTACTAGTCAGAAGGCTAAGGCATCTCCTGCAGCCATGAGCACTTCCAGAAAAAGGAAAGCTTTGGAAAAGAAGGAGGAAACTCCATTAAGGAGAAGTGCTAGGAGAAGGTAAAAAACAACTCAAGGGATTCTAGTTAATGAGCCAAATGTAACACAAGATTCTGGGCAGAGGAAAGAAGAGGATGAAAACATTCATCAAGAGGCTGAATTATAGCCTGAAACTTCTCAGCCGGAAGAACAATGGACTGAGATTATGGAACAGGAAACATTTGAGGAATTTCCTAATGTTAAAATAGAGTAGGTTCTTGATAAGCCAGTAAATACAGAAGTCATTATAATAAGAGATGACTCCAGCTTGGAAGAGCAAGCTTACGTGTTTTGAAGGAGAGGATCAACCTCTAGGAATCTTCAGGAAGATGATTTAGAAAGTGATGACTTTGATAGTTACATTAGGGAAGTAGATGACACAGTGTTCTCTCCTATAGGAGAATCTCCTGTAGCAGAAAGGGATCCCTATGAAGAAAATCCAGATATTGATATAGACCTTGTCAATAAGGTAGTAGAGAAAATTTTGAATGAAGGGTTAGATACATTAACTTCAGTGGCTCAACAATGCTCTAACACTGAGAGGGCTATGATCATCTAGATAGATCCTTTGAAGAGGAAAAGTGCTAACAATGGTAAGTCATCTATCCCTCAAGCAACAAATAATTCTTGCCTTAGTTCAATAACAGATCAATCTAGTTCAACATCTTTGCTATTTGTTATCTTCCAATTGTCTAAGCAATTAAATTCTGAGAGAGAGTAGTGGAAACAACGGAAAGAACTAAATAGGGTAGTAGACCATTATTATCAGGAAATACTTGTTCAAGAGGAAAAGATAGAACAATTAAGTGTGAAACTTGAAAAAATTACATCTTTAATTCCTGACCTGATGGATTGTAGATCCCCATCACCTGTCTATGGCTTGTTTCTTAAAGAACATCTGTTAAACTATCAAATGACCTGTATTATGCAAGACAGGTCTTCCTCATTACAAGAGCCTACCCAATTTTCTCAAGCCTTCCATAACTCTCCTGCAGCCATCCAAAATCTATTATGGGAATTTTATCTCCACAACCTAGCAGTCCCTAATGATCGAGTTTGGAATCCCTTGCTTTATGTTGGGGATATTCAACTCAGAGCCCTCATGTCCTAGATATAGAATGAAATTAGTTGGGACACTAAGCTAAAGTGTATAGGGATTTGGAGTTAGAAATTCCCCTCTTTCTAAGGCCTGAAGCCAAATATCCTCAAACTTACTATTATAATTGGTTAAGAATAGCCCCCTCTGACTCAAGTAGCAAGATCATCTATCCAATGAGAAATGAAGCATTTAATGCATATGAATAGATGATAGATTATGAAATGCCTGAGGCTAGAAATACCATTTAGTGGTGCTGGAACAGTTTATCTAGGGAGATGAGAAACAGAGAACCACATTCACCTCTCAATTTTGCTATGGCAACCTAGCACGCCCCTTGGTACATTTCCTTGGGAAGAGAGAGAGAAAGTTTTTGGATTCCACTAACCTTTCAGCCTCCATTACTTGCAAACTCAGAAAATCTAGATAGTTTTGATATGCAGAGGGAAAAGGACAGGTGGAAGAAACACAGGGAAACAAAGGGATTCTATTGGAGTCTTGCAGAGGGAGGTACTTGTATCATCTTAAAATGGAAGCACTTCCATGATAAGAGCATTTAGCCCTCTGAGTAAGTGGTCTGGGGTCATGTTAAGATCCTTGATTGGGTCTTTGCATGTATTTGGCTTTCTCCCCACTTTCCACTTCTTCCCGACACTTGATTTCTTCATTCTAGGTAAAATTAGGGTTTTGATCTCAAGGATTCTCCTTAATTTCCCTCTTCCATGGCTCTATTTTCTAGGTAGGATTTAGATATAAGGCCTCCTAGCCTTCATCATAGTAATCATAGGATTTTATGTCTATCTCTGGCATTCCATCCTGATCTAATTTCATTTCTAGGGTTCTGGGCATCCCCGGGACCTCCTGACCTAGCTCTGACTGAATCTGGGCCCAGGGTCAAATTTGAGGTTGATCTTGACTAGGTCAGGATCAAGATCAAACTTGAATAGGTCAGGATTGAGGTCAAACCTAACTAGGTCAAGTCCAACCTCAATTTTTCCCCCCTCATTCAAATTTCCAGAATCCTAAATTTTCGGGCATCGAGCTTTCGGGATATTTATTTTCCCACCTCCCGGTTAATCATTTCAGGTTTTGGGATGGTAAATCCTTTAATTTTATTTAATCTAGGTATATTTTCTAAAGGTTAGGACCTAATTGGGATTTAATTCTTCAAGGTGGCCCCTCTAGAGGATTGTGCCCTAGTTCACTATAAAAGGAGGCCTTCCTCTCTCATTTACACATCACATCTTAAGCAATTTAATGAGCGAGCTCTCAAGTGCAAGCAAGTGAATTCAATCAAGCATTCAAGTGTTCAAACATTCATCTATCAAGGAGATCCATTGTTAGCTATTGAAGGATTCAATCTCTTTGGAGCCCCCCTTTGATGATCCATCCTTCCACATTCATTCAAGCCCTCTCATATGCAAAGATCAAGTTAAGATTGGTGTTGAAGATCAAATGCCATTGATTGGAGACATCCTACATTCATTCTACATCCATTGAAGCATTCCTACTTGTGGATTTGAGGATTCAAATCCTCTACAAGGACTTCAACATAAGTGAGGTGATTTGTTTCAATTACTTTGTTTATGCACACTATATTTCAATTCAATTTCAAGGTTAATTCCTAAATTGGGGTTTGACTAAGGAAAACCCCCCATACAATAAAAAATCCCATTTTCTTATAGGTGCAAGTGTGGAATTTTGGATCTAAGAGTGAATTTGGATACCCTTTTCGGTAAACTTTTGAGATCTGTGAACATAATTTGAATCAGACTTCAAATAAAGAATGTAGTATTTGACCTTTTATGAGGGTCAAACTTGACCTAAGCTCATCTTGGAGAAAGATTTATGGGTTTTCTCTATCTCGGTGTTACCTATCTAGAAGAGGTTTTTAGAATTTCCCGATAGTACACACAGCCATCAGAATTTGACATTTTCTAGGTCTACCCTAATTTGAGGTTAGTATTTGTATTTCAATTAGATTTCATATTCCAAGCATAAAATTCATTCATAGTGAAATATTGGATTTACTCTCTTTCTCTTCCATATTCTCCATAAATTGATTCAATTATGTATTAAACTCTTAGTTGATCAAATTGGATCTCTTCTTTGGGAATTTGGGTTAGGGAATAGATCTCATATTTCCCCCCTTCCTTTTACATTTGAATAGAGTTGATTCCATTTTTACCCTATTCATTTTGGTGAACCTGACATACTCTCTTTTCTTTTGTGGAATTGGATGCCTTATTGTGCTTTCCTTTTATCTTGTTAGTATTATATTTTTCCTTTGTGTTAGATCTTGCATGCTAATTAGATTTGATATTTATGATTTATGTGTTCTTAGTTTAGTTCATTTGCATTACATTGGTTTATGAGCTTTACTACCACTAGTCCTACTTATAATATTTTGGTTAGAAGAAGTCGTAGACTCATGGGTGCCTTTGATCTTGAATCTTCCTCTCCTTTCCTTAGGATCCTGGATGATAACTTGATTCTTCATGATTCCAATCCTACTATGGAGCAAAACTCTTCTCACTCATCTCATGATGAGGATGACACTTTAAGAGTTCCTCCTGCGCAAGTCCAAAAACTTTCCACTGAACTTGATAAAATGGGTAATTGGATTAGTCAAGAGAACCATAGTCAAAATTCCATTCAAGCTATAGAGGCTCTTAAGAAAGTTCTATGTGATAGTGATCAAGGTTTTAACCTCTTGCATGGTATTACTCACCTTGTGCATTCAAATTTTAAACCTTTAGTTCAAGAAGCTCAAGATTTAGGGTTGATTCCTCCTATCACTAGTGTTGAACCTCCTTCTAATCCTTTACCTAGTATTCCCATCTATACTCCTCCTTTGGTGACTATGACAGTTTCCTCTGTTCCTATGAGTGTTCCTCTTGTGTCCCTTCCTACATCACAACCTTCATATCATAATGTTCCTTTTACTTATTCCAATCCACTTCCAACTATAGTTCTTAGTGTTCCTACAGTGTGTCTTCTATTCCTGTAGCTTCTTACACTTTACCTAGTGTGTCTAATGTTTCTACTCATCCTATTTCCTCTAATGATTCAACAATCATCAGTTTGGCTCAGACTGTGTCATCCTTACAACAACAACTTTCTTCTTTAACTCAAAACAAGTTTAGTATTCCTACATGCAACATGGGAAGTCCCTTGTTCTGAGACATCATTCATACTCCTGTTCCTCAGCAAGGTGAGATGCCTCATCTTGAGAATTATAATGGAAAAGGAGATCCTATTCATCATGTTAAAACATTCCAAATCCTTTGTAGTGATTATGCTCATGACCATAGGATTTTAGCCAAACTGTTTGCTAGAACTTTCCGTGACAAAGCTTTACAATGGTATTGTTCTTTGCCTCCTTATTCTATTGATTCCTTTCCTCAACTTGCTAATGCCTTTATTCAACAATTTTAAAATAATATTGGTCCACAAGTGTCTCTGACTGATTTGATGCATTGTAAACAAAGTGCTAAGGAAAAATTGACTGAATTTATTGGTAGATTTAAGCATTTATATGCTCAGATTTCCTATCCTGTTCCTGATATTGATATTCAACTTATGTTTATTTCAAATTTGCAAAATGATATTAGAGATAAGATTTTGCTGACTGAATTTACCTCTTTTCAACAACTTTGTGTAGTGCTTCATCATTATCAATTACAAGTGAGTCAATTTGAGAGAAACACTCCAATGGCTTCTATTCCAGTTGATAGGAGTGATGCTGCTCCTAATCCAAACAAGTTTAAAAAATTCAACAACTATGTCAAGATAAACAAACAAGCGAATGCAGTTGCTGATCAAGTTGCTGTTGCATCTCACAATGCCACTTCTGCATCCACTGCTTTTCAATTAAATCATGCATTTACTCCTGTTTCTGAATCTTTACATGCTATTATGAATAGGTTGTTAGCTGCTAATATGATTAATTTACCTCCTATTCGACCTCTTTTACCTTCTATGATTGCATCTAAATCTTTTGATCAAAATGCTTTTTGTCAATATCATCATCAGAATGGTCATGATACTGAGAAATGTTATTCTTTAAAACATAAAGTTCAAGATCTAATTGATTCTCAGGCTTTATCTGTTGATAATCTGGATAGTAGTGGGAACAAATTTGTCTCTCCTCCTAATCAGAACCTTCAAATTTATACGAACCCTTTACCTACGCATGATACTAATACTATTGCTCAACCATCTACTATGGAAATTGTGTATGATTCCAAGATGGATGATCTCAATCATGTTCTTAATCAAGTGGAGCATGTTGTTCAATCTGTATCTCCACCTCAACCTCAACTTCAACCTCAACCTTAGATTCAACCTCAAGTTCAATCTCAACCTCGACCAAAACCTAAACCTAAAATGAAAACTCAACCTAAACCTTGACAAAAACCTAAGAATAAAAGACCTCAGGAAATTTTGATTACCTTTGATGACTCTGAGACTATTAAGGCTCCTGATGGTCCCCTTTACATTGCTGCTAGGATTTCTCAGATACCTACTCGTGGTTGTCTTTTTGATCCTACATCCTTAGTCAATGCTATCACTGAAGAAAATATTTTTATGAAAAGCTTACAACATGACTTTTATGATACATTAGATGTGTGGATTCAAACTTGAAATGGTTTTCTTTATCCATCATTTGGTTCTATTACTTTACCGGTTGAACTTTGGGGAACAATTGTGAACACTACCTTTGTTGTTGTTCCTACTTCTAATCAATTTCAAGTTAAGCTAGGTTTTCCTTGGTTAAATTCCATGCATGCTATTGCTTCACTTATCCATAATTGTCTTAAGTTCATTCATGATGAAGAAGTGAAGATGATTAATCATAGTCTATATCAACCTTCCAGGCCTAGAGATTGTGCTGCTCTGGATTTCTTTTGGCCTTCATTACCTAATTCATGTCCTTCTTGACCTGATAATATTTTTCGATCATATCAAGTTTATAAACATCATAAAATTCTTGAATTAAGTTCACCTCCTAGGGATCTTAATCATGGTCTTTTACCTACACCTTCCATACCTCCTTTAACTATGAATTCTAGCTCTGTTAATCAAGTTCGTTCTATCGAACCTATCAAAGATCTTGTGATTGTCTCTCCTATGGTTAACAATCCTATTGATCTTCCTAAAGAACCTGTGAAGGACCCTATGATTGTTCCTCCTAGTTCTCAACCTATTTCAAGTAAATCAAAATGTAATCGATCTGCTAATGAACATCGTAAAAAGCATCGTGCTCATGCTAAAGCTCAAAGATCTTTACCTTCTATAGATAAATCTATGCATAATGTGGTAGAATAGATTATTACTAATAATGATGTTCACATGCATGATTATGATGATTCTATTCATATCTTAGATCCTATTTTGATTAATTTGGATGAAGAAGATGCTATTGATGATATTGATGATGTTAATGATGAATATGAAACTATTGACATTGACATTGATTTACCTAATATGCTTTCATCATAATTAACTCTTACACCTAGTGTCGAACATAGTGATTCTCAAGAGGATTCTTGTTTGGAACTAGCTATCATTCCTACTATGTTGGATATAGTCCCTCTTGCAAGTTACCCACCTTCCCTCAATGATATACAATGAGATGGGGAAAGTAGGTGACACACTTGATCAACTTGTCCTTCATGGTAGCTTTGTTGTGTGTTTTCCTATTGTACTATGCTTCTCCCATAATGTGTTTGCTAAATGTTGTTAGACTCTTTTATAAGGTCCTTGTTACTCAACTGGTACAAGGTGATAAAGGAATCGAAACTATTTTTCAAATTCTTCTATATGTATCTCTATTCTTCTATGCATTGTTCAATGTTATGTTGGACCTATGCTATTGTTCATAAATGTTTCCTTGTGTAATCTGCTTGGATTCGAGATATGGTAGCACTAATTCTTTTTGGTCTCCATGTCATGGTTTCAAAAGATTCTCCTTTGTATATCTTATGTGATCTTTCCTCCTTTGTGATTGTAGTTCTAGTTTCTTTGGGGAATGATGTCAATTAATTTGCAATAATATCATATATATATTATCCTATGATCATACTGACCCCATGGTAGGTAGATCCCTTCTGTGTTCTCTGTATGTTTCTATAAAATTTCCCTTGATTTGTCTTTGTCTAGGGGCATCTCAATGTGGAAACATAATTAGTGGAGTTGTTTATGTTTCTGTTAAAGCCATTTCTCCTGTTAAAGTGTCAGTAATGACTTTAACATGGGGGCATACACTTTGCTCACCTATTGCACACACACACTTTTCAATACATACACACATTTTTCAAGATACTTTAAAGATTAGTAATTAATCCTTAAAGCATGGGTTTATATTTTAGGATCTCTTGATCCCTCCAGTTTCAAATATACATATATTTTGATCCCTTAAGGTCGGAGGTGTCCTTAAGACTAGATCCCTTTTGTTTCTTTTTGGTTTTATTCTTATATAATAGAATATTACTAAGGATGAATCCTTGATGGGTTGACTAGTGAGTAGCCACATTCACTAGGCGGTTCAATTCCATCTTTCCAGTTGCGCCATTTTCCTATGTGGTTCACAATGGGACATAAATTCTCATTGGGCAAGGTAATCACACCTTCTTCTCTCTCTGGAGATGTCTCTCTTATTGTGATCTAGGAGTCGATGAAGACTTGAGTCCCTGGGGGCTTAAGGTTTCTCTTTGTCCCTTGGATTACAATAAGATTATCTTTTCATTCTAATCTCCTTTACCAAGAGTTTGCATCGAGTCCATACTCTTGCTAAAGTGGGGGCTTAATGTATCATCTTAAAATAGAAACACTTCCATGATAAGAGTGTTTATCCCTCCAAGTAAGTGGTCTGGGGTCATGTTAAGCACCTTGATCGGGTCTTTGCATGTATTTGGCTTTCTCCCTACTTTCCACTTCTTCCCGACACTTGATTTCTTCATTCTAGGTGAAATTAGGGTTAGGATCTTGAGGATTCTCCTTAATTTACCTCTTTTGTAGCTCTATTTTCTAGGTAGGATTAAAAAATAAGTCCTCCTAGCCTTCATCACAATAATCATAGGATTTTATGTCTATCTCTAGCATTCCATCCTGATCTGATTTCATTTCTAGGTTTCTGGGCATCCCTGGGACCTCCTGACCTAGCTCTGACTGAATCTGGGCCCAGGGTCAAATTCAAGGTTGATCCTGACTAGGTCAGGATCGAGCTTGAACCTGACTAGGTTAGGATCAACTTAGAACCTGACTAGGTCAGGTCCAACCTTGATTTTTCCCCCTTCATTCAAATTTCTAGAATCCTGAATTTCTAGGCATTGGGCTTTTGGGATATTTATTTTCCCGCCTCTGAGTTAATCATTTTAGGTTTTGGGATGGTAAATACTTTAATTGCATTTAATCTAGGTATATTTTCTAAAGGTTAGGACCTAATTGGGATTTAATTCTTCAAGGTGGCCCCTCTAGAGGATTGTGCCCTAGTTCACTATAAAAGGGGACCTTCCTCTCTCATTTACACATCACATCTCAAGCAATTTCATGAGTGAGCTCTCAAGTGAAAGCAAGTGAATTCAATCAATAATTCAAGTGTTCAAACATTCATCCATCAAGGAGATCCATTGTTAGCTATTGAAGGATTCAATCTCTTTGGAGCCCCCCTTTGATGATCCATCCTTCCACATTCATTCAAGCCCTCTCATATGCAAAGATCAAGTCAAGATTGGTGTTGAAGATCAAATGCCATTGATTGGAGACATCCTACATTTATTCTACATCCATTGAAGCATCCCTACTTATGGATTTGAGGATTTGAATCCTCTACAAGGACTTCAACATAAGCGAGATGATTTGTTTCAATTACTTTGTTTATGCACACTATATTTCAATTCAATTTCAAGGTTAATTCCTAAATTGGGGTTTGACCAAGGCAAACCCCCCATACAACAAAAACCCCCATTTTCTTGCAGGTACAGGTGCAGAATTTTGGATTTGAGAGAGAATTTGGATACCCTTTTTGGTAAACTTCTGAGATCTACGAACATAATTCAAATCAGACTTCAAATAAAGAATGTAGTATTTGACCTTTTATGAGGGTCAAACCCGACCTGAGCTCATCTTGGAGAAAGATTTCTGGGTTTTCTCTTTCTCGGCGTTACTAGTCCAATATAGGTTTTAGAATTGCTTGAAAGTACACACAGACATCAGAATTTGACATTTTCCAAGTCTGCCCTAATTTGAGGTTAGTATTTGTATTTCAATTAGATTTCATATTCCAAGCATAAAATTCATTCATAGTGAAATATTGGATTTACTCTCTTTCTCTTCCATATTCTCCATAAATTGATTCAATTGTGTATTAAACTCTTGGTTGATCAAATTGGATCTCTTCTTTGGGAATTTGGGTTAGGGAATAGATCTCATATTTCCCCCCTTCCTTTTATATTTGAATAGATTTGAATTCATTTTAACCCTATTCAGTACTGGACAGAGAACAAATGCTGATTATAGATTGACAGCCAGGTTGAAGAATTTATTTTCTGCGAGACTAGCAAATAGCTAAGTTGGGGGGAATGATGAGTCAAGTTTATGGGATGTTTTGTTTATGATTTTCTAAGTTCAGACTTAAATATCTTATTATTTTTCATAAACATTATACAGTCTTTTATGTTTCTAAGCTTTAGCCATATGTATATTTGATACTTATGAAACTTAAGGACAAGACTAAATATATATATAGATTAATGAATGTTATGATAAAATCTGGTATTTTTTCTCTAGCTTTAATGGGTAGACCTCCTGCAGCCATGTGACAAGGCTACATTAAAATAGGAAAACTTATTATAATCTCTGCTTGGATTCGTGTTGTAGATTATGTTATGTTAACATTTTGTAGGAGAAGAATAAGTCAAAAAGGAGCCTGGACTCAAGGATGAGTGGGTCTTTTAAGGTGGATAACTATTTCAGAGTTCATCATAGCTTCACTCCTTCCATAACTTTGCGATTGCTGATTTAGTCCAATTCAATCTAGTTACCAAGCATTCCTATATTCTCGAAGCACTAAATATGGTTTATCTTCTTGCATAAATGATGTTGTCATTCCTGTAACTGAAGTTGTTATGCTATGTAATGAAAGACCTAGTTTGTAGGAGTTCTATTTTTCTTAGTTTCTTTTAAATAAGATGGAATTTATGATTCTAGGCTAGTTAGACATTTTGAGGAATTCCTACTATAATCTAGCAATAGAGTAAAATACTTTGATATCCTATATTGTATCTATGTTTTGTTGAATGAATATATGACAGTTCTTCATTTCAATCTTTGAGTTATAATTCATTCATACTTTCATGGGGGCCCACATGGGAGGTGAATTCACTGTTCATGTTTAAGTAGGATTTAGTTAAGTTTCTTTGAAGTTGTTTAGTACTGTTGCTCCTGCAGCCACTGGTAGCAGAACCATTGATTGTTTCCTTCAACATAGGTTTACTTCTGAAGCAATATCTATTTACTGTTAAGTTTTTCTTTCAAAGATGAGAGTTAATCTTTAGTTTCAATTTATAGTATAAATCTCATGTAGCAATAGCTTTTACTTTAGTAGTGATGACTATTGAGAAGAACTAAAGCATAAACTTTGCAGCCATCATCTCAAGTTCACGTTCCTAGATTGATACATTTAATGAAGTTGAGCATGATGTTCTAAGTAGATACATGATGATTTTCAACTATGAATCACTGTTAAAGGATGTCCAATCCTTGAGTTACTAGGATATTATTCTAACCAGTCAGGACCACTTTTATTTTCCTAGTTCCTTTTCTTTATTGGTCCTGAGGTGTTAAGATGTGTTTGATCTTAATTGTGATCGCTGTGCATGACTTCACATTTTATATTTTCTATGTTATCCTAAAGGTCCCGCAGACATGAAAAGCCTTGATCGTAGCATCTCAATGTTTTGTTCCATGGTCATTTTTAATGATCATGATCTTCTGAAATGGTCATCTGTAGCTTCACAAATATTAAGTTTTGTGTTTGATATCAAAAGCCCCAAAGTTATGCCTAGAGGTTTGTAGAACTTCATAGAAGGTAAAATATTTGACAGCTAGCATGTTATGAAGTTACGCTTAGTTGGTCATGACTTCTCAAAGGTTAAAATATTTTAATGATAATGGGTTTCAAGGTCCCAATTAGTGGTATGCATAATTTAAAAAAATTTGAAGACAAAAGAAAAATGCATACCACGTGGAAGGTGTAGAAGAATTGTGAAGTAAATCAATGGTTAAAATTAATGTTTGTCAGAACTCTATTCTGAAGCTATGACAATGAAGATCAAATGATTTGTGGAGCATTGTGAGGGGTTCTTGGTTGTTTATGGTGGTGGTTATGAAGCTACATGGGAGCATCTGGTGGTTAGGTGTAAATTCATAAGAGTTAAGTTTTTACAAGGAATAGGGGGTTCTGAGGTTATGAAGGGCTTTGTGCGGGACTTCATGGGATAATATATGGGTGTTCAATGCATGGTTTCAATCTTATGAAGATGTTAAGAAATTGGTCAACATAACTTTGAAAGGGTTTCAATGGGTTCCATTCTACAAACAATGAAGTTAAGACATGGTTAGATCATCAGTTTGTGTGACTTCAGAACCAGGCCAAATTGAGTTTTGAAATGACATGAGCTTTATACAAAGAAGAAAAGGACAAGTTGTGGGATCTTAATTGATGAACATATGACATGACAGAATGAAAGATTGATTATTTTCTCTCTGTTTTCTACCAAATCTAAGTTGAAAGGGAAAATTTTATGATGAAAAGGGAAATTCATGTGTGTGCTCTTGATGAAGATTTAATAAAATAGGTGGTTTATTTTCTCATTAAAATAAATTTTATTTGTTAGATACTTCACCGTTCATAGAGTATTCATATTTTTCAGAGTTACATCGAACACTGAAAGATTTGATACCGTTAAGTTGTAGAGAGAAGCTCATAGTCTAGCACACATGAAAATGAAAGAACAAGGATCTCTTGAAGTTGTTGAGGTGCCAACAAAAAGTGTACAAACAAGAATGAAGAAGCTTAATGTATATGCTGAGGAGTGGATGAAAGTATTTCCTAGAACCTAAAATTTGTAGTTAGCCAATGCATGCAAATGGAGGAACTCCTATGCATTTTACAGGGATGTCGTTTGCCCAAATACTACTAGGTATGAAATTTTCATGTATTTTTACAATAATAGATTGAGAGGCCCTCCTTTTTTGAACCCATGGGACAAGAAAATGGGAAATTTGATAGTGCATGAGGTGTTTGTAGATGTAGATTTGATGAAAGTATTGATCAAGGCATATATCCCTGTTACACAAGCTTTCCAAAAGAAATATAAGTCTGTGCTTTGCATGTTGGATAGGGAAACATTTAATCAAGATTTTGATCTTCAAGGACCCATGAGTGTGGAAATTGACCTAGAAGCAGAATGACCCTATTAAAAAGAAAGAGGAGTTATTATGCGGGAAGAGTCATGAGAAAAAAAATTCTTAGGGAGAAGAAAGAACTAGGAATATTGCATGAGAAGGTTGCAAGTTCTATAGACATGGACCTATTCTTTCCTTTCTTCCAGTACACCATCTTTAGTTTTCATAAGGTCATCAGATTAGACGGGGATTTAACAGTGACTCCAGACATATATGTTGTGGCTACATATGTCCAAGACATGTATACAAATTAGGAATTTGATTATGTAGGGAACATAATCAATGTGACACATAATGAGATAATGAATCCAAAGAATGATTTGAAAAATTTCAAATTCATTCACTATTCTATCATAGTGCACATGATCCTCTATTGAAACATTGGCTACATCAGCCCTAATTTCATCAATGAGACTGAAAATGTATGAGAAGTCATTCCAATTCAACTTTGGACTAGGTTATGTGACATAAACTATCATATTTCAAATTCTATTACTTTCTTTAGTTATTTTATTTCCCTTGTAATGAATATGCTAGGTGTTGAGAGGGAGAGGTTTCCTCCAATTGTTAGAAAATTACTCAGACCCTGTTCATTTTATGATGAATTCCAACATAACTGGGGTGACATGTTTATCTTCAAGAACATTTATATTATGAGGGTATATGCATGCCCAAAACCTCCTCATATATTACCAAGTATGTCCAAGAGAGGCTAGGAATCATTGAATTCTTGTGGAAAATTATTATGATGGACAAAGAATATTTGGGCCCCAAAAGGCACAAGGGAACTTTTCTGCCAAGAAGGTTCTAAGTGGGGAATTTTTCTATTGTGAAGTATATTGCAAATCAGATCCATGAGTTTCTGAAGCATTACATATTTCCTTTTGCAAGGACTAGAATGTATGACCCTAAGGATGTTTTAGAGGGGCATTGAGGGAGATGAGAAACCATAATTTGGCTCCAAACTAGCCCTTGGAAGAGGATGATGTTATAAGAAATGTTCTCAGTGAAGAGATGTGTGAGGAGAGAACCATAAAGTTGGAAAATGTTGTGAGGCTAAAAGAAGAATTGAAAAAGGAAAACCCCACTTTTACTAGTTTTTTTCCTAATGTTTTGTATATACCAAGAATTGGGAATTGCTTGGAAAATTATGAAGACATTATGTCTAAAATGCTAGACATCCCTAAGAGGGAGGAGGAAAGTGTAAACCCTGAAGAAATTTAACCTAATGTGATTTTTCTGAAGAAAAAGGAAATGTCGAGCCATCCACATCACAACAACGATAAATTAAGAAATAAAAAATGATGAATGTACTTGAGAGGGCAAGGCAAAAGGCATTGCAAATTTTGCCAGGTACAAGCCACTACTTTGCTGATATGAGGCAACACTTTTTGGCATCTCAAGTGAGTGAAGGGGAGAAAGCCCTATATAAATTAGAGTTGGCTGCAGTTAGATGGGATGACAAGGTCATCCAAGATGAGGAATTCATGAGTGACAATGAGTTCATCAAATCTGATAAATGCAAAATTTTTCTATTTAAAGTAAAGAATAATGAATTGACCTTGTCTCTAAGGCCAGGAGAATCAAAAGAGAAAATTGTTGAATTGATTGAGAAGTTGTAGGCTTATGATCCCAATAGTGAAACATTGACTGTAGAGGAGGCAATGAACCTTGTAAAGAGAAGTGGTATGATGTTGATTCTTGGACGAGACTGGGAATCATTATTTTTGATTGATCAGATTAAGAGGCAGGATAATTTTGTTGCATATGAATCTTTTGTCCCTAGTGGATTATAAAGGGGTTCTGGTTTTAATTTGGATACAAAGACACTAGAAGTTTGGTGTGTGGCCCCTAAATCAAACAAGCCTAGATTGATTGACATTAAAGATACAACACAAGGTAGTCAACTAATATGAAGGTTGCAAGATACAAAAATATTAGAGATAGAAAGCCTCATGTAGAATCCATCCTCCATGAATGAGGTTGTGGTTGAAGACCTAGAGACTAGACTGGCCAAAAGATTCAAAGATTATGTGGTAGTCAGGAAGAAATTTTAAGAGGAATTGAAGAAAAACTATGTTTTGGAGGAGACCCTAAAGATGTTAATGGATGAGATCAACAATCTAAGAAGCCAGTCCAGGCCAGTCACAAAGGTTTTTGATGCTGAGGTCTAGACTAAACATGAGGAGGGTACAACTCCAGTGGTTATGACTGAATAGGTGAACATGGATATTGATAATCCTGTTGGTACTAGGGATGTTGAGAAGGAAACCTTGAAGGATGTACTATTATATAGAATAAATGTTTTGAAGGGAAAGTCCTAGTTAATACATAGTACTTATATTTCTTTGCAGGGGGTAGAAAATCATTGTTCAAATTCCCTAGCTATACTAACATCATTGTTTAATTCTTGGGGTCCCTACTTACAATTATTTGAGAGGTTAATTATATTGATGGTAAAGAAGCCTAACCATCCTGATAAGATTATTGATGTCAAAGAGATGCTATTGTTAGTGAGAGAATTATATGCATTTTTCACTAGAAAGTCAAAGAGTATCCAGACCAAGCTAAGGGTTTTTTCTAAGACATCTAAAGGATATATCCTTGCCATTATTGATACAAAAGAACATCTTAAAGATTAGAAAGAATGGGTTGATTCTTTCAACCAAATTTTGGTTTCTAACAAGGTGGTTTCATATTTTGATGGTGATGTTGATGTTTCCACTTTCTATGAGGTTGTTGATGAGTTATACAAGGAATAAATTGATATGAATAAGTTTTTTGTTGACTCGCGGGCCATAAAAAATGCAAGATGGAACAATTATCTTTAGGACTTGGATGTAGTTAGAGTAGTAGTTTGGCCAACAAAGAGGGAAATTACGGTATGGGAAACTATTGGAGAAATTAAAATCCTACCACTTGGAAGTAGTTGAGACAAATTTTGGTATCGAAATGGATATCTAATAGAGGGAGGTTAGTTAACTCAATGGGGTATATTACTTTTGCAGCTCACTTGCTATGGATAAACCTATGATGCACACCAAGACTGATCCTGAAGAAGTCAAACTGCTAATTATCATTTTTGTAACTACTTCCATGTTGTTATGTAAAAGTTGTTTGATGTTGACATCTTTACTTTTCCCACATCTAAAGCTTGTTGCAATCCATCATTATAAATGAATTTCCAAGACTGGGAAAAGGGGACCATCAACAATTGGTTTTTCTTTCTGAGAATAGATGTCTTTGTTGTCGGTTAATACTGTGTAGAGTCATTTGTGTATTTTTCTTGTACTAAAGGTCAATGAAGAATATTTTGTTCTGGTCATTATGTGTTATTTTAAGTCTGGTTAGGTACTCTTATGTATAAATTTCAAGGAAGTTTAATACAGAGATTCATCAGGGATTTGTTGCTTTAAATCTTGTCTCATTCTGTGGTATTTTGCAATTTTTTGTGTCTTGTGAACAAAGAGCTCAAGATCATAGTTGTAATTTATTTCAAATTGTATGTCATGCTATGCTTTTCTTTTAATTCAAGGAATTAAGTAATTTCTTAACATAATTTGATAGAATTATAGAGTATTAGAGGAGGATTCATCATAAGAATAGGATTAAAGTATCAATTGATTTTCATTTTCAAGGTGAATGAATAGATCATAAATCATGGTGTGGAATGGTTTACAATATACCCAATGAATAAGGCACTGGTCAAATAAATTGCATTTGAGCTGATATTCATTTCTCTTCATAGTTTAATTTTAAATTAAACCAAAATCTTTTAAATTTAAAGTTGTAGATCTAAATTATTAGCCCCTACTTAGATTGTGAGTGATTTGATAGTGTGATTAGCTCTCACAGTGTCTTCAATTACATAAGTAAGAGAAGATTTATGAGTATTTTTATGCTTTGTTTTGCATTAGGAAAATGTGATGTTAAGAAGAAAATAAGTCTAATCCTAGGTTTACCTGCCTGAATCTTGCAAAATTCAAAGTATAGAAAGAATAATCACTTTATCAGTTGGTCCTCATTCCTATTTGAGTGTATTGATCATGGGATTTAGCTAACCCCTAGGTATATTTATTCATTTAAAATGTAGTTTAAATTTTGTCAAATCAGAAGCCAACATAACCAAAACCATGCATATATATCTATATAAAAAACCATTGAACCATCAAATCCATTGAACCAATCATGCATGTATAGATAGCTATATATAACAAAACCATTAAACCAATCATACATATAGTCTGGATCCTCTCTATATTTTATTACCTGCAAAAAATTTTCATGTTTTTCAATAGGCAACCTCCACTTTCGGTTGCCACATCCCTTTTTTGGAAATGTATCAAATTGCAACTTTGTCACTATAACCAAGTGAATGTAATGTAGAAATATTTGGCCAAACATGTATTCAATAAATGGAACTCCATTTTTGTTGATCTTCATTTGTTGATAATAGGTGCCCTCAATAACAAATGAACCAGTTAGATATGACTATCCATCACCATCTATAGTTACTTCTAGCAACTTTTATTTGAATTTTGTGCATCTTAGTAGATAATAATCTACACCTTCTATATTCTCAAGATTTGCAAACACAACAAAAATATCACCTATACAAGTGAATCGTGCATAAATTAAAAATATTAGTAAGATCTCTAAAATTTAAACATCAATCAAGTGATATAAATTAAAATTATATAAAGGAACATGTATGTGCCGCACCTGTAACAATTAAGTCAAAAACATGTTCATAATCAAATGAATATATAGGATCATGAATGTCTATGTCATTTTCATCATCTTCATAAGGAGACAATCTGATTAAGTCTTTCATATCCCATTGTGAAACATATCCATTTGCAATAGTGTCACATTGACCTATTGCATTGTTCTCAACAAAGTCATAAAAAAAAAACATGATTTATTTCTTACTTGAATCAATGTTGGCTTCTGGTGTCCTAAAGTCATCACTTGATGTAAACTTCTAATACCAACAATTGATTGACAATTTTAAGGATTAGATTGATTAATATCTACATTAAAAATATGAGATTGTTAGATAAACAATTTTGATAAAGGTGAAATGTACTTCATGACATTTTAAAAGAATTTGAGTTCAATTTTTTTTACCTTTGACTTCCCAAAAATAATGTTTGTTGTATTT
This sequence comes from Chamaecyparis obtusa, assembly GCA_027943335.1. Classification (NCBI taxonomy): domain Eukaryota; kingdom Viridiplantae; phylum Streptophyta; class Pinopsida; order Cupressales; family Cupressaceae; genus Chamaecyparis; species Chamaecyparis obtusa. The sequence continues at coordinate 253,936 of BSBK01006608.1, read as the reverse complement.
TGTGTCCCGGCTAGCAAGATGAGTTCAACACCATTTAACTATTTTATTTGAATTCTCTATCATGTTACCTACATAGAAGAAATTTTTTTGTTTAAAGAAAATTAAAATTAAAGAACACCATTTGTACCTTCAAGTTCATGTTGACGGAGTGCACGCTTCACATGTGCTCTTGCTCCATCATGCTCTCCTTTTCCATGTCCACTTTCAAAGAAGTTCCAAAGAAACTTAACATTGTGTCTCACATGTTGTATGGCTAACCAATTAAAGGCTTTTGCAGACTTAAATTGTTTTGTACAATAAATTTGTATACACACATGTATAAATAATCATTTTTAATAAAATTTATAAAGTTCAAAATTATGCATATATTGGAATTGAATAAGATAATGTACTTACTTGCACAACCATCATGCCAAATCCAGTGTTGTGAAGTATTTATCTCGTGATTCAAAAGATCTTCAAAAAACATTCCAAAACAATGAGCCACATAGCTCCTATCATGTACCCTATCATCACTGATATAGAAATGAACCTCCTTGATGATAATGTGTTCATTTTGATCAATACTTCTACCTCATCCAAATCAAATTGGGCATGTCTTTAGGTCACTTGCACAGATATTGCAACTTGGTTAAAATGATAATATTGAGCTTGGAGCTTTGATTGAGGGGAAAATGTGTAGTTCTCAAAAAAATATACAATTGAACGAATACTGCAACTAGGTGGAAAACACTTTTTGGAATCATGATTTTTTTAGCTTGCCATCATGCACCATGACAATGTTGGATATGTGGATAAATCATTATTCACAATTTGTTCATAAACTCAAGATAGATTCCAAATTTATGCCTTCTTCAAAGAAGACCGAGTAGTGTACATTTATACAATAGAAAAAAATTATAGGGTGAACTTGATCATAACGTATTGGAGAAAAAACATTTTACACTACTTAGGTAGGGTAAATCAAAATTCAGATAAGGCATATATATCTCTATCTATTTCCAATATGTTATAATCAAATCTATAGTGTATAATTATAATGTATTTATCGATGATAAAGTTAATATATGGTCTCACATATTCCATACGTTTTAACTCAATTTATGGTCTCTGTTCATCATCTGGTTGATAAATATGAGAAAAACTGACCAAGGTCAATTTCACAAATACAATTTAAACTCCACAATTTTAAATTTAGTTTTTTAAATTGGGCCCATGTTTCCCCTTTCCTACTAATTATTATGAATATTTACTAAAATTTGAACAATTTAAAATTATTGTTAGCATGGTGCATTTAAGGACATGCCCTAATCTATACCAAGCTTGTGAACTATGAGTTAAAGAATATTGCCATGAATGCAGTGACAAGAACAATGTTTCCATTTTTACACCTTGAAAAATTATTGATTGTGACAAATTTGTTAACGAAAAAAGTGATGATTTTGAACCTCAAGAGGAAAGGAATGATGATTTTAAAAAATATGGGGAAAGGTGAGATAATGAATATATTTATGAAGATTTTGAAAGTGAGTATTCATAACATTATGCTGACTATGATGATAGTTATAAAAGTGAATCCAATATGAACAAGAAGAGCTTGAAAAATTCAAAAAAAATCACACAATTGTTCTTGAAGAGATTACTTGATGTATGGAGAGTAAAAGGTTTATCTAAGAGGATGAATTATTGACTTTTCCAATCCAAAATTGAAAGCAGAGAATGCCAGCTTAAGGCATTGGGGATAAGAATGCTACCAGATTTTCATAAATCTAAGGATTCACTATGAGACAACTAGACCTGAGATTTGGCAAGACTTTTCACTTTGTAGGCCACTTAGATTTCTAGCCCTTCATTACCAGAAATAGTGCCATTATATCAATACTTAGGCTTCCACAACATAAAGCACACTGCTTAAAGAAAAGTACCTATCCACATTGTAGAAATCAAAGAGAAGCAACAAGAAAATAGAGAAGAAGAAATAAAAAAGAAATTACTTAAATTAAATCATCACCAACAATAATACATAGAATTCAAATAACAATACCATTCAGCTGAAAAAAATTTTCTATTTTACTCTCTTGTTTTTGTGGCTGCATGCAGACTTTTTGGGAATTGAATTTTTGGGGTTTTTGGGGAATGATTTTTGAGGTAGTTAAAGGGGGAAGAAATTGAGATTTCTAGGGGAGGAATTTAACGATGGATTTTTCATTGAAATAGAATTGGAGAGAAAATAAATTCAGAATGGAACTATGGATAGAGTCATATTTCTTTAGGGAGTCCTCTATCATGAAGGTAGATAGGATATCTTCATTAGGCATTTTGTGAAAGTATGCATTGGACTTTATTCATTAGAGAAAGTCTACATTTGCAAAAACCCCTCTAACATTACAACAATGTATAAAAGGAAACTTAGCCTTTCTAGTAGTGAGAAATAGGTTTGTTGAGAAGAGTAGAAGAAAACTGTAGTACCTCGCCCCTGGTCTGATTTTATAAATGATATGATTACTTTAGGATGATAGAATATATGTTAGGGATTCATTAAAAATTATGATTTTACTGACCCCATACTTACATGTCTATGGTTGATGTGTTTGTTTTACATTTCTGTTTGACGTGCTTGATGTGGTTGAGGGACAGAGTCATAGTTACTTGCTTGCGAGATCCACACAATTGGCCGATCCCCGCCATTGTTTGTTATATCTATATATATGTACATGCTTGTCTTTTATGCAGGTTCACAGGTATCGGACATCGACTTCCCTGAATTGTCAGGATGAGTGTGCCCTATCACTAATCTCAATGGTAAAAGAGGGGAGATAATATTCAGTTCCAAATCCTAACCTAAGCCAAATATTGTCCTAAAGTAGGGGATAAGATTCTGCATTTCCACCTTTCTAAACTCGTCCAATTGGCAAGAGTTTATACCTAAGTCTTGAGCATGAATGTGGGTTCTTAGGTCTTTTTGATTCTTTGATTTGTGGCATTTGGGTGTTTTCTATTTTTAGATCATTCTATTTTTAGTTGTGGCATAGTATTTAAATGGTAATTAAATAAATGTATTTATTTAGTTTTATTATTATTTATATTATATAGTTGATGCATGAATTAATTAGAAATTAATTATATGCTAATTTGAGTGTAGTTGAATTATTTAATTAATGTGAATTAATTAAATATCCTCACTTTTGATTTATTTAAAATCATGAATTAACCTTTATTTAATTAAAATATATTTATTAAATTGAAAGTTATTTTGGCATGTGTTATTTATGTTAACTAAATGTTTTAATTATTAATTAATTTAATGCATTATGTTGCACATTCATAATTGCATGAAATTGAATTAGTAATTCAAGTTGAAGTTTGGTTATGTGTTTTCAACTCAAGTCAAAGAGGAAGGGGGACTCCAGTTCAACTGAGACTGAATTGTGAACTAAAGTTCATCTTCATGCAAAGCTCTTTTGGAGTTGAGTTCAAATTCATGAATGAGAAAGAAAGTTTCTTTAAATATTGGGGGTTTTGGCCATTATTCGATTACACAGGTTTTGGAGGAGGAATTTTGGAGACAGATTTGGGATAGATTTGGGAGAATTCTTTAAAAAGCTTGGATTCTATTTTCTTCATTCTGGACATCATCGAATCTGTATAATTTTGATTTGAGGTAGGTTTTGATTTTATCATGGTTATTCTATTTCGGATCTTTGTAGGAAATTGTAGAAAGTGTCTTCCTCGTGCTTGCTGGTATTGATTGTTTGAGTAGCATAGCATTGTGGTTATCAGTTGCATGTTATTTAATGAAGATATATTTAGTTGCATGTTATTTATGAAAGCTATATTCAGTTGCATGTTATTTATGAAAGATATTTTTAGTTACATGTTATTTAATGAAGATATATTCAGTTGCATGTTATTTATGAAAGATATATTCAGTTGCATGTTATTTATGAAAGATATATTCAGTTGCATGTTATTTATGAAAGATATTTTCAGTTGCATGTTATTTAATGAAGATATATTTAGTTGCATGTTATTTAAGATATATTCAGTTGCATGTCATTTATGAAAGATATATTCAGTTGCATGTTAATTATGAAAGATATATTCAGTTGCATGTTATTTAGAAAAGATATTTTCAGTTGCATGTTATTTAATGAAGATATATTTAGTTGCATGTTATTTATGAAAGATATATTCAGTTGCATGTTATTTAGAAAAGATATTTTCAGTTGCATGTTATTTAAGGAAGATATATTCAGTTGCATGTTATTTAATGAAGATATATTCAGTTGCATGTTATTTATGAAAGATATATTCAGTTGCATGTTATTTAGAAAAGATATTTTCAGTTGCATGTTATTTAATGAAGATATATTTAGTTGCATGTTATTTAATGAAGATATATTCAGCTGCATGTTATTTATGAAAGATATTTTCAGTTGCATGTTATTTAATGAAGATATATTTAGTTTCATGTTATTTAATGAAGATATATTCAGCTGCATGTTATTTATGAAAGATATATTCAGTTGCATGTTATTTAGGAAAGATATATTTAGTGCATGTTATTTAAGGAAGATATATTTAGTTGCATGTAGTGGTACTCTATTTTTAGAAATAAATAAAATTCATACATGAGAATTCTTTTAGAATAAGAAAAATAAGTAGAATAATGATATATAATTAAATATTATTTTTATGAAAATTTCATAATGATGTGTTTATTATTGGAGTGTTTGGTTTCTTTTCATGATTACTAGTATGGGTAGCATTAATTTAGCTTTTAGGAGATATAATCCTAGAGGTGGGGTTTTAGATGTTTAATCTATCTTGTTTGGTTGCCGTGCATATTCTATTGTGTCGGTGAACTTGTTTTATTATGTATCTGGTTTTGCATGTTTATGGTCTTGCATGTGGAATCAAGTTGTAGAGATTCATGAGTTGTGATAACTCAGAGTTCTTAATGTTCATGTGAAACCCTAGAGTAGGTCATCTAAGTGTATATCAAGAAGTGGCTTGTGAATTGGTGCCGGAGCCTGGAAGTGGCTACTAGGAGATCCCATTACAAGTAGTTTAATAAGTGATAATTAATAAATATTGGGAATCTAAAATGAGCCTAATAAGATATTGTGTGCCTCGCCCATGCCTGAGTTCCTGATTGAGTTTGACTAGGATGGGAGTTGAGATGATGCTTGCCACCTATATGGACTGGATATGGCATACGTAGTACCTTGTCTACACGAGAGGTTACTATAACCACATAGAGTCACTAGGGCGCCGGGGTCTGAAGGGACTACCAGGATAACCTTAGAGTTGACTTATGTGATGACACTTCTTGTATGCATCTTAGGTTTCCTATGTGTTTTGTTTGCCTCTGGTAGAGTATGTTATACCTTGTTGTACTTTTTGGTATCCTTGAGTTAGAAGATTTCAAGACCTCTTCCTTGGTTGTTGTTGTTTGTTATCCGAGTGGGTTCTAATGTTATCTCCTCAACACGGTGGGAGTGGACCATTTAGGTTCATGAGGTCGGGTGGTAGTGATTCTTTTACCATTTGAGATTTTGATGTTCATGCACCGAGGCTGGATGATCCATGTTGCTATTGTTCTTTCTTGTTCTTCTTCTTCTTGTGATCTTGTATTATTGTTTCAGATTTTTAGAGTTACCATGTTGTTTTTTTTCATTTCAATTATTGTAATCACATACCCTGCGACATGTGCAGTGGATGCTTATTATTATGGTTACTATAAGGTACCAATTGTATTTATGTATTCATGCATATGATGTTGTATTTATCATTCAGATGTAATCTTGGAATTCATATCTTTATCATTTATTTATTAATTAACTCTTTCATAATCTATGTGTAGGAACCCTTGAGAGTTGTAACCTATGTTAGTTGTTTATTGTTATGCTTTGCTTCCACATTGTAAACATGATGTTGTTGATTGTTAACTTAAAAAAAAAAATATTCTGCAAACTTAGTCGCATGTTTAGGTTAAGTTCTTTTGGGTTCCCTGGCGGGGCATTACAAAAACAAATACAACTCTACCAGCTCTAATTGTAGCCCTCGACCTGACAAATAATAGAAATAGTACGCTTGGAGGGATAAAACCCTAGAGAGTTACGATATATGTATGTGTGCACCCCATTAACGTTTGAAATGAAATAATGGGGGAAAAATGGAACTGAGCTCAAACACATGTAAATACCTGCAAGAGGAGTATTTGTATGTAGTTCACAAGACTGTAGAAGGAAACACATATTTTTCCAACCATGTGTATGCTTTTGATTGCCAACAAAATGAAAAGTGTTCACCGTTGACATTTGTAATGATGATGGGAAGAGATATATTAATGACAACCCATTTTTTTAATGCTTTCCATGTTCATCAGACTTTTAAAGAATGTGGGCAATTTTTTATTTAAAATTTTTTTTTTGACACAAATTACCTTGTAAAATTTGACAAAGAAAAACAAATCCCATACTTTATAAGAAATATTATCATCGAAAAATGACCCCAAATGTATTAATGGGCTATTCATGGAGGTAGGAATCACCAAAATGGGGGGTTGACTAAGGAAAACCCCTATATATCTACACACACACTTTTTCAGATCTGCAAGTTATAGACGTATAGATGCATGAACCATATTTGAAGGTCCACACAAATCCATTATGAAAATTAGTCCATAAACCCTCAGGACTAGGTCATATAGGTTGGCCTTATCCTGGACAAGGTCTTCCAAGTTGGCCTTGTCCTTTTCCAAATAAAAAATTTCTAGAAAAAATAGACTCATATTCCAGCCTGCTAGATCTAAAATTTAGAAGAATCCAAGACTCTGATAGCCAGAAACTTTAGGTTTAAACTAAAATCTTTCACTTAATTTTTCAAGTGCATATATTTTTATCTCTATTTATTTTCATTTAATTTCATAGATCATATCTACATAGCATTTACAATTTCTATTCAAAATAATGAAATCTAATCCTATAAAGCATAGATCCTGAGTTGGTACCCTCTGTCACTAGGTTGTACTTACCAAACCCATCTTCTAGGAAAAGGTTTTTTATTCCAATGTATAATAGTACCCCCATGATTTAGTGAGTGATATACATGCTACCTATTATCATTACTCACCATTTCCTATTATACATTTATCTCAAATTTTCTACCCACATTTTTTAACCATATCTCTCTTTCTTTTCCTTGTGCATGATTTTAATAACACTTAGTCCTACCTATAAGATCCCCATTAGGAGAAGTTGTATAATTATGGGTTGTTTTGATCCTAGTTTCTCTATGTTTCCTAGGAATATTGATGAAACAAACATTCCTACTAATGACATTCCCACTATTGTTGAAAATCCATCTTCCTGCTCTTCTCATGATGAAGATGAGACCTTAAGGCTATCTACTACCCAAGTGCAAAATATTTTCCATGATTTTGAAAAATTTGAGCAATGGTTAGGTCAAGAACATTCTATTATAGAATCAATGATGATAATGGTGTTTCTTACTTGCGTACTATTTTCCATCTTATTGATAATTTCCATCTTATTGATAACAATGTTAAACCTATTAAAAAATGTTCTCAAAACCTTGGTTTAACTCAACTTAACACTAGTGTTGAGACTTATATTTCTATTCCTACTTCATTACATAGTGTCTCTACATATACTCCACCCCTCATGACTGCATCTGTTTCAAACATCAATCCTACACATTTCAGTCTTGGAAGTATTCCTAATCCTATCAATCCTCCTCCTTCAAGTTTTCCACATGTTTCCCAATAATAATTCATGCCTACTTACAAGAATGTGCCAATTTCATATTCTAATGTTCCTTCTATTTCCCATAATGCTCCAAACCTTTCACATATGTCCCATACCAATCTTTTCACTAAATCCACTATTGACAGTCTTGTACAAACCATGTCATCTTTGAAAAAAATAACTACCTCCATGAATCAATCAAAATTTAATATTCCCACTTGTGATATTGCTAGCCCTATGTCCTTATACATTATTCATGTCGTTATCCCTCAATTCATGAAAATAACTAATTTGGAGACTTATATTAAAAAAGGTGATCCCTTCACTCACTTGAGAGCATTTAAAACATTATAAATTGACTTCTCTCATGATCATAAACTCATGGTTAAATTATTTACTAGAATATTTATAGATAAGGATTTGCAATGGTATTTTTCTTTACCTCCTTATTCCATTGATTCTTTCCAAAAACTTACTAATTATTTCATTCAATAATTTTAAAATAGTATTAGTCCTAATATTTCTTTGATTGATTTAATGCATTGTAAACAAGGCATTAAAGACAAAGTAACTAATTTCGTTAGAATATGTAAATATTTACATGATCAAATTTATCATCATGTGCCTGCTACTAATGTTCAATGTATTTCTATTTATAATTTTTAAAAAGACATTAGAGATTTAAGATTTTTGTTTTCTAAATTCTCTTTCTTTACTCAATTGTATGCAGTGCTTCATAATTATCAGCTTGAAGTGATCCAATTTGACAGTACCACTTCAATGGCTTCAGTTGATAAGAGTGATGCTGCATCCCAAAATTTTTAAAAGTTTCAAAAAATTGAAGCCTTCATCAAGATCAATAATTCATCTAACAAGATTGATGCACAAGTGATAACAACATCCAAAGGTGTGTCTCCTTTTTCATCTATTTTTAAACCCTCTCATAATTTTATGCCTCTTTCTAAATATTTGCATAATGTGATGTTGAAGTTGATTAATTCTAATTTTTAAACACTTCATCCCAATAAACCAATTGATCCTTCCAAATAAATATGAAAATCCTTTGATCCCAAATCTTTTTGCCAAAATCATCGTCAATTCGGTCATGATACTGAGAAATGATTTCACTTGAAGGTTATTCTCCAATACCTTATTGATTCAAATTCTATATATGTTAAGGGTGTTAATGATCAAGGAAACAAGTCTATTTCCCCTCCCAACCAAAAATTGAAAATTTATACCAATCCCTTACCATCCCATTCCACCAATACCATTGTCTCTACCTATTCCTTTCCATCTTCTTCCACCAATGTTTTTGACTTTCCTACTATTGTAAATTATGATGATGAATGTACCAAGGCCAAAAAATTTATCAACCTTATTGATCAACCGTAGCCCAAATCTAAACCTAACCTTTGCATTACATTTTATCCTAAGGAGACTATTAGGAAATCTAATGGTCCTCTTAAAATTGTTAGGAAGATTACTAGTATTCCCTCTTATGGAGTCCTTATAGATCCTACTTGCATGGTGAATGTTATAAGTGAAGAACATATTTTCAAATGACATCTCCATTATGAATCCTATGAAAAACCACACGTGACAATTAATACTTTTAATAGTTTCACTTGTCCCACTCATGGCTCTATTACCTTTCCCATTGAAGTTGGTAAGAAATCTTTAGATGTCACCTTTATTTTCATCCTAACTTCAGACCACTTTCAAGTTAGACTTGACATACTTGGCTCAATTCCATGAAATCTATTATCTCTCTTATCCATAAGAGTTCAAAATTTACCCACAATAAAGAAATCATCGTGATTAACCATAGTCTCTATCAATCTTTAACCAATCAAGGGAATTTTGACCTTGAATTCTTTAGGCGTGATCATTTCTTCTTATCCTATCAAAAATTCAAACCCCAAAAGATTTTTGAACTTAGAAACCCTAAGGTAGTCCCATCTCCTTGTCATGGACCTAGAATCCTTCCTACACCTTCTATACCTCCTATTTATGTTTTAGTTCCACCTCTTTTATCCTACAACTGTATTATATCTCCTATCTCTAAACGTAGTGTGTTTCCTTTGATTCTTCCTCCTAAAAAGGAAAAGGACCCAATGTTGATTTTTCCTAAAGTGCCTTGAGTTTCAAACAAATTCAGACATAACATATGTGTGGCCTATGATTGCCACCCTAGAATCCATTCTAGGGTCTCTAAAATTACTTCTCAAAACATTTCCTCCCCTAAGACACATCTAAATTCCTTGATTCCCTTTGACTAACCTTTGCATAGCCCAAGAGAGGAAGTTAATCTAAAGAAGATGAAACAACATAAACATGATAATTTTATTTGTATAAAAGATTCTATTGTGATCAATATGGATGAAGAATATACTCTTAATGATGATATTTTCAATGTTTATGATACAAATGATGGAAATTCTAATGATTCTAAAAATATTTATGAGATTATTGATGTTAATCATGATTTGGATTCTATATTTGTACAAATATTATCTCTAGCTCCTAGTGACAAAAAAAGTGACTCATCATTAGAGCATGGTCCTTGTTTTGAACTTGCGACAACTTCATCCATAGTTGTTGATGTTTTACCTCTTGCATTTTTTCCACCTTCCTTAATTGATAAAAACCAAGATGGGGGGGAAAATGATATTCTTGACAAGCTCCTCTTGTACAATAAATTATTTTGTGTGTGTTCTTGTCGTGTTGTGCTTCTCCTATCATGTCTTTCTTGCTATATTTTTTGTTGAGAATTTTTTCAAATAACCCTTTTTTCTATGTTGGCGCAAGGTGATAAATGAATTGACATATTTTGAAATTCCTCTATTTTTGTCTCATTTATTATATATGTCGGTACATGTTATGTCATGCATGTTCTATTATTTATAAATGTGCCTTTGTGTTGTCTCATTGGGGATGACATATTAGAGTGGGATGAGTTATGCATGACACAACCTTCTAAGTCCTAGATCTTGAGCTTGTTTATAACATTATTCTTGTCAAACCTTGGATCCATTCTATGCAAGTTGTGCCCTCCATGTACCATTAGTGTTTAAAATTACCCTACAAAAAAACAAAAATCACTATCCCAGGTGACAAAGATCCATTCTTGTATTGTACCAAGCTCAAAGGTTCTACTACCAACCAAGTCCCTAACAATCAAGAAACCTCAATGTTAACACCATTCAAATACCTTGACTCATCTACCTAATATAAATCCACTACCCCATCCACCTTTGAGCTTAAGATTATTGTCTAATAAAAAGGTTATGGAGAATATACTTATGTAGACTCATTTTGTGTGCGAAAGACACCTATTTCACCAAGGACTTATGGAAAGACATGAGAACCAGTCAAGAGGAAACATAAAATTTATATTCAATATGATATGACTACTATTTTCATCAAATAGGTAGAACTATATGAATAATTTATGGAAAAAGTATTACACATAATTACATAATGAGTTGTCATTACTGTCACACATATAATTGGTAAAGGAAAAAAATAGACTAGTCAGTCAACACATTAAGTATAATAACTAAGCATAGCACAAGGTAGAATGAAAAGGTAATTGAGCACAGTCTTGACCGAGCACTTACACCGAGCCAGATGATTACCGAGCACCGAGTAAAGATATAACTGAGCATTCATATTTATCGAGCAACAATATTTTACCGAGAAATGAATGCAGTATATACCGAGTAATACAAGAATGACATATAAGTATGGAATGAAACATAAAACAATGCAAATGGTTTATATCGAGCTAGAAAATAGTTTACATAGATTGAGGTGAAGATTTATTGGAGATATAATCATTAAATGTTGATGATCCCTATGCAATATTGTTTTAGGTTATTTATTTAGATTGTAGATCTAAGGTTTTCTAGATGATAACATAACCCTAATTAGGTCAAATATGTTTGATATAAAAATTTTCAAGATGTCAGTTGAAGAGAGAATACATGAGAAGTAGCCACCTACATGAGACATCTAAAGATCATATAGGGTTGTGATGTTAAGGTTTTGACAAAGCATTCAAGGATTATATTCAAAAGCACACTAGAGGCTACTCAATAGTATTCAGAAAAGATAACTATCACAACAAGGTGATATCAGTTCAGTACTAATCATATATGAAATTTAGCAAAGTAAGTTGCTACATCCAGATCAATTTACTATTACTTTCTAACAACTGTGGAAGACTAAATATCTTAAGAGAGTAGACCTAACAAGCTGTCTTTTTGTAAATCTCTTAACCGAGTGCACACTTAACAATGTTGATCAAATCCTTTAAACAGGTACATCTTAATATCTCTCAATTGTTACTCCTAATAGGGTAAGATCATTAGAATTGATCAAATTTGTAAGCCTTAACCGACAAACTTTATTATTGCAGTTGTGAAGCTTTGTGGGTGTCATGCCCACTGTAGTTTTTACCTTCTAACAAGGGTTTATATGATACCAAAATACATGTGTCAAGTGTATTAATTTTCATGAATTTTTACTTATTAGATTATAAAGCATTTCTCATTTTAGTTATGTTAAGAATGCATGGAAATGATAACATGACAATCGGTTAATGAGTTAAATTATCTTAAGGATAAAAGAACAATTTTTTTTTAGGATTACTAATTCACCCCCCCCCCCCCCCCCCCCTTCTCAATAACTCACCTTTCTATAATCCCAACAATTGGTATTAGAGCTAGTTCTCTTGTTTAAGAAGTTTAATCACTAAAGAGGAAAGATCCTAAAGATGGAAAGGCATAAGATTGATAAGACAATTGAAAATAAAAAATTGGAGATGTACATTCTCTTGGAATAGCTTAAGGACATCAAGGAAAAGTTGAGAGTCATTGAAAAAAATAAAGGAATTATCATTTTGGCATAATGAGACTTAGTATCAGGAAGAAGAGATAGAAGAATTATCTAAAGGATTTGGAAGTATATATGATGCATCTGAAGGAATGATTTCAGATCTATCTGAAAAGAATCAACACCTTACTGAACAACTGAAAGAAATGCAAATTGGACAAGAAACTCAAATGGTAAGAATGATTGAAATTATGAACAATACAAGACAAGTTGAACAAGAAAGGAATATGGTTATTGAAGATAGAAGATAAATGACTGAAAAGTTGGAGGAGAAATAATTTGAAATACTAAGGATGACTGAGCATCACTTTAAAATTTCTAATCAGATGGTTGTCATGAGTCAAGAAGTCAACCGAGTAAACAATGAGCTTGCTAGGAAATTGGAAGATATTGGTGAACTAAGGGAAGAGAATGAAAGACTAAAAAATGAAGTGAAGATGCAACAACAACACAATGAAATGATAAATAAAATTGAGGAAAGTACCAAAAGGATGGATGAATTCTTAAAGAGTCAGAGAAGACTGGACAACACCACTAGATTAGGTTATACCAAGCAGGGAGAGTCATCAAATCAAGAAGACCAAAAGAATGCCTATGCAAATCCAAGACCAAAGAAGCTCTCATTCTATCACTATGGAAAACTAGGTCATGCAACAAATGTCTGTAGAAGTAAAGCTAAAGGTACTCCTAACACTACTAAATTTGATGGTTATTTCTACAATTGCAAAAAGTATGGACATCAAGCATATGAGTGTAGATCAAAGATAAAAAAGTCACTTGAGAGGTACTATATGGAAAAGCACTATCACACTTGAAACAAGCATGGTCATATATCACAAGAATGCAACATATGAAACAGTTTTGGAAACTGAAAAGACAAAACAACACCTATCAACCGAGAAGACAAGGTAATTATTACACTTGGGTTAATTGTACTACATGTGGAAGATATGGTCATATTGCAAAAAATTGTATGAGATTACATTGGAGAGGTAAATCTAGAAATTGGACAAATTCTGGAATGGCATGTTTGCACTGTCACAAGGTCGGTCACTTAAGTAAATATTACAGAGACCAAGCACCAAAACTAAATGTTGATATGAATGAGAGTACCATTGATGAAATCAAAAGGAAGATGAGTCAAATGTGGAGAAGATCAACTAAAGACAATGCTGGAACAAGCACAATAGTCAGTGACACCTCATCCTTTAGATTAGGCAATTTCACCACTTCTACCTAAGCAAATCAAGTAAGTATGGGAACTAAATTTTAATAAGTTATATCTTACAATAGTTCCTCATATCTATTGCATGAATACCATATCTACATGAATTAAGATGCACTAGGTTGTCATATGTTTTGAACTTGAAATGAATAAAATTGATAAAGAATGACTGAGTTAGAGTTTGTTAGTCAGTGAAAAATGTTAAGGTTAATCGAGTTGCATAGTCAACTGAGCATTGGTAGTGTTCACTGAGTTGAAGTTTCTAAAGGAGACCACCAAATGTTTTATCTTTGACTGAGTTGTGGTTGGTGAAACATTTAATGCAATGCATTTATGCTGAGAAAGGTTTTCAGATATAAATATACATTAAGACAACTCATTTTTCACTTTGCAAAACCAGAGAAAAATGAGACAGATTCAAGAAATGGGATTCCAAGATATTTAAAGTGATTTGAGCATTTCACAAAGTTTTTGGAAGCTATACAAGAAATTTTGAAGTGAAACCAAGTTATTTTAACATAGTTTTCACCAAGCCCTAAATTGTTATTAGCTATGGCATCCACATCGAAGACCGTTCAATCGAAGGCCAATAATGAGAAGAAGATAACTCTAATAAAAAGTGCAAAGTATGAAGAACCAAAATATAAGCTGCATCTTGAGGTTGCATCATAGGTTGATGATAAGGGTGCATTCTCATCTATACCACCTAAGGTTTTGTTGGTGAAAGATATCAAGTCTTACATTCACTGCAAGATCGGTGAAATTGGTGATTTCGAGTTGTAATCCACTTACTAGGAGCTATGCATAGATGTGAAATTGAAGGATGAATATAAAAATCTAGAAGTTAAAGTTTAAAAAAATGCCCTTGACTTCCCGAAGGTATTCAAAACTAAGTGGATCAGGATAGTACTCAACCGAGTATATGATGGAAAAATGTGGCTAGATGAACCAGTAAAAATCACAAAGGACATTATTCACATGGTCATCAGTTACCCAATATGTGATAAGGATAAAGCCCTAAGACACATGCCAAAGAATGAAATAGAGAATTTGAATGGAGCCGAGTGGGATGACAGAGGTATGCAAATCAACACCATTGATGATCCAAAGACTAGATTCAGAGCATATGTGATTGCTTACAAAGTATTCCAATCTAGTAGACTAAACATTATTTCTTGCAGCACTGTTGGTATAGCATATACAATTGTGAAGAAAGGACTTCAACTTGACCTAGCTAAGTTGATGTTGAGGCAACTGGAGGAGAACATGTGAACGATCCGAGTTGCTAAGTCCAACACCTGCAAGTTTGGATCCCTACTGGTATGTATATTTTTCTACTTACATAATTCATTTCCCACAATCGGTGATGTACAATGGGATGTTACTAAAATGGTCATCATGCAAATTGGTGAACTCATAACTAGTTTAGGTCAGAACTTTGAACTAGTCATGGATGACTATTTTGGGAAATTTAAGGAGAGAATGCACAAACAAAGCAAAATTCCAGCACATTTGGTGGAGAAATATAAGAATGAATTTTTTTTCCTGGTGGACACCAACTCCGCTCTCATAAAGGTAGTTGAACTAAGGACTACATTGTTTCCACCAATGGGCTATGACCTTGACATTGACTGAGAAACTAGGTAAATAAAGACACTTCTTGCAGAGCCTAAAGATAAGAGTGCAACAAGATTTGGAAATTATGAGGAAACAAAACAAAGAATAAAAATATATTTGGTTGGATTGAAAATCAATAGAAAGACAAAGAAAATGATAGGCACTTTAGAAAAAAACTTGGAGAAGAAGTAGAGAAGTCAGTTGAAGAGGCAACCGAGGAACAAAAATGATTGGTAACAATGATGATGAGGAAGAGACCAAGTCAGGCAAAGTGGTACAAGAAGAACCAATAAAGGTAACAAAAAGTAAGATGAAATAGGTAGAAACTCCTACACGAGCAAGGACAAGGTCCTCTACACATGTTTCCCCAACTCTGAAACGTGGAGTTGCAAAAATAACAAGGCCTACACTGACCAGGACCTATCAGAAAAAGAGAGGTACTCAAGTATCTACCGAGGCACCTAAGAAGAGAAGGAAGTTAATAAGGAATACAGATGATCTAGATTCAGATGAGGAGGATACTAGTCAATTTAAAGTAGTTTTAAATAAAGAACAATCTATTGATGAGATTATAAAGGAGATAAAAGAAAAGGGAGGAATGTGTCACCCTAAAATAAATAGATATGTACACATAGATACCGAGGATCAGGACAAACTAGAAGAGGAAATCATGATGATGATGATAAAATTCAAGAGATTGCTAGTTGAATTTGTGAATTATATTTCCAAGGAATTGAATGATAAAATCTTAGCACGGTAGACTTATGCCTTACACACCGAGAAGAAAATGAGAGAAAGATCATTGATTTTGGCAATGCCAAATTTATCTGTTCAAGAAATTGAAGGAATAATGAAAGAATATGCAAACAAATTTTTGATGAAAGGAAGAGAAATGAATATATTACAAGGTAAACTTCAAGAAGTTGATGAGGAAAGAAAGGATAAATGGACTAAAATCTTAAAGTCCAAAGCTGAAGTAGAGAAAACTGCACTTGTAGTTATTACCGAGCAAGGTGTCACAAGAAGAGGAAAAGGTGTACAAAATGATGATGATGATGTTAGAGTACAAAGGCTAGTTGAAGAGCCTATACACATAGCAAACACCAAGAAAATAGAGGAAGATACATATGTTGAAGATTTTTATCCTACTGGACAAATCGAACAAGAAGATACACCAGAGAAGTTGCAAATAATCAGGGAAGATGTATTAATAGAGGATATCACTGAAGGAGATCCTGATGATGAGGCTAAGGAAGATGAAGATGTCACTATTGCCACTAAAGATAAATACGAAGATCAAACTACTGAGATATCTAGTGTACTAATTCCAGGTAACTTACCAATTTTGGTTCAAGCCATTAATATTACTACCATAGAGAAACCTGAGGACACAGCACCCAAGAAACCAATGGATACAACAAAAGACAAGGGTGAAGAAGGAGAAACAAAGAAAACTGAGACTGAAAATAAAGATGCAGAAGTAAAAGACACTGAAAATGAACTTGATGTCGATGATTCTACTACTAACACAAGGCCATAAGCCCTAGGAATCACACTAAGGGAATTTTCAAGGGGCAAGAAAAAGAAGAAAGTGTCTCAACTGAGCCATAAAAGTCAAATCCAGAGAAAAATTCTCTAGTTCCTTACGGTCAATCCTCGACCTCTAGAAAATAGGAAAAGAAGAAGAAGAAGAAACATGGAAAATTTCTCGTCACACTCGATGAAGTCATATAAATACGTGCATGTGACCCCAGAACTTTGGACCTTGAGGCTCTTAGAAGGTATGGAGAATGGAAGCAGATATGCAACCACGAAAATTAAAAACCATACGAAGGGGAAACACTTAGTTTTTTTTTTCAAAACTTTATAAAAAGATATATAAAGTAAACAATTTTTGTGGCTGGATAGCCACTACCATGGAGAACTATGCACTGGAAAAGAAGCTTAGGAGAAGTTGAGGCATGAACAAAAACATAAATAGGTGCTAGAGGATGTTAGAGAAATCTTGATGCATGTTGTACCTGATGTCAATGTTGATCAGTCTACTCCCATCATTGAATAACTTGCAGTACTTACCGAGCACATCAATTCTCCCACTACCAATGCAGAAAAGAAAATTTAAGAAAGAGCATAATCAAAGATGAAATACAAAATAATAGAGAAGATTTGCCAAGCAGTGGCAATTCACAAAGTGAATTTATCTAAGACTGTAAGTGAAATTGAAGGACTTATTCAGTAGATACTCACTATTTTGTAGAAGCTTTGCATTGAAAATTCATTCACTACAGAGATACATGAAAAACTTAAAAAACTAGATGATGATCTGCAGAAGAGCACTGAAATATTGATCACAGAACCCCATGCATTCAAATGCATTATGCCAAAGTTAAAAATATACATGGGTTAAGGAATGAATTGAGAAGAGAAGAAGGTAAGATAAAAGATCAAACAACTGAGTTATAGGCTGATATTTTACCAAACATTGAGGTGATGCAATGACATGTAAATAAAGCTAAGGACTTAGTTGCCACTCTTGAGTTATTAGTGGTAGATCACATTTTTGACATGCATGCCTAGATAGGTCTAGAGAAGATTTCCACTAGAGATTTTGAAAGAGGAACAAGAAAACCTCTTGGCCAACTTGAAGAAAACCCATCAGAACATTTTTGACAAGTTGCAAGTATACATTTTTGGCATTATTACCAAAAAAGGGGGAAAACTATATGTATGTAGTATGTATACCGAGGCATATAGAAAGGGGGAGTCTACAAATTTTGAAGTATACAAGTTTTGAAATTTTGATTATGGGATACATATATATTTTTGTCACTAATGCCAAAGAGGGAGAATGTTACACATAATTACATTATGCGTTGTCATTAGTGTCACACATATAGTCAGTAAAGGGAGAAAATAGACTAGTCGGTCAACATATTAAGTATAATAACTGAACAGAGAACAAGCTAGAATGACAAGGTAACTGAGCATAGTCTTGACCGGGCACTTACACTGAGCCAAATGATTACTGAGCATCGAGTAAAGATATAACCGAGCATTCATATTTACCAAGAAATAATATTTTATCGAGACATGAATGCAGTATATACCGAGTAATATAGGAATGACATAGAAGTATGGAATGACACAGAAAATAATGCAAATAGTTTATACCGAGCTAGAAAATAGTTTACATAGATCGAGGTGAAGATTTATTGGAGATGTAATCATTAAATGTTGATGATCCCTATGCAATATTATTTTAGGTTATTCATTTGGATCGTAGATCTAAGGTTTTCTAGATGATAACATAACCCTAATTAGGTCAATTCTTTTTGATATAAAAATTGTCAAGATGTCAGTTTAAGAGAGAATACATGAGAAGTAGCCACCTATAGGATACATCTGAAGACCAGACAAGGTTGTGATGTTAAGGTTTTGACAGAGAATTCAAGGATTACATTTAGAATCACACTAGAGGCTACCAAACAATATTCAGAGAAGATATCTATCAGAACAAGGTGATATCAGTTATGTACTAATCAGATCTGACATTTAACAAAGTAAGTTTCTACATACAGATCAACTTACTGTTACTCTCTAACAACTATGCAGACTAAATCTCTTAATAGAGTAGACCTAACAAGTCTTTTTTTTTAAATCTCTTAACCAAGTGCACAATTAACATTGTTTCTTAAATCCTTTAACCAAGTAGAGCTTAATAGGTCTCAATTGTTTCTCCTAATAGGGTAAGATCATTAGAAGTGATCAAATTTGTAAGCCTTAACTGACAAAATTTATTATTACAGTAGTGAAGCTTTGTGGGTGTCATCCCCACCGCAATTTTTACCTTCTAACAAGGGTTTCTATGATCTACCAAAATACATGTGTCAAGTGTATGCAGTTTCATGAATGTTTACTTATTAGATTAGAAAACATTTCTTATTTCAATTATGTTAAGAATGAGTGGAAATGATAACATGATAGCTAGTTAATGAGCTAGATTATCTTAAGGATAAAAGAAAAAAAAGTTTTTAGGGTTATAGATTCACCCCCCCTCTCAGTAACTCACCTTTCCATAATATCAACAACAAGATGTATTTGATTGGCCATAAAAAAACTAAAGAAATCCCTTTTGTCATACTTATTGTTAACCAATATGGAAGGGGGTACACTGTTATTTAGCATTCAGGATATGAAAGACATAGTGGCCTTGAAAGATAAAATCAAGAGGTGGTAGAATCAATACTACTTAAGCCAAATCTAAAATATCAAGGACTAGGGTACTAACCACTACAAGGTGGTACCAAGAATACTCAGTTACCTTAAGAAAAATACACTTGTGCTTTTGATGATGTTAAGGCATATGAGGAGTATTATTACGAGACTAAATATAATGAATATGAATGGGATACCCCTCGCACCTATGTGTGTGAATTTTGTACCTAGCTGTAGACACAACACTTTAGTAAAACATTAGAGGTTAGCAAAAACTAAAATCTTGCAAATAATTGAAACTATGCTAACCAGATGATTTACTGCCTTCTAGTAGGTGCGAGTATGATGTTCTCAGAGTGAAATCGAGATCGGTGACAATGAAACACCTAAATGAAGGATTTGAATGCAAAAGAATGAAAGACTATATGAATGCAGTTTATTCTATATTTTTGTATTTTCTGTGCAATAATATGAAAACTGTATGAATCTAAGCTATATGAATGAACTTGAATGTAGATTTAATCTAAGAATGCTATGAATGAATATGAAATCTATGATATGAAACTATGCAAAACTATAATCAACTATGAAAGATCTCACAAATTGCATGTCGCAAGTGCTTAATCTTTCAATCGCCAATTCACCAGAGTAATTGTGCAAATTTGAGTGTTGATAATTATGAAGAGTTGAGCCTTGATTTTATAGAAATCCAAGGCTTTGAGGATGTAGGAGAAAAGCCATAAATCACTCTTGATAAACTCAGATTGATTTTTGAGTTATCAATAAATCAGAGGTAATTAACTCACAAAAATCATGCAAAAGTAGGGTTTTACTCAAAATAGAGTTTTAGATCAAATTTCAACTCATCATCAGATGTTGAGTTTCAATTTTAAAATTGATTGTTAATTTCTAGTTGCTTGCTTTTCAGATTGTGCATGATTTAATTATAAATAAATTTTAAAAATAAAGTGATTTATTCTCAACTTAACTGATTTTTGAATTAAAATAATTGATTTATGGGTTAATCAATTATTAAATCAAACTTTATTCTAAAACTATATTATTAAAAATTGACAACTGACCTGAATTAATTAAATAAGAATTTAATCAATTAGTCATGAGATTTTAGATTTATTGTCAAAAATAAATAATACAATTTAGGAATAAATAGAATTAAATTTAATTAAACAATTAAGTGGCAGTATTAAATCTAATTAATTAACTATTCAAAATATTCAATTAATCAAACTTTAGGATAAATAGGATTTATCGCCAAATAATTATTAAATTAAGAATAATTAGGATAAATAAGAATATTGCTAGGAATATTCTCCGATGTAGAATTAGGATAAAATCAATTAAATTTGATAATGTGTAGATGTGCCTTAGGTTAGGACTTTGATGTCGATTTCATTCGATTTGAAGATGTAGAAGGTTAATGAACCTATAGCCCATTTTTGGGGTATTACATTTTGCCCCTCTTTGAATCACTATGCAAAGCGTAGTGGTTCAAAGAATAATCTGTGTTTGATAAAGATGTATGAAACTGATTTGAAAGATTAACCGATTTCAAGATAGAAATCGATTGAAAGATTTAAAGATTTAAGATTTAGGTCCTGATTGACCAAAGATAATGTTAACTATAACAACAATGAACCGGTGATTATGAAAAGGTGCCAAAATGCCTGATTCTGAACCTTATGATTGTGAAGAAGTGAGTGACCGATTCCAGACTTGAATGTCCTAAGAGAATCATATTGGTATCACATCCTGAACCCATCAGTTACGAAGAAACAAGGAAAATAACACTAATGAACCGTTGGTTACGAAAAGCTAATACAGTTTACAAGATAGATTACCAGATTAATATGGATTTTGATGAATCTGATATGCTCCAAGAGATGATAGATTTTCCCCAAGCGACGAGGACTTTAGATGAATTAGCAACTAGACGTGGTTTGTTGTCTTGATCACTGAGGAAAGATTTGATTTTCAGATTTAAATTTACAGACTTTGAATGATGTGTAATACCATGCCCTTCGGGATTAAAATGGAAATCTGACAAGAAAAGTCAGCGTTGTATAGTTTAGAAGCATGATAATTGATTTGAGAAGTGGTTGTACACATCTGAGAACACGTTCTGCATCATTTAGAGGCCCTGAAGACCAAGTTTGACTAGGTTTGACCATGAGTTAACCATGGTCGACCAAGTTGAAATTGTGATAGTTTGATGTAAGATAATCAGTTAAGTTGAATTCTAGATTTCTGTGATGATTGAAGGTCGATTATGCAAGCAGTTGACAATATAAACGATCTCAAATTTTGATTTTAATCCCAAAAAGGATTCTACTTGTTGTTTCATTGGAGGGACCTTCATACAATGCTCAGTCTTTATGTCATGTTTAGAATTTTTGTTTTTGAAGAATTGTTTAAGTGTTCAAGCAATTTGTGAGATCATGCAAAGTGCAAAATGAAATGCAAACCTAGGACCTAGGACCTAGTCACTGATCATGTGTCGATTTGTTGTCATCATTAAACTTTTAGGTAACCGGATAAATCAATACAATGCCCACTAGTTATGAAACCATAGACATATGAATATTGATTTGTATGCACAAGAATCAATACAACACCCATTGGCTAGACAACCATGGACATATGACTATTGATTTTGTTTTCAGAATGTTGGATTAGATATAAGCACCAAGGCACAAAAGCTAGGATGACCTGAATATCATGTCCATTTTAATATAGCAATTTGTATAAGCATCAAAACATAGATGTCGTGATGACCAAAATATGCCTTGTGGAACAAACACATCAAGCAGTCAAGAGATCATTCTAAATCCAGTGTGAATTACCTGTAGTGACCCTTTATCGTTCACATCCTTAGGTAAGATCACGTTTCACATTAGGAGAAAGAACTTTCTCAAAAAGAAAATAGTTAGATCAAAATTCTTTGAATTTTCTGGGTATCAATGGTTGAGGTACGCATGGCCATCCGATTTGAGATAGAGGCTCTTACAGACGGACACCATTTCAATCCAGAATTTCCAAAGTTGTTATATTTTCACATACAAGTAGAAAACAAAGAAAAGATTATGCCCCTAGTCATCACTCTCTAAATCTTGTAAAGGACATCATCGAAGAGCTCGAAGGGACACAATATGAAAAAATCTCAATGTGAATAAGTAAGCATACAAGGAGATAAAAGCATGTAAAAGCATAGATTGTGTTTAGTTTGTGTTTGATTGCGTTGTTGTAGATGCAAAATCCTTTCTGGAGAGGAGACAGACAGACAGACTCAGATATAGCTTCAAAAGACTTTGACTGGATAAGACACATCTAAGAGATACCAGAGGCCATAAGATATGACATTGATTTCCCCCAAGTTTGAACATTGATAGGATATAGATGTTTGATCTGATTGATGTACAGACTGACTTATTGAAAATAGGAATGTAGAAACAAACCGAGAGATATTTACAAACTAAAGCAAGACTGAAAGCTGGGAAAGACCAAGATTGCACTGATATATGAAGCATTTTGAAACAAGTGGCACCCGTTTGCCAGGTTTTCACCATCTTGGCAGAGATTCTATTTTTGCTACCAAGGCGCCTGTTTCTAGGTTTTCACCAAGGCACTTTTTCTTTTTCTCATTTTTTTTATATTTTTCATTTTTTCAATTTTTTTTTGTACTTTTGATATATATATATATTGTGAATCATCAAGGTGCCCATTGCTATGTTTTCATCAAGATGTTCATTTTTCAGGACTTTTTCAAGATTTTTATAATTTTTTTCAGGACATTTTACCATAGACTGAATGCCTTAGGCGTAGAATTTCTTCAGATGGAGAATGTTGATTGGTTCTCAGAGCTGTTCTCCTTTAGTCATTGAGAGTTGATAGGCACCAGAGGCAAAAGTAGAAGTGATAACAAAGGGACCCAGCCAGTTGGGTTCAAACTTCCCCTTGCGTTCTCTATGTGATTGATTTTTAGGATTCTCTCTCAAGATTAGATCTCCAACCTGAAATTCTCCGTGTTTGACTTTCTTGTTGTAACCTCTAGACATTCTCTTCTGATATACTCTGAGATGATCATATGCTTCTTGTCTATGCTCATCTAGTAGTTTAAGTTCTTGCAACCTAGACACTCTGTAGTCATCATCAGTTACTAGACCATGCGTTTTGATTATTAGTGATGGGATTTCAACCTCAATAGGTAGTACCACTTCAGACCCATAAACTAAAGTGAATGGTGTAGCCCCAGTAGGTGTTCTGATACTTGTTCTGTAGGCCCAAAGAGCTATATTGATCATGAGATGCCAGTCTCTTCCTATCTTATTAATTGTACGGTGCAATATTTTCAATAGATTCTTGTTAGAAGCCTCTGCTTGTCCATTCCCTTGAGGATAGTAGATAGATGACCAATGCTGTGTTATCTTGAATTTGGCACATAGATCATCTAAGTCTTTGTTCTTGAATTTTCTGCCATTATCTGTGACTATAGAATGTGGAATACCATACCGACATATGATGTAGTTCAGGATGAACATTGAAATTTATTTTCCAGTTGCTTGAGTTAAAGGGAATGCTTCTACCCATTTTGTGAAATAATTTGTAGCTATTATGATATGGGTATGTCCATTAGAAGAATGAGGATGTATGGCTCCTATAAAATCAAATGCCCATTGGTGAAAAGGCCATTGTGTAGTAAAGGGAATTAGATCTCTCCCTGGTGCATGAATTAAGTTACCATGTACTTGGCACTTTTGACAGTTCTTAGCAAACTTGATAGCCTCTTTTTCCATTTTAGGCCAATAGTACCCAGCTCTAATAAGTTTTCAAGCTAGTGTTAAACCATTCGATTGTGACCCACAAATACCATCATGGACTTCCTCTAATGCATGTTGAGACTCTTCTTGTTCTAAACATATAAGTAGCATACCATCTAGACCTCATTTGTATAGATCGTGACCAATGATGACATATTAGGATGCATTTCAGATAAGGTATCGTTTCTCATGGTAGTTGAAGGAATTGGGAATGATTTAGTCTTTGAGATAAGAGAAAAGGTTTTTATAGAGAGATGAATCATGACCTATAACAGTGAAAATCATGTGGGTGTCAAGGGAATCATATGCAAGATAAGATAGTGCTTCCACCAGGAACTCGTAGTGTAGCTCATGTTCAGGCTACTATAATAGAGTAGATAGCGTTGCCATTGCATTGACAACCTTATTCTTTGTTCTAGGTATTTTCTCAAAGGTGATAGATATGAATTATTTCTTTAGATCATCTACCATTCTCTTGTATGGAATGAGCTTTTCATCTTTCATTTGATACACATTATTGAATTGGTGTATTACAAGTTGTGAGTCTCCATGAATGTGTAATTCTATCACTCTCCACTCAATTGCTATTTTCATACCATTAAGAAGGGCTTCATATTTAGAAATATTGTCCATATAAGGAAATTTGATTATGAATGCCTTAGGGATGGAGTATCCTTGAGGAGTGATAAACAATATGCCTTCTCCAGATCCATTATGTGTATAGGAGCCATCAAAGAACAACTGTCATTCTCTAGAAGAAAGATTCATGATAGAGGAACTTGGGAACTCTATTTGCATTGGTGTATCATCAAACAAAGGTGTGTCTACTAGTTGATCAACAATAACCTATCCTTTGATAGCTTTTCTTTCAACATATTCAATGTCAAATTCACTTAAGAGCATGACCCATTTGGCTAATCTACCTGTGAGGGTAGCTTTTCTTAGTAGGTACTTTAATGGATCAATCTTAGCTACCAAATGCATGGTATGAGCCAACATATAATATCTTAGTTTCTATGATGCAAATATCATAGCTAGACAAGCTTTCTCAATCATTGAATAGTTCTTCTCATATGCTACCAATGTTCTACTGATATAGTATATAGCTCTTTCCTTCTTGTTGTCATCATGTTGTGCTAGTAATGCCCCTAGTGATGTATTTGTTGTGGAGACATATAAGATCAATGACTTTCCTTGAATAGGAGGCATCAAGATAGGATGATTTGATAGATATTTCTTCATATGGTTAAAGTTCTTTTCACATTCCTCATTCCATGCAAAGGTCACACCTTTATGTAATGTCTTTGTGAAAGGCCGTGATATGTTTGCTAGCTGAGATATGAAGCATCTAATAGATTGTACTCTCCCTTGTAATGTTCTAATTTGATTGATATTCTTGGGAGGTTGCATCTCCATGATAGCTTTAACTTTAGCTGGATCAAATTCAATGTCTTTCTTTGAAATAATGTATCCTAAGAGCTTTCCAGAAGTGACACCAAAAGCACACTTCTTAGGGTTCGGTCTAAGACTAAACTTTTCCATTCTGTCTAGTATTTGGCTCAAATCATTTAGATGGTGAGATCTTATCATAGATTTTGCCAAAGTATCATCAACATAATCTTCCATAGTTCAATGCATCATGTCATGAAACATAGATGTCATAGCTCTCTTATATGTAGCACTAGCATTCTTAAGCCCAAATGGCATGACATTCCAATAGAAGGTACCCCATGCACATGTAAAAGAAGTTTTCTCTTGATCCTATGGAGCAATTTTTATTTGATTATATCCAGAAAAACCATCCATCAAAGAATACATCTCGAAGCCTACAGTCATGTCCACTATCATATCAATGTTAGGTAATGGAAAATCATCCTTAGGGCACACTTTGTTCACATCTTTTAAATCTGTGCACACTCTTATAGATTTGTCTAGTTTTGAAATAGGTACAATATTAGAGATCCATTCAGCATAATCAATAACATGGATGAATCCGACTTTTAGTAGCTTTTCTAATTCAGCTTTTACCAAAAGTGCAACATGTGGATGCATCTTTCTCAATTTTTTCTTAACAAGTTTAATGTTTGGAGCTATAGATAAATGGTGCATTATAAGATCAGGATCCAATCCTGACATATCTAAGTATTTCCATGAAAAGTTGATCTTCTTTTCTGTTAGGAGCGTTGTAAATTTTTGCTTTTCTTCTTCTGATAAGGATTGTGCTACATGTATCAACTGTGGTTATTCTACTGTTCCCAAGTTGATGGATTGAGTGGGCTCAATTAGAACTGGAGATGTGTCCTATAAATGACTTAGAAGGACATCAAATATCTCATACTTAGGTGCCTTAGAGAGGTTTTAACCTTTGGATATGTCTTTTATTTTTACTTTTGTAGGTTCTGAGACTACCACAAAGTGGTTTTCACCCTTAGAACTCCTTTTCTTTTTATTCTTATTCTTATTTTGTTGAATAAGATACTTGATGTTCGACTCTGTCATGCTAACACTTGGTTCACTGATGGAAGTCCTCATAGGCTCAACTGCATTGAGGTAGCAAGCAAGGGCATAGTCATTTGGAAAGGTATAAATACCTTGGCTCAGATTTGTAGAGGTTTGGTCAAGAAGTTTAGGATGTTGGATAGGAAAAGTGGTAAAAGATTGGGAAAGAGTATTTATAGATATGGATCTGTCATCATTGGTCCTAACTTGACGCTCGAGTTCAAAGGTGATATTACAACTTAAGATGTTCAATTCATGAATAGGCTCAATGTCATTGTGGGAGTCTACTTCAGCCATCGGTGGATCAAACTCATCAAGTTCATCATTTCATTCTAGAATTATGTTGGGTTTATATGAATATTCGTGAATAACATCAACATGTTTCTTTGTAATAAGCTCATCTTCCTTTGGAATGGCTCCCCATTCATAGTCATTTGATTCCTCATCTATGCCTCTAAGAAATTTAAGAACATGAGTAAAGTTGGGGCGGATACCCCAAGAAGGGTTACCCTTAGATTCTGATTTGAATTCATACTCATGGGAATCTATCTTAGAATAACTACCACCTTCCTCTTTGTTTGTTTGATTGTCTTCAAGATTAGCTAGTTTTTGTGGTGCAACTATCTCTTTCTCTATTGTAGGTTCTTGTGTTTCTACTACATTGATTCTTTTTACTGGATCATCTTCAGCTTCAAGGAGGTATTTTATTTCTTTAGGAAAACACTCATAAGGAATGAGCTCATCAGTGGTATCAGAATCATCACTGTCAAATTGTTTAGTTGTTTCTTCCTTTAGTTGATTTGCTATGGATGGTTCAATCTATTCTAAGACATGTGGGGAGTTCTTGTTAAGATAGAAAGGTTTCTTCTTATATCCTAGACCTATTGTATTCTTGTTTGCTTGACCACAATGGTCAAGAGGTGACAGAAGACCTTTACCCTGTAGTCCTAGAGGTCCTTTTCCTTTATATCCCATTTTTGTGATCAATTTGTCACCTGGGCCATATGACTTAGAAGGAATCTTTGATGTTTTAGAGTCACATGTTTGAACAATTTGAGATTCAAGTTCATCTTTGTATAGCCATGCAAGAATAGCTTCATACTCTTCAAACTCTTGTTTGGACACTTGTTCCACAAAAAAATTTCCTTTATATGCCTCAAGAGGTTCTTTAGGCTCCTTTTTAGACTGTTTTAGAGTTTGTCCAGAGGACTTAGGCAAGATAGGGAGAGATGTCAAAGATAAGACTGACTCTATAGTATATTCTCCCATACCATTTTCTTTGATTTTAACCTCTTTATCAATGTCTTCCATTTTGGATGTTGAAGCAACATCTAGCTGCTTAGTGGAAGATTCTCTGTTATTAGGAACAAGTTTATCATCACTTTCTTTCAATGCATTACAAGTTGTATACGGATCTGTTGGAATCATCACCTCTAATCCTTCATAAGGAAATTTCAAACACTGATGGTATGTAGAAGGAATAGCTTTCATTTCATGTATCCAGGGTCTCCCTAGAAGGATGTTGTAAGCCAAAGGTAGATCAAGAACTTGGCATATAGTATCTCTGATAACTAGACCCTCTTTTATAGGTAAGACAATTGTTCCTTTGGAAGACCTTTCTTGCTCATCATATGCTTTGATAGTTATCTTCTTTCTAGGATCAATAGCCATTTTTGAAAATCCCAATTGTGTAATTAAGTTGAAAGAACAAATGTTTAGGCCAGTGCTACCATTTATCAACACACGTTTGACACGATGGTTTTGGATCAAGACTTCAATATGCAAGGTCTGGTTATGCAAATGACTCAAGGAGTTATCATATTCCTCTGAAAAGGAAATATACTGTGGAGATGTAAGATGACCAACCATAGTCTAGAATTTGTCTAAATCAAGGTTATCAGGAACATTGGATCCGAGCAAAGTTTTGTCTAGAATGGCTCTATGAGCTGGAGATATTCGAATAAACTCAAACATGGAGATTTTTGCATTTGTATGTTGGAGTTGTTGGAAAATATTGTATGATGTAGGCCTCGTGTCTTTAGGATTTGAAGATTTAGATGTAGCCTTCTATTTAGAAGCAGATGAAAGATTGAAAGGCACCTTAGGGATATTGGATGAATCTGGTATTTTTCCTTGCAGATGCACCTGAGCTTGTGATTGAGTAACTGCATTATCTATTTGGTTTTCTCTATCTTTTCTTACAATTGTGATGACATTGCAATGCTCAGATAGACTTGGTTCAACCATATTAATAACAACATTGTTTCCAGATAGGCATAATTGACTTTAGCACCCATATTAGGTTGAGAAGAATAATATTCTTTACCATGTTTTAGAAATGGTTTCATGAATTCTATATGATCATTATTTCTCTTATGATTGTCAATCGTGATTTCTCCATTATCAATTTTATCTTGTATTATGTGCTTCAAGTGAATGCAATTATTAGTCTTATGACCCTTATTGCGATGGAATTCATAGAAATCATTCTCTCTCCACCATTTTGGTTTAGGTTCAGGATCAAAGACTTTTATCTCAGGCAAGCAGATGATTTTGTTAGCCAATAGAGTTTTCATGGCAGATTCCAAGGATTCTCCAAAAGGAGTGAATTTGTGGTTAGGATCTGTAGCCCAAGGTTTATAATTAGATGACTTCTTATTGGATTCTATGGCTTTAGCTTTGGAAGCTTTGATGGCTTGGGTGTCAACAATGAGATTGAAAGTGGGTGCCTTAGATGGGGCACATATAGTATCAACAACACCGTCAGTGACAACGCCTTTATTCTTATTCTAGTTTTTGTTCTTGTACTTAGAACTAGATCCAAATTCATACTTGTCCTTTTGAAGTGTGATGTCTCCTTTTTTTACAAGTACTTTCTCAATTTTGATTTCATTATCTACCATCTTATCAAAGGATGTATGATTTTGCATTTGTAAAGGGTAGTTGATTTCTGGAACAAGATTATTGATGAAGATTTCCAATTTCTTGATTTTTGGAATGGGTCTAGCATATAGAGAGAATTTATTCCTCCATCTCTTAGGAAATGT
Source organism: Chamaecyparis obtusa (assembly GCA_027943335.1). NCBI lineage: Eukaryota > Viridiplantae > Streptophyta > Pinopsida > Cupressales > Cupressaceae > Chamaecyparis > Chamaecyparis obtusa. Next base: position 223,827 of record BSBK01006608.1, on the reverse strand, counting down.
AAGGAATGGTTCTCCTAGATATTGTTTCAGATTGCAGATGTCGATCATGGTGACCAGATGCTGGATATTGTAGGAGTATTGTTGATAGAATAGTTTGATTAACTCCTCAAAAGTTTTGATAGTTGGAGGCATTCTAGAGAACCAATGAATGGCTTCTCCTCCCATATATCAAGGGAAGAGACGCATTAAGTAGGTTGGTTCATGCATAAACTCCATAGATTGAGTACAGAATTCTCTGACATGATCTTGAGGATCATAGTTTCCATCATACTTATCATATTTAGGAATTTCCACTCTTTTAGGGAATGGTGGCATGTACAAGTCTTTATCGAATGGAAAAGGGCATAGAGCTTCCATGGAGAACTCCTTAGGTTCTTTTTCTTTTTCAAGTTTGTTAAGTTTGACTTGCATGGCATGCATCTGTTTCATCATAGCCATGATAGGAGTTTCTTCCTCCTACGTAATGATATATTTAACATTAAAGTTTGGAGGAATTTTAGCTCCTTGATGAGATAAATCTAGAAAGTATGCCTCTCTATCTTCTTTCAAGAAATGCCTCATCATTCTCTTGAAGTCATCATCATTTTTATATCGAGAAATTTCAGAAGGTGTGGGTTCTTGATCCATACCATGTTGAGAGTGATGTCCTTGAGACCTATGATGTGTCCCTCTATGAGACATGTTAGGAGTTTTAGGACTCCCTGGGATAGATTGAGGTGGAGTCTGTTGATTACCTCCATGAGTTGAGGGAGGGGGTATGTAACCAATTTTCAATAAAAAATTGCCAAGACCGTCATCTTCATAAAGACTTGAATTGTAGAATTTCTTGAGAGTTGGACCTATGTGAGTAGACAAAGGCAAAGTATGAAATGCTTCTCCAGATTTCTTGTGTGATGAAGCTCTAGTTTCCACCATTAACCTTGGGTGAAGCAAAAGAATAAGATGAAGACAACTGAAGAATGAATTGATTCAAGAAGATCGAATGACACAAACTTGTCAAGATTGAATTGATTGAAGATTAGATTAGATGTAAATGAAGGATACTATGCCATAGTAGTGTGGGTAGATGCCCAATAGATGGTGGGCACAAGCTCACAACACTCAGCCGTTTAGTAAGAAGATTGGATTTGAAAATAATTTTGACAAGGTTTTGACACAAGATGAAAAAGACTCAAATCGATAAATCAGAAGGCTAAATCAGACTCGAGAGACCACTTTAGGAAAATGATTGAATTCATTCTAGTTTTTGCTCTGTTCCTGACACAGTGAATATTTTGACAGAATCTAGAAATAGGCTGTAAAAACTAGATTCCTGAAAAATTTGACCAATCTTTGACAACTTTTTGAAAATTCTCAAACGAGTTTTTGCAGACTCGTACAACACTGGGTATGCTCTCAAATGACCATTGCAAGGCTCGTATGACAATTGCTGCCAAGGAAAATTATTCTTTTGATTTTTGGTGACAACACTTGTACGACACAGTACTGGATACCATATGACAATACAAGGGTTATTAAATGACTTTTACTAAAAAATCGTATGACAATCTGACCCTGTGGGATGACTTTTGACTCCTGAAAGGTATTTTGCTTCAGATTTTGCAAATTTTAGGTTTTCAATTTCAGATTGTTTGCAAATTTTTTTGTCCAGGTTTGAAGATTATTCTGGGATTGTTCATTTCCAATAACCAAATAGAGAACAAGCACACAAAACAACAATCAAGTGATTTCAAGAATGTCTGAAAATAATGAACATGGGACAAAGCAACCCTGCGCATGAACAATCAAGTGACTGAATGTGCTAATCCCTAGAAGTGCTAATTGTGTATGTTCCAAAAAGTTTTTCAATAATGCACATATTCCTAGAAAATAAAAATTTGGCCTCACTAGGGTTTGTAGTAATGGTCTAACTCTACAACTTTTATGATTTCAAGAGGGCGAACTCCAATCCAGGCGCAGCGGAGTTTTGACATAGTCTGAGAATTTAATCAATCAGGAGCTGCTAGGGCGATATGATAGCCCAATAAGAGACCACATCTGTGAAGATTTCCTCCACAAGGACATTTATATAGTGGCTTCTGCTACCATGGTGAAAATGGCTATTACCGCTTGAGGTTCCTTCCACGTGGTTGACCCAATTAAGGGAATGTCAACTACAATTAACCCTCTCTAAAGGTGACTCACAAAAGATACCACATGGAGACTAGTTCCAAATTCAAGGATTTGAGTTTCTGATACTACCCAAAAAGGGAGTAGAACATAGTCCTCTAGCCTTTTCACTTTTAACCAAAACAAAGCAGACAGATTAATTTGACATGCTAAGACCAAAATTATCTCACAAAGATCTATGATGTCAACCACTTATGATCTATCAACCTCTCCAGAGAGAGAATGTATCAATCAAAAGTTGAAGATGCACAAATCTAGTAGAACGCAAGACAATCTCAGTAACCTCCCTACCTACAAGGGGATCCTTCATCAAGAAGAGCTTCACATGCATGAACAAGTGAAAGAAGCCCACTCTCTCAAGATCATCCAAAAATAGTGTTCATAGGGCCTATTTACTATGTGTAATAGATATGCAAAAATCAAATCTATGTTCGTTTTATAGCCCAAAATCAAGTCTGTGATATGAAATAAAGAAAAGTCACACAAGCCTGACATGTGAGTGTTCTTTTTATGTCCAAATTGAAGTGTTATTAGATCATAGTAGAATGCCTAAATTCCTTGCAATGCGCTTAGTAAATTTTACCTATTTTAGCAATTTAGTTGCACTTCTCCCAATCAGATTTAGCAGATATCAGTAAAAAAATAGAAGATTTCAATTGTTAGGGTTAGTTGTTAGTCCAAATTTGAAAAACTACTAAAAATTATGAAACGATAATTGAATTCTGGAGTCAAAACTCGTACGACAGTGGGTTACCTTCTAGATGATAGTTAGGAAACTCATACGACAGTGGGTGTCTTACCAAATGATAATCAAGTTCCCAAACGATAATGTGTAGCTTCTGATATGAGCCTTGATAGAATCAACTGCTGTATGACAGTGGGGTCTTCCTGGTATGACTTTTTGACAAAAGTCATACGAAAAATGTACGAACAAAGAATGAAATCGTAGAATGGACCAGAAAATGATAGAAAAATAGATAAAAGTGAAATAGAAGAAATGGAAACCCATTTCAGGGCCCCACAGTGGGTGCCAGAAATGTGTGTGTGAATTTTGTACCTAGCTGTAGACACAACACTTCAGTAAAACATTAGAGGTTAGCAAAAACCAAAATCTTGCAAATAATTGAAACTATGCTAACCAGGCGATTTACTGCCTTCTAGTAGGTGTGAGTATGATGTTCTCAGAGTGAAATCAAGATCAGTGACAATGCAAAACCTAAACGAAGGATTTGAATGCAAAAGAATGAAAGACTATATGAATGTAATTTATTCTATATTTTTGTATTTTCTGTGCAATAATATGAAAACTGTATGAATCTAAGCTATATGAATGAACTTGAATGTAGATTTAATCTAAGAATGCTATGAATGAATATGAAATCTATGATATGAAACTATGCAAAACTATGATCAACTATGAAAGATCTCACAAATTGCCTGTCGCAAGTGCTTAATCCTTCAATCGCCAATTCACCAGAGTAATTGTGCAAATTTGATTGTTGATAACTATGAAGAGCTGAGCCTTGATTTTATAGAAATCTAGGGCTTTGAGGATGTAGGAGAAAAGCCATAAATCACTCTTGATAAACTCAGGTTGATTTTTGAGTTATCAATAAATCAGAGGTAATTAACTCACAAAAATCATGCAAAAGCAGGTTTTTACTCAAAATAGAGTTTTAAATCAAATTTCAACTCATCATCAGATGTTGAGTTTCAATTTTAAAATTGATTGTTAATTTCTAGATGCCTGCTTTTCAGATTGTGCATGATTTAATTATAAATAAATTTTAAAAATAAAGTGATTTATTCTCAACTTAACTGATTTTTGAATTAAAATAATTGATTTATGGGTTAATCAATTATTAAATCAAACTTTATTCTAAAACTATATTATTAAAAATTGACAACTGACCTGAATTAATTAAATAAGAATTTAATCAATTAGTCATGAGATTTTAGATTTATTGTCAAAAATAAATAATACAATTTAGGAATAAATAGAATTAAATTTAATTAAACAATTAAGTGGAAGTATTAAATCTAATTAATTAAATATTCAGAATATTCAATTAATCAAACTTTAGGATAAATAAGATTTATCGCCAAATAATTATTAAATTAAGAATAATTAGGATAAATAAGAATATTGCTAGGAATATTCTCCAATGTAGAATTAAGATAAAATCAATTAAATTTGATAATGTGCAGATGTGCCTTAGGTTAGGACTTTGATGTCAATTTCGTTTGATTTGAAGATGTAGGAGGTTAATGAACCTATAGCCCATTTTTGGGGTATTACAACACCTGTAGTACATAATTAAGCATAACTTATTTCTAATGTTCAAATTTACAAGATTAGAGATATGAGATTACATTTTGACATAAGTGTGAGTACATAAGCCAATAAAAAAGAAAAACACAAGAAATCATATTCTTTTACAATAGACCATAAGGTTGAATATAATAAATACATAGTGTACATAGCTAATGACAATCTTGATAGAAACTCTTGATATCTATCTCCCACAAGAACAAAACTGCATAAAACATTATGAAAGAACTTACCCATCAAACCACAAAATATTTAGTCTAGAATCCCAAAATTATTCCTAACATGAAGATGTCCAACCCAACATGAGGATGACTTGTAGTCCAAAACAAGTGGAAGTAATGGAATATATGTACCATGATATACATTCTAATGCTAATGTAACAATATTATGATATGGAAGCGAGTAATCAAAAAATGATATAAGTTAGTAGTATACACTAATATTATAATAGATCAAAGAAAGATTTGGCTAAAACACCTTTTTAAGTCATTTATCACAAGATAAATATCTATTAAAAAACATAACTCATTCACTTAATGTTATAGGAATATTTACATAAGCATACAAGTATTTGAGATGTTATCCGTGACCAAATAATCTAAATGATATACATAATAAGAGTCTTTATGCAATGATACAATTAATGAATGTCTTTCTAATTAATCTAAACTATGACAAATTGCTAACAAACTATAGATTGATAAAGAAGATATCTCTAGCCATTTATATAGAAGGTTCTATACAAGGATATCAAAAAGTGAATTTGCTTGTTCTTTCTTCACTACATTATTATCAAAGTAAATAATTTGCATCCCATAAATAATTCAAGTATAAAGTAGATATCCATAAGCATCTAAGATATATAAGGTCTTTGCTTGATATTTATCTATCTTTGTGTGTGCATGTGCATGTACATGTACATATAGATATAGATATACATATACATATACATATACATATACATGTAAATGTACATTCACACACATTTACATATATACATATATTTGTGTATATATATTTATATAGATACACACATATGTATATATGTATACAACACATATGTAGACATGCATGTGTGTAGATATACATATACATATGTATATGCATATACATATACATATTCATATACATATACATATACATATACATATACATATACATATACATATACATATACATATACATATACATATACATATACATATATACCAAAGCTAGGTCTTGTCTCTTCCAAGCAATCCATAGGAAAGCATTTGCCCTCAAAATTCCCTTTTTATACCAAATATACTTGTTGAGTTGAATTTTATTCTTGACATCTTAAACATATGTTTGTTAGGTACATCGACCTTAGAGTCTCCCTTATTACAAAAATCTTCATTATTAGAACCAAAATGGGCTCTTTATTGATCTTTTCATGGACTTTTACACACACCTTTTAACAATTATAACAAGGCCTTCAGACACTTACATATTCTCTTTTGGGGACTGCCATTGAAGTAATAGTACATCGACCTTAGAGTCTCCCTTATTACAAAAATATTCATTATTAGAACCAAAATGGGCTCTTTATTGATCTTTTCATGCACTTTTACATATGCACCTTTTCACAATTATAACAAGGCCTTCAGGCACTTACATATTCTCTTTTGGAGACTTCCATTGAAGTAATCCTTTACCATATCTCCCACAATAGTTTCAAAATGGGACAAGTGAGGACAATGGGCCAAACTATCTTTGAAGAGCTTGTCATTGAGCCAATGATCTCTCCAAAAATTATTTTCTTATCGTCGCTCAATTTCAAGTGATAAAATTTTCACACATACCCTCATGCAATTCTAAATGTTCAATCCCTTTGAAATAATATTGGTGGAGAAATAAATTTCTAGGATCATTCTCCAAGTACCTAGATTGAATAATTTTGATTAATAGCCTCCTCCTCTACTTTTTGTTCTCCATACAAATTTAGTCCTCGTAGCCTTATTCATGTCTCTACTCTTTGTTCTTCACCTGCTACCATTTGACCAAAGTATATTTAAAAAGGTTCTCACTAACACTCCAAAAGAAAAAGTGCTAAACACCTTCAATGTTCTTAAACACCTCATCTAAAATTTGGAACACTGACACCATTTATATAGGGACAACTACAAAGGAAATTAAAGTAATGCTTCCAATGAGAGAGAGTATTTTTCCCTTTTCAAGGCACCAACATGACTTGAATATGATTTGTAACATTCTTCCATTCAACAATCATAAACCTATCTAAGAGAAGTATTCCTAAGTATTTTCTTGGTAACTTATCCAACTTATAACCAAAACTCCCTTTTAACTCTAATTTATCCAAAAAAGAAAGTCATTAAAAAATATATCCACGATTTGGATTCATTTACTTTCTATCCTATCGCCAATTCATACTGACAAAGAATTATCTTTACATGACTAGGTTGCCTCTCATCCTGAGTATTTTTGAAAAGAAGTGTAACTAATGAATTTTAGGTGTGTCACATTATTTATGCCCCTTGATTACTAGCCAATTAAATTATCCACACTAGTTTTAGCCATAAGGTTTTTACAATGGGCTTTAACCAAAATGAGAAAATAAGAGATAGCAAGTTGCCCTTTCTAAGCCCTCTTTTAGCATTGAAAAAAATTAGTTGGAACCCTATTGTCTATTTAACACTTCATTTACCATTTACTAATTCTAATTATTTATTTAATTAAATGATATCTAATTTCCAATTTTTAAAAAAAATATCTATTTTTCTATCTCATCATTTAAAATTTCTTTTGTTGATTAATTAACTCTGTCTTGTTTAAAAACTTATTTGTTGATAACCAATCTACTTCTTTGAATATAAACTTTCTCTTCAAAACTATCCATTAATCAAACTACATGATTCTATATTATCTTATCATCATTTTGAAATGCTAAATTTTTATTTTCTCTTGAGTTGACTCCACAATCAAATTTAGTTAAGTCTTTGATTTCATAGTCATCTTTAAATTGATTTTTTCTCAAAATGTCAATGGATTTAGTTGTTTCCTTTATCATTTTATGTACAATAAGACTTATAGAAATCAACTATGTCAAAAATCAACATTTTTGTAAGGGTTGAAGTGATTTTTAAATAGGGATTTGCATGCACACACAAAAACAAAGTGTGTGTGTGTTGAATAGAAGTTCCATTAAGGCATTGTAGGTGTGCTACATTATTTATACCCCTCAATACCTTCAAGCCATTTAAATTACCAACACTAGCTTTAGCCTAAGTTTTTTCCCAAGGGCTTGAACCAAAATGAGAAAATAAGGGATAGCAATTTGCTCTTTTTAATCCTTCTCTTACAATTGAAGAAATTAGTTGGAACCTTGTTTTCTATTTATCATTTAATTTACCATTTAAAATTTTTAATTATATTTAATTAAATGATAAATAATTTACACTCTTTCAATTAAACTCTCATTTTCTATCTTACCATTTAAAAATCCTTTTGTTGATTAATTAACTGTCTTGTTTTAGAAACTTATTTGTTAATCATCAATCTATGTATTTGAATAGAAATGTGCTCTTCAAAATTATCCATTAATCAAATTATATAATTGAATATTATCATATCATCATTTCAAAATGGAAAATTTCTATTGTTCTCTTGAGTCCACAATCAAATTTAGTTAAATCTTTGATTTCATATTCACTTTGAATTGATTTTTTTTTTTTTTTTGAAATATGTCAATGAATTGTCATTTGCTTTACCATTTTATGTACAATCAAACTTATCCAAATCAATTATCTCAATGTCTATCCTCATACAAATTTATTATTATGTTATTGATTCACATCTAGATTCTAACATGTAAAACAACATCCTTTTAAGGTTTGTGGTGATTGTTCAAGAAGGATTTTTTTTTCTAATGATAGTATACTTTGTGTTTTTAACTTATCATTTTCTTATTTGTCATTTCATTTCTTATAACACACACATACACTCCCCTAACTCCACACCTACACACCGTATAGACAATTACATATGCACACACTCCCACCCACTTGCACCCATGTACCCCCATGCACACGCACGCACGCATGTGCATGCCCACACACACACACATTCATTTATCCTTTATTTGGATTTATTTAATTTACACCCCCTCACCAATTTTTACCAAGAGAAAAAAATATGTATGACCCTTGCCTCACACACACACACATTTATCCTCAATTTGAATTCTTTTACTTTCCACCCCCACCCAACAATTCTTATCGAGAAAAAAATATCTTTATGACCCTTGCCTCTCATCCTGAAGTACTTTTTAAAAGAAGTGTCACCAATGAATTGTAGGCATGTCACATTATTCATGCCCCTCGATACCTACAAGAAAATTAAATTACCCATACTAGTAAGTTTCCCTTTCTAAGCCCTCTCTTAGCATTGAAAAAATCAATTGGAACCTTATTGTCTATTTATCACCTAATTTACCATTTACTGATTCTAATTATTTATTTAATTAAATGATAACTACTTTCCACTTTTTAAATAAAATTCTCTTTTTCTATCTCATTATTTAAAATTTCTTTTATTGGTTGATTAACTTTGTCTTGCTTTATAAACTTATTTATTTATCACCTAATTTATCACCCAATTTACCATTTACTGATTCTAGTTATTTATTTAATTAAATGATAACTACTTTCCACTTTTTAAATAAAATTCTCTTTTTCTATCTCATCATTTAAGATTTCTTTTATTGATTGATTAACGTTGTTGTATTTTTATAAACCTCTTTGTTGATCATCAATCTACTTCTTTGAATAGAAAATTGATCTTCAAAATTATCCATTAATCAAATTACATCATTCAATATTATCTTATCATCATTTTGATATTATAAATTTTAATTTTTCTCCTGAGTTAACTCCACAATCAAATTTAGAGTCTTCAATTTCATACTCATCTTTAAATTGTTTTTTTTCTATCATAATGTCAATGGATTTAGTCATTTCCTTCATCATTTTATCTACAATTAGATTTATCCAAATCAACAATGTCAAAATATATACCCATTCAAATTTATTATGTTGTTGAGTCATATCTATATGTTAATAGCTAGAATCATCATCCTTTTAATGTTTGCAGTGATTGTTAAATATGGATTTATTTTACTAATAATATAGTACTTTATGCTTTCAACTTGTCATTTTATTGCACGCATGCGTGTGCATGTGCGTGCACACACCCACACACACACACACACTTGTGCATGCACACACATGAACACACAATCCCATACTTATGCACCCCATAAGAATGAATGGACACACACACACACAACCAACCACACACACCTATGCACACCCGCACCCACACCACACATGCACCCATCCACACAACACTGCACATAAAATGACACATACACCTCCATTCACACTTACACCCACACCCACTCACACACAAAAATAGAGTACTTTGAATTTTCAACTTATCATTTTTATATTTCTCATTTCATTTCTTAGAACACACAGACACACACACCTACACACATGCATGCACACTCCTACTCCTACCACACACCCGCACCAACACTAACGCACCCACACACAAATATGCACACACATGCATACACATGCATGAGCATGCCCACTCACACCTATACATTCACACACACACACACACACACACACACACACCTTCCCACACACACACCCATGTACGTGCATAGACCTAAACCATACCCAATAGAGTACTTTGTATTTTTAATTTATTATTTTCTTATTTTTTATTTTATTGCTTACAACACACATGTGCACACACACCTCCATCTCCACCCACACCCCCACATCACTCGCATACACCTACACACCTACACTCACACACCCCACAAATATGCACACATGCACAACCCAACTTAGACACACCCACACTCACACACCCCACACACATGCATGCACACAAAAATTGACCTACACACACCCACACTCATGCATCGCACACACATGCACACATGCACACACTCACCAACACCACACCCACACCCACACCCATGTACACATAAAGACATGCACACATCCCCCACCCACATATATAGTCACACTAAACCCACACCCACACCCATGTACACATGAACACATGCACATGTCCTCCAACCACATATATAATCACACCACACCCACACCCGTACACTTGTACATACATACACACACAAACACATGCGAAAGAACACCCGCACACACCCCCAGTACACACACATACCCATACCAACATATCCCACGCACATGCACACACACCCACACCAATACCTACACACCCACATGCATGTATACACATGTGTGGACATGCCCACCCATGCCCATGTCACTACATACCACATCGATACTAACCCACCCCATATAGATGCTCATACACACACTCCCACCACACACCCACAATAACACCAACATACCACACACACATGCATATAGATGCATAAACATGCATGAGCATGCTCACCCACGCCTATGCTACCAAATACACACCCACACACACATGTTCAAGTGCACCCACTAACACCTACCCCCTGCTACACATAGCCACAACCACAACCACACCAACACCAACACACCTCACACATGCATACATGTGTGTGGACATGCCTACATGACTACACACCCACACCCATACCAATGTACCCCACACACAAAGATGGAAACACACACCACCCACCACACACCCACCAACACAAACACCCACCCTACAATACCTCTATGCACACCCACACACACCCATACCCATACCGACGTACTCCATAGACATGCTACACACCCACACCAACACCAACACACACACAAACATATGCACACACATGTGTGCACATGCCCATCTATGCCCATGCAACCACACACCCACACCGATACCAATGTACGCACACACATGCAAACATACACCTCCCACCACACACCCACACCAACACCAATGCACCCACACACATATGCACAAAAATGCATACACATGCACAAGCATGCTCATCCACTGTTGTGCTGCTAGATACACATCAACACCTACCTCACCAGACACACCCCTACAACACACCAACACCAACACACCCAGACCCACACACCCCCCAACACACACACCCACACTCATACCAACATACTCCATAGACATACCACACACCCACACCAACACCAATACACACACAAACATATGCACATACATGTGTGCACATGTGTGGGCATGCCCACCCATGCCCATGCGACCACACACCCACACCCATACTAATGTACGCACACACATGCATACATACATGTTGCACCACACACCCACACCCACACCCACATGGATACACATGCACATACATGCACACCCATGCCCATGCATCCACTAACGCCGACCCCGCCACACGCCCATGCTCCCACAAATACACCCGCACACACATATGTGAGTGCAACCACTAACACCTACCTCGCCACACACACACATGCACACACACCTACACACACATATGCACCCACATGCATAAACGTGAACAAACATGCCCATCCATGCCCATGCATCCACTAAAACCTACCCCGCCACATGCTCGTGCTCCCACAAATACACCCACACACACATGTGTGTGAGTGCACCCACTAACACCTACCTTGCCGCACACACACATGCACACACACCCACACTGACAACACACCGAGACACACATGCATACATGTGCATGGGCATACCCAACCACTCCCACACCACCACACACCGATACCCATACCCATACCCATACTAACACACCCCACACACATGCACATACATACATTCACCCTCATCGCACACTCACTAACACACCCACACACGCATATGCACACACATACATACACACCAACACCCACCCCACTAAACACACCCTCACCACACAACCACACACACATGCATACACATGCATAGACATGTCCACCCATGCCCATGCATCCACTAATAGCTACCCTGACACATGCCCGTGCTCCCACAAATACACCCACACACACACATGTGTGAGTGCACCCACTAACACCTACCTCACCACACACACACATATGCACATGTGCACAGACATGCCCACCCATGCCCATGCATCCACTAACACCTACCTCAACACATGCCAGTGCTCTCACAAATACACTCACTCACACATGTGTGAGTGCACCCATTAACACCTACCTTGCCACACACACACACACACACATGCACACACACACATGCACACATACACACCCACCACACACCCACACTGATAAAACACCCAGACGCATATGCATACACATGCATACATGCGCATGGGCATACGCACCCACTCCTACACCACCACACACCCATACCCATACTAATGCACCCCATACACATGCACATACATTATTAAACCCTCATGACACACTCACTAACACACCCACACACACATATGCACACACATGCATATACTTGCGCATGCATGCCCATCTAAGTCCATACACCCACTAACACCTACGACGCCACACACATGTGCTGCCACATACACACCCACCCACACATTGTGAGTGTAACCACTAACACCTACCTCATTACACACACACATGCACACACAACCCCATCACACACTAGTAAATTTTAGTATTTTTTTCGATGAGGATTAGTCAAATTGTCGACCCTAATTGGTAGACCAAATGACCAAAAATGTTCTCAAACTTTTTTCATCGCTTATACGACGCTAAAAATAGTCATCAAAATTTTGACGTCAAAAGTAGTTGAAATATCGATGTAATCGTCATTGAAGCGATTGCTTCAACCTGGATCATACCTTTTATCTATGCGACCAAATCTCGTCGAAATGAAATCCCAAAGAGAGTTGGTCGAATTATTGACATACAATTTAATTTTTTTTTTAAAATATATATATATTTTTTAATTTCACTATTTTTATTATTTATCTAATAATTATTCATCATATATAATTATAATAATCATAACTTATGTCGATATTAAGTATCGACCAGATATCTTATTCTTGTATATATTTTTTGTACGTTGATTGAGATCTTAAATTATTGAGCTTCTCTTTGTTTTGATAATAGTTTAACATTCTCTACTTAACAGGGCCAACCATGTGAAGGTGGAAGCTCATCTGGCCCCTCCTAGGATCCTCTTATGACCCTTTACGACACTTTAAGACCTCTAAGATGTATTCTTAGGGATCGTAAAGGGTCATAAGGGGTCATGGGACACAACAGCTGAGAAACATAAATGTACGCATCATGGTCACAATTGTTTGGAGACACAACATAATTGTAGTTCTAAGTTGACACTACGGGATCCAAAAACCAAAGATAAGGAATCTATATATGGTTTTTGGATCCACACTGTCAACTTAGAATTTCAAGAGTAGTGGTTGTGTTGCATTTTCTGGGTATAGCATTCAATTATGTTGTGTCTCCAAAAAATTGGGACCATGATGCCTACATTTATGTTTCTCAGCTGTTGTGATACCTACATTTTTGTTTTGTAGTTGTCATGTTTATTTGCATGTTCTTTGTGTTTGGCTTCTCTCCCTCGCATCGAAAATAAGATTTTTGCCACTCTGAATCAAGAATACGCGTGCAACACAAGAAGAATATGCATGGATAGCAGGTGGAGTTGAAAAAACACAATACGTTTACATTTTTTTAATAGGTCAAAATTACAATGTTCGCGATGGTCTATAACTTAAAATACGCAATTAAAGACCTCTATAAAAAATGCAACCCTGTTGTGTTTTTCAACTCCACTTGATATCCTATGTAAATGAATTGAGATTGCATATTGAACTAGGCTTCTCCTTCTGCATTGCTTGAAACCAAGAGACTATCACAATTAACATCTAAATGGCATATCTCATCATCACAACTAATCCTCAAACAATTGAATATGTTTTCATGTATTAAATATTTATTAATCAAAATTCGAATAGAAAATGTATACCTTGAGTACTACAATTCACATTAGAATCGATGCCTCCATCATGCTCGGCCAGTGCAGTATCAATATCGATAGGCTGCATTCCAATGTAAATAAAATAGCTCTAGATTTAGATGATGATATCCCATAAATCTCTAATTCACTGGATGAAAGTCAAATTAGGGTAATGTATCATAATACACCCAACACTCAAAGTTGTATGGGTTGTTGAGTTTCTTCCTGGACAAAACCCTAGGCTAAATATAAGCCATGTATTTAGCTAGAGAAAGGAAAATATGTCTGCAACAGTATAATATTGGAAGGTTTTGAAATTGAGTCATAGATCGGGTATGTGGATCTTTGAAACACTAAATTAGGGATTTCTGGGATATCCTCATATGTATCTACAACTATTGCCTCTATTGTTGCAGGTGCTTTTCCCCTATTTGATATTTATCTTTAGGTGTCCACACTCATTTTGTTGGTTGTTGCCAGCGGGTCACAATTAGTGATTGGGAGAGCTCTATTTTGGCACCAGTCATGTAGTACAAGCACTAGAATTGAGTTTTTTGACATGGTTGGGAAATTTTTGTATATCAACATGCGATAGAGTTTTTTTCCCAAACTCTATCGCATGTTGATATACAAAAATTTCCCAGCCCATGCCAAAAAACTCAATTCTAGTGCTTGTACTGAGACCTTAAATTATTGAGCTTCTCTTTGTTTCGAGAATAGTTTAACATTCTTTGAGAAAAATAATCATAGGCATCATGGTCACATTTTTTTGGAGACAATGTAATTGACTGGTATACCCAGATGATGGAGAGCAACTTCTGCACCTCCAATTCCAAGTTGTTCTCCATCCCACAGTGTCAACTTGGAATCGGAGGTGCAGAAGTTGCAGTCCGTCTGGGTATACAACTCAATTATGTTGTCTCAAAAAAAATGTGACCATGATGCCTACAATTATGTTTTGATAATAGTTTAATTAACATTCTCTACTTAACAGGGCCAACCACGTGAAGGTGGAAGCTCATTTGGCCCCTCCTAGGAGCCTCTTATGACCCTTTACGACATTTTAAGACCTCTAAGATGTATTCTTAGAGGTCATAAATGGTCATAAAGGGTCATAAGGGGTCCTAGGACACAAAAACTGAGAAACATAATTGTAGGCATCATGGTCACCTCTTTTTGGTGACAATGTAATTGAGTTGTATACCCAAGTGATGGAGTGCAACTTCTACACCTCTGATTCCAAATTGACATTGCGAGATTCAAAGACCATAGATAAGGAATAAATTTAGAGAGTGGAGGAGGGCCATAATGACAAAAATAATACAGGACAAATGTTTGCAGTTGCCTCATTTAAATTGAGGTTCGTCTTGTATTATTTTGGTCATTATGGACCTCCTCCGCTCTCTAAATTTATTCCTTATCTATGGTCTTTGTATCCCATAATGTCAACTTAGAATCAGAGGTGCAGAAGTTGCACTCCATCGCTTGGGTATACAACTCAATTACGTTGTCTCTAAAAAATTGTGACCGTGATGTCTACAATTATATTTCTCAGCTATTGTGAAATCTGCATTTATGTTTCTCAGCTATCGTGTTTATACCTTCTCTCATTTGCTGGTGTAATTCCTCTTTGAGTATCCCCATTCTCCTTTGCACCCAAAATGAACTCATTCCAATCCCTCAGAATAAAGGGAGACTTCATACCACACTATGCTCAAACTTCAATGAGACTTCATACCATGCAACATCCGTAGATTACATTCAATGCGTTATTTACGTCAAGGAAAAAATGGAATAACCAAGAAAACACTATACGTTAAATCATGTGATTGATAGCAGATTGGGGCTCACCTGAGCCATAAAAAATATGAAGAATTATTCTAAAAAAATATGTAAACCATATATATGTGCACTTGAGGCAAAGAGAAATTACGTTATATCAATATTAAAATATTAATTACAATATGAAAATACTAAACTAACTAATTCCCGAGTTCATCTCTGCATATGGTTGCAACAAAGATATGTGATTACAATACAGAGAAGGCATCGTAAAAATATAATTTCAAAATTTGCCCTAGCCTAACACGTTTTGCACTCAAATCCTTCATCGCAGATAAGTGGAGATGGGTGGATAGATGTAGATGAGTTGTCATCGACCCAACTAAAGTATCTGCAACCATTATTTCCCTGTGATACCCAGTCTACATTAGTTCTTATATTATAATGAATAGTATTTACATTAGAAACTTTAAATATATACTCATTAGCAACCTTTTTTCTATTTGGGCACCACCAAAATTGTCATCCAGGGTTGTTCGGTGTCCGTGAAGTCTTCAACACACACTGCCCACCACCACATTGATAGTTTGGCACATTGACAAGAGTCATCGAGCCTATATCAATAATGCACCGCACCATCGTTACTACATTTATTATTTTTATATGATTATTTTTATATGAAATACACCAAGGAGTAGCATCATAAATATTAACCATTTACAATAATGAAAAGTGAACCTAAATCAAATAGCTCATTTTTTTATCAGCATGTGTAGTCTCTGTGTATATGAAAAATGAAAGAAATATGAAGTTGAAATAAAATAGTGAACAAAATAGTATTCTACATAGAGTGAATGAAATATACCATCAAAAGAAGGTCAAAAAATCCTGTCATGAAGCACAAACATAGGAAATAAAAAAGGGACAAAAGACAAGAAATAAGAAAAATCATTACGACTATAGAAAAATCATTTATACTATAATAAAAAAAAGAAACACTCTTTGTCAACAATTTTCAAAATCATTAGGACTATAGAAAAATAATTAAGACTATACAAAATCAAATTTTAGAAATGGATGGTTCTGATGTTTTTCCATTACAACAATTGAGCATTCATCATTTGGTATTGTGTATTCCATTTAAGTATGTCAACAATGTTCAAAATCCTATCATCAAGCATAGACAAGAAATAAGAAAAATCATTAGGACTATAGAAAAATCAAGTTCTAGAAATGGATGGTTCTGATATTGCTTTTCCATTACAACAATTGAACATTCATCACTTGGTACTTTTTGGTGTATTCCATTTAAGTTTTTTAGTTGCCGTGTTTATGTGCATGTTCTTTGTGTGTTTGGCTTCTCTCCCTCGCAAGGGATACGTCGATAGGTAATTGATTTGAAAGCATAATGATTTGATAGTCTTTTTTCAGGAGGATAGGCGTAATCATCCCACCAACCTTAATTAGCAACATTGGTGTCCTATCAATACACAAGTGCAATACGGTAAGGGTCAATTCAAGGAGGGAAGAAAAAAAAGGTCATTTTAACCTTACAAGGCAAGAGGAGAGACAGTCCAAATAATTCTATGGTGACTGTCCCAAACAACAGACAAATGATGGAATTGCTAACTTGTTTTCTTTTCATGTTTCTAACAAGTTTGTTGCAAATAGAACCATCATTACAATAGAACCACTCTTTCAAGATATTCTTGGCCAAATCGACCTGGACAAAGAAAGAAGATTGATCATGCAAGATAAATAATTATGAATGATAATAGAAGATAAATAATATAATAATGATAGATGTTGATGAATATTATTAATGGATCAAATAATAAGATATTGATAGATGAAAGAATAATTATTTTAGTGTCTACAAGCTCCATTAGCTAAAATCACAACCAACCAAATATGGTTGTGGCAGTTGTAATAGGATTATATTTACACCAAACAAGGAATGTACAAGCATGATCCCTGGTATGTACATATGAGAATAGGAAATAAAAGATAAAAACCAGTTTGTGTGCAATTTGTGATTTTGGAAAGGTCTTAAGAGCCTTGTTTTGGATTCCATTTTCTTTATGCAATAAGGGCCCGTTTGGTGCATGGAATACCAAATGTCAGATATAGTCAATTCTGGAAGATGCTGCAATTCTGGAAGATACAAATTCTGAAAATAATTTTCGGAATATGAGATGACCTGTTTGGTTCACCCGAAAGATGACTAAGAAGATGCATAAGGAATTTTAATTTTGTAATTTAATTTCTTTGAATTCATGTGTATACATTTGTATATATACATACATACATGTTTGTGTATATACATATATGCACACATATGTATATATACACATACACACGTGTATATGTGTATACATGTGTGTATATGCACACATATATACACATATGCACACATGTGTATATATACACACATACACACATGTGTGTACATGTGTGTGTATACACACACACACACATATACACACACACTTACATTTATATATATACACATGTGTATATATACAAATACATGCATTTATATATACACACGTATATATATATGTGTGTGTGTGTGTGTGTGTGTGTGTGCACATACATGTGTGTGTATATACACACACATTTGTGTATATATACGCACATATACACATATACACATATATGGGTATACAGGCTCTATTTCCTTTCCAAGATTGGTGGGTGGTGCCTGCAAAAGTGGTCTCATGGACTACAATGGTTGCAGGCTATGAACTAAATGGATTTGTGGAAAAGGCTTTGGAAACTCTTAAACAAATGCAACTGGTAGGTGTAAAGCCAAATTCCACAACCTTTGCAAGCATCCTTCCGGCCTGTGACAAAATGGGAGCTTTGGAACAAGGCACTGATATCCATCAAAGCATAACCATAAGTAACCATAACCATAAGTAACTATAAGTATAGATAATGAGGGAGGATGAAGGTAGTGTCATTGGTAAGGACAATGGAGACCTGGATCATAACAATGGAAGAAAGAGGTTTTCATAGAAATGGACAAGGAATATATTAGAGAAATGGTAATGTTTCCCATGTATTTGTAATGATTCTCATGTATTTAAGTCTAAATAATTAGTCATCATAGTAGACAAAGGATAGATTGACTGCTATAAATGACAGTGGAATGTAGACTATCCTAGAAAATAGAGGTATGCCATGAGGTTCTGAAAAATATTGTATAAAGTTACAAGACACCAATGCAATAGTATTCAATTACCTAAAAAAAATATTGTTGAATCATTAGTAGTGATTTGTTCACTATTAAAAAATATTAAAAAGTGACAAGTTTACCATTCTTCAAGCAATGTTAAATTTATGTGTGAAGATGGTGTCAAAAGAAAAGATAGTTTATATATAAAAATACATTGATGTTTAAAAATCAGAGGTTGTTGATATATAAAACTAAATATCGAATATGGGAAATGGAAACAAGGCAATGGTAAAGATTATTAAAACAATGATCAATAAATATGCTTACTTGAAGAAAGATTTGGCCTTGTAACATCAGAAGGACAAAAGTGGTAAAAGGATGAAAAAGTAGTCACAAGATAAATGATCATACATGGTTGTTATAGTGTAAAAGGAACTCATAGCTACATCATGAAACCACATTAATGTATCAGAAGGAGGAGATTGTAGATGATCATGAAGTTAAAAACATCAAAAAGGTATGAACAAAAATAATTCTATTACTGAAGACAATAAATAAACCCGATTCATTAGGAGGGGAGTAATGTAAAATACAAGTCATGTCACTTAGAATCAGTCTAATAATTCAAGACTTTAGTGCTACATCAGTTGGAAGACACAAGGAGAAGTGGTATTTGATATCAAATGGGAGCTAGTAAAGGTCATAACATCATACCCTAGACTTACCAAAGAAACATAGGTGCTAAAATATGTGCCAAGATAGTGAAGTGCGGGGTAGTATACAGAGCATTTATTAGAGTAGTTAACTATGCTACTGTCATTAGAAATCAAGTGCTAAATAATGAACAAATATATTTAATAAATAAGAACAATAAAAGAATGTAGTGAAGGCATGTTGTCAAGTGTTGTTAAGAATAGATAAAAGAGAACAATAATGATGATACAATGAGATGTAATAAGTATTAGTGGTCTATGATGGCATGGCAGTCATAAAAGAATCAAAGTAGATGATCCTTTGGGTGATAAGTAATGCATCAAGACCAATGAAGGGTTGACAAATTGTGTAGACTAGGATGAACAAAAAAAGGTATGATTCTCATATGCATAGAAATTTAAAATTACACAGGGTCATTAAAATCACCATAACATCATCAAATCACATAGACAACTGGAAAATGGAATTGATTAAAGAGATTCAAACAAATCATAACTGAGATGTATACCCATAGCACTAAGAATATAATAAGTATCAATGTAGAGTGCTTATATAATCCAAGAAATGATAAACTTTTTCATGATATAAAGGAGTAATGATTTCATTAACTGGTAAAAATAGCTCTCTACTAATGTAATAATGATATTCAATCAAGGAGAAATAAGACATAGCAATTCCATATGAATAACATGGGTGCCCATTATTACAAACATCAAATGAAGTGGAAAAGAATTGAAGAATATACAAATATTTCAAAGCCCAAAATTACTGATGGTGTCACAAAGTGAAATCATAACCTATTAGGGTTTTCATTACCCTCCAAAAAACTATAGCATATGTTGGAGGAAAACAAGATATAGAATGCAAAATCCACAATGAATATGAGTACCATTTCATCATTATATCAAATATCAGTAATCGTTACCAACATTTATACGAACAGAGCCACAAGTATGAGACTATAGGAATACAAAGAAAATAAAACCCTTGAATAGCTAATTTTAGTGCTTTTATAGAAATAAAGATGCATCAAATCATAAATACTTAGGAATGCTTTTTATCAAATGTTTTAGTTGTCAGTGCCTTAGTAGACATGTATGTTAAATGTGGAAACATAGACAAGGCACGTAAATTGTTTGATAGATTGCCTCAAAGAGATGTCGTCTCATGGACTGCCATGATTGGGGGATATGTTCAAAATGGGTTTGTTGAAAAGGCATTAGAAACTTTTAAGCAAATGCAACTAGTGGATGTAAAGCCAGACTCCTCAACCTTTTCTAGCATACTCCCTGCCTGTGGTCAAGTTGGAGCTTTGGAACTGGGCATTTTTAGGTAATTTATACTCCTTGGATAGACCCAACCAACTATCACAACATAATATCAACAAATAAAAATGTTGGTTCAACTATGAATAATGGTTCTAATTAACTTGTCAAACTCTCTAAACTTTGAATACTTCCAGACACGGTGGTGACTCTTCAATCTATCAACTGAAATTTATAATCAGTCCTCCAAACAGCTTTGTTACCTCAATCACTGGTGTCTACTTTTAGCAAGAGCATTTAAGGTTGTCGTTAGTATCAAAGGATAGTAAACAGGTCGGTCGATTACTTATATTGAGTTGGTCAGTAACTAGAAGTAAGATAGAGCAGTCCGTAAATATTTTACACCGAGCACCACACAGTTAATCGAGCACTAGTGACACCGACACCGACAGTTAGTAAACACCGAGCATCACAATATACACTGAGCAGATTATACAGTGTTTACTGATGATCATAGAAAATGACATAGTAATATGAAAGGGCACATTCTTGTATGCAAACGGTTACAACATATCGTAAAATGGTTTACCAAGATCGAGGAGCATTTATTGTAAATAGATACTCATTAAATGTAATGTTTATCTTATTATAATAGTTGATCTAGGTTATTTTGCACCGTAGATCTTAGGGTTATGATTATTCTTGTAACCTAATTTTTGCTAAGGTGGAAAAAATAGAACACTATATATTTTGTTTGTTCGCACCATTTTATGAGGTTGGGTGAACTAATATATATGAATCATGGAGCACTTGAAGAAATTGCCTATCTTCAAGACAATCAATTTACCGAGCAGAATAGAGCATAGAGGATATCAGATTGACATGTTTGCTGATGTTCCTTTGATTATAATCTATCAAACTTGCAATCCTATTCCAACTCCTCACATATGATACTCATGTTAATCTCTATTGAGCATTTAAGGTTGTCATTAGTATCAAAGGATAGTAAACAGGTCGGTCGATTACTTATATTGAGTTGGTCAGTAACTAGAAGTAAGATAGAGCAGTCCATAAAGATTTTACACCAAGCACCACACAGTTAACCGAGCACCAGTGACACCGACACCGACAGTTAGTAAACACCGAGCATCACAGTATACACTGAGTAGATTATACAGTGTTTATTGATGATCATAGAAAATGACATAGTAATATGAAAGGGCACATTCTTGTATGCAAACGGTTACAACATATCGTAAAATGGTTTACCAAGATCGAGGAGCATTTATTGTAAATAGATACTCATTAAATGTAATGTTTATCTTATTTTAATAGTTGATCTAGGTTATTTTGCACCGTAGATCTTAGGGTTATGATTATTCTTGTAACCTAATTTTTGCTAAGGTGGCAAAAATAGAACACTATATATTTTGTTTGTTCGCACCATTTTATGAGGTTGGGTGAACTAATATATATGAATCATGGAGCACTTGAAGAAATTGCCTATCTTCAAGACAATCAATTTACCGAGCAGAATAGAGCATAGAGGATATCAGATTGAACAGAATCAGAGAAGGCTACCGAGAAGAATAGAGTAGAAAACCATCACAAATAAGGTGATATTTTGATGAGCACTTATAGATCTGTTTCAGACAATTGAGTTGTCAACTAGCAGATAATTGCCTATTACTTTTTGACAATTGTGATAGAGTTTTTGATAAATCTCTTAACAGAGTAGACTTTATAGTCTTATGTAAATCTCTTAACCAAGTACACACTTCATTAGTGTTGTTTAAATCATATAACTAGGTAGATCTATCTGATCTAACATGTTACTCCTAACAGGGTAAGATCACCAGAAGTGATCAAAACTTGCAGCCTTAACAGGCAAACCTTTTCTATTTGCAATAGTGAAGAATTTATGGGTGTTAGCCCCACCGCAATTTTTACCTTCTTACAAGGGTTTTTGCATTACCAAAATACTTGTGTTAGGTGATTGTCATATTGATTTCATGTTGTTTACTTTCTTAAGTTAACTAGATGATTGATTTATACAATTATATTCAAGTTATTTTGATCGGTTATCACAAGTAATTAGTTATAGATCTGAAAGGTTTTGCAAGTAAAGTTTTGAAGGCACTGGTTCACCCCTCCCCTCTCAGTACCTATCTCTCCTAATTCCAACAATTGGTATTAGAGATTAGTTCTCTTGTTGAATAGTCTAACCACTAAAGGGTAAAGATCTAAGTCATGGAGAGATACAAGCTTGACAAAACTATTGAGAATCAAAAGATACAAATACAGATGTTTGTGGAACAGTATAAACAAGCCAAGGAAGAACTGAAGAAATTACTGGGTGAAAGGAAGAACCTTATAATTCAGCTAAATGAAATAAGTTATCATGAAGAACCTATTGATGAAATATTTGATCATATTGGATCAAGCTCTGGAAGCATCTTTGACAGATCCAAAAGCATAATCTCTGAGTTATCTGAAAAGAATTAGCATCTATTTGAGCAAGTGAAAGCACTTCAAATCGGTCATGAATCTCAAATGGTGAGAATGGTGGAAATCATGAACAATGCTAGACAAGCTGAACAAGATCAGAATCTGGCTATTGATGACTGAACAACTTCAAGAAAAAGAAAGTGAAATACAGAGACTCACTGATCGTCACTTCCAAGTATCAAATCAGATGATGATAGTTAATCAAGAAATGAACCGAGTAAATGGAGAATTATCAAGAAGACTTGAAGATGTTGCAATACTTAGAGAAGATAATGAAAAACTAAGAAATGAAATAAAGATACAAAAGCAACACAATGAAATGATGAAGATAGCTGAGGATAGTTCTAAAAAGATTGATGATTTCCTGACTAATCAGAGGATATTCGGAAGCAGAACCGTTATAGGCTACACCAGTGAAGGAGAATCATCACAAAAAGGTGAAAAAGTCAACAACAATCAAATTCAGAAACCTAAAGTGATGACATGTTATCACTATGGAAAACCAGGACATACATCCAAAGTGTACAGAAGCAAAGCACAAGGTAAACCTCCTGTCATTCCAAAATTCAATGGATATTGTTATTAATATGGTAAATTTGGACATCTAGCTTATGAATGTAGAGCTAAGAAGAATGGCATTGCTAATAATACTACTAAGGAGAAAATATGCTATACTTGTAATAAGCATGGACACACTGCAAGGTGAAAATGAAACAAGTCTGGACACCTAAAGAGAAACTACAATGAAAGCCATATCAACCGAAGAGACAAGGTAACTAATATGTTTGGGATTATAATACATGGACTAATTATATTGTATATGGTCGGTATGAACATATTGCAGAAAATTGTTACAGAAAGAATCAAATTGGACAATCAAGAAACTTGACAAATGCAGGAATGGCATGTATGCACTGTCACAAGGTCGGTCATGTAAGCAAGAATTGCAGAGATCAAGGACCTGATGAAAACCATATATTTGAGAGTGGATATAGCATTGCAAATATTACAAAGTTAAGGAACACAATGTGGAAGAAGGCATCTAATGAGAATGTTGAGTCAAGTAACACTGTCGGTGAAACCTCGTCCACTGGATTGGGTGACATCAGTACCTCCACTTAAGATGACAAAGGTATGTATGGAACTGACATTCTAAATGATCACATTTTACATATAGTTCCTTATATATGATGTACAAATACCAAATCTACATGAATAAAGATGCACCATGGTTTATGTGTTATAAGTTTACAAATGTCACATAGTCGGTAAAAGAAGAAACGTGAGTTGGTTACTCATCGGTAATCACTATACAAGGTTAACCGATAATAGTGCAAACCGATGAAGAAATTCTATGTTAACCAAGAAAAATAAATTGTAGACATTATTGAGCTGACAACTATTTTGTATCAGAAGTTAGGTCATGCATTTAATGCATCAAAGTTTGAGTGGGAATATTGAAAAGTCTATATATACGTGGAAACATAGTTCATTGTTACATTGTGACTTCAAAGAATACAGATTTTACAGAGAAGAGTTTGAGCTAAATATTTTTAGAAAAGATTCAAAGCTACTATAGATCGAACTAACAACAATTCTTCGACGATAATGAGTAAGTTCATCTGCCTACCGAACACTGGTTATCTATTGTTTACCGAAACCCTAGAAACAATTTATGGCATCAACATCGACTGCAAGAAAATCGTAGAACATTGAGGAGGAAGTAGAATTAATTGTTAGGGAACATTTTGCCGAGGAGAAATTCAAACCACATCCCAAGGTCACAGCACAAACAGATGATATGGGTGCATTTTCTAGTATTCCAGATAGGGTTTTGTTAACAGAAGATGTTAGGCCTATATTCACTGCAAAATCGGTGAAGTGTGTGATTTTGAGACCATTGCTTCTTATTAGCAAGTCTGTGGACCAGATGGAAAGATTAAATCTAAATACAAGAAGATTGATGAGTCAGGGTTAGGGTGTTTTACATACTTCCCACAATCCTTCCAAAATGACTGGATAAGAATCGTGCTAAGCAGATTTCATGATGGAAAATTTTGGTTAGATAAACCTATTGAGGTCATGAAGAAGATTATCAGTAGGGTTACTGGGTACCCTACAATTGACAAAGCCAAAGCCTTTCGATGTTCGTCTCATCCCGACGTTGAAAAGAACACTGGAGCTCAATGGGACAGTAGGGCACTGAAAATAGCAACTATCAAAGATCCAACAGTAAAATTTGTAGCTCATGCCATCGGGTACAAGATGTTTCAATCTAGTAGACCAAATAGTGTACCCTGTAGCACCGTGGACATGGCATATAAAATTGTGAAGAAAGATCACCAGGTAGATCTTGTAGAACTGCTACTACACCAACTACATGATAATATGAAGACAATAAAAGCAAAGAAGTCCAATACATGTAAGTATGGATCACTGCTTGTCTGTACATTTTTCTATCTACAAAAATATGTACCAGGTATCTGTAAAGTAAACTTGCAATTGGACAAACCGATAATTGCACAAATTGGTGAAATGATGAAAAGTCTAGGAGACAATCTGAATAAGGAATTCAATCCATATTTCAAAGAATTTCAGGCAAAAATGCAACAAAGGAGTAGAATTCCAAGAGAATTAGTAAGTAAATTTGAAGATGACATATGTTTTGTAGTAAGCATAGACCACTCAATGATAAAGGTAGTAGAACCGAGAACAAAATGGTTAGCATTGATGGGATATGAAATGAATCATGATTTCGCTTTGAAATCTATTAATGCATTGCTGGCATTACCAATAGACATCAATGCTAGTAGTTTGGCATATATGAGGAAGCTAAGTATCGAATCACAACAGACATAGAGATCGAAAAAATGTCTAAAAGAGTGAAGAAAATGAGAAAAGATCTCACAGCAAAATATGGAAATGCATCTGACTCACCTAAGGAGTCACCGGTTAAAGAAGCAACTGAAGGTCAGTTACAGTTGGTTGACAAGCCATATGATAGTGAGGAGACCAAGTCAGACAAAGAAAAGGATCACACACCGGTTCCTCCCACCAATGATGAACAAGAAATGTAGCTACCAGAACCTGAAGGAATGAAGACACATTCGTCAACTGCTGTACAATCTACCAAGAAAGTAGAAGTAGTAAACGTAGCAAAAAGAAGAGCAGCTACACTGACAAGGAAATATGTTAAGAGAAAGACCAAGAAAGTAGCTGAGACACCGAAGAAAAAGAGGAAATACATAAGAAGTAAAGAAGATATAGAGGAAACTGACACCAAAAATGATCCTGATCAATTCAAGTTAATTCGTAATAGGGAAAGTACAATAGAAGAAATAATTGAAGATATAATTGAGAATGGAAATCTTATAGATCCAGGCATAGGAAAATTTGACAAAATGTCAATTGAGGACAAGACAAAGGTAGAACATGTTGTCGTCCAAATGATGATTAAATTCAAGAGAGTACCAATGGAATTTGCATGTCAATTGCCAAAGGAACTTGATGACAAAATAAGTGAAAGATGGGCTATTGCACTAGATACAGAGAAAAGGAAAAGAGAACGATCACTAAGTCATGTAGCCTCACACTTTAGCTATGCTGTTGTAAGTGAATACATGAAAAAGTATCAGGCTAGATTTCTAGTCAAGAATAGAGCAATGCAGATCATGGATGAGAATGTGGATGATATAGATGTCATATGTGATTCTCTATGGACATCAATTTTGCAAGCAGAAGAGAAAGCTAAATAGGAAGCATTCCTGAAACTGTCTAGGAAGAGACACAGTTCAAAAGGTAAAGGCATTTTCATTGATGATGATAAAGGAAAGAAAATAGAGGACACTGGTATATCAGTTACCGAGGTAATTGATATCACCAAACAAAAGGAATAAATTAAACTTTCACAGGATGCACCAGATCAAGTAAAGATCCATTTGCAAAAGAAAACTGATGACGATGCACTCATTGAGGACATCACTAACGGTGATCCTGATGATGAGGATGACAAAGATGTGACAATTGCACCAAACAAAGATGAAGCATTAGACACTGATAGTGTGTTCACATCTCTACCAGGTGAACTACTTATACTTCCAGAGGCAGTTGAAATAATTTCACAAGTACAACCTGATGCTTCTCATCCTGAGCCAAATAAAGATACAACTGAGATACAAGCACCTGAGCAACCTACAGATACAAATGAGCCTAACAAAATAGAGGCATAGTCTATAGAAACAAAGGAACTAGAAGAAACAAAGTCAAATGAGGTGAACCCACCTGACACTACAACCGAGAATCCCACACCATCTACCGAGGAGCAAAAGAAGGATGATACAGTGTCAATTGGGAAAGATACTCCGAAAAGTAAAGAAAAAGATATTGTCATAAGTGAGAAGAAGTCAACTTTTGCACAAAAGAAGAAGAAGAAAGAAAAAGGGTCGGTCACCATTGATGAAGTTATCATTATACCAGAATGTGACTTGAGAACCCTAAGTCCCAAGGAACTAAGTAGATATGGGGAATTATGTTCAAGGAAAGTGGCATAAGAAAAGTTAAGGCAAGAACACAAATGTAAAGAAGTGTTAAATGATGTGAGGGATATTCTACAATAGATAGTACTGGAGATAAATATTGATGAGAATACTCCCATCTTAGATCAACTTGCTACACTCGTTGACAATTCAATGCCCTTGATACAGATGCAGACAAAATAATAGAAGAAAGGGAAGAATCAAAGATTCAGAACAAATTGGCAGAAAGGATTAGCACAGAAGTGGCAATGAACAAGGTAAAATTATCTGAGGTCATTACTGAGGTAAAATCTATCACCCAGATAATCTGTCAACTTCTAATCAAGTTTGTACTTCAGACACCTTCACTATAGAAGTCAGTGAAAAGATAAAAGGTTTAGAAGCAGAGATAAAGTTGAGTACATAAGTAGCTATCGCTGATCCAAATGCTTTCTTAAAGCATATTAACTGAGTTCAGGAACTCTGGTGGCTGATAGTAGATTTAAGGAAACAAGAAGCACACATCACCGATCAGGTTACAGAGTTACAAAAAGAACTCACTCCTTACCTGAAATTTTTTGAAGCACATATTGTCAAAGCTAAACAACTTGTGGCAACACCAGAGATTTTGGTGTTGGATAATATCTTTGACATGCATGCACAAGTCGGTCTTGAGCATATTGCTCTTACCAACTTGAAAGAGGAATGGGAAAACCTCTTGGAGTTTGTAAAGAAAACCCATCCACACATTTTTGATAAGATGTAAGTATACATTATATTTTTTTTTTTTGCATTTGGCATTATTATCAAAAAGGGGGAAACCATGTATATGCCAAATAAGTATACTTTAATATGTATATTACATACTACCAGGAGCATGCACCGAGGGGGAGTACTTTGTACTTAGAAAATTTTGTGGATATGTATATGGCAAAGACATAAGGAATATATAGAAACATATTGTCTATATACATTCAAAGTTTTGATACTAATGCCAAAGGGGGAGATTGTTAATCTCTATTGAGAATTTAAGGTTGTCATTAGTATCAAAGGATAGTAAACAGGTCAGTCGATTACTTATATTGAGTTGGTCGGTAACTAGAAGTAAGACAGAGTAGTCGGTAAAGCTTTTACACTGAGTATCACACAGTTAACCGAGCACCAGCAACACTGACACCAATAGTCAGTAAACACCGAGCATCACAGTATACACCGAGAAAATTATATAGTGTTTACCAATGATCATAGAAAATGACATAGTAATCTGAAATGGCACATTCTTCTATGAAAATGGTTACAACATATCGTAAAATGGTTTACCAAGATCGAGGAGCATTTATTGTAAATAGACACTAATTAAATGTAATGTTTATCTTATTTTAATAGTTGATCTAGGTTATTTTGCACCGTAGATCTTAGGGTTATGATTATTCTTGTAACCTAATTTTTGCTAAGGTGGAAAAAATAGAACACTATATATTTTGTTTGTTCGCACCATTTTATGAGGTTGGGTGAACTAATATATATGAATCACGGAGCACTTGAAGAAATTGCCTATCTTCAAGACAATCAGTTTACCGAGCATAACAGAGCATAGAGGATATTAGATTGAGCAGAATCAGAGAAGGCTACTGAGCAGAATAGAGTAGAAAACCATCATAGATAAGGTGCTATTTTGATGAGCACTTATAGATCTATTTCAAACAATTGAGTTGTCAACTAGCAGATAATTGCCTATTACTTTCTGACAATTGTGATAGAGTTTTTGATAAATCTCTTAACAGAGTAGACTTAACAGTCTTATGTAAATCTCTTAACTGAGTACACACTTCATTAGTGTTGTTTAAATCCTATAACTAGGTAGATCTATCTGATCTAACATGTTACTCCTAACAGGGTAAGATCACCAGAAGTGATCAAAACTTGTAGCCTTAATAGGCAAATCTTTTCTATCTGCAGTAGTGAAGAATTTGTGGGTGTCATCCCCACCGCAATTTTTACCTTCTTGCAAGGGTTTTGCGTTACCAAATACTTGCGTTATGGGATTTTCATATTGATTTCATGTTGTTCACTTTCTTAAGTTAACTAGATGATTGATTTATACAATTATATTCAAGTTATTTTGATCGGTTATCACAAGTATTCAGTTATAGATCTAAAAGGTTTTGCAAGTAAAGTTTTGAAGGTACTGATTCACCCCTCCCCTCTCAGTACCTATCTCTCCTAATTCCAACAACTTAGACTTCTACTAATCCTCTATTGGTTTTCAACAGTACTCTCTTTTGTCGATCTATGGATCAGTCACAATATTTAACATAGGCCTATCGAGTTCCCTTGCTTTAATTGGAAATTACAAAACAATAACAGTCAATCCTCATCCAACACCTCCAACTGGTCTTCAAGCTACTACTGCAACCATGTATTTTATTGTTTCTTTGCTCAAATTCAGATTGAGGAATCAGTTTCAAATTCCCAGTTATTACTCTGTCGTAACATTTCTTTACTCAGCAGCAACATCAAATTTGTCTATCTATTACAATGACATATAAAGGTTCTTTATTCATTTATTCTTTGAACATAGGAGTGCAATTTAGATTGAGTTTTATTCAACATGTGTTGTCTCATTCATTATAATATGGACACTTGTCAAGCTCTCTTTTGATCTTCTTGTAGTATTTCTCTATTTTTGAGCACACAAGACAACAAAGTGGGGGGAGTTGAATAAATTATATGATAAAACCTTAAATTTTCTACTACTTCGTATGCCAAAATATTTACTTCATGAATCAACAACAATGTAACAATGAAGGAATAATGAATTCTACACAATTGCACAAGTGAACACTAGATTTATATGGAAAACCTAGCTAGGGAAGAACCACAGTGAGAAAAGCCACAATATAGAATAATTTACATAAATTATTTTTCATCTAAAACACAAGGAAGAAACTACTCCCTGAAATAATGGCTTTATGGTTATACCAAAGATATTTTAGTACTCAATTTTAATGATAAAATTTAGACGAGGCTATAACCTTAAAATATTACATGAAGAACAAAAAAAAATATCCACCACAACAAATGTGTACCATTAGCATCCTTTATCACACTACTTGAAACTTCAAACACTTTTGAATGTAGATACCTTCATCTCATTTCTTTCAATAATCATTTGGCATTTTTCTCACACACTTCACAATCAAACACACTTCCAAAAATTTATCACATTCTAAGTGATTTGATCTTTCATTATATCCTTTGCATGCTCAAACAAACTTTTCCAAGTCAGCCACATTAAAATGTACGAACATGAAATGTAAGACGACCAAATATGTTGGCCCCAAAAACTTATACGATGAAGGGAAAGTGAAAGATAACCAACCCTAGAGATAAATGAAGCCCAAAACATATTGACACACTTCTCAAAGCTATTGTAAACTTCAAAACAGATCTACAATTAGTTTAGTTCATGCAAACAAACCTCTTATCCTCTTAATTATTTAGTTCAATCATCAAATATTACCAGAATGGAATAAAGATGTCATCTTGACCATAAAGGAATATCATATGATATTAAACATTCCTTCAACACCATCAACATACTATCACATTAATTAGGCCAGTACAAACATATTGAAACTAAGAATTCTATCACCATATGCAACTAATCAACCAGTCTTTGAGATGCCTATCAATTAGAGTCATAGTTGTTGTTGTCAAGTTGAGAATATAAAACTTGAAGGGAAGTAATTTGCAGAAAATATGAGAATATTCCCCAAGTTGTAAGAGGAAATTCTAAAATTCTTAGAAATGTAGAGAATATATTATCTTCTAAGATCTGTGAGCACAACTTCCAAACCACATAAAGATATCTTCAAGAAAAGAGAAACAGAGAAAATCCATGAGCTAGATAGAGAACATGCCTGGTTTGACACCAGTCAAATGGAAACTAGTTTGCTTCAAGGATGAGGAGTTTTGGTGATGAATTATGTAAGGGGGGAGCATTTATGAAGTGTTTATGCAGTTGTTTTAATTTTGGAATGAGTTTAGAGGACTGGTTCAATAGACCCTAGGAAGTGGGCCTCTAGGAGTGAGGGTTTAGTGGCTAAGGCCATAGGTGAAGGGTGGAGACTTGGTCTGTTCACTACTACATTTGGGGCCAAATTTTGACAGCCATTTGTTGGATTTGCAATGCTCATTTGTTGAAATTTTGACACATGTGTCCGTCGCCATTTTTGCGTAGAAGATTGTGACAGAAGACCTTCCTATCGGTTTACCGACACCATCTCACGTCGGAAAGTTGCAAATGAAAACAACTTTGAAATGGAATTTCTTGCGGTTCATCCATCAAAATTATGATAACAAGACCTATAAAAAATATACAACCTCTATCAGAACTGACTGTTGAACCATATTATTTCTGACGGTATAACTGTTGGAATACCGATAGTTAGCATCAAATTCTGACAGATCTACCTGTCGGTGATATGGCCTCACTGTCGAAAGTTCTGTCAAATATTTTCTCTTTACGACACTTAAACTATCAGAATAGCGACAGTTTGACACTATTCTCTGATAGGTTTCCCTGTCGAACATATAGCGTCATTGTCACACCAAATGTTGTAAGTTATTTGTTTTTGACATTTTGTCTATCGAATGCATAGCGCATCTATCGGAATTAATTATGAATTGTCAAAAAACTGACAGATAGGCACATTAAAGTTAACACAACTCAAGAGACCATCATAGGTTGTCTCTTTCTTTGGTCTATATTATTGACAGAATGTTTTACCTTTCATTAGCTCATCAAATCCGGGGATTTGAAAGAATTTAATAGAATATTTTCATGACAATGTATATTATTTAAGTTGACATTGCATGAATTTATCTACTTCGCACACTTGTAGACTATAAGGACGGTGATAAAAAAACATTGCCATGGGAGGAGATGCTTCTTTATCGCTGTCTTCATAGTATACAAGTGCACGAAGTAGATAAATTCATGCAATGTCAACTTAAATAATATACATTGTCATGAAAATATTCTATTAAATTCTTTCAAATCCCTAGATTTGATGAGGTAATGAAAGGTAAAACATTTTGTCAATAATATAGACCGAAGAAAGAGACAACCTATGATGGTCTCTTGAGCTGTGTTATCTTTAGTCCTAGCTACCTATTGATCGTCGAGAATAATCACCGCCTTGCATTTATGTACATTGTAGAAATTGATCACAGTCTTGCAAAAACATTTTACACTAGTACATCTCATCAATATTGGAGGCCTAAAGTAATTTTATATGATCACTAGCACATTTCATGCATGGATGAGAAAACAGTATCCAAAGTTTCTAGATAACCATTTTTGAGAAGAGGAATGAGTGGAGGCAAAAGAAGGGATAATTGTGAAGGTTTTATAGATGTAGGTTACTGAATCATCATCTCTGCACTGGTACTCAATCTGGCCTCCACTTCATATATGTGTTCTCAGAATCTAAAAACTCTCCATCATTGATTCTCATCATTTTTTCAGCATCTCCGTGGACTGAGACCTTAAATTATTGAGCTTCTCTTTGTTTTGAGAATAGTTTAACATTCTCTACTTAACAGGGCCAACCACGTGAAGGTGGAAGCTCACCTAACTCCTCCTAGGAGCCTCTTATGACCCTTTATGACATTTTAAGACCTCTAAGATGTATTCTTAGGGATCATAAATGGTTGTAAAGGGTCATAAGGGGTCCTAGGACACAACAGCTGAGAAACATAAATGTAGGCATCATGGTCACAATTTTTTGGAGACACAAAATAATTGAGTAGTTTTCTGAGACGATGCAAAGTAGTGGTTGCTTTGCATCATCTGGGAATAGAACTGAATTATGTTGTGTCTCCAAAAAATTGTGACCATGATGCCTACATTTATGTTTCTTAGTTGTTGTGATATGTACATCGCAGTCTGTTGTTGTTGCAACAACAGAGCCTATATTCCACAACAAAAAGGAAGACATCTTTTTAGCCTGGGTCTCGATCCTACCCCAATTGTCAAAGGATCCAGGGCCAGGCTCGAAAGATGTCTTCCCATTTTGTCTGCAACATTGTGTCCATCCATGATCTCAGGAACATCATCATCTTTCCACTCTTCATTTGCCAAAATATATCGCTTCTTCAAGCTTGCAGAGTAATCTTATTAATAAAAGAACTCTTGCCAACATTAGGGTACCCACAGATCAAAATAGTTGATGTTATTGGTGCTTGTGCTCAAGGATATCGATTCACTATTTTGAAACGGCCAAATCATTTTTATTTTAATTGTAGAGAAAAGGAGTGGGAGAAAATGAGCGGGTGAAAGCTAATCGAGAGTGAGAGAAGGCATTGCATTTTATTTGATCATAAATGCTCTTTGAAATGACCAATGATGTTTTCTATTCGATTCCTTTTGGTGTTTTTTTTCCCCATATTTAGTAGATAAAAATCATGGCGGCAACCACTTAGCCATCTTTTTGATGTTCCAGGTATTTTACAAAGATACAGGTATGTGGATTTATCATTCAATTGCTTGCAGTTATTGGTCAAATGCAAATATTTTGTCATGTTGCAAGGGCAAGATATCAGTTTGGTGTTTTTGGTTTATGTTAAAAGTTGATTTGGTAAAATCCTCAAAAAACACACTACATGTTCTAAAATGTAAAGAAGTTGAATGTTAAATGTAAGATATATATCTCATCCATAGTAATCAAAAGAAAGGACATGAAACTTATAAGGAGATTTACCAAACCAAAAATATAAGCGAATAGGAAACATGGATTGGTACCTTATGAATTGGTTTTTGAGGTGCACAATCTTCATCAATCTCCTCAGAACAAGACCCCTCCTCATGAAAAATGCATTTAACACAAAAAAAAAATCTACAAAACTGAACCAATGGCATGTTTAGAACAAAGAAATAGATTGATAATAATATGCTGAAAAATTCTATTATGTTTAATACATGCAAAAGGACCAGTCCCAACAATTCTTAAACATACTTTATCTGATATGATAATAACATGCTAATTAAACTAATAAAGGTGTTATGTACATTTAATCTGCCCATTACTAATTACACAAAAAACAAATTTACAAAATTGAACCAATGGTATGTTCTCCATATGTGATTTCTTCATCTTTCGAGCCTCTGGCATCATATTCGACCGCAAATTTCAAATGCATTGCATTTTATTTGATCATGAATGCTCTCTGAAATGACCACATTCTATTGGTGTCATGCCCTAGCCCATGCTTTATCTCCATTATTTGATGTTATTGGTGCTTGTGCTCAAGGATATCGATTCACTATTTTCAAATGTTTGGATCATTTTGGTTGTGACTGTTCCTCTAGTACATAGTCAGGAAATGTAACTGTCTAATGATTATATGTAATGTTGAATGGATTAAATGCTTTATTCTTGGTAGAAGTGAATGGAAGGAATAGTGTTGGTGTTAGGTTTCATTTATTATTGAATTCAATGGTTTCCAAGATGTGTTGAGGAGTTTGCTCCTTGTTTAATGTTAACTGTTCCTGCACAATCCACTCATATAATAGTGAAATACTATGTAATTGACAATTTCATACAACTGGTCCTTTGGCATGTATTAAATACAATCAAGTCACTTATTGAATGCTTTGGAGACTACTGGTTTGACTGTCCATGCGTTACCAGTGACTAAGATTCATTAAAGGATACAAAACCCTTCATTTTGGGGTTATTGAGTGTGGATTCAAATGTAGGCTTGATTTGGTTAATGTTTAGAAGAGATCAATAAAGTATTTAAAGACAATCTTACACGTTTGGAGAGGTTTGAGAGGCACTTATAATGACTGTACCCTCACAAACAGTGGCATATATTGGTTTTACTAAGTTTCCTTTCTCTATTTTGAGGTTTCCTTTCTCTGCCGCAGGGGTATAGTCAGAGGGTTCATTGAAAAAATGATCCTTTGAATGGTTACTATGAATATGAATGATTTGATATAGCATATTGCTCATTTTACTTGAAGTTTGGAATAGCTTGTGCAAGGGTGAAAGTAGTTTTGGTCATTTTGGTCGTGACTGTTCCTCTACATAGTCAGAAAATGTAACTGTCTAATGATTATATGTAATCTTGAATGGATTAAATGATTTATTCTTGGTAGAAGTGAATGGAGTTTCCAAGATGGGTTGAGGAGTTTGCTCCTTGTTTAATGTTAACTATTCATGCACAATCCACTCATACAACATTGAAGTTACAAAACTGAATCAATGGCATGTTTACAACAAAAAAATAGAATGATAATAATATGCTAAAAATTATATATATTCTATTTAATACACGCCAAAGGACCAGTCCCAACAATTCTTAAACATACTAGTTATCTGATAGGATCAATTGTTAATAAAGGTCTAATTCTATAGACTGCTAGCATGAAGGAAGATTTGACCTAGCCAAATTTTCCTTTTACCACACAAAAAAAATGTGTGATAACTATGTTTACTCCAACCTTAATTGTTTAAGAATTCATCATATCAGATAAAGTATGTTTAAGAATTTTTGGGAGTTCTATTAGACCTTTGTTGTAAACATGTCATTGGTTTTCAAATGTTTGGATTCATGTTTGTTGATATTACTAGCATATATGTTTAATGACGCCATTGTATATTTTTGTCACTAAAATGACCGCATTCTACTGGTGTCGTGCCCTAGCCCGTGCTTTAACTCCATTATTTGATGTTATTGGTGCTTGTGCTCAAGGATATCCATTTTTTTGAAATGTTGACTGTGGTTATCAAATGGATAGCTTATGAGCTTCTAGCTAGGCATCATTTGTATTGATAGCTTAGGGCATCAAATGTATTGTATCATTGATAGTTGAGACTTTATTAAAAGGAAATAGGACAAAGAACGATTTTGATTTAGTTTCTCTATTTTGATCTCTAAGTGGCTTACAACCCTAGAGAAGTATATGCAGATTTACAAATGCAGTTGCAAAATACATAGCAGCCGATAATTCACAATAAATCCATGCATCCAATTTGAATAGCAATTAATACAAAGAAATAGGGTCCTCCAATGGCCCAATCATCCGGACCTTGACTATCCCCTCAACCAGTGACCCTTCAAAACTGGGTTATCATGCAATCAGTGAATGATCCTTCATTCTCCTGGTCTGCCCTGCATCCAAACATATTGGAAATACACAATACAATGATAACAAGTCTTTCACAATCCCCCTTCCCTCAAGGGACACTATCAACCATCCCTTCCACATAGCATTTCACTATTGTATGAGTGGATTGTGTAGGAGCAATTAACATTAAACAAGGAGAAAACTCCTCAACACATCTTTGTTGTAAACATGCCACTGGTTCAATTTTGTAAATTTGTTTTTTGTGTTAAATGCATTTAAATGGAACATTAAGCATAGTAATAATATGATTAATCTATTAGTAATTGTAGATTAAATGCCCATAACACCTTTATCAGTTTAGCATGTTATTATAAGATACTAAAGAAGACCTACTATTTGTTAGAGAAATCTTCATTGTCCCCCACAATGAAGACAATGAAGATTGGCCTCTTGCCCCACAACAAAGAACATTGTAATAAGAATAAGATATAATATAGTGTTAGAATAAACTTTGAACAAAGACATGTAATGCTTAAGTTAATGATCTAAAAAGCTGCAAATATAGGAATTGAAAAAGAAGATAGTGCCAAGAAACATTTTCACAAATATGAAATGTGAGGAAAAGTAATAACATTAACAATGCCAAGATTCATAGCATTAAATTTCACCTGCGGATGAGTTTTTGCAGTGGGTTTCCCAGCATCAAAAATATGTTGAGTTGCATTTGAACTGTAACTAAGAGTATCATGTGGAACAGACCCTAAACTTTGAAAGTGTTCTCCAACTTGGCAATTCAAAATTCAATCTAGGCAAGCATCAATAAGTGAAATAAATTATAGACATCAACATCAACATCATCATAATAATTAGAAATAAACTTTAAAGACATATTTTGGATAGTACTATGTTTCTTGAAAGTTTTTGTGATGCTTCTAAACTTTAAAGACATATTTTATGGCTTAATGATGTAAGTGTTCATTAATATTCATTAATGGCGGGTGGTGATTCCTTGGTAATAAAGGCATTGAAAACATTCATAATCATATAGCTCTTTACCTAATCTAGTCACATCATCAACACCGAGGTCAATTTTTCTGGCCTTGGCCTCAACCTCAACCTGCTCATTAACAATGGCCTCTACACTCTCTACAACTGCAATATAAATTGTTACATTAATCCAAACACCAATTGCAATTAAATTTGTATTACTACACCAATCAATTTAAGATGTTTACTTGTATTACTGTGATGCACGTCCTCATTGTCATCAACACGCACAGGTTGTGTACGACAAGAATCGGCAGGCTCCAAAGTTTCTAGATAACCATTTTTGAGAAGAAGAAAAAGTGGAGGCCAAAGAAGGGATAATTGTGAAGGTTTTCTAGATGTAGGTTACTAAATCATCATCTCTTGTTGATATATTTCAGATTCTACTCCGGAATGAACAAACTATAGAGATCTAACATAGCTAAACATAGAATAAAGTAAACAAGAAGGGATAGAAGATACTCAGATATCAACTAAGTATACTCCAGTCTATATGCCTCCAACTGTACTGACAAAGGTGCTGAGGAGAACCTGATTAGTACCTTAGTGTTAGTGTATTGAGGAAGAGTCCAGTACTAACAGAGGCTTCCAGCCCTAATCAAATCGTAGTTAACATTGCCAATAATTGCTGGTTGTATGGATCAGATCATAATCTGATCTTTATTCATGCTCAGACTTGTTCTTATCTATTAGTCGAAGATGCTTATCTTTCACACCAATATATGCTGATCTAAGTTTTCTTAAGGTAGAGAATCAAGGTTTTAGGGGAGGGAAGCACATTATGTTTTTGGTGCTTCTCTCCCTAGAATCCAACACCATATATATGAATTGAATTATCTTCAAGAGGGCCGACCTGGTCTTATTAAATATATTTAATGTTAAAGCCAAGAGGCTGACCTTGGGCCCTTAACTAATTCAACCAACACATATATATAAATGAAATAATAACCTCCTTATTATTATAAATCACATAAGGGTATTTATTTGATCAGTTTGATCTTGGCCGAAAGGCTATAATTATTAACACTCTGCACTGGTACTCAATCTGGCCTCCACTCCATATACGTCTTCTCAGAATCTAAAAACTCTCCATCATTGATTCCTATCATTTTTTTAGCATCTCGATGGAATGAGACCTTAAATTATTGAGCTTCTCTTTGTTTCAAGGATAGTTAAACATTCTCTACTTAATAGGGCCAACCACATGAAGGTGGAAGCTCATCTGGCCCCTCCTAGGAGCCTCTTATGACCCTTTACAAAATTTTAAGACCTCTAAGATGTATTCTTAGGGATTGTAAATGGTCGTAAAGGGTCATGAGGAGTCTTGGGACACAACAACTGAGAAACATAATTGTAGGCATCACGGTCACAATTTTTTGGAGACAACGTAATTGAGTTGTATACCCAGACGGTGGAGAGAAATTCCTGCACCTCCAATTCCAAGTTGACTACATCTATTGCTCATGAATACAAGGTCCTCCAACAGATGTATTCAACTTGGAATTGGGGGTGCAGAAGTTGCTCTACACTGCTTGGGTACACAACTCAATTACGTTGTCTCCAAAAGATTGTGACTATGATGCCTACAATTATGTTTCTCAGCTATTGTGAAATCTACATTTATGTTTCTCAGTTGTCGTGTTTATGTGCATGTTTTTTATGTATTTTGGATAGTAAGTCTAATTTAATTTGTCTATGGACTAAGACCTTAAATCATGTAATGAGGATGATTAGAACACTAGTATATGCAAATTTCATTATTTAATAATAAAAATCTATTAAAATGTTTATACCTTCTCCCATTTGTTGGTGTAATTCCTCTTTGAGTATCCCCTTTCTCCTTTGCATACAAAATGAACTCATTCCAATCCCTCACTAGAATAAAGGGAGGATGCTCAAACTTCAGCAAGACTTCATACACGCAACATTCATAAATTACGTTCAATGCATTATTTACATTCATAAATCAGCGTTGCATACAAATCTATAGACGGTGCATGTTACGAAGTCATGCTCAAGCTTGAAAATGATAGTCAATCCATAGTCAAGGTCAAGGAACAAATGGAACAACCAAGAAAACACTATACATTAAATCATGTGATTGATAGCAGATTGGGGCTCACCTGAGCCACAAACATGAAGAATTATTCTAAAAAAAGATGTAAACCATATATATGCGCACTTGAGGCAAAGAGAAGTTACATCATATCCATATTAAAATATTAGTTACAATATGAAAATACTAAACTAACTAATTCCTAAGTTCATCTCTACGTATGGTCGCAACAAAGATATGCGATTACAATACAAAGAAGGCATCGTAAAAATATAATTTTAGAATTTTCCCTAGCTTGACACGTTTTGCACTCAAATCCTTCATCACAGATAAGTGGAGATGGGTGGATAGATGCAGATGAGTTATCATCGACCCAACTAAAGTATCCACAGCCATTATTTCCCTTTGATGCCCAGTCTACATTAGTTCTTATATTATAATGAATAGTATTTACATTAGAAATATTAAATGTATACACATCAGTAACCTTTTTTCTATTTGGGCAGCACCAAAATTGTCATCTAGGGTTGTTTGGTGTCCATGAAGTCTTCAACACACACTGCCCACCACCACATCGACAATTTGGCACATTGACAAGAGTCATCGAACCTATATATCAATAATGCACCGCACCATCGTTACTACATTTATTATTTTTATATGATTATTTTTATATGAAATACACCAAGGAGTACCATCAGAAATATTAACCATTTACAATAATGAAAAGTAAACCTAAATCAAATAGCTCATTTTTTTATCAACATGTGTAGTCTCTATGTATATGAAAAATGAAAGAAATATGAAGTTGAAATAAAATAGTGAACAAAATAGTATTCGATCCACATAGACTGAATGAAATATGCCATCAAAAGAAGGTGACAAAATCCTGTCATGAAGCACAAACATAGGAAATAAAAAAGGGACAAAAGACAAGAAATAAGAAAAAGCATTACAACTATAGAAAAATCATTTATACTACAATAAAAAAAAGAAACACTCTTTGTCAACAATTTTCAAAATCATTAGGACTATAGAAAAATAATTAAGACTATACAAAATAAAATTTTAGAAATGGACGGTTCTGATGATTTTCCATTACAACAATTGAGCATTCATCATTTGGTATTATGTATTCCATTTAAGTATGTCAACAATGTTCAAAATCTTGTCACCAAGCACAGACAAGAAATAAGAAAAATCATTAGGACTATAGAAAAATCAAGTTCTAGAAATGGACGGTTCTGATATTGCTTTTCCATTACAACAATTGAGCATTCATCATTTGGTACTTCTTGGTGTATTCCATTTAAGTTTTTCAGTTGTCATGTTTATGTGCATGTTCTTTGTGTTTGGCTTCTCTCCCTCGCAAGGGATGCGTCGATAGGTAATTGATTTGAAAGCATAATGATTTGACAATCTTTTTTCAGGATAGGCGTAATCATCCCGCCAACCTTAATTAGCAAAATTTGTGATATATATCAAGTACTTATAATTAGTATGCCCAAAAAATAGAGACTTAGTAGTAAAAGCATGTCCTTTGGTTTACTAGTTTACTTATAATCAGTATGTCCTTTGGTTTACTAGTTTAATTTGGTTTAAGAATGGTTTGTTTCATGTTTGAATGTACCATTGAATGAAGCTTGGTTATATTAAGTACAATATTAAGACTCGTGACTCTTCAAATTCTCTTATTTCCTTCAGACCTCCAAACATGTGTACTTTGAGTAGCCCTCCAACAAATGGACTTGTGATGATTTTCACAATAGTACATGTGTAGGAGGACTACTAAAAGTACTGCTTAAGAAAATTTGAATGTTCATCACCTGTGCATATAAGAGTTGATCATAGAAGGTATATGCTGTTGGGTAAGATCCCAATAGCACTCAGGTAAATATGCATGTTCATCACCTGTGCATATGAAGTGGCTCTAATGGAAGATACAATCACTAAATTCTGCATACTCCTTATTTTGTTCTGCGTTGATATTGTCAGACATGGTCTTTCTTGAATGGAATGACTCGTTACTTGTACATTGACTAGAATGTTGGTGGAAGAAGGATGATTTGTTTGCAACCATTTTTTCAACTCTAATTTTCTCAACACAAAGGGACATTTATCATAGCCATAGAAACATGATTATTTTAAAATGAAATACACCAAGGAGTACCATCAAAAATATTGACTATTTACAATCATGAATAGTTAACCTTAATCAAATAGCTCATTTTTTTATCAGCATGTGTACTCTCCGTGTATATCAAAAATGAATGAAATATCAAGCTGAAATAAAATAGTGAACACAAATTCAAATTCAAGGCCTAATTTATGAAGAGCAACAAACATTAGGATGAAAGAAAAATCATTAATAGTATAGAAAAATCATTAGGACTATAGAAAAATCATTAAGACTAGAAAATCAAGTTCTAGAAAAATCATTAAGAGTACTATAGAAAAATCATTAGGACTATAGAAAAATCATTAAGACTACAAAATCAAGTTCTAGAAAAATCATTACGACTATAAAAAAATCATTTAGACTATAAAATCAAGTTCTAGAAATGGACGTTCTGATGCTTTGCCATTACAACAATTGAGCATTCATCATTTGGTACTTCTTGGTGTATTCCATTTAAGTTTTTTAGCTGCCATGTTTATGTGCATGTTCTTTATGTGTTTGGCTTCTCTCCCTCGCAAGGGATATGTCAATAGGTAATTGATTTGAAAGCATAATGATTTGACTATTCCAAGTAATGTTTTTAATCCTTTGAAGTTTCTCATGAT
Source organism: Chamaecyparis obtusa (assembly GCA_027943335.1). Taxonomy (NCBI): domain Eukaryota; kingdom Viridiplantae; phylum Streptophyta; class Pinopsida; order Cupressales; family Cupressaceae; genus Chamaecyparis; species Chamaecyparis obtusa. The sequence goes on along the minus strand of BSBK01006608.1, from coordinate 180,423 downwards.
CTTGATTTAAGTTGATTGGATTAAGCAATTTGGGGATCCAATAGGACTTTAGGGGAGTTCAATAAATGTTTTGGAAGACTTAGAGGAACTATTAGCATGACTGTTCCTTCATCTACAACGAGTTAGACTGAATTTGCTAAGTTCTTCCTTTGTTTTGAAGTGTATTTTGTAATCTATTTCCTTTCCATGGACCCAAAGACCTAGGACCCATGGAAAAAGGCTACTAAAAATGTATTATACAACTCTAATGTTTTTGACTTGCCGAGATTTGAGAAAGTAAAGAGAACACTAGCTATGTTTAATGTTAACTATTCCTGCACAATCCACTCATACAACAGTGAAATGCTATGTGATTCACAATTTCATACAATTGGTCCTTTGGTGTGTATTAAACATAATAGAATTTTTAGCATATTATTATCATTCTATTTCTTTATTGTAAACATGTCATTGGTTTGGTTTTAATCTACTGGTGTCGTGCCCTAGCCCATGCTTTATCTCCATTATTTGATGTTATTCACTATTTTGAAATGTTGATTGTGGTTATCAAATGGAAAAAATAGAAAAGAAAAATTGTACACGAAATTTTTTTTACAAAACTTAACCAATGGCATGTTTACAACAAAGAAATAGAATTATAATAATATGCTGAAAATTCTATTTTGTTTAATACATGCCAAAGGACCAGTTGTATGAAATTGTCAATCACATAGCATTTCACTGTTGTATGAGTGGATTGTGCAGGAACAGTTAACATTAAACAAGGAGCAAACTCCTCAACACATCTTGGAAACCATTGAATTCAATAATAAATGAAACTTAACACCAACACTATTCCTTCCATTCACTTCTACCAAGAATTCTAGCACAAGCACAAGCTATTCCAAACTTCAAGTAAAATGAGAAATATGCTATATCAAATCATTCATATTCATAGTAACCATTCAAAGGATCATTTTGTCAATGAACCCTTTGACTGTACCCCTGCGGCAGAGAAAGGAAACCTCAAAATAGAGAATGGAAACTTAGTAAAACCAGTCTATGCCACTGTTTGTGAGGGTACAGTCATTATAAGTGCCTCTCAAACCTCTCCAAACATGTAAGATTGTCTTTAAATACTTTATTGATCTCTTCTAAACATTAACCAAATCAAACCTACATTTGAATCCACACACAATAACCCCAAAATGAAGGGTTTTGTATCCTTTAATGAATCTCAGACACTGGTAACGCATGGATAGTCAACCAGTAGTCTCCAAAGCATTCAATAAGTGACTTGATTGTATTTAATACATGCCAAAGGACCAGTTGTATGAAATTTTCAATCACATAGCATTCCACTATTGTATGAGTGGATTGTGCAGGAACAGTTAACATTAAACAAGGAGCAAAATCCTCAACACATCTTGGAAACCATTGAATTCAACAATAAATGAAACCTAACACCAACACTATTCCTTCCATTCACTTCTACCAAGAATAAAGCATTTAATCCATTCAACATTACATATAATCATTAGACAGTTACATTTTCTAACTGTGTAGAGGAATAGTCACGACCAAAATGATCAAAACTACTTTCGCCCTTGCACAAGCTATTCCAAACTTCAAGTAAAATGAGCAATATGCTATATCAAATCATTCATATTCATAGTAACCATTCAAAGGATCATTTTGTCAATGAACCCTCTGACTATACCCCTGTGGCAGAGAAAGGAAACCTCAAAATAGAGAAAGGAAACTTAGTAAAACCAGTCTATGCCACTATTTGTGAGGGTACAGTCATGAAAAGTGCCTCTTAAACCTCTCCAAACATGTAAGAATGTCTTTAAATACTTCATTGATCTCTTCTAAACATTAACGCATTGACAGTCAAACCAGTAGTCTCCAAAGCATTCAAAAAGTGAATATGAATGTTTGAAAACTTTCCTCTCAACTTCCCCAACCACTCCTAATCGATTAGAGGGATTATTTGAGTGTTTAGACACTAAAAATTATTAAACATACTTTATCTGATATGATGAATTGTAATATCAACAAACGTGAATCCAAACATTTGAAAACAGTGAATCGATATCCTTGAGCACAAGCACCAATAACATCAAATAATGGAGATAAAGCACGGGCTAGGGCACAACACTAGTAGAATGTGGTCATTTCAGTGAGCATTCATGATCGAATAAAATGCAATGCATTTGAAATTTGCAGTTGAATATGATGCTAGAGGCTCGAAAGACATTGCCTGTCAAAGATACCAATCAAAGATGAAGAAATCACATACCTTCTCTCACACTCAGCTTGCACGAAGGAAGATTTGATAGCCAAATCTTCCTTGTACCACATGAAGAACATGCCATTGGTTCAGTTTAGCATGTTATTATCATATCAGATAAAGTATGTTTAAGAATTGTTGGTAAGGATAGGAATAGTGGAGATTCTAGAAATATCCCTCTAACCGATTAGGAGTGGTTGGGGAAGTTGAGAGGAAAGTTTTCAAACATTCATATTCACTTATTGAATGCTTTAGAGACTACTAGTTTGACTGTCCATGCGTTACTAGTGACTGAGATTCATTAAAGGATACAAAACCCTTCATTTTGGGTTATTGTGTGTGGATTCATCAGCTTTAGCCAGGAAGATCAAGAAGATGGGGTAGGAGGACATTGGGGTAGAAGAAGTATTTAAAGAAGCAACAAGAAGCAATAGAAAAGTTTTTAGGAGTTTGGAACAACATTTCAGAATCCATGAATGGTATGGGTAAGGTGACCTTTATTCTTGGCCGTGACTTCAATGAAACATTGGATATCGCTGATAAGAAGAAGGGTCACTTGTTGATAGTGTTCCTTGAGGGAAGGGGGATTTTGAAAGACTTTTTATCATTGTATTATATATTTCCAATATGTTTGGATGCAGGGCAGACTAGGAGAATGAAGGATCACTCACTGATTGCATGACAACCCAGTTTTGAAGGGTCACTGGTTGAGGGGGCAGTCAAGGTCCAGATGTTGATAGTAATTCATTGAGGGAAGGGGGATTGTAAAATACTTTTTATCATTGTATTGTGTATTTCCAATATGTTTGGATGTAGGGCAGACTAGGAGAATGAAGGATCACTCACTGATTGCATGATAACCTAGTTTTGAAGGGTCACTGGTTGAGGGGACAGTCAAGGTCTGGATGTTGATAGTGTTCCTTGAGGGAAGGGGGATTGTGAAAGGCTTGTTATCATTGTATTGTGTATTTCCAATATGTTTGGATGCAGGGCAGACTAGGAGAATGAATGATCACTCACTGATTGCATGATAAGCCCACCAAGCATTCTTTCCTTTAAGTTTCTACAATATCTCAAAATATGATCATTATTCTTTACTTTCTTCTATATGCTATTCTTTCTATGGTTTTGTTATCTCAGAAAATATATAAAAAACATTGCAGATGTGCATATAAAAGTCAAATATTGTCCTTCAATTGTTCCACATTGAAGCATTTCCTCTTGAGAGTATTCTCTTCGTTTGTATAATATCTGTCAAAAATGGTTCTCATATTTCTTCAAGATCTATTTTAATCTTTATACTACAATTTTGATTAGATTTGACCAATAGTTGATTTCATTGGTATTTTATAGCATATACTCCTAATGTGAAATGTGGAGAGAAAGAAAGAGACACACTAGGTATGAATTACACAATATACCCATCATCACTTAGCACTTACATAATAAATTATGGACATGGAACAACCCCCTAACTTTTGGATGTTTGTTTCATGTTGGCCTCTTATTATATGCAAAGGTAGGCCTATCTTAGGCTAACAACCATAGTGTAGGGGCCATAAATTATGGATCCCAAAATAGTGCACACTTGTATTAAATTAGGTTCACTATACTACAAGGGAATGGAAACCATGCAATAGTGCCTCATGGGGATGGAAGCAACCCTTCACCAAGAAGATGATTGTGTCTGCAATATTTACTAGAGGCAAAGAACATAATTTGGTTCTAGCAATTACTCCTAGAAGATAATGGCACCCACAAAACACTTGGAAAAGATAGCACTCACTATATCTTTTATCACTCTTTTAAAGCTGGGACAATAAATCTCAAAGATTGATCAACGAATTCTTGAACACAAAGAACCATTGACAGTTATGATTCATGTGTACAATAGCCAACAACTAGTTGTTCCAATCATGGTGTCCAATAATTATGTTAGAAAAAGCATCTACAAATCCCTTACACAACCATAATAGATTCAAACCATGAATCGTAAGAACCTAACAATGGGACTAAGAAAGATACAGCCTAAACAAATCTTGATCATATTCCACCCTATTGTAAGGCCCAAGAAGTAACTCTATCTTAAAGCTACACATTCCTCTAGATGAAGCTCAAAGGTTAGGTAGTTGAAGCATAGCAATACTTGAATGAATATAGGAATAATTTGATGTACAATCATTTGCTAGCTTGGTTTGTGGGTTTTCCACATAATATTTTCTCTTTAACCACATTTATAGTTTGAGAAAATTAGAAAAAATTATTTCAGATTTATATTATCCTTTTGAACTAGCACACTGCCATCAAAATGCATAATCATTGGTCATATCAAGAAAATTCCTATTGATTAGTAGGATATCCTTATAAAAATTTGATGCATGGATTTCTTGTGAATTATCGACTGCTATGTATCCTGCAACTATGAAAGGAATAGTGTTGGTGTTCGGTTTCATTTATTATTGAATTCAATGGTTTCCAAGATGTGTCGAGGAGTTTGCTCCTTGTTTAATGTTAATTGTTCCTGCACAATCCACTCATAAAAAAGTGAAATGCTATGTGGAAGGGATGGTTGATAGTGTTCCTTGGGGGAAGGGGGATTGTGAAAGACTTGTTATCATTGTATTGTGTATTTCCAATATGTTTGGATGCAGGGCAGACCAGGAGAATGAAGGATCACTCATTGATTGCATGATAACCTGGTTTTGAAGGGTCACTGGTTGAGGGGATAGTCAAGGTCCAAATGATTGGGCCATTGGAGGACCCTATTTCTTTGTATTAATTTCTATTCAAATTGGATGCATGGATTTCTTGTGAATTATCAGTTGCTATGTATCCTGCAACTGGATCCGTAAATCTGCACATACTTCTCTAGGGTTTTAAGCCACTTAGGGATCAAAATAGAGAAACTAAATAAAAATCATTCTTTGTCCTATTTCCTTTTAAAAAAGTCTCAACTATCAATGATACAATACATTTGATGCCCTAAGCTATCAATACAAATGGCACCTAGCTAGAAGCTCACGGACTATCCATTTGATAACCACAGTCAACATTTCAAAAAAATGGATATCCTTGAGCACAAGCACCAATAACATCAAATAATGGAGTTAAAGCATGGGCTAGGGCACGACACCAGTAGAATGCGGTCATTTCAATGACAACAATATACAATGGCATCATTAAACACATATGCCAGTAATATCAACAAACGTGAATCCAAACATTTGAATACAGTGAATCGATATCCTTGAGCACAAGCACCAATAACATCAAATAATAGAGATATAGCACTGGCTAGGGCACGACACCAGTAGAATGTGGTCATTTCAGAGAGAAACTCCCTCAACAATAAAATGAAATGCATTTGAATATGATGCCAGAGGCTCGAAAGATGAAGAAATCACATACCTTCTCCCACGCTTAGCTTTTGCTCCTTTTCTCTCGCTCTCCAATCGAAATAAAAATGATGAGGCTATTTCAATTTTTTTAAAAATGTATACCCCGAATCTATCAGAGTTCCAATGGTCAATTAAACACCCATCGGAATACCGACATCATCGGGGCCTATTACAAAAAAAAAACACCAAATTCGCAAGAAAAAGTTACCCGTTGGAAACTTCTGTCAAAATTTGGCCCCAAATGTAGTAGTGGTTGAGCCAGTCCTCCTAGGGAATCATGCAGCTTCCATCTCCTAGATTTTTGATGATCCAAACCAACATGATCACAAAGAGCATTGCGCAACTAGTAGATACCCATGGTGGAGGTGCGGGTTATGCTCGATAGTTGTCTATCAATATGCAACTAATTCTTCAAACAATTTTAACCAATGTTCTCTAGCACTGTCAACTATCCCAGAGACCCTCCAAATCTAATTGATCAGGTTAGATTGGGATCTATCTGGACTACTTAAACAGTGGGTACCATTAGTGGTTACAGTCACCAAGAAAACTTTAGTGTTTCAGAGATCCACGTACCCGATCTACGACTCAATTTCAAAACCTTCCAATATTATAATGCTACAGACATATTTTCCTTTCTCTAGCTAAATACATGGCTTATATTTAGCCTAGGGTTTTGTCCAGGAAGCAACTTGATAACCCATACAACTCTAAGTGTTGGGTTTATTATGATACATTACCCTAATTTGACTTTCATCCAGTGGCATTAGAAAACCAATGGAGAAAATAAAAATTAGGGTCATGATTTCATGATAGGGCTGAGGACAATGGCTATGCTTTTGACCTGTCAGAGAATCACTTTGTTTTGATAGTGCTAACCAAACTGTGACAATTTGAAATGTGAGACTGCAGATACATATTTGTATTTGCTAACAAATGATAGACTGTGAATAAAAACAAAGAACATGACTGTCAACAACTAATTCAAGAGTTTCGAATAACAGTTCCTAAAGTGATTTTGAAGAAAATAATCATTCTATCTTTTGAATCAGCAAACTATGTATAATGAAATGCCTCACTGATCAAATAAACACTCCGTGGACATATCAAATTGTTTCCAATTTCATTTCTGCAGTGACATCAAATTTGTCTATCTATTACAATGACTGATCCTGAGCCTGAAACAAAAAATGGCATATTCGAAAGATAACCAAACCTTCTTTGAAGATGGAAATGAAATGAGAAATTTGTCCTCCTTCGCGCGTTGCAGTCCTCCTTTAAATTTTCTCGTAAAAATGAAATGAGAAATGAAACTTTTTTTTTTAAAGTTATGCCCGTGTTTGTCGATATTTCGACATACATGGTATTGGTTGAAATTTCAACCAACATGGGCATGGATTAAAAAAAAAGAAATATTTCCTTCTATAATCTGACCAACTTAAACCTTTTTAATTGATGGTCGAAAATGTTGGTAGAAAAATAAGGTCAAATGTACTAGTGACACACCACTAGTACATTTGACATCATTTTTCTACGAAAATTATCGACCATTAATTAAAAAGGTTTAGGTTGGTCTGGTTATAGAAGGAAAAAATTGTTTTTTAAAAAATCCATGCCTGTGTTGGTCTCAATTTCAACCAATACCACGTCGGTCAAAATTTTGACCAAAACGGGCATATAACTTTTAAAAAAACATTTCAATTCTCATTTCATTTTTACAGTTGCAGCATGCAAATTAGGATTTCCATCTTCTAAGCTAGCAGGAATAGAGCTTATTCCAGATCATGCAGACCCTACACTCGAGGTTAGTAGCACATTTCATCATTTATCTTCCGTGGAGTTTGAGGTATCTTCCGTGTTTCCTATTGTTCATTACGTGGATTGTCATTTTCTTCTAGTCATCTCTATTTGTAATATGCTGGTAGGTGATTGAATCAATGAGTATATTTAGTGGTGAATACAGTTTGACTAGGGTTTTTAAATGCTATGATCAAGAATTATGAAGGCTATGACTAGGGTTTAGGAATCTATGTATAGACCGAATAGACAAGTTAACTGTTTAGCACAGAAAAATTAACCATTTAGAAGAAATTCAAATTTCATGCAACATGGTGTATTGTACTGTTATAGAAGTGTATAAAGAAATGAAATTTTGCATAATGTAAAGTGACAAAATCAACAAGAATATCAATTTCAACCATTCTTATGATGATAAAAGATTAACTAGCTAAGATGTAACAAATACTTCAAAACAACAATGCCTACAAATTTCCCCTCTTATCCAAGGTGAAATATCAATTCTTGAATGACAATTCCTACCAACAAGAATGCATATAAGGTATACCACATATCTGCCAATTATACACTTAATGGATTGGGTGCTAAGAAAGCTACAGGAATGAACCATGTTTAATAATTAGTATTACAATTTTACTAAAGAGATTAATAATCACCTTCAAAGTTACAAACATAGATTCAACTATGTTAAGCAAGTTATCAAGAATACAGTAAAACATAAGAGCGTGACCAAGAGTGATTTTTGGCAATTTAGATGAGAGAAGAATCAGTTAATACAGGTCAAAAAAAGACCTACAAAACATCAAAATTTAATGTGGAAAGACCTAGGATGGTTGGGAAAGAGAGGGATGTTGTTTGGTCTACATGTAGTGTTTCAATAGATTGGTGTAGTATTGACTTTCAGGAGATTCTCATATTCATCAATGAAGTGTTGATGTCCCTCATTGTACTTCTAGTTTTGATTAGTTATTTATAATATCTAGATTCTACAAGGTAACACACACAGGTGAAAAGGGTAGATATAATGAACATTAATCATTGACAGATCACAAGAGTAATAGATATATTATAAAAATATCAAAGCACAATGATAAGATCAAGATAGTGATACATGAGGGAACAATGATTGACTAACATGATAGTAGAGAGTAAATATTGCTGGATAGTAGAAAAAGCACCAAATAATAGTCATTAGAAAGTAAAGGCAGTAGAAAAAGCACCAAATAATAGTCATTAAAGTACCAAACAATGATTAAGGATCAAGATTAGAAAGGATTGTTAAATACCTCAAATGTAATAATATGACATGCTATGCCAGTGCCATTGCAAAGTGGTGACAGTAATGTCCAATTTTAGATAACATGAATGTCTAAATAGTGGTCAAGGCATGTCTATGAATGGTAAAACAATCATAATCTGGAGAAGTCACAAAAAACAACAAAAGCATGATGAATAGGATGAACAATCGAAGATAGGGTATAGTCATAAGAGTGTTTTCAAAGAGAGTCATGATAATAGTAGTCCTAAGCATCCATTAGAAGATAGGTTACTAGTTCAGGTCTTTCTTTGTTTGTATTGTGAGTTGTTTTACTATATTGTTGGTGTAATGGAAATGCTTAAACATGGAATAGAGGAGAGGTTCATATAAAGATGAAGCACAATCATGAATTCTATCACAATAATCACTTCTATTACAAGGTCCAAAAATGCATTCATTAGAGGTAAAGAATGCATAATCAATATGAGTATAAGATGGTCAGGATGTCCATTATATAATCAGTGATATGTGGAGGACAAGCAGTGTGACTGAGGCTCAGTGAAAGAGATATTCTTAGTGAATCAGTCATCCATAAGAGAGAAGCAATATGCAAAGAAAGGGGGTTTTCTATGGTAAAAAGAATAACGAATGAATGAACAAACTATAGTTCATTCAAATAACAAGTCCAGGTATGGAGTGGAGTATTTATTCAATCAATATAGATATGAATAGAGTAGCCAAAGTGTCATGTAATGCAATGGTTGAAGAGTAGTTTTGTAAGCACAATGACATTCATTTCTTGGTCAAAAGTACACTAATTTAAGCACTATCAAAAGAGTGGGGCTATGAATAATCAAACCATGATCAATAAGATATATGATAGTGACCAATTATAATGTATGGTCCAAAGTGAAAATAGGTCTTTTAAGTATGACTGCCTTTTGCGGTCCTTTCACTTCCCTCAAGAGAAGATATAAATGTTTTAAGAAAGGGATTGATTGATCCAATTAGTTCATTAGAAAACCCTTACCCCCTTGTTCAAATGGACCACACCCTTGACCCCTCTGGTCTACACAACCAATACCATTAACTGTCCTAAAGACAATGACTCTGCAAGTTGTGATTCTCTAGTTGGGATAGTCATCACACTATTCCCCTAAGCACTATGGCTTTGCCTTCTCATCCACAAGAAACTCTAACATCATTCTAAACTCTTCTATACTCTACCCATATCCATTCCAATCCATTGATCCAATCCATTCATACTTTTCTCATTGACCTTTCCATCATCCATCATTACCAAACTTCTCATTTTTTAGTACTATCATTTGCATAATGATGCCTTGGATGAATGTCCTTTAGTGGACTGTCACCTTATCCTCCATACTGTTAGTGAGTCATGCTACTGAGCCTCTAAAATCTTTCATGTACTTTTTGCAAAAACTTGACTTGTTGTCTACTCTCCTTTGATCTTCCATCAAGAACTACTGCATGCTCATTGTTGTTTGGCATGACTATCATGGGATGATTGTCCTCATTGTGATGTTTCTTGTGGCTATACTTGGATTGTTGGTTGTCTTCAGTTGTCTTCAAAGTTTTACCTTCGTGGTTAACTAAAAATCCTTTTAGATCAATGTTCTTTTGACACCAACTTGTTTAACATTGACTATTATACCTATTAGTTCATCATTCCCTTGGCCTAGTTTGCTTTGTTCAACTCCAACAACATTTGTGATTGTCACATGACCATTTAGATTGTCTTCCATTTTAGCCTTCTAAATTATTCATAGGACTAATTGTTTTATGGTTTTCCTTTTCTGTTTCTATATGGCAACCATTATCAACATGCCATCCAATGTTTTCAAAGGCCGTTCGTGTCTTGCTTGTAAGCTTTTATAGACTATTTCTACACAACCTTAATGTTTGGACTTACAATTGTCCACTATTTTCTTAGGCAAGACTGTCACTTCAACATGAAGGCTGTCATAATTTTGTTTTAGCACTGTCCATTGATATTTATGGGACTTGAATTTCCATCTATTGGACTATCATTTATGTTCACCATCCTTTTATAGATTGAATTTCTCAAAAATAATGACAAATTCCAAGGCAAAAAGGCAGTAAAATATTGTGCTTTTGCACTTCATGGATTGTCTCTCCTCACAAGACCCTACAAAACATTTTTATAATAATCTTGATTTCAATGCGCAAAGTAATGCCAAGAGAAAAAATTATTAATCAACAAATATTGTCTATGACAACAAAGATGTATTGTCTTGCATATATTGAAATCTTTTTATAGGTCACAACAAAAACTTTAGAAGCTAGACCAAAAAGTTTATGCCCTCTGCATGTGGACTATCAAAACAAACCGTGTTTCTAGCTTTTCACAGTCTTCTTGAAGGCACAAGACTAGAAATCCCTACCATTATGAATCAATAAGCTTAACTTTTTCAACACCTATCATGGTCAAATGTTATTTCACCCAACTATTCACCTCAACAGGGTACCAAAATCATGTTTTCTTAAGTATTTATTGTCTTTTGATAAGACCCTCAAATGAAATCTGGTGTATAGAGTCTATAAAACCAAAATCATCATTTAGGAGTGTTGCGGAAGGCCTTGACAAGTTAGATCCTTGAAGCATGTTTTCTTAAGTATTTATTGTCTTTTGATAAGACCCTAAAATTCAACCTGTCACACTAGCTACTGACTGTCAAAGCACCTGCCTTCATTGCATGAATATCATTCTCTTCATGAGTGTAGCATTGAGTGACTTGATTTTTAGTTCTTAGTTCATGATTGATCTCTCTTATAACCCCTATTGAGCCATAGTGTCCTTTGCATCCAATCTTTACTTCAAGCTATCATGAAATTGATTTCATGGCTTTCTATCCTAGCTCAGCATTATTTCTTCATATTCTTTTCTTCTTGGCTGCATTTCCTTTTTGGGCTCCTTCATGCATTGTCTCTTGTCTATGTAAAGCATTTGTTAAGCAAAGTGTTCTTCATAGCATCTTTTGAGATAATCAATCTCACTACTTTTCCATTGCAGACCACGATTATTTTGAGACAATCAATCTTTGTAGCAATATGACTACTCGGTAATAGTGATTGCATACTTTGAGAATCAATAAATTCATCTATCCATGATAGTGAATGGACCTCTTCTAAATATTTTTGTTTTGAAAGTGTTTCTACCAAACATGGAAACCTAGGTGAACGTAGAGATAATGCTTGAAAATCAAAGAGGATTGTAGGAAAACATGAAAGACATGATGAAATTAGGAACCCTGCCAAATATTGATGGATAACCCTATTTAAAGATAGCTGCCCTTGCTGATATAACAAATACTTTAAACTAAACCTGCTGCTATTAATCCAACTCAACCAAGTTTTGGAAGGAAACAACATGAAGGATGAAGAAAGAATGGAAGGAAATTGATCAATGAAATGCCTACATAAAAACTTGATTATTTTTAATTATAATTCTAATCTAACTCTTGGTTAGGTGGAAGTAAGAGATGCTTAGTTTCAATCCTATGCACTATGAAAATTTAAACTATAATTAATTTGTGAAAAATTATAATACAAGTATTTCTATCCAAGCATAGGCACACTACACATCATGGAAATCAATTGTGTAATGATGCATGTCATGAAAGTCATAGCCTAGTTACTGAACTCACAAAGTATAAGAAAATTTCACCTCAATGGTTAGGCAGGTTAGTCCTAGTCTCTACCATGTTAATGTCATTAAAAAAATACAAAAAATTAAGGCCTACGAGATTTTATGATAATGTTCTATTTGAAATAGGGTGCTCAAGTTAACAATGAAATAAAAAAATCCATGCTTGTATTCATATGATTAGGAGAGGTTTCTTTGTGTTTTCATTACTTAAGAGCAACCTATATATGGAGGTAAGGAGTCCTACAATGTTATTCAGTTTCCCTATTTATTTACCTAATTTTATTTATTTAAATCTACTCTTTACAACTATTTTTATATCTATACACCCTCTATTGCTATTGTAATGGCAAAGCATCAGAACCATCCATTTCTAAACTTTGATTTGGTATGATAAATGTCCCTTTGTGTTGAGAAAATTATAGTTGAGAAAATGGTTGTTCAGTAACGATTTGTATTTGCAGGTTACAAACAAAGCATCCTTCTTCCACCAACGAGTCATTCCATTCAAGAAAAACCATGTCTGACGAAATCAACACACAAAAAAATAGGGAGACAATTGCTAGACTGTGGTCTAACTTAAAAAGAAAAGGTGATGTAAAATGTTATTTTCCTTGCAAAATTTGTAAGGGCTTAAAGACTCAAAGATATCTAATCAAAACAGTTGAGGAACATTGTAGGCAACATGGTCACATTTAAGGGGGAAACAAATTTCATCCATTGGTATGTATTTTAATAATTTATAAAATACATAAGATATGATTTGATGATGACATCATGGTCATGATTAATATAAGGTCATCATTTTCATATAAGTCAACGTCCCTGAGTTTCATGTTATGGACCATGACAATCCAGAGAATGTGGATTTCCAAATGAGGGAACATGGAGGTGTGAATATAGAAGTAGAAGGTAATGATACCATGGAAGAAGACCATGATGATGAAGAAGATCATGATGATCAAGATGATCACAATGATCAAGATGATGATGATGATGATGATGTTGACATAGAGCTTGATGTACCTATACTTGAGAAGGCACACGAGCCCCTATATGAAGGCTCCAAAACAACTCTTCTTGCTGTTGTATTGTTGTTGGTGAACTTGAAGGTTATGAATGGTTTATCCAACGTAGCAATGACACGTATGTTAAGGCATGTCATCTTTTTTTATTATTTTAGTCATAATTCCCTTACAATTAACATTGGGTGAATTGTGTAGCAATTAATATTCTTTAAATTAACAAATTATATTTTTGGTCGTAGGTTGATAGGTGAGTGTTTGTTACGACCATCAAACATTCTACCTCGCTCGTACCAAGAATTATCTGCCATTATGAAAGATATTGGAATGGAGTATCAAACAATACATGCATGTTTGAATGATCATATTATATATCATAAACATCATGAATTTGCAACAGAATGCTCTATTTGTCATATTAGTAGATATAAATCAGATCGAATAACAAAAAAGGTGCCTCGCAAGGTTCTTCGGCATATTCCCATTATTCCACGTTTGCAACGATTATTCAAGTGCAATAGCTTGGCATAATTTATGGATTACCATACACACAATAGAATTCAAGATGACATTATGTGAATGCCAGTGGATGGTTTGACATTTAAGGAAATAGAGGAAAAATGGCCACACTTTAAAGAAGAACCTCGTAATCTCAAGCTTTCATTGGTAGCGGATGGTGTCAATCTGTTTGGAGAGATGAGATCTACTTACTCGGTGTGGCCTGTTTTTGTTATCAATAATAACATTCCTCCTTGGTTGTCCATAAAGAGGGAGCACATAATGTTGGCATTGATTGTTCCAGGTATTTTTTGATTTAACGGTCATCTAAATTAATTTATTATTAATAATCCATCAAAATGGTCATAATAATTATGTAATATTTTTGTTCATTCAACTAGGTAAGTACCAAGTTAAAGATATCAATGTATATATTGAGCCCCTTATCGACGAGTTGATGGTGTTATGGAATGGGGTCACTAGGTATGACATCTCTAGACCAATAGGACAAAGACAATTTCAATTCCATGTAATGCTTGTATGGACAATACATGATGCCCCTGGGCTAACACATTTTTGTGGTATGTTCTCTTCTTAACACCTCTTTTTTGGTATGTTATAGTGCTAACACAAAGTTAACACATTTAATCCAATTATACATGATCTTGTAGGTCTTCAGACAAAGGGAAAATTTTCATGTCCATTTTGTGGTCCAAAGATGAAATCTCATGATTCAAAAAGTTTAAGAAAGCAGGTGTTCGATGAGAATAGACACTTTCTCTGCAGAAATCATAAGTACCGAATTACCAAAAAACATCTTTTCAATGGGAAAGAAGAGACTACATCAAATCCATGGAAAATGACACCTTGCCTATGGAAGTTGACATACAATAAAATAAATCATCGAGGTAATGTCATTCCATTTGATGGTTTTTGTTTCAAATTTTTAGTTTGATATTGTGTTTTGTTTACAGATGATGTAATTGATGCTTGTGAAGGTCATCAAGGCATCAATGACCAACTTCCAAAAGGACTAAAAAGTTATCCTACACAATTTACTAGGTTGTCATACTATGAGCAACTCCCAATCGTGCATTTGTTTGATCCTATGCATATTGGAAAGAATGTAACAGAGACATTATAGAAAATTTTGGATGGAAGGCGTGACAAAGACTAAATTGTCAAAATTTGTAGTGACATTGAAGAATCCAACCATGCAATGAAAAATGTCATTTGATCAAATAATAATGGAGACCAGATTGATACAAGTGCCCTTAGTTGGTTATTGTCAGAGCAGCAGAGCAATGCTATAAAATAAATCATAAAAAAAATACAATTTCCCATAGGATTTGTTGCGAACATAAACGATCTCATATCAAAGAAAAGTGAATTTGGGCCAGGCATGAAAACACATGATTAACATACATTTATTAAGAAATTCATGTTATTTTGTATTCATTATATATTTATATACTGCATGTAGTTTTCATTGCATTCTTTTATAAAATATTGACAAGATCATTTTACAAATATTGTAGTACATTCTACCTCTATCTCTCCCACACCACTTTGCCAACAGTGTCAAACAAGTTATATATGATATTGGAAAATACATGAGGTGGTTTTCATCTAAAGAAATCAATAAAGAAGATATAAAATATTGGAAGAGAAAAATTCCTCTTCTTATGTGTGAAATGCAAAAGTGTCTACCTTCAACTTTTTTCAATGCACAAGAACACTACCTCATACATCAAGTTGAAGAGATTGAATTGTGTGGACCTGTACCAACTAGGTCAATGTGGATGGTTAGGAGGCACTTGAAATTTTTGAAAGGCTTGGTTCGACAGAGAGCGCATCCTGAGGGTTCTATGGTGGAGGGATATATGGTATACCAGACCATGGTGTACATTAGTGAATATCTTCCTAAGTTTGCAGCAAAGATCCATGTAGATCGTATTTGGGATCCCAACTCCATTAACAAATTCAAAGGGGAGTACTTGATGGGAAAAGGTAGATTAAGGAAAGTGAGAGGTAAATCTAAGATGTTATTGTAGTTAATTAATTCTTATAAATCTTCAATATAATTTATTTATAATTGGTGTATTTTTTTTGATACAGTTGGTCGAGAGTGGGATGCAATACATTTGTCTATTGTGAACAATCTTGATTGGATGATGGTATGGATTGAACGATGTCAACAAAATGGTTGCTCATTAACATGAGAAGGTGTTGCTTCATTGGTTAGAGAAGCTCATCGTAATGGAGATTCCAATGTTATGCCAATGGTAATTGATCTAGCACTTGATTTAAGAGGTGGAGAGGTACATACAAATTTATTAATGATCATGACTCGTATGTTTCGTATCAACTCACGATGCAAATAATTTACACACGCTTGAAAAATTGCAGGTCAAGCACCACAAAGCTATGTACTATCATGGCCACAAATTTTGCATAAAAAAGTTGGATGACAGAGAAAACTTGTGATTCTGGGATAACTGCAGTTTTTGAGGTCACCAATATATCATCTAGAAATGACATACATCCACAAAAATATCAAAATCAATACTATGGCATCTTGGATGATATAATTGAGTGCGACTTTAACTCCTTCAAAGTAGTTCTATTCGTCATCAAATGGTACAGGCTACGACTGAATCAAAATGATCCAGATAGAACTATTATTCAACATGATAATGAATTTACAATGATTAATACAAGGTCATTTGAACCAGTTGGAGATGAGCCCTATGTTCTTCCAAGCCAATGTGAGCAAGTGTTTTACTCAGAGGTTCTACATAAACAGGGTTGGTCATTTGTTGTTAGACATGATCCAAGAGGAAGATCGATAAAGTATAATGTTATGGAAGAAGAAGATATTCAAGATGACGAAGAAGTAGATGATGAAGATCAAGATGATGGTGAGATGATGATGATGATGATGGTGATGATGATGATGATGATGATGATGATGATGATGATGATGATGGTGATGGTGATCATGGTGATGATGATCATGGTGATGATGATGATGGTGATGGTGATGATGGTGATGATGATGGCGATGATGATGATGATGATCAATGACATAATTGAAATGATCAATGAAATGATTGACATAATTTATTGCTTTCAATTGTAATGATTACATATTTATTGTGTTCAATTCTAATGATTACAACATATGTGATTTATAATTACCAATGTTTTACTTACGATGCTCAATTAATTACTGCTGATACATGGATATATTGTGTTTGATTATCACCCTTTTTGCAAACAGGCAATTGACTACAGACATCGTCACCCCTTTTGTTGATGATCTTGCATTCCATATATAAGGTAAATTTGTTCATGTTTACGATGTTACATATTGTTCATGTTGTCTTCTAAGTTATTTGTAGCATACATATCATGTAATTTTTAGCTAACTTAAGATAAATGATTAACATATGAAAAAAATTTAACCCCTTTGGCATGGATCGTGCACAGTGACATGGATCAGTAGGTATAAGTCAATAAATAGACATAATTTTCTTATATTCTTCTTGTTTATCACTGAGCACATATGTTATAAATAGACATATTATATAATCATATAATGTATATATAGACAAAGAAGAACTGTACGCATGGGTCACGACTTGATTATTCTATATATATTATTTAAATATTATCAAAATTCTATTTGAAGCGGGGACGTGACAATATCTCATTTGATGGATTGCAGGACCCACCAAATAGGTACTTGTCAGATCTATCTACATTGAATGAGGGAAATGAGGGAATGCTAGATGAAAGTTTTACATGTAGTACGACTAAAATAGGGAGATCAACTAGAGGTCAAAAGATTAGAAAAAAATTTGATAAACGCATGCAATTTTTCTTTGCTAATGGGGGGTCATGTTCTTATGATGATGAGACCAAAGGTGACATCAAGGTGCCCTTTCGGTACACACACATTGAGAAAGAATGGGTACCCAATGAGCTACCTCCAATTAACACTGATTTTTGTGTTAATGAGAGGATATATCACATTGCTCCATCCTCATTACATGGTTTGGGCCTATTTTCCATGGATGGGATAAAGGTATGTTACAATAAAGTTGTTGAATTGTTCAAGTATGTCAGTTCGTGTTACAATTACAATGATTGGATGCAGATTGTTCAATATAAAAAAAGTATGCGTAGGTATGCACTATCAACTAATTATATACAATGGAAAGAAAATGATCAAAGTAAAAGATTTGCAATGTACATTGATGGGAGACCAAAAGAAATAGGTAATATTGCAGGTTTTATAAATAGTACGCGACTTTCCTCAACTAATAAGCAACCCAATTGCATATTTGAGGTGCGTGAGGGGAATCAAGTTTTTGTATGTGCAATAAAATCAATAAGTGCAGGGGAAGAACTGCTAATAGATTACCATTTAAATTGCATAGATACAAACAAAGTTACTATCATGAGGGTGGTAAGTACTATATACCATTTTATTAATAAGTTTTTTTTTGCTAAGTCTATTGCTTTCAATTCATTGAAGTTTTTATATTTAATCTTTGTCACAGGATGATATGGATCCCGCACATGATAGAGGCCACGAGGATGCTCCTCCCACCCATTCTTCAGCAAGGGTAAACCTTATTAAAATTTTACAAATTAGATAGTTGAAAAATGTTATATTATTATGTTATTTTATTAACGGTTTTGGAGTTTTTATGATAGTTTTATTGATATTCCTATCACAATTTGATGTTTAGGATAGGGGAAAAGCACCTACAGTAAGTACAGAGGCAATAGCTACCCCTTTTCATGATGATATTGCAAAAATGCCTAATGTAACAATTATGTTGAAGAAAAAAAAAATCAATTTAGAAATAATGAGAATTTCGGATGAAGTAAATATTCCAACCGAGGAGATGATGAAGAGGCTATTTGAATTGAGAGTGCAAGCATGTCATTATGAAGTAAGCAGTAATGAATCTTTAGTTATAACAAAAGTTCAATAAAGATTTATATTTTATACTCTTTTATGTTGTGAAGTAAAATATGTAATATGTGTTCTTGTTACAGGAATTTTTGGCAACTGATCCAGAACTTGGTCAAGGACAACGCGGTGAGGCTAGTACTAGTAGAGCTCCAGCTGCCTTAGGTAAAATAATCCTTTAGTTGACAAGTTACAAGGAGTTTTTTCTTTGGAACATTCAAAAACTTCTTAAGTTAACTCTTACTTTTATTATTTCAAAATGTCTTTGCTAAAAATGTATTGTTCAGGTCATCAAGTGCAGGAGACTCCTCCTAGGAGGTCGACGGACATCCATTCGAGATTTTCGAGTGCAATGTCGGCAACAAGGGGCATGAAAAAATTGATGCCTTCATGGTCTATTCCACTTGGTAAATCCTTGTTTTGCTATATTTGATTTTGTGTTAATTATGATTTGATAATTTGTACTTTAATCTTGGGTGCATCACATAGTGGATTATTTTTTTGGAGTAGGAGATACACCAGCAGCACCATCTGGTATGCCAGATACAGATCAGAGTACATGTATTGGTGATAATTCACCATCATTTCCTGGATCTACCCGTGTTTCTAGCACGAGAGTTATGCAGACGTCATTGTTGATTGACAATAATGAATCGATGCCTTTAAAATGTCCTAAGCTTCTAGGTACTTTAAATAATTATTTTTTATATTGTAATATGCATTTACCTATTCATAACAAGTTTTGGATTGATTATCCCATGACATTTTTTGCAGGAAATGATACATTTTATAAGAAGCTTTAAGACCTTTCACTACATATATTCGGGCCCACCATATGTACAAGGTGGAACATCATAAGTGAACTAACTTTATCCTGCTATTTTTTTTTCATATCATTAATTGGTACAGTACTTTTCCTTTCATTCGGGTCTTTTCTTTTACTAGCTATATCTAACAATTTTGTGTTTTTTCTTAAAAGGTGGAACTTGCAAGAAAAAAAATTAAAAGATCAGCTCGTTAAAGATTTAGAGCATGAGTTTGGTAATAATATTTTTGACGAGAAGAAAATTTTAGAAAGAGCTTGCAAACATCTTAAGACTGTGAGGGACTCATATAGAAAGAGTCTCGTCCAGAACCCAAAGTATGAGCGTCCTCCCTTTATTTCAGTGAGGGATTGGAATGAGTTCATTTTGGATACAAAGGAGAAAGGGGATGCTCAAAGAGGAATTACACCAGCACATACGAGAAGGTATGCAATAGTATTAACTACTAGTACAATGTAATAATGCACTAATTAGTGATCTTTATATCTATATCATCTAACATATTTCAAAATTTTCATAGGTTGCAAGAGACATCAATGGAAACAAAGGCCAGGCTACAAAAGATTGAGCCGCACAGACTTGGCTCTGGTGGATATTCAAAAATTAAAGCACGAATTGTAAGTAGCAGTAAATGAATTGCAGAGAAAAATTATTTATAAAATACAAATAATTTTGTTTAATCAAAAAATGCAGGGCTCTTATTTTAATTTAGAGGCCACGAAAGAACACAAAAAAATTGCCTTCAAGGAAGGCTATCAAGCCGTGGTTGAACGCCTACGGCAAGCTTCCACTGGCCCAATCGAAGAATCTCCTACATCATGTGCACAAGTAAATATGCTAAAAAATATATTAGAAATTGAATACTTGAGCAACAATCTATTTGATAATAATGTGCATGACATTGCAATGCAGCCTCTTAATCGTGACACAGATCATACGATGCATCATGAAGCCCTTGATGTGCATCGTACTATCCATGGAGGTGCTCATTTGCTATTTAAAACTAATTATGTAATTATTAATATAATTTAACATCTTAAATTGAACTTGGTGTAACCTTTTTGTGTATATTTTAGAGGATACAAAATCATGTCATGTTGAACGAGTGTCAGAGGATGTTCAGACTGATCACCATGTAGATCATGTGGCACATTCAGGTAAAGAAAATCTATGTTTTGTTCTTTTAAATTAATTTTTTTATTTATAGTTCTTTTACTTAAATAAATACTTGTAATTCACTAATATAAAATGGTGTGAATTTAACTCATGAAGTAGTTGTTATTGTAGCGGATCCCCCTTTGGCACAGTGGCCTCCTGTTCTTGAACAGATGAGGAGGAGACACACGTTGTAATTAGAATCAGTAGAGGAGGGGAATGAAGAGGACATTGATCTTCCTCTTAGAAATTACATGATTAAAAAAAATAGCAAGAAACCAAAAAAGAAATGATTGTAATTATCATTTTTTGCTAATGAAAGAACATTGTCTTAATGGATGTAATTTTGTACTAGTAATGTTGATGAATGATGTGTTATTGAATTCTTCATGAATGTTGTGTGTTAATGAATTTTATGTGTTAATGAATTATTCATGAATGTTGTGTGTTAATGAATTTTTTGTTAATGAATTATTCATGAATGTTGTGTGTTAATGAATTTTATGTGTTAATGAATGTTATCATGTGATTATAATGATTGAATGTTATATTTCAAAAATGGATGAATGAATGAATGAATGAATGTTATTAAATGTTAATGGGGAATTTAGAGTGATGTTAGGGGGGGGGGGGAGGGGCCAAATGAGCTTCCACCTTCATGTGGTTGGCCTTGTTTAGTAGAGAATATTAAACTATTCTCGAAACCAAGTGACACTCAAACTTTAAAGACAAGCTTAGAGTTAATAGTGACAACCAATTAGCAAGTCAAAATGAAGTTCTTTGTTATAGGTACCTTTTTAGTTTTTAAAGCACAATGTCATGTTTTAATATTGTGTAGTTTTTTTCTTAAGTCAAAGTATTCTTTTACTATAAGAACATAATTTATGACCATTTTAGTAACTATTCTAACATTGCTTTATGACAAATCATGTTTTGGCAAAGATGGTGATAAGTGGTGTTGTCTATTCCTTGGGAGATTGGATTGCATAGGTCTATATCTCAAAATTATTTGCATGTGGTAGAAATGCATACTTACAACCATTTCATTCTACATTTAAAAACATTGATGACACTCTAGACACAAAATAATGCTCATGTTGTTGAATTGACAGTGCTATGAAGGCAAACCAATTTTTGAATTCGATTGAACCCAAATGTTCAGATCTAGTCTCCTTGGATTTAGTCTTCATGGTTATTTGTCTCATTATTACTATCATCCTAGTGAGGTAACACCTTTGCCTTCTTTCTTAGTCTCTTACAGTTCATACTTGTTTAATTTGAATAATTTTTGAGTTCCTTACAAAAAGGGTATGACAAACAAATATGGTTATACAGGCTCTATTTACTTTACTTGAACTCTATGTTATGATTTATCATTTGACATTTTAATATTTTGATGTTGAACTTGAAGCCCTCCACTATCCCCTTAAGTAGGCTAACTCAACTTGAGGATTCAACAAGAAACTTGGAATCAACTCAAGGAGTCAGTTCTAATCAAAGATCAAATGGAGTTCTTTGACTTTTTAGTTCATTCCCACAACCAATCTACACAAGTTCATCTTCCCACTTCCTTGTTTCAATCCCTCATTTCACCAACTCCATTCTAGGCCACCTAATGCACCTAGCACCTCCACCATACCAAAATCTCAACCAAGCTTCTCACACTGACCCTAACACCTTAGATCATCTTATCATGGTCTATCTATAATGATATAACTCTTCACCAAATCCAAACAACTCAGCTCTTACCATTTCACACTCTAGCCCTTCTAGGCCTGGCTAGTAGCCTTGTCAACACTGTAATCTTCAAATTTCATGAAACTTTCCCAAACACCCTAGTAATGTCTTTATATTTTCTAATACCCTTTTCATATTTATTTAACCCCTATCAATCTCAAGCTTTCATCTCTTGACTGGTGAACCTTTCTACTGCTGATTGCACACCATTTAGGCCCAATTAGCCCTACCCCAACAAAGGAACTCTATCACCCTTTTGACTTCAAGACTCCTAAGGTTGAAAAAATCTTACTAGACCTTGTAAGACTCAATATTTTCAACTTGGCTTGGTCCTTCCACTTACCCAACCTTCCAAACCAATAAACCCTCACTATTTTGATCAAATATCTAGGGCTTTCTAGAAAACACCCTTCCCAACCACACAAAACCATAAAGATGGTTCAAAAACCTTCAAATACATCCTCATAGACATTTCCCATCATTATCTACCCTCTCTATCCACCATACATCTCTTGATCACCATTTGGTGCTTTCAAAGTGCACCTTCACTGTGCCTTCACCAGTCAAACACTGTTCCACTCTTCCTTCACGCTTTCCCTGCATTCAAGACCAAATGAACTACATAAAATACATTAGAGGCATCTCCCACCAAACCATAGTTAGTAAAGAGGTGGGAGTGCCTTCACATGGTTGAGGTTTGCAAAATAACCGCTGATTGTTCCTTAAAACAGTCACTGTCTACACAATACCAGTTGTTTCCTTGATGTTTAGAAATGGAAAAATACTAAAATACTGGCATAAACAAATAAAACTAATTCTATGAAAATGTTTCTAAATTAATGCCAAGCCAAGATCACATTGAATACATCTTAATTAATTCACTGTTATCCCACTGTACCTGTAGGACATAGAGTTCCAGTATTTGTAGAGAATTTCATTTTTATTGCCCAAAACTATTAAAAATTTGAACCATTACATTTTAACATTGATATCCTCCCCCTAATTATGAGGATCAACCTCTAAAGAGGCTTAGATCCCCCAAATAACCTGACTGTTGCATGTAACTAACTCTAACTGCCTGTTACCAGTCAAAACTAACTGTTACTAACATGAAATACTTAGAGATTTGTTGTCAAGTTGACAAAAAAGTTGTCAAGTTGACAACCTAAACATATAATGCCAAAACTAAAGACTTCTAAAGGTTTTAATGATAACCTTTATCAGCCTATTACCTTTACTAACCCAACTAACCCCATTAAGCCCATTTGGCTTATATTGCCAATGTTGGCAATTTTACAAAATATTGCACTTTTAGTGCCTTTGACATCTTTTAGAGGCTTTGATAGACTTAGTACTCCACCATCTCTCCATGCCTCCTACACACACCTACACCTACCAAATAGGCTTCCAAAAGTAGTTTATCCTCCTGCATAATCATAACAGTCAGTTATCTGACTGTTACTGGTTAGTTGCAAACTAATACAAACTAAAATTTTGTTGTCTAGTTGACACTAAAGTGTTAACTTTGACAACTTATAACCATTAAGTGTTTATCTCTATTCCTTAGCCTTCTTAAAGGCCTATAAACCTATCAAATCTCCTAAAACTTCCTAAATCTCCTATAAGCGTTATTAGGCCTTAATTGCCAACATGGCGCATTACAACTTTGGGCACTCTTTGGTGCTTTCACAACCTTTTAAATTGTCCTTAGAGACCCTATTGCATTGGTCAAAGACCTTATAGGCCTTTAGATCCCTTTGATAGAATAGGATCAACAAAACAACCTTTAATGAACCCCTTTAGATACATGTTGACCTTTCAATGCCATTTTCCTCTGTTACATGCCTTTATAGTTTAGGCTTATCACATTTAAAGCATCGATTACAAAAATGGACCATAGGTCCAATTACATTCAAAATTTGATCTTCCTAGATCATTAAACCTTCATGAGTCTAAATGACTCTTCTTGCATGCTTTTTCCAAGGTGCCCTGCACCACGTTCCTAAATCATAGCCAAGAAAATACCACTTCACAAACAATAGTAAAGTGATGTGGAATCAGGCCGATTCATCCCTTGAGATTTCATCAATCTTGAGCTTGACAAATTTCCTTCTCCATAAACTCAAAGATAGGTTATCTGACAAAAAAACCTCTTATGGACAATATAATACATTTAAACATCAACCCAAGGATGTAGGCATGTCATGGTTTAGCACTATATGTGCATGCTTTTACTTAGGTTGTCATCTATTGTGTTAAAAAGAAAATTGCAATGAAAACCATACACTTAACGAAATAAAACTATGAATAATAATGATTAATGCAAAACAATGAATTTAGTAGTTGTCAAACAATTAATAATAAGTAATAACATATGAAAATTAAAAGATTATATATACCTAAACTAAACTAAAAACATGCCAAAACTAAACTTACTAAAGAATTGTCTAAGCTGCAAGAGCATCACATAGTCCAATAGTAATGTTTAGCAGAAGCCAAGTTACTGACTATAAAATTTAATTATCTATGCTAACATGAAAAAAAAGAGTAGGGACATGTATCTCAAGTGGGCCTACTTGAGAAATAATCTAATTGTGCTAAATAGAAGAAAATAGCTAAATCAAAGCTTCATAGATTCATACATGCATACTAATTATAGACAAGCAATATATTCAACTAAAAGTAGGAATATATTGAAAATGGTGTCACTTTTTTTAAAACAAAAGTTAGTATTGGTCAAAATTTCATCCTTTACACAGTACTAAATTTGACCAGGATGCTATACATTCGACGGTCCATTCGATGAATCTGCATGGATAATTCGACGATAAAATGGACTAAATTCGACCAGGATGCTATACATTCAACGGTCACTTCGACGAATTTGGGTGGATAATTCGATGACAAAATGGTCTCAATTTTGACCGTTACACCAATCGATTGACATCTTATTCTTCCATTTCCAAGGGATTGTTGTAGTCGATAATTCGACCAGTTATGGGGTCAAAATTTTGACTATTATTTACCATATAGAAAATTTGATGAAAAAAGATTGACGACAGTTTTAGTCGCCTATTCGACCAATTGTTGTAGAAAATTCAACTAATTCTCGTTGAAATTTAAGGTAAAATTTACTAGTGCACCCACACTAACAATACACCCACACATGCATATGCAAACAAACCCACACACATATATGCACACACATGACCATCCACATCCATACACCCATGAAAACCTATGCTGCCACATACACACTCACCCACACGTGTGCGAGTGAAACCACTAACACCTACCTCACAACACACACATATGCACACACAATCCCACCACACACCCACACATGTATACACATGTGTGGGAGTGCCCACCCATGTCTACACCCATACTAACATACCCCACACACATGCACATACATACATATACCCCCACTACATACCCACCAACACGCCTACACACACATGCACAAAAAAGCATACACGTGAGTAGACATTCTTATCCACAGCCATGCCACCACACACACATGCGCGAGTGCACCCATTGACACCCACCTTGCCACACCCACACAAACACATGCATGATTGTGCCCACTAACACATACATACACCTCCTAACACAAAAACACCCATACCCTATACCAATGTACCTCACACACATGCCACACACCCACAACAACATCAATGCACTCACACATGCATATGCACACACATGCCCACTCATGCCCATGCTGCCACACACCCCACCCACTAACACCTACCCCATACTACACACCCACACCAACACCAACACCAACACACCCACACACACATATGCCTATAGATGCATACACGTGCATTGCCCACACATGCTCATGTATCCCATGCACATGCACACACACCACACATCTAAACCATCAATAATGTACTCACACATGCACAAGTATGCACATGCTGGCACACACCCACCCACTAACACCTACCCCACACATGCACATGAATTTCTCACACATGCTCATGTATCCCACACACACGCCACACACTCGCACCAATAATAATGTACTCACACATGCCCGCTCATGCCCATGCTGCCACACACCCCACCCACTAAAACCTACCCTACACCACACACCCACACCCACACCAACATACCCATACACACATATGTGCACATATGCATACACATGCATTTCCCACACATGCTCATGCACCCACTAATACCTACCCTTCCACACCCTATGTTACCACACCCATACCCAAACCAACAATTTGACACATGCACACACACACATCAATATGAACACACTCGTACATGCATATGTATGCACATGAATACATGTGCCCACCCATTCCCATGTTGTCACACACCACACCCACTAAAACCTACCCTGCTACACACACATGCACACAAACCCCCACCATACACCCACACCCACACCAACATCAACACACCCACGCACACATATGCACACATGCATAAATGTGTGTGGACATGCCCACCTAGGCCTATACACCCACTAGCACATGCACACACACCTCCACTACCCACACACCCACCCACACCATAGCCATACCCATACATGCCCACACACCCACATATATGCACATGCACAATCTAACCAACATGCCCCACCCACACATGCCCACGTTGCCACACATTTACCAATATACCCCACATACATACACACCCCCCATCACCATCACACCCACACACACATGTGCTTGAGTGCACCCACTAACATGCACATAGAACACCTACATGTACCTCCCAAAACACACACCCATACCCATATCAATGTACCCCACACATATGCCACACACCCACACCAACACCAATGCACTCACACATGCATACATATGTGTGGGCGACACCACTTATGCCCATGCTGACACACACCCCACCAACACCTACCTTATCACACACACATGCATATGCACACAAATGCATACACGTGCATTGCCCACCCATACCTATGCACCCACTAACACCACCCCACCAAACACATGCCACACAACCACACCAACACCAATGCACTCGCACATGCTTACACATGTGTGGGTATGCCCCCACTCATGCCCATGCTTCCACACACCCCACCAAAACCTACCTTACCACACACACATGCACAAACACCCTCACATGCATATGCACACAAATGCATTACCCACACGTGCATTTCCCACCCATACCCATGCACCCATTGACACCACCTTGCCACTCACCCGTGCTGCTACATATCCATACCAATACCAAGTATCCAACACACACACACACACACACACACACACACATACACCACATGCACATATGCACACAAATGCATAAACATGCATTTCCCACCCATGTCCATGCGCCTACTAACAACACATACACACATGCATATGTGCACAAATGCATACACGTGAATTGCCCACCCATACCCATGCACCCACTAACACCACCCTGCCACTCACTCGTACATCTACATATCCATACCCATACCAACGTATCCAATACACATGCATGCACACACACACACACACACACACACACACACACACACACACTAGACATACACATATCCACACAAATACATACGTGTGCATTGCACACCCATGTCCATGCACCTACTAACACTAGCCTACCACATGCCCATGTTGCCACATACCCGTTACTCAAAATTACAACATACAACATTATAAGCATAAATAGGAAAAGATTGCACATTTGTAGGTCCAATTAATACTACCTTCTAGGTTTTGTTAATTGACATTTCATTATTGCATTCATTTTTAGATTTCATTATTCTACTCTAAGTATTGATCACATTTCAAATTTCAAAATTCATAATTGATCATTACATTGTGCATTCAAACTAAATGTAGTATACAAAGTGACTTTTCATATTTCATATTTCATATTTCATATCAACAATAGAGTACATATGTAGAATTGAAAACATGATTGAAGTATAGAATAAGGGTCCCATGCATTGCCTTGTTGTTAGTGTGTTGTCAGCTGGTTGTTTGTCAGGTCCTAGGTCTTCAGGTCCAAGTCTTCATCTACATTTAGGTTTTTAGGGTTCTTACCTGCATAAGAGAGAAAATGTTGTTAGATCCTGTTGGATCTAAGCAATGCATGAAAAACAAATAACATACAATATCAATCAAGTTTTCAATGCTGCATATCAATCTAGTAAATTAAATGCAATAAGGAAATGTACATCCACACTCAATGAAAGGTAGTATTAAAGGGACTTGTTTTACAAACATGAAACCTTTTACTATTAATTATCATTCTGGTGTATGTTGTTCTTTTCATTAACCAGGTATCTGAATTAAAGGGATTTAGTGTTTCCAACTGAGAAACCTTTTTGAGAAGTTACAGTACCTTGGTAGATTAGTGAACATAATGGTTTGAATATTGATTCATAAGTGTCATTTTGGCATTTTTCATAAACTAAATTGTTTAGTATGTTCACTAATCTAACTAGTGTCTAATGTTGTTGTTTGAGAGCTTAACATAATATTTTGCAGTGTTTCAAGCTGACTCATTTTCACATTCAGTCAAAGAAAAGAAATGCAGAACAAGCTGTAAATTCACAAGTGCTAAAGTGTTTAGAACAGTCAAGATCAAATCACAGAATGCAGTTTCATGATCACTGGTATTTCACATCTTTGGTACAAATTCAATAATATCACTGTTGTTTCTAATTACAGAAATAATGCTATAGAATTGTGTTTTAAAAAGTATCATAAAATGTTTACAAAATGTTTCTTTGAGTGTCACGAGCCCGTGCTCAAACTTCATTGATAATAAACAAGCATTTTATATCTTATTACATTTCTTTCAAAGAAATTTAGATTTAGCATCAAAAGAGGATTGTATTCAATATCTAGTAATTTGTGCCATGACTGTACCAGTATTAATGTGAATAACGAGGACTTGGTTTCATCTATGAGTATAAATGGAAGCATGAAGTAATGACTTAAAAAATAAAGTATAACTAGTTTTTTCTAAGTGTGATAGTAGTATGTATGAAAACAGTGGCAAAAATATATGTAGAACAGTCAAACATTTGCAGCTGAGCCATATAAAAAATTTCAAGTTCATCAAAATTAGCTGAAGGAGTTCACATTCAAAACAGTGACTATGCTACATTAACTTTAAGGCAGTGAACTTTTGAAGCTTAGATTTATCTATGGAGATGATTATATCATGATATATGACTGTTGTATTGATGTTTGAGTGACAACTGAAAAATAGAAATGAATGACTAGTTTTTCGAAATGTGTTAACAGTAAGTAAGCTGTAGGAGCATTTTTTTATAAATTGAGAAGCATCAACAATGTGAAAATTTGAAAGCAAAGCAACTGACTGAGTATTACAAAATTAATTCAAGCTATGTGTGCATATGTTGACGGTAAGGAAAAAATAGACATATAAAAGATGTACACAAGATGCCGACATCATATAAGACAAATGAAGATATAATTTGAACTTATTGGTTTGTGCTAAAAGTGACCTGTGTCTGTTGTTTATCTTTTAGTCATGGTTAAAGTCAATTGGCAAAGCCATGAAGCTTATGACTGAAATATGTCATAGCTTGAAGACTTAGTATATCTACCACATCTTTCAGTCACAGTTCACGGTTTTGCCGAGTTGACCGAAGAGAACCCTCACATGTTGATATGCTGATAAAAGTCTAGGCATCTCAGTAAGAGTCTCAAGCTGAGACTAAGAGATGTCTTAGTTAAGATCGAGTCCCATATCTCAATCCCAGTTTGAACCTTACTAAGGAGACTGAAGGAGATCCATAATGGTGGTGCACTGTCAAAGAGAGAAAACCCACATCAAAAGTGGTGTCAAATAAACATAAAGTTTCATGCTAAATCTACCAGTCAAAAGTGGCCGAAGGTTAGCAATCATAACAGGCTTGAAGTGAAGTCATTTTTGAGTTCATAGTCATAAGCCATAGCAGGGGGTAATTTGAATTCAAAGGCGAGTTCATACTTAGGACTCATAGTTTTAAAAGCCGTTCATTCACAACTACAAGTCAAAGAGAAAGCCGAGTCTCTGTTATGGCACTGTCAAAGTTGCAAAGAACCTGTTGGGTATCCTAAAATTTTTCGAGGTTTGTGTCCAATTCCTGGTTTAAGTCTCCATGTGAATGTTATTCCTGGACTAGGGTTTGTAAAGTGTCGTGAAAATGGTTTTTGACATGTTCAGAAAAACCCTTACCCTAGGTCTTGTCTTCCAAAATGTTTCCAATTCGTTTCCAAAATTCATGTGGCCTTCTTGTTTCTTTTTCTTGGTTACCTTTTAGTCACTTAAGTTGCTATTTGTGCACATGCTTATTTGCCCCAAGTGTTCGCTGAATCGGGAAGTGTCTTATCAAGTTTCAAAACAATCTGGCGATTCAGCGAATGAGTTAAATTTATGTTCATTATTAATATCAGTCGCCAGTTCTCTAGATCTTCCAGCGGTTATCCCAAACATCCAGCGAATTGGCGAATGCATTAAAGCCAAGCTTTTTGATTACTTTGTTTGCTAAGTCTCCAAGTGTTTTGGTGGTTTCATTTTCCTTTTCGAGAACTAGCGAATGGCGGTTATCTCCAGTTCTCGCAATATTTGGCAGTCTTTTGAAACAATCTAGGGATTCAGCGAACACTTTGTTCGCTTGTTCTCAGAATCTGGCGGTCAAGGGTCGTTTCAACTAGAGAATTAGCGAATACCGTGGATTGCTTTCATGATCAACGGCCCTATTTTAATCTCAAAATATTTGTGGGTCCTGCATATTTGATCTGGCGAACTAGCGACTGAATACTTAAAATGCTATCCTCTAAATTTGGCGGTTTTGATGGTTTGCCCAAAAGATTTCAGCGGAGATAAGTTTTCTCACATTCGCTTATTCTCGGAATAAGTTGGTGACATGCTAAACCATTTAGCGATTCAGCGAAGCCTTTGGTCGCTAGTTCTCTTAATAAAAGGATAAAGGTTAACACAATCTGGCGAATAAGTGAATCAATGGATGATGAGTTTTAAGGCTTCAGTCGCTTATTCTCGAAATGAAATTTTCACTGATATGCAGTATTTGGAGAACCAGCGAATGCTCTTTGTTCGCTGATTCTCCGAATCAAATGGTTAAGGGTTTTGATATTCAGCGAACTAGCGATAGCCATCGATTGATGAAGATCAACGGTCAATCTGGAATCCTGGTATAAAGTGATGATTAAGGAAAGATTCAGCGAATTAGAGATTAAAGGGGTTCACCAGTTCTCCAGACAATCAAGCGGTTAAGTATATCTTTAAGTGAATACGCGAACCCTTTGTTCGCTAGATCTCCAAGAAAAGTGACCGTCAGTCATAATATTAAGAGAATGGGAGATGGCTTTGTTCGCTGGTTCGCCAAATGGTAATTGCAGTTAATTGTGTAAGTGGGAGCCCTTTGTTCGTTGATTCGCGAAATGCATGGATGGTTAAGGATAGGATTCTGAGAACCCGCGAAGCTAGTAGTCGCTAGTTCTCCAAATTTGAACCAGGGTAAAACAGGGATTCAGAGAACCAGCGAAGCCAGTGGTCGCCAGTTCTCCGGTTGCTAGCTAGGGTTAGCATTCTATTCAGCGATTAAGAGAAGCCAGTAGTCGCTGGTTCGCTAAATGGGCTCAGATGGAAAAGGTCATAAAGGGAAAAGAAAAAGGACCGTTGCCACATAGATAAAGTACTTTGTCGATATGGACATGAAACTAGTAAGCCATCAAATCAGCTTCAAGAAGAAAGATTGCATGACGCAAACAGTTTTTAAGTACAGAATCATGATCATTCCCTCTTCACCTTGTTTTCAAGTAGTTTAATCTATCTGTCAACATCCGGACATGGCGAGCTCGAAATTTGAAATCTGAGGGTACATGAAATTGAATATGGGATCAATTAAGGAGATTTTCATTAACTATGGTAGTTGCACACCTTGGATTCATATCGATAAGTAAGTGAAGCTCATTGTTTATTTGTTCAAGTCTCAGTTGTCAAGAGTTTCTGTTTGTCCAGAGAATTTCCGAGCATAAAGCATTTGAGATACAGAGAATTGAAGGTGTTTCTGTAGCAAGGATGAGTCAACCTGAGAAGAGTGCAGCGTCTTCCAGTAGTGAGGCCAAGTCCAAAACTGGTGAGGACAAGAATAAGCCAAATTTTTTAGATTGATTCCTGAAACTATTGCCGGGCTCCAGTCAGAACAAGAGGGCTGCTGATGACGTGTTTGAAGATCTTTTGGAATGGTGTAGAGACCCAATAACTCCAGAATTCATAGGTTACACTATTTTCAACTTCTTTTACAGCAATAAAAGTAAGCATGTTCCTGTCTGTAATGGTTGGGTGTTAGGATTAGGAAAAATGGTTGTCCCTGACGTTTTCCTAGATATTGATTTAATTGTTGCCCTAGCCAGAAGATATGACCCTATTTCAAGGACAATTAGAAAAGAAGACCAATCACCCTTAGTTACTCTTGATAGGGGATCTTTTATGAAAGCTTTTGGTCTATACACGTCCTTTTCAACTGAGATTGATTTGAACAAAGAAAAGGAAAAATATAGAAGCAATATAGGGTCAGTAAAAGACCAGTTGGTTAAACATATGCCAAAATAGGACAAATACATAGCCCCCCTTCCTGCTAACATGAATGCCCCATACCAGTTCAAATCCCTCCATCATTATATGAGATATACTTGCTATGCATTATGTAGAGTTTTGGGAATGGATGGGAATGCAGAATTTTTACCAGCTGACTTGATGATGATCATCTTGGATATTCAAAATCCCTTGGTAAACACTGACTATGATTACATTCAGTATGTGATTGATAGGATGCATCAAGGGCTGATGTCTGTCAAAGAAAGTAAAAGTCCTATTGAGTTCATGCATTATTCTCTATTAATGCATTTGATTCTATTTTTCAACATCAACAGTTTTGATGCAAACATGTTAAAACCAAGGTTCACTTTCAAGGATCAGCACAATCCAGTGCAGTTGTGGGTGAGGATATGGAATTCTACCTCTAATGAAGCAGATTTTTGTGTTTTTCAGAATTTCATTGTCTATCCAATTATCAGGATGCTAGGTATAAATGTCACCAGGCTATCTCGTAGAGTCCTCAGGCTTTTAAGACCACTGCAGTATGTGGATAAGTGGGATGGAAATCATAATTGGGGTGATTTCTACTTAGGAGATAATTCCACAATTATCAGAGTTTATGGTTGTCCCCAACCCCCACATTTATTACCAAAGTATGTGCCTCCGAGATTGGCTTGTTTGGAATTTGTTTGGCAACTAATGTGTACAGATAAAGAGCTTCTGGCCCCTCACAGAAATGGTACATTCACACCCAGGCAATTCAGGGTAGGTGACTTCCTGATAGGAAAGAGGGCTTTTCCTCAAATTAGTGCATGGCTACAACAATTCAAAATGGTTACTGGTGCTTGTAGGCACATAGATCCTGAGGACTTCATCAAGATTGCTAGGATGACTTACATCCCAAACATTGGTGTGATCAAGGAGCATGAGGGTTTAGATGAAGAAGATGTGATTAGAAACATCTTAGATGAAGATGAGGTTAAGAGGAGATGGTACAGATTCTTTGATTTAGTAGATTTGTCCAATCAATTGAAAGCATCTCATATTCCTTTTGAGGGTTTTTTCCCTGATCTTTCTTATTTGAAGAAGATTGATGGGATGATTGAAAAATATGATACCTTGGCAAATCAATTGGAAGGCTTGATTGATCAGAATGAGCCAGAGAAGAAGAAAAAGAAAGATTATTCATCTTCTGATGAGGAAGAATTCACTGATGAGTCACAAGAAGAAGATAGTCCTCCACAGGTTGAGAGACCACCAGTTGTTAATCTCACTCAAGATCAACCAGAAATAAGGGATATCTCAGAGCCACCATTGAAGAAATAGAGGCTTGAGGAAGGTGAACCTTCAAGGCATGAGAAACAAAGAAGGGAAATTGACAGAGCATCTGCTCTTGTACTAGGTGATAGGTCATATCATCATCAATTGAGGAAAGCAACAAGAGCAGGCAAGAAAATAGCCATTGAGCAGGAAAGCAGAGAAAAGTCCTTATGGTTGGAGAAGGATATCAGAGAGGTCTATCAAGAAGAATTCTTGAGTGATGATCAATTCATTAAGACTGATGAGTTCAAGAGTTTTCTCATTTGGAACAAGCAGCAAGAAGTAAGGAAAGCTCTGCCTGAAGGTATGGAGCCAAGTGAAGAAACTTTGAGAGCTCTTGCTTCGTATGATCCTAGCCTTGATCCTATAACAGTGGACGAAGCCAGAGAATTGGTTAAATCAAGTGGAATGTTGTTAACCCCAGGATGGGATCTGACTTCTGCATTCCTCATTGATCAATTGAGAAAGCAACCAGAGGGTAGCCTATCATATGAGGTTCACATTGGCGACATGATAAGAGGAAGTGGCTATGACCCTAAGTCCCAAGCTGTTGCAATGTGGTCTATGGCCCCCAAAACCCAAAAGCCATCTCTATTGAGTATAGAGGATAAGATGGAGGGGAATAAGATTATATGGACTGTACAAAATACAACAGACCTTGAAGTCTCCAAGGCAGTAACTCATTGGGCTAATCTGAATGAAGCCAAGACAACTCAGCTGTCAGAAAGATATGCCAAATTGTTTGAAAGTTCAAGCATGGTAGCCAAGGATAGAGATTTGAAAATGATGAAAATCAAACAATTGGAAGATGAGCTGGCAGAAATAAAGGTCAAACTTGAGGAAGCCTCAAAAATAATTCCTCCTCCTCCTTTGCAAGTTGAGGTACCTGTTCAGATAAACTTGGAAGCACCTGAGGGACCTGTTGAAGACTTGGAAAAGGTGAAATTGGATGCATCCCTGGACACTATAGCCAAAATAGTGCAATACAGGCAAGACAAAATAAAAGACAAGATGGATGCAGTCCATAAATCGGTCAGCCTATTACATCAGACCAATCAAAAAGTGAATGACTATTTAGCCACCTTGGAGCCACTCTATAGTATTTGGTCTGGGAGGAATTTGTTGTTTGATAAGCTTGACAGTTTACAAGAACACAGGCCTGATATCCCAAAAGTAGTGACTGATGTATTTGAAAGGATTGGCTTAATAAGTGCAGCATCAAAGTTTTTCAAAGGAAAGTCAAACCAAATAAAGGCTAAGTTAGCCATGTTTGATAAAGATTACAGCAAGTATTTGCCCCCGGTATATGATGACAATGGAAATGTGGTTAAGCTGGAAGATTGGAAGTTGTCAATGGGTCAGTTGGTCATCAATCAAGATGCCTTCCTAAAAGATAATAAGGCTTTGGACGTGGAAGGAACTAACAATATAATTGATAGTTTATTCAAAGTTGAAAGTGACTGTATTAAGTTTGTAGCAGAAGTTAAAAATGTGACTGATTCTACATGGGAACGACAAGTCAACTTATTACAGGAGCTGCAGAGTTACGACTGGCCATCTGATGATGATGTGGCAGCTTGGGAAAAGTTAATCACAAAGAAGAAGAAGAAACCGGTTATCCAGCTGACAGAGGAGGAAGAAGAGTAGATTGCACTTGGCACCTGATCCAGAATTTGAGGGAGAGCGTGTTCAAATAGAGAATGATGTAAATTAGCTTGTAATGGCGGTCATCATTCATATGACAAACTTGGTAACTGCTCTGAAAATATCTACAAACAAAGGTGCCAGCTGCGGAAGTTGTTGAGAACTAAAAATACACCTTGCTGTCTTTATTAAATATCTTTCTGTTTGTATTTTCTTTTGTTGTCTAGCGCAAATTTCTATCAGCCATCCGAAGCTTGTTGCATCCTTTCGAGGATTCCAGGATGGTTGATTAGTATAAATAGTCAGTTTCTATTGAAGATCAAGGTTGGAAAATATTTTTGTAAAGGAGAGGTCCAGAATATAGAACCTTATTTTCTGTGAAATCAAGGAAGACTGTACGAATGCATTTTATCAATTAATACAAATACACTAGAGTTTTGTTACTATCATTTGATTGTCTTTACATGTGGAGTGTTTTAGTTTCTTTATGCATTTAAATTGTAAGACAGTTTAAATACATCTTTCACAAGGTGAATGTAGGGGTTGAGCTTAAGTTTCTTTCAAGGAAAGAGTAAAATCTTTGGGGAGGTCTCTGGGAATTGAATATCTATATGTGGATTTGATGACAGGTGTAGGAATGGAAACAATGATATGTTAGGCATGTTATTTGAGTTTCATTGTATTCATTTTAATAGATATATGTGAAGGTAGAGTTCGACTCTGATGCCCAGCAGATAAGGGATTGGTTTTAGATCCGTTTACATTGGTTTACCATCCAAGATATAATTGATTGAAATTTTACTTTATATGCATAATTTCCAGACTTGAGATATTTTATGACAAGTTCATAAATATGTATTTCAATGCTTTGAAGAAGCAGTAAATGAGGTTAACCCTTCCCCGAGTTTAACTCTAAAAGGAAGAAGGATGAATATCCTTAAGCCATTGTATCGTGTTGCTATTTTTATAATCTATATCATGATGTTGTGTATCAGGATGATTTGGGTTATACTCAGAGTTTTAGCAACTTATTGAGTTGGATTTTGAAGGCAGTAACAAAGCAGTGAAGGAGCAAGTTCTCAATTCAGAGCTCAGTTGAACGTTGAATTGATAGAGGTACACCCGCCTGAGTATATATTACTCAAAGTGAAGAAGGTCTTAACCTTAACACCTTAGTAGTTTGTAACTTGCTAGGTTACAGCCATTGGGATTATTTGAGCAATTGATTAATCTGCAGGTTCAAACACTAACAGAACCCACGTAAAGAGTGGAGTATATAAATGTAAGTTTCAAAAATCTACAGTGGAAAAGAATCAAAGGGATTACCAGTTGAAGCTGAGGTATATATCAGTTCTAGGCCGTGATTGGATGCAAGCTCATAGTTCACAACCCACAAGCTAATATGCACTATAAGTCATAGCTTTATACATTCAGTCATTTTCAAGCCATAGTCATAGTCAAGTCGTGACTTATAGTGAATAAGAGTTTGAAAATTAAAAAAACCACAAGAACCAAACTCGAACATTAGTTTCAGCTACATAAAAAAAGCCAAAACACATTCACAATCAAGCCGTGAATTGAATCTAAGCTTCAGTCGAAGACCCACAAGATAGAAATAATGCATCAGTCTTGGCCATGCGCATTCAATAGAGATGAAATGATAGTCAAATGATGCCGCAACTGTTAATAAAGAAGCTGAGTTACGGGTTTGATGAGACTTCAAGCTCAAGCTCAAGATCATGACCCATAAGCTATATGAGTCAACTATGCAAGTCAAATGAAGAACCGAGCTTGAATATTAGTCACAAGGGACAAACAAGAGATAGCATCACTTATTCTACAGTGAAGATGTAGACATAGTCACTTACCAGTCATGCCATCATTCAAGGCCGATCTCGATGATGAAGACACAGTATGCCGAAGAAAACAAGATCAAAACTCCAATCAACTGAAGTGAACCAACCTTCATAGAATTGATCCCTCAGTTCAAATCTCATACTAAGGAAGGCATCTTCGAAGACAGAGAGTTTTTTTTACAGAGAACTCAAGCTTCAATAAAATTTTAGCAGAGTTTCCTTAAGGTTTCCTGCTTCTTCTCTGAGAAGATAAGTAACAATAAGTGCCAAGTTCAAGATTGAGAAGTGATTTTAGGAATTTGGAGTCCGCCAAGCATAAAGCATTCAATGCCATCAATGCAGATGTCCATTCCTGCAGGTCTCAAAAATTGCCAACAATACCACCTCATCCCTCTATTTTCGTATTATGTTGCAAGTGGGTTGAGTGGTCATATTGACCTTCCTCACTTTGTATTTTCATACACTTAGAGATTTATTTCTAAGTTAGGAGTTTTTAAATAGCTAGGTTGATATTTAATTTTGAATTTTTATTCAATTTTAATATTGGTTAAGCATTGTAAAAGGATTTTTATATCCTTATTATTAGACACCAATATTTAGGGCACTATTGGTGGAGTTTTCATAGGCTAGATTTTTGCCATGGATTTTGGTCAAATTAGGGAAATTTTGTAGAGGCTTTGATTTTTGGATTTGAGGCTAGGGCTTATTATAAAACTAATTTTTATGATCAGTTTTAGGGGTTGCAGATTTTAGAGAGAGGGCATATAGTGAGCTTATTGTTCCTAGATGTTCAGAGACCATTTTGTAACCACATTTTGTTAGATTTTGGTGAGGAATAAAGCTTATGATTCATTTGCCTCTATATTTTGAGTTTGATTTGTCAAGATCCTATTTTCATTTTTTCTTGCTAGTGCTTATTTTATTGTTATCTAAGAGAAGTGAGTGTATCTTTATTCCTTCTCGAAGTGATCAATTATTCAAACCTAGTAAGAGATTTGTATGTTTGTTGATTGTTCAAGCTATTCATGGTTCAACCCTAGTAGCAAGATCTTTTAGCCTATACGTTGAACAGTGATTCAAGGTATTAAAACTTTTAGTAGAAGTGTTGAGATCACCATTTTATTTTCCAATAAAAATTCTGAATTCATTCTTGGTGTATCCATCTATATTCAGTTTTAAAGTTTCTTTCTTCCCTTTTCCTACTAAGTTACAAATCAAGTGGTGATATTCCATATTTAGTAGGAACCAACCTAGAATCCAGAGATTCCTCCTTAATCAGCGTCCACCCACAACTTGAGGAGGTTTCCAGTGTTGGATAGAGTTACTATATAGCCGTAATGCCCTAGTTGGGGTGGTAATTTTAAGCCTAAATAGGCTTTGGCATGCGTGGTGGGACACAAACTACCTCTCAGTTCACCAAGTTTCAAATTTCTATGGTTGTTTTGATTCAGTTGCAAATTTGAGTGTTTATTTTAATGAGAAGAACTCCAACAAGATTGAACAAGGAAGGTTTTGTGTACCAGGGTTTGTAGCCAAGTAGAAGGGGAGGTAGATCAGCTGGAAGAGGAAGGACATCACAAGATCCAAGAGGTAGATCTTCTCTATTTAATTCTAATTTTTCATCATTTGATAACCCCATTTTTGAAGATTAGGCTGCAAATTCAGATGAACCTAAGGTAATTATTGAGGATATTAGTTTTGTTTAAGATTTAAGTGCTCTTAACAATTTTGGATCAGAATTACCAAGTTTCAAAGATTTACCAAGAGATAATTCTATTTTTGGAGCATCTCCAAGTGGTACTGCAACAACTCCTCAAAGTTTTTAAACATATCAAAGGAAGTGATTCAACCTACCTAGCCTTCTTTTATACCTACAATTCAGAAACAAGTACCACCAGTTCAAGAAATGGCAAGAAATCTACCATTTGTTAAATTCAATCAAGGCAGTCCTCTGAGGATTACAAACCACAATAACATTCCATTGGCTGCTCTAAAAGGCTTGCCAACATTCACTGGAGAAGGACAAGTAATAGCTATAGAACACATTAGAGATGTTGCAACTCTTTGCAACGTTCATCATGTGATGGAGGAGGATGTAGCTTTAAAGTTATTGGCTGCATCTCTGAAGGGTAAAGCCCTTGACTAGTTCAGAGCACTACCAGTAGATTATATTGCCACTTGGGATGTTTTGGGAGAAAGAATTTCCAAGTTCTTTGAAGACAAGTCTGATAACTTGTCCCTGGTGGAACAATTAACCACAATCAAGAGGGCTCCACAAGAGGAAATGAGTGATTTCAATCTCCATTTCCAGAAGACTTGGAATCAGATTCCTACTATGATAGGGCCTTCAGCTGAATATGCATTCTTGTATTATTTGAAGAGTTTGAATAGCCATATTTCTGTTAAGATTCAATCTATGGGGGGTACTACATTTCCCTTAGCTTTTGATACCACTATTAGGGTAGAGAATAGTCTTATTCAGGTAGGAAAGATAGCTCCTAGGCCACCTGTTCCTTTCTTTCCAAGTATTCAATCCAATATGCCATTGATAGTTCCACCACTATCTACTGTCCCATCATATAAAGCCATAGAGATAGCCCCTATAGCCCCTCCGAATGAATTGCAAAGTATTAAGGACAGTCAGCAAAAGATAGAGAGTTTACTACAGTCTTTTGGTAATGATTTAGTGACCCTTAAGAGGAATCAGGCACATAAAAACCCTGTTGCTCAAAATCAGTTTGCTGGTTTCTCATCCCAATATCCTAATCAGCCTAATTATCAGGAAAATAGGCAGCAATTCCAAGGTAACAATAATGCAAACAAACAAAATTGGAATCAGAGGCCTAATAAGCCATATAATCCCACACCCCTTAATACTTTTAGGGATATTGTTCCAAGTCAGAATAACATTGCTATTGACTGGTGTTTTCCATGCAATGAAGGTCATGATCAATCAACATGTTCTAATGGGGTTCTTAACCAAGCTCTTATGGCCCAAAATGAAATGATTTCACAATAGAATGTGCCTATTGAGGAGGTACAACAACAATCAAATCAGAGTGTTACATACACACATTTCTTAAATTGGTAAGAGGAGGAGTTTTGTGGGCTGAAGGATGATTCATCAATTTTAGCAAACACCAGAGCCAAAAAGAGAGCTCTTGAGGCAGATCAATCAATTGGTAATGTACCTTCTTCATCAGTTTCTATTTTAAAGAATCCATCTACTTCATCTAGTAAAGATCAAAATCAAAGTAGTGGTCAAGGTTCTCCTAGATCTCCACAAAAGGTACAATTTTATGTTCCCTTTAACATTGTTGATACTATGAAGAAAACGAGTGTAACCTTGTCTGCATGGGAAAATTTAGCTATTTCAGGGTAGATTGAAATTTTAAAGGAAGAATTGTCCAAGTTGGCACCCAGATCACAACAAGATGTACAATAGCCTCCTAGAGTGGTTATGACCAATTCCGAGCCTCCTAAAGTTCAGGAAAAGACACCTAAAGAAGAGAAAAATCTTGCTAAGGTTCAGCAACCAACAGTACAAGAAGTTAAAAAGGCTACAGATTTGAAGCAATTAGCAGTAACAGCTGACAAAAAACTAGCAAATGTTCAAAAGACATCTGAAAAGGAAGGTAAGAAACCTGCAAATGATAAGCCTCCTCTTTTTTATGTCTCATTGATTATTGGAAACAATTTAGTGCACAATTGTATGGTAGACAGTGGTGCAACCAACACTGTCATGCCTAAGAAAATAAAAGATTTATTGAATTTAAAGTATGAACCTCTTGAAAAGGGTGTGGTCCAACTTGATGGAACTTCAGTCAAGACCTTAGGGATCATTAAAAATGCAAGCTTGACCTTACACTCATGTCCAAATTTTTCAATTCCTCAAGATATTTATGTCATTGATCTACCGACATATTTTGCTATGTGCTTATCTAGAGACTTTACAACCAAAATAGATGGTTATTTCTCATCAGATTGGTCACATTTTTACTTCAGAACTAGATATGGTACTAAGATAACCATAAAATCAGAAGTGTTGGCTAAAGATCACATAGAGCCCTACAATCTTAGCCCTATTAATGCAAGTTGTGTGATTATGGATCAGGATGAAATTCAAGACTATTCAGCCTATGACACACAAACTGAACAATATCCTGACATTGTTTTAGATGAAAGGGCCACTAGAAATGAATAGAATGATGATTTTCATGATTTTGGTTTTGGTAATTTTATGATTCTAGAGTCTGATTCAGTTTTACCTAATTTGATTAAAGATCTAGAATTTGAATCTAATTTATCTAACCAGTTATGGGATTTATATTTTGATGTATCAAGAAATAAAGATGGAATTGGTGCAGGGGTTATGTTAATTTCACCTGATGGTGATAGATTTTATGCTGCA
The DNA here is from genome assembly GCA_027943335.1 of Chamaecyparis obtusa. Classification (NCBI taxonomy): domain Eukaryota; kingdom Viridiplantae; phylum Streptophyta; class Pinopsida; order Cupressales; family Cupressaceae; genus Chamaecyparis; species Chamaecyparis obtusa. The sequence continues at coordinate 137,972 of BSBK01006608.1, read as the reverse complement.
TACAAGTTATCTTTTCCATGTTCTAACAATGTGCCTGAATGTGAAAGTCTAATTTAGGGATTAGAATGGGCAAGGAAAAGAGGAATCAAATGCTTAAGGGCATTTGGGGACAGTGAGATGATAGTAAAACATGTGAGAGGTATCAATGCTATTAAAAATGATCTTTTAAAGATGTATAAATCTAGAGTATCTGATATTCTAGATGAATTTGATGCTTTTAACCTGATTTCAATTCCTAGAAAGAAAAATCAGCATGTTGATAGATTGGTTGGTATTGGTGCACATGTTTCAATTACAGAAAATAAAGGATTGATTTTAGACCAGTCACATGTCAAGATAGTTGTTAGACCATCTATCCCTGATAATGATATTAATTGGCAGGTTTTTAACACTAATGAACACATTTTAAGTTTTATGAAAGAAACTGATGACTTTTCAGCTCCAAAAAATGTCAAGCATAATCAGCAAATTGAAGACCAGATTATTTAGTTGAAAACCAACAAGCTTCCAAAGGGATTGGTCAGCCTGGAATTAACATTTAACTCTGATGATCAGTTCAGGAAGGGTAAAACCAGCCTGCTGATCAAAGAAGATCATTATGAAGAAGTGGACATATTCAGAGATAAATACTTGAAGGTTGGGAAAATAAATTCTCCTGAAGAAAAAGAATTGTTTATTGATCTTTTTAGAGAATATAGTGATGTATTGTTAGGAATGGGAACACTGAGAGGGGGGGTGAATCAGTGTTCACTAAATTAAATCCTTTTGCTTAGCTCTTTAATCTTAACTTGAATTCTTAAGTACTGAAATGAACATTAACATAAACAACATAGAAGAACACAACACATAACACCAATTTGGTTACAGGGAAACCCAAATAGGCAAAAAACCCCGGTGGGAATTGATACCCACTAATATTATGTACTAGTGTTTTATGATCCTTGTTGGAAGATCCTTAACCCTGTTAGGAGTTTCTTTACAATATGTTTAGTAAAGTGAACTGGTCAAGGGTCAGACCTTGTTAGGATTCTTTTACAATAAACCCTATTAGGGGTGTGGACTCACTGTCCTAGAGCTCACTGCTCAAGTGGTGAAGGCTACAACCTTCTGATCTTAGATACACACTATATCTGCTGGATGAACTGTCACTATGACACTACTTGTTTGATTAGTTCCTTTGATGTGCTAATGCTTTGACCTCTTCCAAAGTTCTAATACATCTTATAAAATCTTCACACACTTATTCTCTACTTATCTCAACTCTATATCAACTCACATACTTATTAGAATGGGCACATCTCATATTTATATGTGCATACAAAACAAATAACTAGGTTGGCCCTTTAACTGATTACATACAACGCTTCCAATTGAATTGGCTCAATCATGTTTACAAAAAAACAGAATTACATGTCAGCAGCCTAATTACAATAGGCTCATAGCCTTTACAACATAATAATATAACTGCAAACCAAAATACCAGCAGTCATCTGCTTGCTCTGTTCTTCTCTGGCATTCACTATTTGTGCAACTTGAACTCTCTGTATCTTCCTCATATTGAACCTTCTGATCATACGCTCTTAGACTTAGCATGAATATGATGTTACCAACTTAACTTCTAGGGAACATACCATAATTCTATTGTATGCACGTGCGCTGATGCTCTGATCTTCAGGGACTCTGTACACTTTCCTATCTTCAACACTTAGCCAATTTTTTATCTTTTCATCAAGTGCACTGACTCCAAAACACTATATGACTTTGTTTCCATAATGAAAACACTATATTAAGTCATATACACTAGTGTAGTCAACTTTCCAACAATCTCCCCCTTTTCATTGATGGAAACAAAGGAATATGGCACAGTTACTAACTGTTCTCTTATACAAAAAACTTTTGTTATACTCTATCTTATATCTCCCTTATATTCTTTACTGTACATCTTCTTTATATATCTATAACTCCATATTCTATACATACTCCCCCTTTGAAATTAATGAAAAAGGTGCTTCAAAACTGTATCTACAAATACTTATAGTGAGAGAACATCCGGATATGCTATATGTAAGTTTTGGATCTCTTTCTTCCAAAATGTGATCAATGAATTAACAATCTAGAGATGGGCACATAGAGCATACTAGAGTTGTTACTTGAGAGGAAGGATGACCAGTGCTAATCTATTTCTTCCTCTTAGGTATTGCCTTATACTTAGAAGGAGCAGTAAGGTTGATGGTTTCCTTGGGCACAGAAGGAGTAACATCAGTTTTATCCTTCTAAACATCAGATTTCTCAATTTTCACCTTCTTCATCTTTGGGTCATCTAATTCTATCTTTGTTGCAGCTGCGCTTTCTAATTCCAAAGAAATCTTCTCTTGCCTTGCTTTGTCTAGGTTTGCTTGAGACACTCCATGAATTCTCAAAATCTCTAAAGTCACCTTGGCAACCTTCCTTTTTGTTGTTGTGTTGTTCAAAAATGCATTAAATTCTCTTGTTTTCTCTTCACAAGTTCCCCATCTTGGCTCATTAGGGTCTTTAGGGGCTAATAACAATACTTGTGCATATGCATCTAGGACTTTCTCATCAACCTCATATCCAAGTGGATGGATCCACTTTGTTCTTGATTCAACAACCTCCATGCATGTTGTATTAGTCTCAACCACGAAGCAAATACTATCTTTTTATTTTTGTACAATACTCTCTGGTTTTCTATATCTCATCTACATCCTAACCCTGAATGTCTTCAATTCTAGTGTTATATAATCCCTTAGTGTACTCTCAATATTTTTCTTGAAAGATATATGTGGCATGGTAGGAATAGTCTTGTCTAGGTATAAATCTGACACCTTTCCAAGAATGTGGAAGTACATGTATATGATTAAAGACCCAAATCTAAATATCTTGGTCTTGTCATGTTTAATAGCTCTTATGTTATCTATCAGCTATGCGCGCAAGATCTCACATAGATTAAACTCTCCTTTCTCTCTCACCAATCTTATTGCTGCTAGAATGGTGTTCGCTGACACATTGTTTACTCTACTGGTGTGTTGGAACATGTATCCCAGTATCATGGACATCAATTTGATGTCTTTCTCCTCTATAGGCTCAACTATCATTCTGCACCTATCACTTCTTGAATTGCAAGCTTGTTCTACAAGTTTTCTATTGTCCTTGCCCATTGAAAGAATGACACCTATTCTTGAGAGTCCTGTCATCTCATGAATTAAGTCTCCTGTTATCCTCACCGGTACTTCACCTATCCAAAACATGTCATCATGGATCCCACTGAGTAGAATCTTGATCCATTCCAATCATAGAACTCATATGTCATAGCATATTTTACTATAGGATGATTATCCAACTGTGCATACTCATCCATGAAGGTTTTGTCAGGTTTCATCATTGTTTCCATGTGCGCTCTTATTCTATCCAAACCTACTATTTCCTTTTGCAATATATGCATCCCCTAATGTCTTCCACATGCATAATACCCATGGGAGTGTGGGAGAATGCACCTTCTAGGTCATCTAGTGTGGATTTAAATGGATTCCTCTTAAACACATATCTCTTCTTTTCCACCACATCAAATATAATGGGAGTAGCCATTACTTACTTGTATATCACTTTCCATATGATCTTAAAGACTTTTGAATTGACATGATGAACTAGGGTTTCTGCAATCAAACAAATGCATTGCTAATCACTGATGAATCAATCTGAAATCCTTCACAATCAAATTCTAGTGCTCTTCTTCTCTCCAATTGCTTTGAATTCGAAGCAATGAGAGATATAAAAACTTCTATGTACTTTAAAGTAGAAATTCTACCATTAATGCTTGCTGCATAAACCAAGTTGTCGCTGAAAATTTCTAACTTTCATTCTGCAAACAATCAGCTAGTGCGCTCTTGCACATAGGATCTATTAGTCTCCAAAAGCTTAAGTCCAAAGGTGCATACTTTGAGGGTGAGTATACCGGCCACACAGGGGTTTTAGAGCTAAATTAGCTCCCCCTATGACCCTGAGGGCCATTCATCCTAATGTAGAGGGTGCGTCCACTATGGATGCATCCAATACATTGTCATCAACCTTATCCTTCTTCACCTCTGACCAAATCATGCTTGCATCCTCTGAAGCTTTCACAAACTTGACTTCTCCTTCATTATCCAATACTAGTTCTTCGAGATTTTTAGGGCTTTCCTGACCTTGCGTCCTTGATCTACAAAAATTTGAGATGTGTCTAGCCTTGTTACAAGAGTGACAAATGACTGGAGGCCTTATATTCCTTAGTGCATTGACATGGGTCATCATTTTACATTGTCTTGCCGAGTGACCATTATAGTTACATATTTGACATGTAATATTCTGAGAACTTCTTATATTAGGCTGATTCTGATTTCTCTGATTATGTTGAGTCTTGTTCTTCTAACTTGTCTTACAATTCATAGCTCTATGACCAAATTTATTGCATGAATAGCAGTAACCATTGAAAGGTCTTACCTCTGTACATTTCCTTGCTATATGTCCATGCTTGTTACATGCATAACAAGCTCAATCTAGTGGCTTGCACTCATTCTTGGATGTTTCAACATGATATTTAGTTTGACTTCTAGTCTCCTTAGCATCTGAGGTGTCTTCTGGTGCTTTCATTCTTTCTCACATGTTGTCAATATGATTTTTTGCTTCATTGTATCCAATGCAGCTAGTATCTCCTTTAACTCTTCTTGCATACAACTGAGATTCTATCAAATTAGAACTAGTGTGTAATTTATCAATGTGATTCTTTACCTCTTTCAATTCAGATTCCAAGCTTTCTTTGTTGTTCCTTAGCTCCAAGATTTCCATGTTTTCTTGCCTCAATTCTTCATTGAGTTGAAGGTTCTCTTTGATTTGTTCATCATAAAATTCTTGATTATTAGTCAACTTATCATCCAATTCTTCAATCTGTTCTTTCAGAGATGAATTTTATTCATTCAACTTCTTGATCATTATCCCTAAATCACTGGTAGAGCATTATTTCAAATCCTTTCTTAGCCTTTTGATGACTCCTTGAGCATCACTGACTTTTTCTTTTAGTTCTTCAATTTCTTTTTCAGATCTATCTAGGTCTTCAAGAGCAGCTTCAAGATTTTTTTTCAAATGTTTGATTTCTGCTTTGTCCATGATCTCCTCAAGTGGTTAAAATTATTTGCTGAGGACCAAAGATCTGATACCAATTGTTAGGAATGGGAACACTGAGAGGGGGGGGGGGGGTGTGAATCAATGTTCACTAAATTAAATATTTTTTCTTAGCTATTTAATCTTAACTTGAATGCTTAAGTAATGAAATGAACATTAACATTAACAAAATAGAATAACACAACACATAACACCAATGTGGTTATGGGGAAACCCAAATAGGTAAAAACCCCGATGGGAATTGACACACACTAATATTATGTACTAGTGTTTTATGATCCATGTTAGAAGATCCTTAACCCTGTTAGGAGTCTCTTTACAATATGTTTAGTACAATGACCTGGTCAAGGGTTGGACCCTGTTAGGAGTCTTTTACAATAAACCCTATTAGGGGTGTGGACTCACTATCCTAGAGCTCACTGCTCAAGTGGTGAAGGCTACAACCTTCTGATCTTAGATACACACTATATCTATTGGATGAATTGTCACTGTGACACTGCTTATCTAATCAATTCCTTTGATGCGCTGATGCTTTGACCTCTTCCAAAGCTCTAATACATCTTATCAACTCTTCACACACTTCTTATCTATTGATCTCAACTCTATATCAACTCACATACTTATTACAATGGGCACATCTCATATTTATATGCACATACAAAACAAATAACTAGGTCAGCCCTTTAACCGATTACATATAATGCTTCCAATTGAATTGTCTCAAGCGTGATTACAAAAAAACATAATTACATGTTGAAAACCTAATTAAAATAGGTGCATAGCCTTTACAACATAATAATATAACCGCAAACCAAAATACCAACAGTCAGTTTCTTACTGTGTTCTTCTCTGGCATTCACTGTCTGTGCAACTTGAACTCTATGTATCTTCCTCATACTGAACCTTCTAATCATGCACTCTTAGACTTAGCATGAATATGATGTTACCAAATTAACTTCTAGGGCACATACCATAAGTTTATTGTATACACATGTGCTGATGGTTTGATCTTCAAGTACTCTGTACACTGTCCTATCTTCAACACTTAGCCAATTTCTGATCTTCTTGTTAGTGTAGGTTTTTTTATTTTCCTTATGTTAGGGGTATTTCTTTTTTCCTACACATATTATTTAAGCTTGCTTAGGTTTATTAGGTGTGGTTAATATGAGGACACATGGTGAAATACATCAGCCACATATGTCACTCTCTCCCCACACATGGGTAGTTGAGTTACACATCCTCTTTTGGCTTGTTGTGCCACCTCTCATAACCACTCTTTTGTTTTTACCTAGGTAGGTTATGGGGTAGTTGGGTTTCTCACCCTCTTTTGGCTTTATGTACCACCTCCTCTCTGTCTTCACCTAAGGAGGTTATGCCACATGTTTTGTCATTTACCAAGTAGGTGATAACCTCCCACTTTTTATGGGTGTAGGAGTTAATGCACCTCTTGGATGTATTTGCCCTTATATTTCTATATATTGAGCTCTCTCCTCTCACCTTCACTAGTTCAGCTAGTTCGGTGATTGTTCGTGGGAGTATTGAGAGTATTCTGCAATTTCTCTTCTCTTGTCTCTATTTTTCTCTCATTTCAGATTTCTCTTCATTCTACTATTTTGATCTTCGATCATCTGTTGGGTGAAGTTGCATATGATCTACGACCGACATCAGATCTTGGCTCGGTTCTCGCTTCTCGCAGAATCTAACATGGTATCAGAGCGGTGTTGTCTGGTATAGTTCATTTTATCTGATTTATTGAGATATTTGAGACTAATATAGAGCTTATTATTTTTCTCAAAAACCCAATATGATTTTCTTTTGCATCTTTAAATGATCTAGAGAATCATAATAGTTTAAGAGGAAAATAAGCGTATCTGGTATACATATATCTATTCTTGTGAGATCTGGTAGATTTGCAGCTTTTTGGTAATATTGGAGGCTTTTTCAGCATTTCCAAAGAGTCCAGAAGGTTTCAAAAAGTCAAAATTGACTTTTATTTCACCAAAATCAGAGCTTGGAGGAAACAGTAAAGAAAATCAGAATTTAAAAATTCGCATTTCTCATTGGAGCCGTTTTCATTTTGGCTTCGAAAATCTTACTTCCACTCTTTTTCAGGAAAAACAATTTCTAGGTTTTGTAGCCAGCATCGAAAAACTATCTGGGTAGTCATTACATTTTCCAGGAAGTTGACAAATTTTGCAGAAACTGTGTTAGAAAATGACATAAGTCATTTTTTCACAGGCAGATTTTGCAGTTTTTTTCAAAATTGCATAACTTTTGCTTCAAGTGTCAGATTTTTGCAAACGAGTACTTGACGGAAAGCTGAATTCGAGATCTCTCCATCCAAAAAGGTTTGAGTAAGAATTTCTACCTATTTTCAATCAGATATTGCAGGTTTAATCTGCTGCACTTTTTCTTTCTTCAGTACTGTATTTCTTTCACTTTTGTAATCCATTCTTTCAAAAAAAAAAAAAAACAGTGTTGGAAAGAATTTGAAGAGAAAAACACAGCTACAAAGTCATTTTTTTCAGATTTTAATTGAAGATTAAGTTGTAATTTTGGCTACTGAGAGCCTTTAAAGCTTTGTAATCTGGAAAATCCTTGTAAAAGCACTAATCATAAAGTGCCAACATTGTAATATCTGGGGGGGGGGGGGGGTGATTTTTGAGATTAGTGGAAAGGGGGGGGTGTCTCGTGTGTCTTCTTTCTTTGCACATTTCCTTCTACCTTGCAATCTTTTTTTCTGCTCTCATGGATGCATCTACAGTTCTAGTTTTAACTCCATATAATTACTTTGAATGGAAATCAAAGATGGTAATATATCTAAAAAGACATGGATATCATCGTGTAACAATGGGACTTGAAACTGAACCACAAGAGGATGCAGAAAAGATTAAATGGTTTAACAAATGTGATGAAGCCTTTGGTACTTTATGTATGTCAGTATCTCCAGACCTACTTTTTCATATTGAGTCTGCTACAACACCAAATGATGTATGGACAAAATTGGAAAACCTCTTTGGTAAGCAGGATGAGTTAAGAGGTCATCAATTGGAGAATGAACTCATAGGGTTAAGTCCTTCAAATTTTGACACCATACAGGATTTCTTCACAAAACTCAAAGCTATTAGATTGCAATTGGAACAATGTGGAATCAAGAAGGATGATAAGCAACTGATTTTGAGTATTCTTTCTAAGCTTGGTTCTAATTATTCTGTATTTGTTTCTACATTCTATGCCACAAAATGTGCCCTAGGTTCTACATATAAAATGCCTTCTTTAGATGAGTTTGCTGCAGAACTCACTAGGGAGCAGGACAAATTAGTTCTAATGGGTACAATTAAACCCTCTAAGTCACATGCATTGGTTGTTAATCAAGGCACAGAAGAACAGAAAGGGTCTAATAAGCAAGATAAGAAACAAAAGAACCAAGGAGAGAAGAAGAAAGATCAGAAATCTACTACAAAACCAGATAATCAGACCTCTTCATCAAAAGGTGAACAACCTAAAAAGGAGAAGGTCAAGTGTTCTTATTGTAAGAGGCCTGGCCATGATGAACATAAATGTTTAAAGAAACAAATTGATCACCTTTCACATCTTCTAGAAAAGAACAATATCAAGGTGCCTGATTCAGTCAAACAAAGTTCATCAGAAGGTTCTCCTAAGGACACAGATAAAAGTAAGGGGAAAGGAAAGGGAAAGGCCCTAGTTGCTATTGCTTCACAACCAAATTCTTGGATTATTGACTCGGGTGCATCGCACCACATGGCCTCATCAGAGGATAATTTTACCTCTTTGGAGCCATGCTCTATGCCTACCATACTTATGGGTGATGATACTCCTGTTGAAGTGCATGGGAGAGGGACTGTTGATATGGGTGAAGGGACATTTGAGGATGTTCTTTGTGTCCCATCTTTGTCAACTAATCTCCTATCTGTTTATCAGATCACTCACATTGGTTCAGCAAAGCGAGTTGAGTTCACTCCAGATACAGTGGTAATAAGTGAAATGCATAATGGGTCTACAGTTGCTGTGGGAAAAGCAGATCATCAATCTAGACTATATTAGTTTTCTCACTTTGTTCCTGATTCTCCTTCAACAGTCTTACTCACTCATGCAGATGAGGTGAGTTGTTTGTGGCATCAACGGTTTGGCCACTTGAACTACCGTTATTTGCAACAACTCAGTCAACAGGATATGGTTTCAGGGTTGCCTTCTATTCAATTTTCTGATGGAGTTTGCCAAGGATGCATTCTTGGTAAGCATCTTGAGGAGAAATATGATAAAGGAAAAGCTTGGAGAGCTACAAATCTATTGGAGTTGGTACATAGTGACTTGGCAGGACCATTTCCACAACCATCTTTCAGCAGGGCTAGATATGTCTTGACATTTATTGATGACTTTTCTAGATACACTTGGGTTTATTTTCTCAAACAGAAGTCTGAGGTCTTTGATCATTTTTTGGATTTCAAAGCTTTTGCAGAGAAACAATCTGGAAATTTCATCAAGATTTTGCGTACAGATAATGGGGGAGAATATGTTAACAATCAATTTGAACAATTTTGTGCTTCAGAAGGAATCAACATGCAGCACACAGTTCCATACAGTCCTCAACAAAATGGTGTCGCAGAACGCAAGAATAGATCCTTGAAGGAGATGGAAAATTGTATGATACACTCCAAATCTTTGGCACCTCAGTATTGGGCAGAGGCCATCAATTGTGCGTGTTACATCCAGAACCGGGTTCCTCACAAAGCTGTAAAGGGGGTAACTCCTTTTCAATCTTGGACTGGTCAGAAACCCACAGTTAAACATTTTTGAGTGTTTGGCTCTCTTGCATGGGCCCACATTCCAATAGAGAAACGCAAGGCTATGGATCCTCAAAGCAAGTCTTGCATATTTGTTGGGTATCCAGATGATGTCAAAGGTTATAGACTTCTCCATCCTACCATCCATGAGTTGTTCATTGAGAGGAGTGTTTGTTTTGAGGAGAGTTCTTCTAGTTCTTCTCCTACCACTTCTCTATCCACTATTACATTGGAGACTTTGCATCATGATGACAGTTCTTCTGAAGATCTTAATCTTCCTAATATTGATGAGGATTCTTCTTCCTCCACTTCAAATAGTGATATTGATGATGCAGATTCACATTCCTCTTCTATTCATCATTCAGAGGTTGATGATTCTCCTCCACCTTCTCCAACCTCAACACCTCTTTGGGCTTGACAAACATTGGAGTCAGCAGGAGATTGGGTTGGTGATCCATCAGACACGAGAAGAACACGGTCACAATTTCAACAAGCTCCACATCTCTTCATTGCTTCAGCTTTTGATCCACAGTCTTTTCGAGAAGCTTCTGGTGTTCCTGAGTGGGATGCTGCAATGCAAGAAGAGTTCAATTCCTTAGAAAGGAATCACACATGGGATTTAGTCCCTCTTCCTAAGGGAAGAAAAATTGTTTGATGCAAGTGGATCTATTGGACTAAATTTGCAGTGGATGGGTCAGTTGATAAGCATAAGGCTCGGTTGGTAGCAAAAGGATTCTCCCAGGTTCCCGGGATTGACTACTCTGAAACTTTTGCTCCAGTTGCTAAGATGAATTCTATTCGACTTGTCCTTTCTATAGCTGCAGCACATCGTTGGGAAGTTCATCAAATGGATGTAAAGAGTGCATTTCTTCATGGTGACCTTCAGGAGGAAATCTACATGGAGCAGCCACAGGGGTTCGTACAGGATCCTTCACTTGTGTGTCGACTTCGGAAGTCTCTCTATGGCCTCAAACAAGCTCCTCGAGCTTGGTATGCCAAGATGGATTCCTTCCTTCTGATAGTTGGGTTCAAATGATGCCATTCTGATCCGAACGTGTACATTCTGCAGCAAGATGACACTCTCACATTCTTGGTTCTCTATGTTGATGACCTATTGATCACAGGGAGTCACTCGTCCACCATCAAGACAGTAAAAACTGCTCTACATGATAGATTTTTGATGTCTGACTTGGGTCTTTTGCATTACTTCTTGGGGATTGAGATCATTCAATCATCTTCAGGAATCTTCCTTGGTCAACCCAAGTATGCACTTGATATGCTCTCCAGATTTCGCATGGCTGATTGTAAGCCTGCACCGACTCCATTTTTGTCAGGGGTCAAACTTGAGGCTAAGTGTTCCTCACCTTTGGTTGATGGCACTTTATACCGACAACTTGTTGGGAGTCTCATCTACTTGACTCATACGAGACCTGACATTTCATATGCTGTGGGCATGGTCTCTCGATTCATGCAGGAGCCACATGAGTTGCATTGGAAAGCAGCTAAGCGGATCCTTCACTACATTCAGGGTACTCATAATTATGGGATTCAATATGCAGCGGGCATGGATATTGACTTAGTGGGATACACAGATTCAGATTGGGCAGGTGATTCTCAAGATCGCAAGTCTACTTCAGGGTATTGCTTCTCCCTTGGTTCCGGTCCAGTTTGTTGGTCGAGTAAGAAGCAGTCTGCAATTTCTCTTTCATCTACAGAGGCTGAGTATCGAGGGGCAGTTAATGCCACCACTGAGGCTATTTGGCTTCAGAATATTCTCACTGAGTTTGGCACTACATTCAGAAAGCCTACAGTCATCTTTTGTGATAATCAAAGTGCAATACAAATCTCTTGGAATCCAGTTCATCATCAGAGGACGAAACACATTGAGATTCATATGCACTACATTTGGGAGCTGATTCAGGAAGGCATCATCGATCTTAAGTATTGTTCTACATCAGAGAAAACTGTAGACATCTTCACCAAACCCTTCACAGAGAGAAAGTTCCTTCATTTGCGAGCTTTGCTTGGGGTGCAACAGGTGTCTACTTCAAGAAGGGCTTCTTAGTTCTTCATTACTCTCTCTATTTATTTGGGGGGGGCTCCACTTCTAGGGGGCTTCTTCTTCTTCTTCTTATGGGGGGATATTCTCTATGTACATGGGTACCTAACATGGCTTCACTTGCCAGGACCCATCTTATCACCCAACTAAGCTACGCTTAAGGGGGGGTGTTAGTGTAGGTTTTTTTATTTTCCTTATGTTAGGGGTATTTCTTTTTTCCTACACATATTATTTAAGCTTGCTTAGGTTTATTAGGTGTGGTTAATATGAGGACACATGGTGAAATACATCAGCCACATATGTCACTCTCTCCCCACACATGGGTAGTTGAGTTACACATCCTCTTTTGGCTTGTTGTGCCACCTCTCATAACCACTCTTTTGTTTTTACCTAGGTAGGTTATGGGGTAGTTGGGTTTCTCACCCTCTTTTGGCTTTATGTGCCACCTCCTCTCTGTCTTCACCTAAGGAGGTTATGCCACATGTTTTGTCATTTACCAAGTAGGTGATAACCTCCCACTTTTTATGGGTGTAGGAGTTAATGCACCTCTTGGATGTATTTGCCCTTATATTTCTATATATTGAGCTCTCTCCTCTCACCTTCACTAGTTCAGCTAGTTCGGTGATTGTTCATGGGAGTATTGAGAGTATTCTGCAATTTCTCTTCTCTTGTCTCTATTTTTCTCTCATTTCAGATTTCTCTTCATTCTACTATTTTGATCTTCGATCATCTGTTGGGTGAAGTTGCATATGATCTACGACCGACATCAGATCTTGGCTCGGTTCTCGCTTCTTGCAGAATCTAACACTTCTCATCAAGTGTGCTGACTCCAAAACACTGTATGACTTTGTTGCCATAATGAAAACACTATATTAAGTCATATACACTAGTGTAGTCAACTTGCTAATAGTTTTTGTATGGGATTATGCTGATTTGAAAGGATTTGATCCCCAATTAACCCAACATACCATAGAACTAGAATCAAATGCTAAGCCAACCAGACAAAGGAAAAGGCCCATAAAACCCAAGTTAGAGCCTTTAATGTTGAAATAACTAAGAAAACTCTTAGATGGTGGTATTATATTTCCAATCAAACACACATCTTGGGTTTCAAACTTAGTTCCAGTAAGGAAAAAGAATGGAGAGATAAGACTTTGTGTATAATTTAGAGACTTTAATAGAGCATCTTTGAAAGATAGACACCTCTTCCTTCCATGAAACAAATTTTGTAGTATGTTTCAGGTTCTAAGAGATTCTCTCTCTTAGATGGGTATTCTGGTTGCAACTAGATTTTAGTTAAAGAATCTGATCAGTTTAAAAGAACTTTCACAACTAAATGGGGTACAATGGATTACAAAAGAATGCCATTTGGGTTATCAAATGCAAGAGTTACTTTTCAGAAAGAAATTGACATGGCTTTGAAAAACTTAATGTACAAGTTTGTTCTAGTATACCTAGATGATGTGACAATTTACAACAAGGTTGCAGACCGGCACATAGATCATTCAAGACAAATTTTGCAAAGATGTAGAGAGTTTGGAATCTCTCTTAACCCAAAGAAGTATGTTTTTGCAATCCACAAGGGTAAACTTCTAGGATACCAGGTGTCTAAAGAAGGTACAAATATTGATCCTGAAAGATTCATGCAATTCTGGAACTCTCATTGCCTAAACACAAGGATTGCAGAGTTTTATTGGGAGAATAAATTTTGTTAGATGGTTTATCCCTGATATTGTAAACTTGTTAAAACCATTGACTGCTATGCTAAAGAAGGATGTACCTTTCAGCTAGACTGAGGAGGGAAAGAGGATTTTTGAATAGATTAAATAGGCTTTGTCATCAGCCCCTACTCTAGTTAATCTTGATTTTACTAAAGACTTCATTCTATATGCTGATGGTGGTTCTGAGACTATTTCAACAATTCTGGTTCAAAAGAATGAAGAAAAATAGGAGCAACCGGTTGCATTTTTTAGCAAAGGTATGGATGATTATGAGAAAAGGTATAGTTTTGTTGAAAAACATGTGCTAGTTATTATTAAAGCTTTAAAGAAGTTTAAGCATTTGGTTGCCAGAAATAAAGTACATCTAATGGTTGCACATCCTAGTATTAAAGAGTTCTTTTTGAACAAAGATGTTAATGTGACGCAAAGGCAGGGACCAAGAGGGGGAAAATAGTGGCACACCCTACTTGATTCAGCCTACTTAACAACACGCGGAAGAACAATAACACAGTGAGAGAGAGAAAGAAGGATCATTGATTTATTATCATTCATCAAATTGATTCATACATGTCAGGCTGTAAGGCCTTCCCAGTTACAGACATATATTATAATGAATTATAGAAGTCCTCAAACATGTGAGGATCTTCCAACAATCTCCCTTCTACTATCTTCTATCTTCTATAAAAAACTGTCTCCCTAAACTCTAACCAAATAACTATAATTATACACGAGGCTACCAAACTAAGTCAGCCTTTAGATCCACAATCAATGAAAGGAATGGTTAGATCTAGGACCACACACTTCCTAATGATGGATACCAACATTAAATCCACAACCCATAATAAAAGAACAAGTCGGCCTCAATAGAAACTCAAAATAAACTACTCGATAAGCAAGGATGACTGAGCAATAGAAAAGCATCACCGAGCGCCAGTGAAACAACCGACCGCCTAGGAGATAACTGACCAAACTTGGTAATCAAAGGAAACCGATGAACTACCGAGCCAACTTGGTTAAAGAAGGAACCGATCAACATAGACAAACTTCAAATTATTTTTGGTGACAGGATTGCCAAGGACCCAAGATGCTCCTACATCAGACACTTGAGGTTATTTAGAAATGATTCTCTAAATCATTCAGTAGGTATGATCCAAGATGTATCCAACTCATAATGTGAAATCCATGAACTATCTTCAATCAGTCTATTCTTCCACTTTACTAGATATTCCATATACTGTTTACCTCTTGTTATTTTGCTAACTCTTTGTTCCAAAATTTGTTCAACTTCTTCATTCTACTTCTTAGGATATTCCATCGGTACTATCATGTTTTCCTTAGGTTCATGGTACTCATATAAATCAGCAATGTTGAAGATTAGTGATATGTCCATGTCATCAAGTAACTCAATCTCATATGCATTTCCACTGTCAAATTTCTTCAAGATCTTGCAAGGTCCAAACTTCTTCATCTTCAAATTCCCATATGTTCCAATAGGAAATTGACCTTTCTTCAAATAAACTATCACTTCATCACCAATGTCAAAAGTCTTATGTCTTCTTGATCTATCAGATCTGTCTTTGTATTTTTTATTACTCTCTTCCAGCTTGATTTTCACATCTTCATGCAATGTCTTCATGTACTCAACAAATTTCACTCCTTCAACACTTCTCTTACTTTCATCAGCAATGTCTCTCAAATAAGATATATCTCTCAGCTGTATGCCATTCACAATCTCAAAGGGTGTTTTTCCAGTACTCCTATTCACTGAGTTATTGTATGCAAACTCTACTTATGCCAACATAGAATCCCAATTACTAGGTGTGTCTCCAACTAAACATCTCAAAATATTTCCCAAACTTCTATTTACAACTTCTGTCTGTCCATTGGTTTGTGGGTGAAATTTAGAACTATATTTCAACTTAGTGCCAAACTTTATCCAAAGAGTTTTCCAAAAGTATCCAACAAATTTATTGTCTCGATCAGAGATAACACTCCTTGGTAATCCATGCAATCTGAAAATTTCCTTAAAGAAAAGATCTGCTACATGTACTACATCTGATGTCTTTCTACAAGGTATAAAATGTGCCATCTTTGAAAATCTATCCACCACAACAAATATAGAATCATTACCTCTTACTATCTTTGGTAAGTCAAGAACAAAATCCATACTGATGTCGGTCCAAGGTTTCTTAGGTACAATAATCAGTGTATACAATCTAATATTTTGACTTACTCCTTTTGCAACTTGACAAATTCCATAACTTTTCACAAATTTTTGAACATCTTTATAGAACTGTGGCCAAAAGTACTTCTCCTTAAGAAAATTAAAAGTTTTATCAATACCAAAATGTCCATCCAAACCACTACTATGTTTCTCCTTTATCAAATTAGTTCTCATTTGTCCTCTCGGTATATACCTTTAAACAACATACCTTCTTGAATGAAATATTCTTCCCATTTTGTACTTGGTTGATCTTGAATAGGTGCTCAGCACTTTCTCCATGGCTTAGAAAAATCAGGATTAGTTTCATACAAATCTCTCATCTCATCAAAACCAAGAACTTCAATTTTCATCTCAGTCATCAAAGATCTTCTTCTACTCAATGCATCAACAATTGGGTTGGTGACTCCACTTTTATGTTTGATCACAAATGTATAACTCTGCAAATACTCAACCCATTTCATATGTTTCTGATTCAACTTATTCTGACTACCCAAATATTGTAAAGCCTTATGATCAATATACAATACAAATTCACTCGGTATCAAATAATGTCTCCATTTCTTTAGTGCTTGAACAATAGCATAGAATTCTTGATCATACATATAATATTTCCTTATAGCATCATTCAAATTTTCACTAAAGAAAGAAATAGGCTTACCTTCTTGACTCAAAATAGCTCCAATTGCACTTCCACTTGCATCACATTCCACTTGAAATACCTTATTGAAATCAGGCAATGCCAAAACATGCAATTCAACAAACTTTTGCTTCAGGGTCTAAAAACTCTTATCAGCTCCATGTGTCCACTTGAATTCTCTTTTATCTCCTCTCATAGTCTTAGTCATAACATTACAAATTGAACTAAAGTTCCTTATAAAATTTTGGTAAAAACTTGCCAAACCATGAAATGATCTTACCTCACTAGCATTCACAAGTGTAGGCCAATTCAGAATAGCTTCAACCTTTTCAGGATCCATCTTCAAACCATCAGTTGAAATTATAAATCCCAAATACACAATCTCCTCTTTCATGAATGAACACTTTTTTAGATTAATTAGCAACTTTTCTTCTTTCAGTCTCTACAAAACTTGTCTAACATGCAACAAATATTCTTCTCTGCTCTTACTGAATATCAGAATATCATCAAGATATACAATCACAAACTTACCCAAGAATTTCTTCAAAACTTCATTCATCAACCTCATAAAAGTACTCGGTGCATTAGTTAAACCAAAAGGCATAACCAACCACTCTTACAAACCATCTTTTTTCTTGAAAGAAGTCTTCCATTCATCACCTTCTCTAATTCTGATATGATGATACCCACTTTTCAAATCAATCTTTGTGAAATACTTTTCTCCAGTCAAACTGTCCATTATGTCATCCATTCTACGTATAGGAAACCTATACTTTATTGTTATTTTGTTGATTTCTCTAGAATCAGTACACATTTTCCATGCTCCATTCTTCTTAGGTGCCAATACCGCAGGTACTACACAAGGACTCAAAATTTCTTTGATCAAACCTTTCTCCAATAGTTCTTGAATCTGTCGGTTCAATTCCTAATTCTCAGTAGGTGTCAACCAATGAGGTGCCTTATTCGGTAAACTAGCTCCAAGGATTAGATCCATGCAATGATCAATGCTTCTTTTCGGTGGAAAACCATCAGGTACATTATCAAAAATGATTTCACTATACTCGGTGAGTAACTTATCAATCTCCTCAGGAACATTATCCTCTATTTTCTTACTCAGTTTGTTAGGAATCATAGCAAATCATACATCATTTTTCTTCAAATCCTTAACAAAATTTCTTCCTTCCATCAAGAAAACTTTCATAGATGTGAAAAAATTACTAACAGGTTCTTCCATGAAAGGTAACAAGATTTGTTTTCTTCCATCAGCCACAATAGTATACTTATGCAATCTCCCATCATATATAGCATGTCTATCATATTGCCAAGGTCTACCCAACAAAATATGACAACAATCCATAGGCATGATATCACATAATGTGTGTATGAATTTTGTACCTAGCTGTAGACACAACACTTTAGTAAAATATTAGAGGTTAGCAAAAATTGAAATCTGCAAGTAATTGAAACTATGCTAACCAGATGATTTACTGCCTTCTAGTAGGTGCGAGTATGATGTTCTCAGATTGGAATCGAGATCAGTGACAATGCAACACCTAAACGAAAGATTTGAATGCAAAATATGAAAGACTATATGAATGCAGATTATTCTATATTTTTGGAATTTTTGTGCAATAATATGAAAAACTATATGAAATTAATCTAAGCTAGAAATGAAATTGAAATGATATTGAAAGTAGATTTAATCTAAGAATGATATGAATGAATATGAATGTAAAGCTATGATATGAAAACTATGCAATTATGACCAACAATGAAAGATCTCACAAATTGGCTGTCGCAAGTGTTCAATCCTTCATTCGCTAATTCACTAGAGTAATTGTGCAAATTTGAGTGTTGATAATTATGAAGAGTTGAGCCTTGATTTTATAGAAATCCGGGGCTTTGGGGATGCAAGAGAAAAGCCATCAATCACTCTTGATAAACTCAGGTTGATTTTTGAGTTATCAGGAAATCGGAGATAATTAACTCACAAAAAATCATGCAAAAGCAGAGTTTTAACTCAAAATAGAGTTTAGATCAAATTTCAACTCATCATCAGATGTTGAGTTTCAATTTAAAATTGATTGTTAATTTCTAATTGCTTGCTCTTTTGATTGTGCATGATTTATTTATAAATTAATTTTTAAATAAAGTGATTTATTTTGAACTTAACTGATTTTTGAAATTAAAACAATTTATTTATGGGTTAATCAATTATTAAATCAAACTTTATCCATAAACTATATTATTAAATATTGACAATTGACATTAATTAATTAAATAAGAATTTAATCAATTGGTTTATTGTCAAAATTAAATAATATAATTTAGGAATAATTTTAATTAAATTTAATTAAAAAATTAAGTGGTAGTATTAAATCTAATTAATTAAATATTCAGAATATTCAATTAATCAAACTTTAGGATAAATAAGATTTATCACCAAGTAATCATTAAATCAAAGATAATTAGGATAATATAGGAATATTGCTAGGAATATTCCCCGATGCTGAATTTAGGATAAAATCAATTAAATTTGATAATGTGCAGATGTGCCTTAGGTTAGGACTTTTGTATCGATTTTATTTGAATTGAAGATGTAGGAGGTTAATGAACCTATAGCCCATTTTTGGGGTATTACATTTTGCCCCTCTTTGAATCATTGTGCAAAGCGTAGTGGTTCAAAGAATAGTCTGTGTTTGATATACGTATGAAACTGATTTGATTTGAAAGATTAACTAATTTTGAGATAGAAATCGATTGAAAGATTTAAAGATTCAAGATTTAAGATTTAGGTCTTGAATGACCAAAGATAATGTTAACTATAGCAACAATGAATCGATGATTACGAAAAAGTGCCAAAATGCCTGATTCTGAACCTTATTATTGCGAAGAAGTGAGTGACTGATTTCAGATCTGAATGTCCTTGTATGAATCATATTGGTATCACATCTTGAACCCATCAGTTACGAAGAAACAAGGAAATAATGCTAATGAATCGATAGTTACAAAAAGTTGATACGGTTTAAAAGATAGATTTAGGATACTAGATTGCAATAGATTTTCCCCAAGCGATGAGGACTTTAGATGAATCAGTAACTAAACATGGTTGTTGTCTTGATTACTGAGAGAAAGATTTGATTTATAGACTTGAGATTTACAGATTTTGAATGATGTGTAATACCATGCCCCCTTCGGGATTAAAATTGAAATATGACAAGAAAAGTCAGCGTTGAATGGTTTATAAGCATGTTAATTGATTTGAGAAGTGGTTATAGACATTCAAGAACACGTTCTACATCGTTCAGAGGTCCAGAAGACCAAGTTTGACTAGGTTTGACCATGAGTTGACCATGGTTGACCAAGTTGAAATTTCAAGAGTTTGATGTAAGATAATCAGTTAAGTTGAATTCTAGATTTCTATGATGATTGAAGGTTGATTATGCAAGTAGTTAATAATATGAATGATCTCAGATTTTGATTTTGATCCCGAAAAAGGATTCTACTTGTTGTTTCATTGGAGGAACCTTCATACAATGCTCAGTCCTTGTGTCATGTTTAGTATTTTTGGTTTTGAAGAATCATTTAAGTGTTCAAGCAATTTATGAGATCATGCAAATTGCAAAATGAAATGCAGAATGAAATGCAAACCTAGGACCTAGGACCTAGTCACTGATCATGTGTCAATTTGTTGTCATTATTGAACTTTTAGGTAACCAGATAAATCAATACAACATCCACTAATTAGGAAAATATATACATATGAATATCAATTTGTATGCACAAGAATCAATACAACACCCACTGGCTAGACAACCATGGACATATGAATATTGATTTTATTTTCAGAATGTCAGATTAGATATAAGCACCAAGGCACAAATGCTAGGATCACTTGAATATCATGTCCATTTTGATATAGCAATTTGTATAAGCATCAAAACATAAACATCGTGATGACCTGAATACGCCTTGCATTCAAACACATCAAGCAGTCAAGAGATCCTTCTAAATCCAATGTTAATTACCCGTAGTGACCCTTTATCATTCACATCCTTAGGTAAGATCACGTTTCATAGTAGGAGTAAGAAATCACTCAAAAGACAATAGTTAGATCAAACTTCCTTGAATTTTCTAGTTATCAATGGTTGAGGTACACATGGCCATCCAATATGAGATAGAGGCTCTTACAAACAGACACCATTTCAATCTAGAATTTCCAAAGTTGTTAGATTTTCACATACAAGCATAAAACAAAGGAAAGATTATGTCCACTATCATCACTCTCTAAATCCTGTAAAGGACATCATCGAAGAGCTCAAAGGGACACAATATGCAAAAATCTCAATGTGAATTAGTAAGCATACAAGGAGATAAAAGCATGTAAAAATCATATATTATTTTCAATTTGTATTTGAGTGTGTTGTTGTAGATGCAAAATCCTTTCTGGAGAGGAGATTGACTGACTGACTCGAATGAAGCTTCAAAGGACTCTGACTGGATATGAATCATCTAAGATACACTAGAGGCCATAAGATATGACATTGATTGCCCCCAAGTTTGAAATATTGATAGGATACAGATGCTTGAGCTGATTGGTGTACATATTGACTTATTGAAAACATGAATGCATAAACAAACCAGGAGATATGTACAAACTAAAGCAAGATTGAAAGCTGGGAAAGACCAAGATTGCGCTGATAGATAGAGCCCAATGTGTGTGTGAATTTTGTACCTAGCTATAGACACAACACTTCAGTAAAACATTAGAGGTTAGCAAAAACCAAAATCTGCAATTAATTAAAACTATGCTAACCAGGCGATTTACTACCTTCTAGTAGGTGTGAGTATGATGTTCTCAGATTGAAATCAAAATCAGTGACAATGCAACACCTAAATGAAGGATTTGAATGCAAAATATAAAAGACTATATGAATGCAGATTATTCTATATTTTTGGATTTTTTGTGCAATAATATGAAAAACTGTATGAAATTAATCTAAGCTAGAAATGAAATTGAAATGATATTGATTGTAGATTTAATCTAAGAATGATATGAATGAATATGAATGTAAAGCTATGATATGAAAACTATGCAATTATGACCAACAATGAAAGATCTCACAAATCATCTGTCGTAAGTGCTCAATCCTTCATTTGCCAATTCACTAGAGTAATTGTGCAAATTTGAGTGTTGATAATTATGAAGAGCTGAGCTTTGATTTTATAGAAATCCAGGGCTTTGGGGATGCAAGAGAAAAGCCATAAATCACTCTTGATAAACTCGGGTTGATTTTTGAGTTATTAGTAAATCAGAGATAATTAACTCACAAAAATCATGCAAAAGTAAATTTTTAACTCAAAATAGAGTTTAGATCAAATTTCAACTCATCATCAGATGTTGAGTTTTAATTTAAAATTGATTGTTAATTTCTATTTGCTCACTTTTCTGATTGTGCGTGATTTATTTATAAATTAATTTTTACATAAAGTGATTTATTTTGAACTTAACTGATTTTTGAAATTAAAACAATTGATTTATGGGTTAATCAATTATTAAATCAAACTTAATCCAGAAACTATATTATTAAATATTGACAATTGACATGAATTAATTAAATAAGAATTTAATCAATTAGTCATGAGATTTTGATTTATTGTCAAAATTAAATAATACAATTTAGGAATAATTTTAATTAAATTTAATTAAACAATTAAGTGGCAGTATTGAATCTAATTAATTAAATATTCAAAATATTCAATTAATCAAACTTTAGGATAAATAAGATTTATCACCAAGTAATTATTAAATTAAAGATAATTAGGATACTATAGGAATATTGCTAGGAATATTCCCCGATGCAGAATTTAGGATAAAATCAATCAAATTCGATAATGTGTAGATGTGCCTTAGGTTAGGACTTTTGTATTGATTTTATTTGAATTGAAGATGTAGGAGGTTAATGAACCTATAGCCCATTTTTGGGGTATTACACATAACAGCTTATCATAGTACTTTCCAATCTTCAAATTCAAATAACATTGTTCACTTACCAAGAGTGTATGCTCATCTTTGATACATGAAATCTTATAGGGCTTCAAATTTTCTAACCTTTCCAACTGTAACTTTGTGACCATGTCTTCAGATGCTAGATTCTTTGAGCTACCACTGTTAATGATTACCTTCCAAACTTTGTCAGAAACTCTACATCTGATCTTGAACAAACTTTTCCTTACCGGATCTTCCTTTTTAATTTCTTTCCACAATGCTCTTCTTACCATCAAGTTATTTTCCTTCTCAGGTTCATTCAGTGACTCCTCTTGTACCAAAGCATTTCTATTGCTACTAGCCTTCTTACTAGCATGTGTACATTCAAAATATCTATGTCCTTCTTCTCCATAATTATAACAAGTTCCTCAAAAATTACCCCTTCTATAACCACCTCGGTAGTTACTACCTCTACCTCTAGATGAAATTTCACCTTTCCACTCGGTCTTGCCTTTGTCCAAATTTATCTTTTCAAGTTCAGATCTACCATTTTCACCATTAGATCTACCTCTTCCTCTAGGGAATCTACCACCTCTACCTCTTTGTCTTTTCTCATGTCTTTTGTTCAATTTCTCCTCAGCCTTCAATGCAAATTGATAAGCCTCTTCAATGTTCTCCAATTTGACCAAACTGATTTCCTCTTGGATGGAAACTCTCAAACCATTCAGGTATTTAGCAATTCTTTCCACATCATCCTCATCATGTCTAGATCTGATATCTAATCTATAGAATTCCTCAGTATACTCTTTTATCGAGCTATCTTTCGGCCTTAGACTTTGCATTCGCCTAACTAGGTTAATCTGATAATTACAAGGTAAGAACTTTCCTTTCAATTTATTCACCATTTTATTCCATACCTTGATTTTGTCTTTGCCTTTCTTTTTCTGATCCAATTGCAGATGTTCCCACCACAAGGATGCATGAATTTTCAACTTTGTGCCTGCAATTTTCACCTTCTTTTCCTCAGATATATTTTCATACTCAAAATACTTTTCCATTTTAGTGATCCAGTCTATCAATTGATCAGAATCCAATTTCCCACTATATTCAGGAGGATTGAAATGGGGTGTCAACTTCAAACTTGTCAAAGCCTTCAAGAATCTTTCTTCACCCTGATCTATCAAAGGTGTAGGTTTTGCTTCACCTTGTTCCACTTCAATTTCATCATCACTAACATCTTCAAGATGTCTACCCCTTCTATGGGCTATTTCAACAACTTCTAATCTAGCAGCAAGTTGTCTCAACATGCTTGCCAATCCTAGATCTGCTTCTCGCCTCCCATGAACCATCTTGAAAACCCTCTATAATTGCAGGTCGGATCGCAATCTACCACCCCACAATAATTCAACTAGGGCTTCACAAGAAGGAACCTACAAACCTAGATTCGAAGACCTAGATCTAGATCTCATCTTGTTCTAATACCACCTGACACAAAGGTAGGGACCAAGAGGGGCCAAACAATGGTACACCCTACCTAATCCATCCTACTCAACAACACGTAGAAGCACAACAACATAGTGAGAGAGAGAAAGCAAGATCATTTATTTATTATCATTCATCAAATTGATTCATACATACCGAGCTGTAAGGCCTTTCCGGTTATGGCTAGATATTACAATGAATTATAGAAGTCCTCAAACATGCGAGGATCTACCAACAATCTCCCTTCTACTATCTTCTATCTTCTATCAAAAACTACCTCCCTAAACTCTAACCAAACAACTATATTTATACAAGAGGTTATCGAACTGAGTTGGCCTTCATATCCATAATCAACAGAAGAAATGGTCAGATTTGGGACCACACACTTCCCAATGATGGATACCAACATTAAATCCATGACCCATAATCAAAGCATAAGTCGGCCTCAACATAAACTCAAACTAAACTACTCAATAAGCAAGGATGATCGAGCACCAGACAAGCATCACTGAGCGCCAATGAAACAACCGATCACTCAGGAGATAACTGACCAAACTCGGTAACCAAAGGAAATTGACCAAATACCAAGCCAACTTGGTCAAAGAAGGAACCGAGCAACACAGACAAACTTCAATTTTTTTTTGGTGATAGAGGATTGCCAAGGACCCAAGATGCTCCTGCATCATAATGAAAGGAGAGAAGGTTGGATCACAAGGGTTATGGAATATGATGTACAAATTCATGTGACCAAGCTGGTTAGAGGCAAAGGCTTGTGTGCTTAGATGGAAGAAGAAGAAGACAAAGCTGAAGCCACTGAAGAAGCTACTTTACTTCAAGGTAATATTGTATTGTTTAATGACTCATCATCCTGGTTGTCAGATATGACTAGATTTCTGCAAATTGGATAGTGTCCAGTAAATCTTGACAAAGCTAAGAGAAGGTATTACAGGTTACAATCTATTCCTTATGTTCTCATTGATAATATTCTTTATAGGAAGGATTTTTCTGGTATGCTTCTTAAGTGCATTGATTCAGTAGATCAAGATAGAATTTTGTCTGAATTTCATGATGGATCTTGTGGAGGACATTTCAGTCCTAAAAATACAGCCTAGAAAATACTAAGAGCTAGCTATTACTAACCATATTTATTCAAAGATGCTCATTATTGGGCAAGAAAATGTGAAAAGTGTGCTCTGTTTGCAGGAAAGCAAAGGCTGGCAACATTTCCATTAAAACCAATTATTCTCGATCAACCATTTAACAAGTGGGGAATGGACTTTATAGGTCCAATAAATCCTAATTCTAATGCATGTCATAAATGGATTTTGACTGCTACAAACTATTTTACAAGATGGAATGAGACCATAGCATTGAAGGAGGCTACTAGATTTGCGGTATTGAAGTTTTATGATGATATTATAACCAAGTTTGGTGTTCCTCAGTCAATTATCTCAGATAATACCCTAGATTTTGTTGGTTTAGCTATAAGAAAGTGGGCTATTAAAAATGACATTTATCTAAATACTTCTTCTAACTATTATCCTTAGGGTAATGGTCTTGCAGAGTTTACTAAAAAAACCTAATCAGGATTATCAAAAAGACGTTGCAGGAAAATACAAGAGATTGACATTCTAAACTAAAGGCAGCCTTATGGCTAGACAAAATTACACATAAACATGTTATTGGGACTTCACCCTATGTCCTGGTTTATGATAAAGAGGCTAGATTGCCAATTTCTATAGAATTTCTAGCATTACAGCTGGCTAATCAAATGTTGTCATTTGAAGAGGAAGATCCTCTTAAGTTGAGGTGTGATGAGTTGCTTCAACTTGAAGAAGAAATGAAGAAAGCATTTGAAACTATGGAGTTGAGACAAGCACAGACTAAAAGGTCTTTTGACAGGAAAGCTACATCCAAGGATTTCAAAGAAGGAGATTTAGTTCTCAAATGGGATGTGCTAAAGAGCTAGCCGGGGCAACATGATAAGTTTGACAATTTTTGGTCAGGACCTTTTGTTATTATAGCTTGCAAGGAGACTAATGATTTTCAGTTGTCCACAATTGAAGGATAAGTTTTGCAGATTCCAATTAATGGAATACACCTCAAGCTTTGCTCTGAGGAATAGGTTAGGTCTAGTTGTTTTTCAATATGTGTTGTCCAAGCACTAGGTATCTAGGTTTCTTTGAGTCTAGTTTACTTGTATTTTCATTTCAATAATGGTTGTATTCATGGTTTTTGGTTTCCTAATTTTTTTTCCCTATGATAAGTCTATAGGTTATGTCTAGCAGGAAGACATCTAACAAAAGTCGCCAAAAATCTTACTCAAAATTACATCATACAACACAATAAGCATAAATAGGAAAAGATTGCACATTTGTAGGTCCAATTAATACTACCTTCCAAGTTTTGTTAATTGACATTTCATTATTGCATTCATTTTTAGATTTCAATATTCTACTCTAAGTATTGATCACATTTCAAATTTCAAAATTCATAACTGATCATTAAATTGTGCATTCAAACTTACTGTAGTATACAAAGTGTCTTTTCATATTTCATATTTCATATCAACAATAGAGTACATATGTAGAATTGAAAACATGATTGAAGTATGGAATAGGGATCCCATTCAGTGTGTTGTCAGCTGGTTGTCTGTCAGGTCCTAGGTCTTCAGGTCCAAGTCTTCATCTACATTTAGGTTTTTAGGGTTCTTACCTGCATAAGAGAGAAAATGTTGTTAGATCCTATTGGATCCAAGCGATGCATGAAAAAAAAATAACATGCAATATCAATCAAGTTTTCAATGCTGCATATCAATCTGGTAAATTAAATGCAATAAGGAAATGTACATCCACACTCACTAAAAGGTAGTATTAAAGGGACTTGTTTTACAAACATGAAACCTTTTACTATTAATGATCATTCTAGTGTATGTTGTTCTTTTCATTAACCAGGTATCTGAATTAAAGAGATTTAGTGTTTCCAACTAAGAAAACTTTTTGAGAAGTTACAGTACCTTGGTAGATTAGTGAACATAATGGTTTGAATATTGATTCATAAGTGTCATTTTGGCATTTTTCATAAACTAAATTGTTTATTATGTTCACTAATCTAACCAGTGTATAATGTTGTTATTTGAGAGCTTAACAGAATATTTTGCAGTGTTTCAAGCTGACTGGTTTTCACATTCAGTCAAAGAAAAGAAATGCAGAACAAGCCATAAATTCACAAGTGCTAAAGTGTTCAGAATAGTCAAGATCAAATCACAGAATGCAGTTTCATGATCACTGGTATTTCACATCTTTGGTACAAATTCAATAATATCACTGTTGTTGCTGATTACAGAAAGAATGCTATAGATTTGTGTTTTAAAAAGTATCATAAAATGTTTACAAAATGTATCTTTGAGTGTCACGAGCCCGTGCTCAAACTTCATTGATAATAAATAAGCATTTTATAGCTTATTACATTTCTTTCTAAGAAATTCAGATTCAACATCAAAAGAGGATTGTATTCAATATATGGTAATTTGTGCCATGACTGTACCAATATTAATGTGAATATTAAGGACTTGGTTTCATCTATGAGTATAAATGAAAGCATGGAGTAATGACTTAAAAAAGAAAGTATGACTGGTTTTTTCTAAGTGTGATAGCAGTATGTATGAAAAAAGTGGCAAAAATATATGCAGAACAATCAAACATTTGTAGCTGAGCCATATAAAAAATTTCAAGCTCATCAAAATCAGCTAAAGGAGTTCACATTCAAAACAATGACTATGCTACAAGAACTTTAAGGTAGTAAAATTTTGAAGCTTAGATTTATCTATGGAGCTGATTATATCATGATATATGACTATTGTATTGATGTTTGAGTGACAACAGAAAAATAGAAATGAATGATTGGTTTTTCCAAATGTGTTAATAATGAGTAAGCTGTAGGAGCACTTTTTTTATAAATCGAGAAGCATCAATAGTGTGCAAATTTGAAAGCAAAGAAAATGAGTGAGTATTACAACATTAATTCAAGCTATGTGTGCATATATTGATAGTAAGGAAAAAATAGAGATACAAAAGATGTACACAAGTTGCCGACCTCATATGAGACAAATGAAGATAGAATTTGAACTTATCTGTTTGTGCTAAAAGTGACCTATGTCTGTTTTTTATCTTTTAGCCATGGTTTTAGTCAGCTAGAAAAGCCATGAAGCTTATGACTGAAAGATGTCATAGCTTGAAGACTTAATATATCTACCACATCTTTCAGTCATAGTTCACGGTTTTGCCGAGTTGACCGAAGAAAACCCTCACATTTTGATATGTTGATAAAAGTCCAGGCATCTCGGTAAGAGTCTCAAGCTGAGATTGAGAGATGTCTTAGTTAAGGCTGACTCCCATATCTCAGTCCCAGCTTGAACCTTGCCAAGGAGATCCATAATGGTGGTGTGCTGTCAAAGAGAGAAAACCCACATCAAAAGAGGTGTGAAATAAACATAAAGTTTCATGCTAAATCTGCCAGTCAAAAGTTGTCAAAGGTTACCAGTCATAACAGGATCAAAGTCAAGTCATTACCGAGTTCATAGTCATAAGCCGTAGCAGGAGGTAATTTGAATTCAAAGGTGAGTTCATAATTAAGACTCATGGTTTTAAAAGTCATTCATTCACAGCTGCAAGTCAAAGAGGAAG
Organism: Chamaecyparis obtusa; assembly: GCA_027943335.1. Classification (NCBI taxonomy): domain Eukaryota; kingdom Viridiplantae; phylum Streptophyta; class Pinopsida; order Cupressales; family Cupressaceae; genus Chamaecyparis; species Chamaecyparis obtusa. The sequence goes on along the minus strand of BSBK01006608.1, from coordinate 109,198 downwards.
CCGAGTCTCGGTTATGGCATTATCAAATTTGCAGAGAACCCACTTCAAGAGTGGAGTATATAAATGTAAGTTTCAAAAATCTGTAGTGGAAAAGAATCAAAGGGCTTACTAGTCAAAGCAGAGGTATATATCAGTTCAAGGCTATGACTGAATGCAAGCTCATAGTTCACAACCCACAAGACGATATCTACTATAAGTCATGGCTTTATACATTTAGTCATGTTCAAGCTATAGTCACAGTCAAGCCATGACTTATAGTGGATAAGAGTTCAAAAATAAAAAAACCCACAAGAACCAAACCCGAACATCAGTTTTAGCTACATAACAAAAGCCAAAACACATTCACAATCAAGCTATGAACTGAATCTAAGCTTTAGTTGAAGACCCACAAGATGGAAATAATGCATCAGTCTTGGCCATGCGCATTCAACGGAGATGAAATGATAGTCAAATGATGTCATGACTGTTAATAAAGAAGCTAAGTTACGTGTTTGATGAGACTTCAAGCTCAAGGTCAATATCATGATCCATAAGCTATATGAGTCAAATCTGCAAGTCAAATGAAGAAATGAGCTTGAATATCGGTCAGAAGGGACAAATAAGAGATAGCATCACTTATTCTACAGTGAAGATGTAGACACAACCACTTACCAGTCGCACTATCATTCAAGCTGAGCTTGATGATGAAGACACGGTATGCCGAAGACAACAAGATCAAAACTCTAGTCAAATGAAGTGAACCAGCCTTCATAGAATTGAGCCCTTAGTTCAAATATCATACTAAGGAAGGCATCTTTGAAGACAAAGAGTTTTTTTTTATAGAGAACTCAAGCTTCAAAAAAAATTTAGTAGAGTTTTCTTAGGGTTTCCTACTTCTTTGAGAAGATAAATAACAATAAGTGCCAAGTTCAAGATTGAGAAGTGATTTTAGGAATTTGGAGTCCGCCAAGCATAAAGCATTCAATGCCATCAATGTAGATGTCCATTCTTGCAGGTCTCAAAAATTTCCAACAGTGCCACCTCATCCCTCTATTTTCGCATTATGGTGCAAGTGGGTCAAGTGGTCATATTGACCTTCCTCACTTTGCATTTTCATACACTTAGAGATTTATTTCTAAGTTAGGAGTTTTGAAATAGCTAGGTTGATATTTAATTTTGAATTTTTATTCAATTTTAATATTGGTTAAGCATTGTAAAAGGATTTTTATATCCTTATTATTAGAGACCAATATTTAGGGCACTATTGGTGGAGTTTTCATAGGCTAGATTTTTGGCATGAATTTTAGCCAAATTAGGGCAATTTTGTAGAGGCTTTGATTTTTGGATTTGAGGCTAGGGCTTATTATAAAATTGATTTTTATGATCAGTTTTAGGGGTTGCATATTTTGGAGAGAGGGCATATAGTGAGCTTATTGTTCCTAGATGTTTAGAGACCATTTTGTAACCATATTTTGTTAGATTTTGGTGAGGAATAAAGCTTATGATTCATTTGCCTCTATATTTTGAATTTGATTTGTCAAGATCATGTTTTCATCTTTTCTTGCTAGTGCTTATTTTATTGTTATCTAAGAGAAGTGAGTGTAACTTTATTCCTTCTGAAAGTGATCAATTATTCAAACCTAGTAAGAGATTTGTATGTTTATTGATTGTTCAAGCTATTCATGTTTCAACCCTAGTAGCAAGATCTTTCAGCCTATATGTTGGACAATGATTCAAGGTATTAAAACTTTTAGTAGAAGTGTTGAGATCACTATTTTGTCTTCCAATGAAAAGTCTGAATTCATTCTTGGTGTATCACCTCATTTATATTCAGTTTTAAAGTTTCTTTCTTCCCTTTTCCAACTAAGTTACAAATTAGGTGGTTTTAATCCATATTTAATACACTAGTACATCTGAATTTAGACAATATACTGTGGATTAAGTGACACCACCTGAAGTCGTAGTTTTGTAGTCAGAAAAACTAACGATTTTGTTAGGCGTTGTAATAACAAAAACCATGGTCATCGCAAAAAGAGGGTGCCAACAAAGCGAACCTGTCGTCAGACCTATTTGTGGTCGTCAAAATTGGGACGCCTTTCTGTCGCAATAAATACAAATGATGGCCACCCGTCAGAATATTCTGACGGGTAGCCATCATTTGTAACTTGTTCGTTGATGGAAATGCTATTAATGCAACAGATATCTGTTGGAAGTTTATGATGGATATCTATCATTTATGGTTTGTAACAATGACTATGTTGTACATGCGATGGACATGCGTTGGATATTTGTGATGGATATCTGTCGTTTATGGTTTTTTTCTGACAGCGATGCTGTTAATGCAATGGATGGATGTCAAATGTTTGCGATGAATAACTATTGTTGTTGTGAGGCCATCATAGTTACGACGACAATCAGGTTTTAAAAAAATATATATATTTGTCGATTCAGAATGATGTTCTTGCAGATCTGGTTCCTGCTTGTGATTTGGTTATGGATCATTCAGAGATAACTTTGCAATAGATTTGGTAGTGGCTCATGGATTATTGAGTCGATTCTAGAGACTTGGATTTTAAATGGATCCTATCGAATCAAGACTTGTTACAGCGATGGCTCTAGCACAAGAAGCTAGTGTGGTGATCAGAGATGCATTCTTCCTAATGTGTTCATGGGATATGTGCAGACTTGATTGCATTCGGATATGATTCGAGCAACTTCTTGACTTCTTTGGTTTGAATTTGATGTCCTTTGTTCCTATGGAGTGTAGCAGTGACTTGACTTGGAGTTTGAGTAGACTGTGCATTGATCAACTTGAAGACAGAATCAAGCTACTCTTTGCATTGTTGTTGAGATCAGGTTGTGAAGGATCGCTGGGATCATCTACCATTTTTGCCATAGTTTTCAATGAGTTAGGTGTGATGTCAAGAGAGCGACGTGCAAAACTTTCACATTGGAGATTTTTTGATCACTATGGTGTTCGTGATGACTTGGGATAAGTCTTCTTCTTGGTGAACCGAGCTGAGAGACTTAGATTATAGAAAGTGGATCATTTGATGCGACTTATGAGACATTGAATGCCTCTTCATAGCAGGTTCACGGTGTGATCTATGGTGTTTCTTTGCGACTGGGTTCTTGATAGAGATTTTTTGATTTGGTAGCCATTGAGATGGATTGATATATATTTGTCGTACGTGGATTGAGATCTTAAATTATTGAGCTTCTCTTTGTTTCAAGAATGGTTTAACATTCTCTACTTAACAGGGCCAACCACGTGAAGGTGGAAGCTCATCTGACCCCTCCTAGGAGCCTCTTATGACCCTTTACAACATTTTAAGATCTCTAAGATGTATTCTTAGGGATCATAAAGGGTCATAAAGGGTCTTGGGCACAACAATCGAGAAACATAAATGTAGGCATTGTGGTCACAATTTTTTGGAAATACAACATAATTGAGTGGTATACCCAGATGATGCAACGCAACTACTCCTCCAGTTCTATGTCTACACTGCGTAAACAAAACCCAAAGATAAAGAATAAATTTAGAAAGCACAGGAGGAGAGTGATAATGACTAAAATAATATAGGGACCTGTATTACTTTGGTCGTTCTCGCTCTTCTCCGCTCTCTAAATTTATTTTTTATCTATGGATTTTGTTTACCGCAGTGTAAACTTGGAACTAGAGGAGTGATATATAGTTGTGTTGCATCATCTGGGTATACCATTCAATTATGTTGTGTCTCCAAAAAATTGTGATTATGATGCCTACATTTATGTTTGTCAGCTGTTGTGATATCTACATTTATGTTTCTCATTTGTCATATTTATGTGCATGTTCTTTATGTGTATCTACTAGAAATTCTATAAAAAAAATTCAGTCTCTACAACAGCCCTCTGTTAACCACATTTACGCATATGGTCCCAACAAAGTAGTGCACAAACTACACAAAGAAGGCATTGCAAAAATATGATTTCTGCTTTCACCATTGAAGCAATCTTGGCGGCACTAGCTGCCTCTCGAGCCTTGCACAAGTTGCACTCATTTCCTACATCAGGTATAGATGTAGATGGGGTAGATGTAAATGTGGTTTGATCGACCCACCGAAAGTATTGACATCCAATATTTCCTTGACAATACCAAATGTGCATCAGTTCTTCATAAAATGATTAGTAGTCCCATTATTTTTAAACATAAAATATAATTACATATCTAGACCTTTTTCCTATTTGGGCAAACCCAAAATTGATGCCCAGGATTACTTGTTGTGCATGACATCTTCAACATGCATGGGCCAACACCACATTGACACATAGGCACATTGACCAAAGTCATTGATGCTATTTCAACAAATATTGCATTATCACAAATATTGCATTGTCATTATTTTGTTCATTCATACTAATTATAATTACAATAAAAAGAAACATACTGATGTAGACTTGCACATTTTTTGGCTAAGTCGAAGTCTTTGGTTTAAATCACTAGACACTCAAAACAAAATGACAAACCAAAGACAACCATGCAATTGTAAAGAAAGGTAATTTTCTTAATCATGTCACTAATTTATGCATGTCTAAATAATGGTGTCTTTCAAGTGATTTGATTCTTGTCATGCCCACTACAAATGAGAACAATCTTAACTAGTGAGATTGTTTAGGCATATAGAGATTAAATACACTCTTTTAGAATGAAATTTCTCTTAACAAAAGATCAAAGATATATAAGTAGGACATATAAAACAAGGTGAATAATAGTAATACATATAAAAAAATTGTTAGAACATGTCAAACATCTGGCATAATTTTACATTTCATTCATGTCATTGATATTCTTCTTCATCCATCTTATCACCAAGATCATCGTCATCGATGACATCATCACCAACACTATTATCATCCTCATCATCATCAGCATCAGCATCAGTATCATCATCATCATCATCCTCATCATCATCCTCATCAGTAGCAGCATCAGTAGTAGTATCATCCTCATCAGTAGTAGCATCAGTAGCAACATCATTGTCATCAGTAGCAGCATCATTGTCATCTTCTTCTTCATATTCTTCTTTGACTAGCTCTTGATCGTGATCTGGTTCTACATCATCTTCCACTTCTTCATCTTCCTCAGTATCTTCTTCCATCACATTATACTTTATTGGTCTTCCTCTTGGATCATGTCTAACAACAAATGACCAACTTGGTTTGTGTGGAACCTCTGAGTAAAATACCTGCTCACATTGGCTTAGAAGAACATAGGGCTCTTCTCCAACTGGCTCAAACAACTTTGTATTAATCATTGGAAATCTATTGTCATGTTCAATAAAATTTCTATTAGGATCATTTTTATTGAGTCTTAGTTTGTACCATTTCACAATGAAGAGAACTAATTTGAAGAAATTGAAGTCACAATCAAGTATATCAACCAAAATACCATAGTATCAATTTTGCGACTCTCAAGGATGTAAGTCATTTCTAGATAAAATATTATTCACTTGGAACACTACATTTATCCTAGAATCACAAGTTCTCTTTGTGTCATCCAAATTTTTGATGCAAAATTTATAACCATTGCAAAACATAGCCTTGTGGTGTTTCACCTGCAATAATGTCAAACATGTATAAATTATTGCATCATGAGTTGAAAAACATATGATTGATTAATTAACAAATTTATAAGTACCTAGTGATCTCTTAAACCATATGCTAAATTTATTTCCTTTTCTGTAACATTGGGATCTCCATTGTGATGAGCTTGTATAACCAATGAAGACACAGATTCCCATGTTAATCTATGGCCATCATGTTGACATCATTCAATCCATGTCGTCATCCAATTTTGATTGTTTGCAATAAACAAATATTTTGCATCCCACTCTTTAGCAGTTGTACAAAAGTAAATAGATGACTTACAACATATTTATTTTGAAGATTAAGAATTAATTTACTATAATAACATCTCATAATTTATTACCTTTCAGTTTCCTAAATCTATTGTTTCCCACCAAGTACTCCCCTTCAAATTTTTTAATTGAGTCAAGATCCCAAATGCAATCTATATGGGTCTTTGCTGCAAGATTAGGAAGATATTGAGTAACGTACACCATCATCTGGTATAACATATATCCCTCAACCATAGAACCCTTGAGACATGCTCTTTGTGGTACCAAACCCTTCAAAAATTTTAAGTATCTCTCAACCATCCACATTGACCTAGCATGTACAGGTCCACACAATTCAATCTCTTCAACTTGGTGTATGAGGTAGTGTTCTTGTGCATTGAAAAAAGTTAGAGGTAAACACTTTTTCATTTCACACATTAATCGACAAATTCTTTTCTTCCAATATTTTATATCTTCTTTATGAATTTTTTTAGATGACAACCACCTACAAGGGATTCAAGACATAAATATATAAATATGAGACTTTACAATATATTACTTGTTTGATATATTGTACAAATATCACTACTTACCTCATGTATTTTCCAAGATCATATATCACTTGTTTGATATTATTGTCAAAGTTCTCTGGGAGAGATAGGGGTAGCAAATACTACAACAATTTTCAACTGATCATTTCATACAATGAAAATTGAATGCAATTACATAAATATATTGTAAATACAAAAGACTATGACTTACCTTGATGAAGGTATGTCAATCATGCATTTTCATCCCTGACCCAAAATCATTTTTCTTTGATATGAGATTGCTTATATCCGCAACAAATCCTGTAGGAAATCAAATTTTTCGGATCACTTATTTTATGACATTACTTTGTTGCTCTGTTAATAACCAAGGAAGAGCACTTTCATTAATCCGGTCTCCATTGCTATTTGATTCAATGATATTTTTTATTACATGATTAGAACCATGAATGTCACTACAAATTTTGTCAAGTTTTTCTTTGTCACGTCTTCCGTCCAATATTTTCCATAGTGTCTTTGTTACATTCTTTCCAATATGCATAGTATCAAACAAATGCACAATTTGTAGATGCTCATAGTAGGGTAGCCTACTAAATTCTCTGAGATAACATTTTAGTCTTTTTGGAAGCTGGTTGGTGATGCCTTCACGACCTTCAAGATCATCAACTACATAATCAGCCAACAAAACACAATCAAAATATATAATTTTCAAACATCGACCATTACGTGGAAAGATATTACCTTGAATTCTATTATATTCCAACTGCCATAGGTGATGTATCATTTTTTGGGGTTTTGATGTAGTCTCTTCTTTCCCATTGAAAAGATGACTTTCTACACTTCGATACTTGTGATTTTTGGGGAGGAACTGCCTATACTCATCAAACACCTATTTTCTTAAACTTTTAGAATGATGAGATTTTATCTTTGGACCACACATTGCACATGCAAATTTTTCCTTTGTTTGAAGACCTACGAGATAACGATAAAATTAGATTAAATATGTATATTTTTAGAATTTGAATTATCGCGTACAACTAGAATTCACCATAACATACCATAGAAATGTGTCAACCCTGGAGCATCATGAATTATCCACACAAGCATTGCAGGGAATTAAAATTCTCTTTATCAAATTGGTCGGGAGATGTCATACATAGTGAAACCATTTCATAACACCAACAACTCGTCGATAAGAGGCAGAATATATACATTCATATCTTTCACTTGGTACTTACCTAGTTGAATTAACAAAAACATCAAATAATTATTATGGCCATTTCAATCCAAGACTTATAATTACATGTAGATAACTATAAAATAATAAGATACCTGGAACAATCATTGCCAAGATAATGTGCTCCCTCTTTATTGACATCCATGGAGGAAGGTTATTGTTTATAATAAAAATAGGCCACACCAAGAAAACAGATCTCATCTCTCCATGCAGATTGGCATCGTCTGCTGCTAGAGAAAGCCTAAGATTTTGAGGTTCCTCTTTAAACTATGGCCACTTTTCTTCTATGTCCATAAATGATGAACCATCCAAAAATATTCGAATAATGTCATCTTGACTCCTACTACGTGCATGATAATCCATAAATTGTGCCAAGCTATTGCACCTGAATAATCATTTCAAACGTGGAATAATGGGGATGTGATGAAGAACCTTGCAAGGCACCTTTTTTGTCACTTGATCATCTTGACATCTTCTTGTATGGCATTCAAGGCATTCTGTTGCATTTTCATATTCTTTATAATAAATAATATGATCTTCAAGACAAGCATCTATTGTTTGATACTCCATTCCAATATGTTTCATAGTGGCACATAATTTTCGGTACGAGCGAGGAAGAACATTTGATGGTGGTAACAAAAAGTCACCTATCAATTTGCAATAAATAATATAAGTCATTACTATAAACAGTCTTAATGGTACATGTTTCACCTTTTATAGACTATAATTCACCAACAACAATATAACAGAGAGAAGAGTAGATTGGGATCCTTCGTAAAGGGCCATGTTTGCCTTCTCAAGTAGAGGTATATCATGGACGTCGTCAATGTCATCCTCATCATAATCATCATCATTAGTAGCAGAAGTAGCACCAGCAGCACCAGTACCAAATGTGTCAATGATCAATGCATTCATAACATCATCTTCAAATGTGTTCTCTGGCGCATGATCATCATCTTCCATGGGATCATCCTCTATTTCACAATGGGGAGATCGACCTATATAAAAATGATGATAATCAAACCTCCTTCCATGGTTCATATGTATATTAATTGTGAAAACAATATAACAAACAACTTACCACTGGATTATAATCAAACCCCCTTCCATGTGACCATTCTCCCTACAATGTCTCTTTGCTATTTTGATTTTGATTCTTCTTGTCTTTAAACCGTTACAACTCTTGCATGGACAATAACATTTGTCATCTCCTTCTCTTTTAAAGTTAGACAACAATTTAGCGATTCTCCCTATTTTGATCGAATTCCCTTGTATTATTTGACATGATCCTTAATGTGTATATCTGCAAAACAAATTGGAGATGCCTCCTTTCATTATCTTCATATCACCTTCTCATAGCTTCTCATTTTCTGACAGATTTTGCCAAAAGCTTTGTAGGAAACCAAGTAAGGGGTATTCTTGAGTTCAAACACATTGAGTTGCTACAACTGAATTATAAATCATGAATTCACTATAAAATTAAAACTAAATAGGGACATAAGTAAGATATTTAATGCATTATTACTTCATCATGATGATAAAAATTTTATTGGCTCAAAGCACATAAAAATTCAAAACAGTAAGATATCTTAATCTTTATGAGCTCAAATTCAAAACAATAAGTGCATTATTTTATTACTCATGTCCCTATTTAATCTGATAGCATCAATATAACAAACAAAGCACCGACCAATCAAATAGGGACATGAGGTGCTCAAACAGTGAGCTCATAAAACAATATATTTAGTCTTAATAAAATTTTATAAAATAACATATATTATGTGAAGTGTTTGATCTCTCTTTATTTGTTTTGTTATTGATATTCATTATGTGGTACTCCCCGTCTATGATCATTTCATGAAGAGATGTCTTGATGGCTTGCGGGCTACAAGCTAGGGCATCATGCATTATTTATGAGCTCACTGTTTGAGCACCGACCAATCAAATAGGGACATGAGGTGCTCAAACAGTGAGCTCATAAACAATACATGATTCCCTAGTTGTAGGTAGTTATCTCTTCTATAATGATGAAGGAGTGAAAGGTAATGATCAATGAGGTTGTTGCTATTAGATCATACATTAATACACTTACTGTTTTGAATTTAAGTTCGGACATCATGCAATGTTATTGTTGTCATTGCATGCTTGCTGCTGTTGTGCACCATATATTGTTTTATACACTGGTTATTTCATTGAGACTGTGAGCTATTGTAGTTGACTGTATTCTTTTGGGGTCTAATCTATTGTAGTTGTTTCTTTTTTCTTAGAATCATTGTTTACAATTAATTCTGATGCAATATTTGTGTGAAGAACAAGAACAAAATGGTGAACAAGTGTATTTGACAAAGATAAACATGACACATTTTGTTGGGCTGATTGGGTTGGCATGGTACCATTTACATGGCCTTGCCATATATTAAACAGTGAGCTCATGAACAATGCCAATATTAAACATTGAGCTCATGAACAGCAGCCCGTGAGTCACCAAGATATTTCTTCATGAAATGATCATAAACGAAGAGTACCACATAGTGTATTATTTTATTACTGATGTCCTTATTTGATCTAATAGCATCAATATAACAAACAGAGCACCGACCAATCAAATAGGGACATAAGGTGCTCAAACAGTGAGCTCATAAAATAATATATTTAGTCTTAATAAAATCTAATAAAGAAACATATATTATGTGAAGTGTTTGATCTCTCTTTATTTGTTTTATTGTTGATATTCACTATGTGGTACTCCCCGTTTATGATCAAATAGACAAAGCTCAAATGTCTACCTCAAGTGCCAGTGCCCTCTTTCCACATGGTGTTGGCCTCTTCGTGCACGCCAAACTCAAATGCCCTCTTCGCGCCATGCAAAAGTGTAGTGTCATCTTCGCGGCAGCTTTTCAAATTCACAAATTACAAATGACACTTTCATTTTATTTTATTTTATTTTTATAATCTTTAGATACAATTTTTTTTTCCTTTACATGTATCTTTGCATGAAATGAATATAAATTAAACAAGATCATCTAATAATGCAAATTAGGGTACTGTAGTCACTCATTTAGTAATTAGTTCCCCAAACCATTACTAAGGATTGAACACAAGTGTATAAAAAAATATATGGTGCACAACAACAACAAGCATGCAATGATAGAAATAACATTGCATGATGCCCGAGCTCAAATTCAAAACAGTAAGTGTATTAATGTATGATCTAATAGCAGCAACCTCATTGATCATTACCTTTCACTCTATCATTATAGAAGAGATACCTACATACAACTAGGGCATCATGCATTGTTTATGAGCTCACTGTTTGAGCACCTCATGTCCCTATTTGATTGGCCAGTGCTCAAACAGTGAGCTCATAAAATAATATATCTAGTCTTAATAAAATCTTATAAAACAACATATATTGTGTGAAGTGTTTGATCTCTTTTTATTTGTTTTGTTGTTGATATTCATTATGTGGTACTCCCCGTTTATGATCATTTCATGAAGAGATGTCTTGATGGCTTGCGGGCTGTAAGCTAGGGCATCATGCATTATTTATGAGCTCACTGTTTGAGCACCAACCAATCAAATAGGGACATGAGGTGCTCAAATAGTGAGCTCATAAACAATACATGATTCTCTAGTTGTAGGTAGTTATCTCTTCTATAATGATGGAGTGAAAGGTAATGATCAATGAGGTTGCTGCTATTAGATCATACATTAATACACTTACTATTTTGAATTTAAGCTTGGGCATCATGCAATGTTATTATTTTCATTGCATGTTTGCTACTGTTTTGCACCATATATTGTTTTATACACTGGTTATTTCATTGAGACTGTGAGCTATTGTAGTTGACTGCATTCTTTTGGGGTCTGATCTATTGTAGTTATTTATTTTTTCTTTGAATCATTGTTTACAATTAATTTTGATGCAATATTTGTGTGAAGAACAAGAACAAAATGGTGAACGAGTGTATTTGACAAAGATAAACATGACACATTGTGTTGGGCTGATTGGGTTGGCATGGTACCATTTACATGGCCTGGCCAGATATTAAATAGTGAGCTCATGAACAATGTCAATATTAAACAGTGAGCTCATGAATAGCAGCCCATAAGTCACCAAGACATTTCCTCATGAAATGATCATAAACGAGGAGTACCACATAGTGTATTATTTTATTACTGATGTCCCTATTTGATCTAATAGCATCAATATAACAAACAGAGCACCAACCAATCAAATAGGGACATGAGGTGCTCAAATAGTGAGCTCATAAAATAATATATTTAGTCTTAATAAAATCTTATAAAGAAACATATATTGTGTGAAGTGTTTGATCTCTTTTTATTTGTTTTATTGTTGATATTCACTATGTGGTACTCCCCATTTATGATCAAATAGACAAAGCTCGAATGCCTACCTCAAGTGCCAGTGCCCTCTTTCCACATGGTGTCAGCCTCTTCGTGCACGCCAAACTCAAATGCCCTTTTCACACCATGCAAAAGTGCAGTGTCATCTTCGCGGCAGCTCTTCGGATTCACAAATTACAAATGACACTTTCATTTTTTTATTTTTTTTGTTTATAATCAAATGGGTGTCACAATTTATGAGCTCACTGTTTGAGCACTGGTCAATCCTTAGTAATGGTTTGGGGAACTAATTACTAGATGAGTGACTACAGTACCCTAGTTTGCATTATTAGATGATCTTGTTTAATTTGTATTCATTTCATGCAAAGATACATGTAAAGGAAAAAAAAAATTGCATCTAAAGATTACATGTATATATATGAAAAATAACTTGTATATACTATACAAGGAAAATAACTTTCAGAAGAAAATGCAAGAGTACAGGCATACATAAGAGGATGAACATAAATAATAAAGGTGCTAGACATTGCCTAAAGTGATGGATTTTTGACCTGGGTATGAATCTAGTGTTCCCCTGTGTGATCCAGAACCTGTAAAGAAAAGAGAGATGGAGGTTAGATAAAAAGTATCTAAGCAATGAATGACATCCTATTACTGATCCTCATCTATAATTATGCATGTGCATAGTCAAGCCGCCATACACTTCTGAAAGAAAAACCAAGCTCACAGTCTCAATGAAATAAATAGTGTATAAAACAATATATGGTGCACAATAACAGCAAGCATCCAATGACAACAATAACATTGCATGATGCCCGAGCTCAAATTCAAAATAGTAAGTGTGTTAATGTATGATCTAATAGCAGCAACCTCATTGATCATTACCTTTCACTCTTTCATCATTATAGAAGAGATAACTACCTACAACTATATTTCATAATTCCTCTTTTGAAGTATATATATATATATATATATATATATATATATATATATATATATATATATATATATATATATATATATATATATATATATATATATATATATATCAAGTATAATTATGAGTTTACATCATATATTTAGTCTTAATAAAATAATACACTTACTATTTTGAATTTGAGCTCAGGCATCATGCATTGTTTATGAGCTCACTGTTTGATTACCAACCAATCAAATAGGGATATGAGGTGCTCAAACAATGAGCTCATAAACAATGCATGATGCCCTAGCTTGCAGCCCGCAAGCCATCAAAATATTTCCTCATGAAATGATCATAAATGGAGAGTACCACATAGTGAATATCAACAACAAAACAAATAAAAAAAGATCAAACACTTCATACAATGCCTTGAAGATAATAGAAACGATGCCCTAGCTCTCAAAGTTATTGAGTCATCAAGCATTCCAAATGAAAAGATGTAAACAATGCCAGTATTAAACAAGGAGCTCATGAACAGTGTATGATGCCCTAGCTTGTAGCCTGCGAGCCATCAAGATATTTCCTCATGAAATGATTATAAACAGGGTGTACCACATAGTGAATATCAACACCAAAACAAATAAAGAGAGATCAAACACTTCACACAATAAATGTTGTTTTATAAGATTTTATTAAAACTAAATATATTGTTCTATGAGCTCACTGTTTGAGCACCTCATGTCCCCATTTGATTGGTCGGTGCTCTATTTGTTATATTGATGTTATTAGATCAAATAGGGACATCAGTAATAAAATAGGGACATCAGTAATAAAATAATACACTTACTGTTTTGAATTTGAGCTCATAAAGATTAACTTTCAGAAGAATATGAATGAATGCAAACATACATAGGTGGATGAACATAAATAATGAAGGTACCAAACATTGCTTGAAGTAATGAAGTGTTGACCTAGGCTTCAATCCAGTATGCTCTTGTATGATCCAAAACCTGCAAGGAAGGAAAATATGGGGATAGATCCAAATGATCTAAGCAATGCCTGACACCCTATTATTGATCCTCATCTACAATTATGCATGTGCACAGTCAATTCATACACTTCTAAATCAAACTATACTACAAAACATGGGTGTGTGTAAATGTGATTCAAAAGCTATTATGCAAGATTGTTTTATTATTGAGATAAGGATATCTTAATTCTACAAGAATAAATATTTTGAGAAATATTTGAATTTAATTTTGACAATAACATGAGGAGTGATATATTTCAAGCTTCAGCAAGATTTCATACCACGCAGTGTTCATAGATTACGTTCAATGCATTATTTACGCTTGTATTGGTGGGAAAACTCTTGAAAATGTGCAAGAGAGATTGAATTCAACCATGTCGTTTACATGACACATGTAGTTTACCTCCAACCTAAATTAGTGTTGGATACAAATTTGTGGACATTGTGTGGTATGAAGCCTTGTTGAAGCTTGAAAATGATAAGCAGTATGATGCTGAGGTATGGTGTGGTAAGCACAACTATAGTTTCTCGTAAGCTACTATTAGTATAGTTTTTTTTTTCAATAGTTGTAGAATCCAGCTTCTCCTATAATTACACGTATGTATACATTTTGGGCTTGGCTTTAATGTTATGTAAATTTGAGTGAAATGGTAATAATATTTAAGAGTAACAAGTATGACATTTTAAATAAGTATGCATATACATTATATAGTAGGAGGAGTGATATATTTTAATGGTAACACTTAATGAGAATATAACAAGAGGAGTGATATATTGTAATGATAGTGGACATAGAAATTGCAGTGTAAGTAGTAGGATGATTGTTCATGAGCTCACTATTTAATATCTGGCCAGGCCATGTAAATGGTACCAAGCCAACCCAATAAGCCCAACAAAATGTGTCATGTTTATCTTTGTCAAATACACGTTCACCATTTTGTTCTTGTTCTTCACACAAATATTGCATCAAAAGTAATTGTAAACAATGATTCAAAGAAAAAAGAAATAACTACAATAGATCAGACCCCAAAATAATATAGTCAACTACAATAGCTCACAGTCTTAATGAAATAAATAGTGTATAAAACAATATATGGTGCACAAAAACAACAAGCATGCAATGACAACAATAACATTGCATGATAAAATTCAATACTCTTAGTTTTGATTCAAATATATTCGAAACTCCTTTCAGCTCATTGTCCAATAGTTAAACTAATCTATGACTTCAAATGAGGAATTATGAAATATAATTGTAGGTAGTTATCTCTTCTATAATGATGGAGGAGTCAAAAGTAATGATCAATGAGGTTGTTGCTATTAGATCATATATTAATACACTTACTGTTTTGATAGCAATAATATTGCATGATGTCAAAGCTCAAATTCAAAATAGTAAGTGTATTATTTTATTACTGATGTCTTTATTTAATCTAATAGCATCTATATAAAAAACATAGCACCAACCAATCAAATAGGGACATGAGGTGCTCAAACAGTGAGCTCATAAACAATGCATGATGCCCTAGCTTGCAGCGCGTGAGCCATCAAGACATTTCCTCATGAAATGATCATAAACGGAGAGTACCACATAGTGAATATCAACAATAAAATAAATAAAAAAATATCAAACACTTCACACAATACCTTGAAGGTAATAGCAATGATGCCCTAGCTCTCAAAGCTTGCAGGTCATCGAGCATTCCAAATGCAAAGATGTAAACAATGTCAGTATTAACATTCATATTTTGTCATTAAATTAACAAATTCCATCAAAATGAAATTGAGTTAATGAGAAGACAAAGCTCGAATGCCTACCTCAAGTCATGGCTACCATATAAAGATCAAATGCTAAGGAACTATGTTATAAAATTTCATGTCAAATTTCAAGGCATGAAATTTTATAATTGTACATATATTTTCTTCGAATCCCCCACATTGTAAACTCAATGCTAAGGAGAAAAAAGTATGATGTCAAAAAGTATAAAATTTCATGTCTTGAAATTTTATAACATAGTTCCTTCGCAGCTACCATATGAATAGCAGTGCAAGGTGACAACTTTCCCATTTTACCACAATTAGGAACCTCTTTTACCATGCTTTATGAGCTTTATGTTTTTACCATGCTTTATGAGTTTTATGTTTTTGTTTTAAGTGAAGACAAAGATTATCTTAATTTGTTATCTTTAAATTTCATTCATTTTATGATTTTAAAAATTGAAATAAAAAATATAAACTTTTAAGAAATTTTTACATATTTTCATCAAATGACCCAAAAATATCAAGAATCGTCATATATGGTCGCTAATAGCCAACTTTCAGAAGAATATGAATGAATGCAAACATACATAAGTGGATGAACATAAATAATGAAGTTACTAAACATTTCCTGAAGTAATGAAGTGTTGACCTGGGGTTCAATCCAGTATGCTCTTGTATGATCTAAAACCTGCAAGGAAGGAAAAGATGGGGTTAGATCCAAAGGATCTAAGCAATGCCTGACACCCTATTACTGATTCTCATCTACAATTATGCATGTGCAATGTGAATAAAAACTAAGAGTATTGAATTTTATCATGCAATGTTATTGTTGTCATTACATGCTTGCTGCTGTTGTGCACCATATATTATTTTATACACTGTTTATTTCATTGAGACTGTGAGCTATTGTAGTTGACTATATTCTTTTGGGGTCTAATCTATTGTAGTTGTTTCCTTTTTCTATGAATCATTATTTACAATTATTTTTGATGCAATATTTTTGTGAAGAACAAGAACAAAATGGTGAACGAGTGTATTTGATAAAGATAAACATGACACATTTTGTTAGGCTGATTAGGTTGGTCTGGTACCATTTACATGTCTTGGCCAGATATTAAACAGTGAACTTATGAACAATGCTAGTATTAAATAGTGATCTTATGAACAATGTATGATGCCCTAACTTGTAGCCCGCAAGCCATCAAGACATTTCCTCATGAAATTATCATAAATGGGGAGTACCACATAGTGAATATCAACAGCAAAATAAATAAAAAGAGATCAAACACTTCACACAATGTCTTGAAGGTAATAGAAACGATGCCCTAGCTCTCAAAGCTCGCAGGTCATCAAGCATTCCAAATGAAAAGATGTAAATAATGCTAGTATTAAAAAGTGAGCTCATGAACAATGTATCATGCCCTAGCTTGTAGCCTGAGAGCCATCAAGACATTTCCTCATGAAATGATCATAAATGGAGAGTACCACATAGTAAATATCAATAGCAAAACAAATAAAAAGAGATCAAATACTTCACACAATGCCTTGAAGGTAATAGAAATGATGCCCTAGCTCTCAAACTTCGCGGGTCATCATGAATTTCAAATGAAAAGATGTAAACAATGCTAGTATTCAATAGTGAGCTCATAAACAATGTATGATGCCCTGGCTTGCAGCCTATGAGCCATCAAGACATTTCTTCATGAAATGATCATAAACAAGGAGTACCACATAGTGAATATCAACAGAAAAACAAATAAAAAGAGATCAAACACTTGACACAATGCCTTGAAGGTAATAGTAACAATGCCCTAGCTCTCAAAGCTCGCGGGTCATCAAGCATTCCAAATGCTAAGTTGTAAACAATGCCACTATTAACAATGCTAAGATGTAAAAAATGTCATTGAAATTGATTTAATGAGAAGACAAAGCTTGAATGCCTACCTCAAGTGCCAGTGCCCTCTTCCCACACGGTGTTGGCCTCTTCGCGCACACCAAACTTGAATGCCTTCTTCGCGCCACGCAAAAGTGTAGTGTCATCTTCACGGTAGCTCTTTGAATTCACAAATTAAAAATGACACTTTCTTTTTCTTTTTTTTGTTTATAAACAAAGGAGTGTCGCAATTACGACAACATCGTCGTTATTACGACACCATTGGGGGCGCTTGCAAAAAAACATAAAAAACAAACACAAATTGCAGTGGCGTTGCAAATTGGTGTCGAAATTCAACCCCAAATGTTGTAGTGATAGGAATTGTCCTAGAATCTAGAGATTCCTCTTTAATCAAAGTCCACCCATAACTTGAGGAGGTTTCCATTGTTGGGATAGAGTTACTGTATAGCCCTAATGCCTGAGTTGGGGTGGTAATTTTAAGCCTAAACAATACCCATAGGCCATACTAATGTACCCCACTCACATGCACACACATGCCACACACCCACACTAACACCAATGCACTCACACATGCATACACATGCGTTGGCATGCCCACTCATTCCCATATTGTTGCCACATACCCCACCAATACCTACCTTGCCACACACACATGTACAAACACCCACACAAATACCAACATAGCCACACATGCATATGCACACAAATGCATACACGTGCATTGCCCACCCATACCCATGCACCCATTAACACCACCCTACCACTCACCCATGCTGCTACATACCCATACCCAAACCAACATATTCGATGCACACACACACATAAACACCAACACCAACGCACCCACACGCACACAAATGCATACACGTACATTTCACACCCATGTCCATTCACCTACTAACACCACCCTACCACATGCCCGTGCTTCCACATACCCATACCACATACCAATGTACCCCACAGAAATGCACACACATGCCACACACCCACACCCACACCAACACCAATGCACTCACACATGCATACACATGAATGGGCATGCCCACTCATTCTGATGCAGGAGTATCCTGGGTACACATGCATGGGCATGCCCACTCATTCTGATGTAGGAGTATCCTGGGTGTAAGAGCAATCTTGCATCACCCAAAAATATTTTTATTTTGGTATTCAATAAGGGTTATCTTGTGCAGAGCTGCTATTTATGGAAACTTGCTATTTTTAGTAAGTTGGTCATACAATCTCAGAATGTTCTAACTTTACATGTGGAGGTTCATCTCAGTCATATCAGCCTGCCAGTAAAGTTTCATGGCTAGATCAGGTCTAGTTTTGAAGATATTGAAGATTTTTGGTATTGGCAGCAGGGTACAAAAACTTTGAACTCAGTTTTGAAGGCTTTAGAGGCCTCGGATGAGGTTGAAAATTTGGGTGACAGGTGCTTGCGCGAATCAAGCCTCTAGAGCACTTCGTGGCCTTTCCAAAATGGGGTTATAATAGTCAATGGTCTCCAGAAGTCGGGTCACCTAAAATGACAAAAAATAATTTTCCTTCAAAATTTTTATTCGGGTTTCAAAAGTTATTTCGAGCCGATTTTGATGTAATAAATTGAAAAATAAAATAATTCTAAGTTTGGTCAGCCTTAAGGGCTAAATTTCTGGAACCTTCTCAGGCGGTGGAAAATGCCTATATAAAGAAGGCCCATAGTGTTGTCTAGGGGAGTTCTGGGTAGAGATCTGGGTATTGATTCGAGGCTTTGTCCTATAGAATATTGTAAGGAAATGACCATGTGGCTTTGCATATTATAATTCTAAAAATTTTTAATTCCACATTTGTGGAGATAAGAAGAAGCCAATTTTTTGTTCTTGCATATTGTTGTTGTTTCTCTATTTCTGTTATGTGTTTGTGGTATTAAGGGGAGCACCCTTCATCAAGTGGTATCAGAGCAGGAGTTCTTGAGTGTGTAAACAGATCACTGACTATGAGGCAGTTTGCACCAAGACCGCGGTTAGGGTTTCAGCGCGCATTGCGAAAATGCCTCCACGAAAGAAATTTGGTGGAAGAGCTGGTGTTATAACACTTGAGGTTAGAGCACTCCAGAGACAAGTACGAGTATTGCAAGAAGAGATTCGTAGAAAAATGAATCTTAATGTCAGAGACGAAAGTGAGGATGAAGCCGAAGAAGAAGATCAAGAAGGAGAAGTCAAAATTGTGAACTAGGAGGAAGAAAGATTTTTTCGGGCCATTTCCAAGATCGGAAAAAGACCTAAGATTGAGGTTCTTGCATTTTCAGGAAATCTTAACCCAGAGGAGTTGATCGACTGGATCAATGAATGTGAGGAATATTTTGAGTATGAAGATATTGAGGATCCTGATAGGGTCAAATTCGTGAAGGCGAGACTGAAAGGTCATGCGAAGATCTGGTGGCAAGAGATTCAATTCGAGCGAAATAAAAAAGGGAAAGATAAAATTACAAGATGGGATCGAATGGTGGATAAATTGAAGTGGTAGTTCATTCTTGTTGATTATGAGCTTGACCTACTGAAGAAGATACAAAGTTTGAAGTAGGCAGGAAGACCTATTCAGGAGTATACAGAGGAGTTCTATCGAATCCTCATCAGAACAGGCCATGCAGAAGCTGACAAGGAGAAAGTTGACCGTTACCTTAATGGGTTAAGGCCGAGCATTCAGGAGGAGCTAAATCTAGTTCGAATGAATAGTATTGAAGAGGCATACCAGTTTTCCCTAAAAGTAGAAGGAAAGCTGAATAAGAAGTTTAAAAGCAGACAAAATGGAAGGGGTTGCGGTGGACGATCTAGTGGACGGTCATATGGAGGCCGAAATGAAGATCCGAAAAAGAAGGATGAGGCTAGTAGCAGTCAAAATCAGAGAGGAAACAATTTCAATCATTTCCAAGATCAGAACAATAGAGATCAGAGAGGAAGAGGAAGAGGACAAGGTTCAGGAAGGGGAGACTTCCGTGGAACATGCTTTCACTGTGGAGAAGGTCATAGGGCATTTAAATGTCCTCAATGTCAAGGAAGGATGGATAGGAGGAATGAAGGCCAAGCTAGAGTGGCGCATGTAGATGAAGATGCCAGATCCTCAATTTTTGAAGATGCTAAAAGAGGAGAAATGTTGATTAACATAAGAGTCCTGCTAAGTGGTGAGAATGAACCTGAACAAAGGAGGAGTCTGTTTCTCACTAGATGCAAGTGTGAGGGTAAATATTGTGATGTGATTATTGATAGTGGAAGCACTGACAATTTGGTGTCAGAAGAGATGGTGACAAAGTTGAAGCTCAAGAGACAGAAACACCAACATCCATATCGGATTGCCTGGGTGGAGGATGACCACAAGGTCATGGTCAGTGAACAGTGCTTAGTAAAGTTCAAGATTGGCGGGTACCATGATGAGCTACTATGTGATATCATACCTATGGATGCATGTCACATGTTGTTGGGTAGGCCGTGACAATTTGATATATGTGTT
The DNA here is from genome assembly GCA_027943335.1 of Chamaecyparis obtusa. NCBI lineage: Eukaryota > Viridiplantae > Streptophyta > Pinopsida > Cupressales > Cupressaceae > Chamaecyparis > Chamaecyparis obtusa. Next base: position 88,100 of record BSBK01006608.1, on the reverse strand, counting down.
GTACACGATAGTCGTGTGAATACCTATTCCTTGACAAAGGATAGAGTGTGACATAAGCTAAAACTATTGAAGGAGATCGAAGAAAAGGTATGTGGTAATGCAAGAATAACTTTTGTTGATGGAAGAAAATTTCTAGATGGTATGAGGCATGAGCATGTGTGTTTTTCTTTAATTTCAAAAGCTGGTAAAGAGGAAGTAGAGGATGTACCTATAGAGGTTACAAATTTGTTGAATGAGTTTCAGGATATTGTATCTGATAATGTGCCTAATGGATTACCATCGGTAAGGAAGATCAGTCATCAGATGGATTTGATTCCAAGAGCCAGTTTTCCAAACAAGGCAGCACACAGAATGACACCAATAGAAAGTGAAAAGTTGAATAGACAAGTACATGAGTTATTGCAGAAGGGGTTGATTCTAGAGAGTTCGAGTCCCTGTGCTATACCAGTGATATTAGAACTGAAGAAGAATGGAGAATGGAGGATGTGTACAGATTCTAGATCAATAAACAAGATCACAATCAAGTACTGATTTCCATTGCCATGAATGGATGACATTATGGACTGTTTGAGTGAGGTTGTGTATTTCTCAAAGATAGATCTGAAGAGTGGATATCACCAGATTCGGATCAGAGAAGGAGATGAATGGAAGACCGCTTTCAAGACAAAAGAAGGATTGTATGAGTGGTTAGTCATGCCTTTTGGGCTAACCAATGCACCGAGCACTTTCATGCGGCTCATGAATGAGGTTCTGAAAGAATTTCTGGGTAAGTTTGTTATAGTTTACCTAGATGATAATTTGATTTTTAGCAAGACATTGGAGGAACATATGATGCATATTTGTATGGTGTTTGAGAAGCTGAGAGATGAGAAATTGTTGATTAATTTGAAGAAGTGCAGTTTTGTGAAGAAGGAATTAGTGTATTTGGGATTTGTAGTTTTAGCAGAAGGTTTGAAAATGGATCCAAAGAAAGTACAGGCTATCCTTGAATGGCTTACTCTAAGGAGTATTACTGAGGTAAGATCTTTTTATGGTTTGGCTAATTTTTATAAAAAATTTATCAAAAATTTTAGTAGTATTTGCGGACCCTTGACTAGAACAATGAGAGGGGATAGAAAAGAGTTCAAGTGGACTAATGGGGCAGATAAGAGTTTTAAACTGTTGAAATAGAAAGTTACAGAACAACCTGTTTTAGCACTTGCAGATTTTAATAAGGTGTTTCAAGTACACTGTGATGCTAGTGGTACGGTAATAGGAGTTGTTATGAGTCAAGAAGGTAAACCTATTGCTTATTTCAGTGAGAAGTTGAATGATGCCAAGAGGAAATATTCTATTTATGATCAGGAATTTTATGTTATAGTTCAGGCATTGAAGAAGTGGAGACACTATTTGCTTCCTAAAGATTTTGTTTTGTATACTGATCATCAAGCTTTGCAATATTTGAATAGTCAAGAAAAGTTGAATCAATGGCATTTGAAATGGGTTGAGTTTTTACAAAGTTATACATTTATTTTGAAACACAGAAGTGGATAGTCTAACAAGGTTGTAGATGTGCTTAACAGAAGGCAACTATTGCTGACAGAGATGCAGATTGAGGTGGTTGGGTTCAAGGAACTCAAGAATTTGTATCCAGAGGATCCTGATTTTGGTGAAGCTTGGAAAGCTTGTAAAGAACCTGTTACTCTAGACAGGACGAAGTGGCTGGATTTCATCATTCAGGATGATATGCTATTCAGAGGGAGTCAGTTGTGCATTCCAAGAAGTTTTATGAGGGAGAATCTCATCAAGGAGAAGTATAGTGAAGGATTGACTAGACATTTTGGTCATGATAAAACCCTTGCTTTGGTTAGTGAGAATTATTCTTGGCCACAGTTGCAGCAAGATGTCAAGAAGTTTGTACAGAGTTGCAGAGTATGTTAGATGATGAAAGGAGTGAAGTAGAATACAGGGCTGTATCAGCCATTACTTGTACCAGAGAAGCCTTGGGAGGATATCTGTATGGACTTTGTTCTTGGTTTACCAAGGACGTAGCGAGGACATGATTCAATTTTTGTGGTAGTTGACAGATTTTTAAAGATGACACATTTTATTCCCTGCAAGAAGACTAATGATGCGGTTCATGTAGCGGAATTATTTTTCAGAGAAGTGGTGAGACTGCATGGTTTGCCAAAGAGTATAGTTTCAAATAAGGACACTAAGTTCGTTGGATATTTCTGGCGTACATTGTGGAAGAAGTTGAAGACAGATTTGAAGTTCAATTCATCACATCATCCACAAACTGATGGATAGACAGAGGTGGTGAATAGGAGTTTGAAAAATTTGCTGAGATGTTTGGTTGGAGATAAGCCAACAGGATTGGATTTGATTTTACTATAGGCAAAATTTGCATATAATAATTCTGTCAACAGGAGCACTGGTAAATCACCATTCCAAATTGTATATGGGAGTAGTCCCAAAAATGCATTTGAGTTGAAAAAGATAGATAAAAGAGAAATAAGTAGTGCTGAAGCTGAAGATTTTGCAGAACACTTGAAGAACATCCATGAGGAGGTGAGAAAGCATATTACCAAGATGAATGCAAAGTATAAGGCTAAGGTAGATGTGAAAATGAGGCATAAGGAATTTCAGATTGGAGATGAAGTCATGGTTCATTTGCGGAAGGAGCGATTTCCAGTTGGTACATACAACAAGTTGAAAATGAAAAAGTTTGGGCCATGTAAGATATTGAAGAAGCATGATTCAGGAAATGCATATGAGGTAGAATTGCCTACTAAGCTGAATATTTCACCAGTGTTTAACATTTCAGATTTGAAAGAGTATCATGAAGGAGGTCTTGAAGATGAAATCACAATAGCACAGTGGAGTATTCCAGCAACTAGTTCAGATACCGAAGAGATTGAGGATATACTAGATAGTCGTGTTGGCAGAAGCACAAGGAACATGACATATGAAGAATATCTGGTCAAGTGGAAAGGATGACCTGTTGCAGATTCATCATGGCTGACAAAGGAGGTTAACCGTCTTGGTTTTCCTCTACACACCTGAGACGTGACGAGGTCACTTCTCAAATTACCTCGGGTGTCTGATGCAAGAGCATCCTGGGTGTAAGAGCAATCTTGCATCACCCAAAAATATTTCTATTTTTGTATTCAATAAGGGCTATCTTGTGTAGAGCTGCTATTAATGGAAACTTGCTAGTTTTAGTAAGTTGGTCATACGATCTCGGAATGTTCTGACTTTACATGTGGAGGTTCATCTCAGTCATATCAGCTTGCCAGTAAAGTTGCATGGTTAGATCAGGTCTAGTTTTGAAGATATTGAAGATTTTCGGTATTGGCAGTAGGGTACAGAAACTTTGAACTCAGTTTTGAAGGCTTTAGAGGCCCCGAATGAGGTCAAAAATTTGGATGACAGGCACTTGCACAAGCCAAGCCTGCAGAGCACTTTGTGGTCTTTCCGAAATAGGGTTATAATAGTCAATCGGGTCAACTAGTGATGACTTATGGTCTTCAGAAGTCGAGTCACCTAAAATGGCGAAAAATAATTTTCCTTCAAAATTTTTGTTCAGGTTTCAAAAGTTATTTTGAGCTAACTTTGATGTAATAAATTGAAAAATAAAATAATTCTAAGTTTGGTTGGCCCTAAGGGCTAAATTTTTGGAACCTTCTCGGGCGGTGGAAAATGCCTATATAAAGAAGGCCCGTAGTGTTGTCTAGGGTAGTTCTGGGTAGAGATTTGGGTATTGATTTGAGGCTTTGTCCTACAGAATATTGTAAGGGAATGCCCATGTGGTTTTGCATATTGTAATTCTGAAAGTTTGTAATTCCACATTTGTGGAGATAATAAGAAGCCACTTTTTTGTTCTTGCATATTGTTGTTGTTTCTCTATTTCTGTTATGTGTTTGTGGTATTAAGGGGAGCACCTTTCATCACATTCCCATGCTGCCACACACCCCACCAACACCTACCTTGCCACCCACACATGCATATGCACACAAATGCATACACATGCATTGCCCACCCATATCCATGCACCCACTAACACCAGCCTGCCACTCACTCATGTTGCAACATACCCATACCCAAACCAATGTATCTCACGCACACACACATACACATGAACACTAACACCAATGCACCCACAAGCACATATGCACACAAATACGTACACGTGCATTTCCCACCCATGTCCATGCACCCACTAACACCACCTTGCCACATGCCCATGCTGCCACATATGCATACCCATACCCATACCAACATACTCGATGAACATGCACACACACACACACATGTGCACAAACATTCCCATCCACACCCACTAACACCTACCCCACCACATGCACATAGGCACACACCCCCAACATACACCCACACACACATATGCACACATGTATACACGTGTGGACATGACCACCCAAGCCCATATACCCACTAACACATGCGCACACCCCCACAACACACCCAAATAAGCATATGCACACACCTTCATGAGCATGCCTACCCACTCACACCCATACCAACATACCCCACACACATGCACATGCATACATATATACACCCCACCACCTACATGGGCATGCCTACCCACTCACACCCATACCAACATACCCCACACACATGCACATACATATATAGATACATATATACACCCCCACCATACACTGACCAACACACCCACACACACATATGCACATAATCACATTCATTTATGCGAACATGCTTACCCATGTTCGTGTCACCACACACGTTCATACGTGTGCAAGTGCACCCACTAACACCCACATGCCACACCACACACTAACCAACACACCCACACACACATATGCACACAAATGCATTCATTTGTGCAAACATGCTTACCCATGTCTGTGCCGCCACATGCGTACATACATGTGTGAGTGCACCCACTAACACCAACATGCCACACCACCGCACTCACCTTACCCCCAACACACACATGAGACCTGCATCCACACAACCACACCTGTACATTTATGCACTCCCACACACGTTCATACGTGTGTGAGTGCACCCACGAACACCCACATGCCACACCACACACTAACCAACACACCCACACACACATATGCACACAAATGCATTCATTTGTGCAAACATGCTTACCCATGTCTGTGCCGCCACATGCGTACATACATGTGTGAGTGCACCCACTAACACCAACATGCCACACCACCGCACTCACCTTACCCCCAACACACACATGAGACCTGCATCCACACAACCACACCTGTACATTTATGCACTCCCACACACCCCATACATATGCACTTGTACAATCCAACTGACAAACACCTGTACATGCATGTGTGAGTGCACCCACTAACACCAACATGTCACACCACCGCACTCGCCTTACCCCCAACACACACATGAGACCTACATCCACACAACCACACCTGTACATTTATGCACTCCCACACACCCCATACATATGCACCTGTACAATCCAACCGACAAACACCCACTCACACAGACCCCCACCCAGGCCCATACACCCACTAACACATGCACACACACCCACACCGAAAATAACACACCCAAATAAACATATGCACACACATGCATACATGTGTGTGAGCATGCCCACCCCCGCCCACCCCACAACACACCCACACCCATACCAACATATCCAAAACACATGCACATACATATATACAACCCCACCATACACTGACCAACACACCCATATACACATATGCACACAATGCATTCATGTGTTTGAACATGCTTACCCATGCTAGTGTCACCACACACACACACATGCATGAGAACACCCACTAACACCCACATCAAAACCACACCCATACATGTGCACACACCCACACACCCCACACATATGTACATGCACAATCCAGACCACACACCACACATATATGTCCACTCATGCCCACACCACCACACACCCATATAAACATACCCCACACACATATACACACTGCCAAACATCCATACAAACATACCCCACATACATACACACACCCCCATCAACACCATCACACTCACACATGCATACACCCACATATATACCAATGTACCACACAAACATGTGCATACATAAAAACTTGCATACACACACCCCCACCACACATCCACCAACACATCCGCACACATATGCATACATGTGTGGGTATGCTTACTCGCACTCGTGTGGCTATACACACACCCACACAACACCTGACAAAACACACAAATACACCATCCTCACACCACACACATGTACACACATGCACAATCCAACCTACACATACCTACACCCACCCATGCACTCACCCACACCACACCACACCACACCCACACCCACACCCTTGCGCTTGTACATACACACACACCCCACACATATGTACATATGCATAATCCAACCTACACACACCTCCAACCACACACTCCACATATTCACAAATACACCACCCTCACACCCCACACATGTGCACACATGCACAGTCCAACCTACACACACCCATACCACACCCACACCCTCAGGTGCGCACATACACACACCCCACACATATGCACACATCCCCACCACACACCCCACACTCATACACCTCACACATGTGCACAATCCAACCTACATACACCGACCCACACACTCTACAAATATGTACAATCCAACCTACACACCCACACCTACATACCCCACACACGCACAATCCAACCTATATACACCTACACCCACCCACATCACACACATATGCACACATGCACAATCCAACCTACACACACCTCCAACCACACACTCCACATATTCACAAATACACCACCCTCACACCCCACACATGTGCACACATGCACAGTCCAACCTACACACACCCATACCACACCCACACCCTCAGGTGCGCACATACACACACCCCACACATATGCACACATACACAACCCAACCTGCACACATCCCCACCACACACCCCACACTCATACACCTCACACATGTGCACAATCCAACCTACATACACCGACCCACACACTCTACAAATATGTACAATCCAACCTACACACCCACACCTACATACCCCACACACGCACAATCCAACCTATATACACCTACACCCACCCACATCACACACATATGCACACATGCACAATCCAACCTACACACACCCCCACCCACACACACCACACATATGCACAATCTAACCTACATACCTACACACCCCACACATGCACAATCCAACCTAATAGACCCACACCACACCCCACATCCTCACACCTGCACGTGTACATGCACCCACACTCCACACACACACACACACACACACACCCCACACATATGCCCACCCATGCCCATGCCACCACACACCCACACCCATACCAACGTACCCCACACACATGCACATACACACACACCCACACCAACACCAACACACCCACACACATACATATGCATGCAAATGCATACACATGCACATGCATGCTCACCCATGCTTGTGCCACCACACACTCACACCAATGCACCCACTCAAATACATAGCAAATGCATAGACATGCACATGCATGCTCACCAACGCTCATTCCCATCACACACTCCACACACGCACAATCCAACCTACACATACCCACCCTAACACCCCACACATATGCCTGCCCACGCTGCCACATACCCACACCCATACTAACATACCCCACACACCTGCAGACACACACACCCCCTACCACACACCCACACACATACATATGCACGCAAATGCATACACATGCACATGCATGCTCACCCATGCTTGTGCCACCACACACTCACACCAATGCACCCACTCAAATACATAGCAAATGCATAGACATGCGCATGCGTGCTCACCAACGCTCGTTCCCATCACACACTCCACACACGCACAATCCAACCTACACATACCCACCCTAACACCCCACACATATACCTGCCCACGCCGCCACATACCCACTAACATATCCCACACACATGCAGACACACACACCCACACACATACTTATGCATGCAAATACATACACATGCACATGCATGCTCAACCATGCTCACATTAATACACCCACACCACACCCATACCAACTTACCCCACACACATGCACACATACACCCCCTACCACGCACCCACACACATACACATGCATTCAAATGTTTACACATGCACATGCATCTCACCCATGCTCACACCAATACACCTACACATACATATGCATGCAACAGGTACTTCATTGGCATATACTTATGACCCAACATGAAGCAAGATCCAGGGCTGCTGCTTCATACAACTTTCCTTTTCAATTTCGTTATCCCACACACATGCAGACACACACACCCCCTACCACACACCCACACACATACTTATGCATGCAAATACATACACATGCACATGCATGCTCAACCATGCTCACATTAATACACCCACACCACACCCATACCAACTTACCCCACACACATGCACACATACACCCCCTACCACGCACCCACACACATACACATGCATTCAAATGTATACACATGCACATGCATACTCACCCATGCTCACACCAATACACGTACACATACATATGCATGCAACAGGTACTTCATTGGCATATACTTATGACCCAACATGAAGCAAGATCCAGGGCTGCTGCTTCATACAACTTTCCTTTTCAATTTCGTGGGGCCCCATCTCCTCCCACCCATATTTAAATCACACTCACACCAATGCACCCACACACATACATATGCATAAAATGTATACACATGTGCATGCATGCTCACCCACGCTCGTGCCACTACACACCCACGCGCACACACATGTGCCAAGGTGCCCACTAACAAGACATAATTTAAACATACACCATATAAAAAACAAACATCAATCAACCATACAAAAAATAAACACTCAAGTTAAAAACATGTTAATAGTGCAAATACAAAAGAGGTGAATGAGAAAGTTCATAAATACATGTACAAATGTAACAAGGTTTGCCAAAGTTAAAACACATTTCACATAAGGTTAATTTATTTTAAATTTAATCTGTCCAATCACATTCTTCAAACATGTAGAAAATAAAATTTGAAGTTTAAATATGAACAAAGTGAATGCCAAATTTCAAAAAGACTCCATGCAACATAATTTTCACTTCACACATTTTATTCAAATTCACATATACCTTGTTTAGAAATTAAAAAAATAAAATAAAAATCAACACAGAAACACTAGGCTGAAAAAATGGCCATGACCAATGACCTTTCTCTCAGCCTTGAGGAGAGGGTCAATTCAGCCCCCTCCCAAATATTTTTTTTATTAAACAACAAATTTAATTTACATATTGATTTACAAATAAGTTGACCGATTTCAACAAAAATGTGTAAAAAAAAATAAAAAATTTCTTTATTATTGACTCTACAAACATATCCTTAATTAAAGACTGCCAATTGTTTTTGAACATTACTTTAGACATCACTGCACTATAAATGTTACTCTGGACTCCAGAAATTATGCAATGTTTGCACACTTGATCAGTATGTAGCTGCTCTCCTGAAAGCACAAAGAAAATTTATTAAATTATATGATCGATCTATAACTCAAATACTACAATTAAAAATGAGCAGTAATTTCGCAAGCTCCAAATAAGTTAACATCCCCTGTTACAACTAAGATTAAAAATTATAACAACTGTCTATTGTTAATTTAGACAACGAATTGTATTTCAGAACACTTTCTTCATATAAAAACATTTACCAAAAATTTAATAACAAAATGTACATGATTCTTAAATGTACATGATCTCCAAATTAATAATAAACAAAAATAAACATTTGCTTCCAAAATGGTTCTAACAAAAAAGCACAGTGTACAACATTTAGACAAAGCAATTAAATGATAGAGGAATGCAATTGGGTGACACAGGCTTTTGCAAAATATACATATTATGACACTCTCAAGGTGAACAACTACAAAGGATATTGCAGTCTATCCAGGACATTAGTTATAGAGAATTATAAATTGTATCACCAAATATGTCTACAAATATTAATGGGAAACCTAAGGAAATTGTAAGTGATCATAGTGTCTCACTTAAGAGTTAGAGACTTCTACGATTACCCAAAAGTCTTGCATATGAGGTGCGGTTCAACCCTTATAATTAAGCCACACAAATAAGATATAAGAATAAAATAAAATACATGAAAAATATTTTTACAAAAAATATTTTTTACAAAGATGCTGTCTAGTTGTTCTAGCTCTTCAATTAAAGATTTTATAGCAACCCAGATATGCCAATAGAAATCCCAGAATGCAGATCATCACATAAATACAGACATCCTAGATTATAGTGCACCTGTGTTGACACATAAGATATCCCAATTAGGCAATGATGAAAAATGCTAGGATGAGTGAGGATGGTAATGGTGGAAATCCAAGGTAATAAATATATAAAACAGAGGACGGTGATAGGTATGATCAGATAAGTACTTCTGGTGAACTGAAATTTGAGATGGAATCGAAATCATGCAAGATTGAATAGGGCAAAGTAGTTGTGGAATAGGATTGAATTACGAAAGTCATGCAAGATTTCTGCCAAACTTCATCATCTCTGTGATCTTCTTGTTTATCATTAACTGTGTTGTGAATGTGGTTTCCACTTTTTGATCTTTATGTGTGGTGCAGTTAAACCAACCTACATGGGTTCTCAGTTTCCTTTATCTGTAGAGAAGCACTAGATTTAATGTTGAGCACGTCAATACAATAATCCAATCTCATGATTTAGGACTCTGGAAAAGAATTTGGCTTATGCCTATTAATTGTTTGGTAGGAGATTATTGAAATCCTTTTCTCATCAAATCTATTTCATAAATTTTTCAATCAATGAATTTCATGATATGAACTCTAAACAAAACGAGATACTAAATATTTAGTTTCAGGTCTCATATTTCAGAAAACCACTAATTATAAGAGACAATCTTTAACGGTACAATTTATAATAAATAATCTTATGGAGTGATAATAATCATGTCCTACACAGACTTCTTGTGTAGGACACATTAAAATCAAAACCATCAAAAAAACCAAAAACTATTAAGAAAGCATCCCTTCTTGTTTAAACTTCAACTACTTATTTCTACACACCCTGTAGTTTCTTTGTATATTTAAATTTAGTTGAGTAAAGAGAAGGATTACAATTAAAATAATATAAGATGATTCATTGGCTACAAGTTTAGTTTATAAGTGGGATTAGGAAATACCGAGCTCTTATAGATGAAATAGTTGATTGTGGCTTGTGATATTTGAGACTTGGTTTTATTCTTTTATTCACGATTGATCACATCAATTTAAAATAGGAAACAATTATGAATAGAGCCATTAGTTAAGAATAATAAAAAAAATAATGAAATGGTAGTCTAGATCCTAGAGTGCAGATCATCACTACAGAATGCAGATATAAGCTAGAATGTCCCAAATGCGAACATAACCTTTTTTCTCTGCTGGCATCAAAATAAAATATGATAGTCTCATTTTTCTCAAGAGTGGCTTTGGAGGCTAGTCAGAATGATTTCCTCAATGCTCATCAAAACCTGTGTCAAAATAGCAACAAGTGGAAGGAAACAGAGAAGACAATCTAAGTTGGAGACCATTTTTTAGTGTTGAATAGTACAAGATACATATTATAAATTTATACTCTCATTCATCTATATTTATAATCTTTGTATGATAATCTGAATTGCAGAAAAGGGCTTTCATATCTATGCTTTTTACCAATGCAAATGCAAGTGGAAAGCTGCTATTCTGGGTTTATTTTTATTGTAAGGACTACTACATTTGGATATGTCATTAACACTACATTTCCGTAGATCCAAAAACCCTTGATTCAGGGAAAGGAATTCATTGCATGGCTCTCCTAAAATGCATCCACCACTCCCTCAAACTCCCAAAATGGGGTTTATCAAAAAAAAAAAAACCTACTGTAAACTCTACCTTTACCCTGATCCTAGGATATCTACTATCAGTAGCAGAACCTCCCTTATGCAAAGTGAAAGGAATAGTGCTATACTTATAATGGCTGCCTTCATATCTTCACAGCTCTTCTTACAATTTACATGTCAATTCATAATCTTCTAATTCAGGTGCACCACAATCACTGTACTAAAACCCTTATGGGTCTTCATCCTAATGAGCCACTTTAAAATGACCTAGACATGTTTTCTTCATTACGTTAATGGGCAGTGAAGATGAGAGGGAGCCTAATATTGTTTGTCGCTTGAGTCTTAGTTCATTTCATATCAACTGATCTCAATAAGATCCACTTTTCCATTGCTCTTTCTCCATAGATCAACTAAACCCTAAACACTACAAACGTGTTCTTGATGGGATGAGATCTCAAAAACACTAAGATCTATAAGAGATATAAAAAGATGATCCTGAAATACACTGTACACGTATTGGGAAAAAATCGATTCAAAAGGATGACAATATGGAGTGCAAGAGTATTTGCAAATTAGCTAAAGAAAATCTAGACATCAGTGAGAGTTAGATAAAAGCACTTATGGTTAGCCCAAATTTGCCGAACTCTGGTGTGGATGGTGAACTCAACTCCAACAGGGTTTAGTACCCATATTGGATGATGAAGACCCATACGGGTTTAGTACATTGATTCTTTGCCATTGCTCTTTCTCCATAGATCAATAAAAATCACTGTACTATGAGGTCTCATGAACACTAAACCCTACAGAGGTGTTCTTGATGGGCAGGATGTTTATGTTTTGAAACATAAACACAATTCACTGAACATGGATTGGGACAAAATCGATTCCAAATGATGACAATACGAAGTTCAAAATTATTTGCAAATTAGCTGGTGCAGATCCAGACATCATTGAGAGTTAGATTAAAGCATATATAAGATGTGGGTTACGCACAGGGTAGAAAAATAAAATAGAAGATGTGGACTACAAGCAAATGCAGGGGCATATTCAAGCCTTAATGTAAATCATTCTGATGTGTCAGCTGTGCTAAACTAAACTCATAATTACATAAATTTTGGATTTAACACTGATGCGGAACTAAATGATAATAAAAACAAATTGGACATAATTATTTGATGCATACCTGAAATTATTACTCGGAGTTCCCAGTCGTATTTCCTGCATTTCTCCTCCCATTCGATCTCCCTACAATATCCTTACAGTATTTCTTGCATTTCTCCTCTAGATACCCAAAACCCTATGGCCATGGGATTTCCAGCATCCAATCTCAATCAATCGCAGTCTGCAAAGTTTCTAAATCAATCGCTTAACAGTTAACAGGCATCATAACAGGCAAATTAAACATCCTTTTTCACCCTAGCATTCACCGTCATCAATCGCCACTTTTCAGCCTAGCATTTAGTCTCATCAAAATGAGTCTGCAAAGTCTCTAAATCAACACTCATATATAATAGTTACAGGAATGAAGCTGTTTTTTCTTCAACGGTAGAATTTTTTTTTTTTTTCAACGGTAGGATTGTTTTAATTTTCTCAACGGTAGGATTGTTTTTTTCTCAACGCATGGAAACAGCCTGCTATGTCTCTCATCAAAACAGCCTGCTAATCAATGCCCATCGAATGGAGCTGTTCTATTTTCTTGAACAATAGAGCGTCTTTTCAGCCGTAATTTTGGATGATAAAGTAAAAAAGCACAATTTCCTTCAAAAATTTTATTCATAAGTTATTCACTCATTTATTTAAATGTGAAAATAAATTAGAAAAATAAATTAGAAAATGGTTAATAAGTAGAAGATATTTTTGAGAGCAAGTAAAATTGTGATATTGATATCATTATTCAATTATAGTTTGTGAGACAAATTCAATGACCCATAGTCTTAAATAAATTATTTACAACATGTTTTAGAATAAATGTTAATTTTAAGAAAATTAATTGAGAATGAAAAGTGGTCAACAAGACTTAAAGTTTTTGCCTCTATATTGAAACAAAATACTACGTCAAATGATGGTGGATCACTAAGTGTGATCTAAAATGTTGTTGCAAAAAAAGAACACAATCATTTCTAGAAATCACAACATACAAAACTAAGTTACCTTCTTCTGGTGGATCAAGAATTGAAAGTTATCAATTTTAACAATGATGTTTTATCTCCTTTCATAGTGGACCAATTAATTCAAGATTGTAGTATGGATATAGTTTATTCTTTGGAGCATGTTGAAAAGGATGGGAGTCTTATTATGCTTGTTGCTATTCCCTTTTTCATTGTAATTTATGACATAGGCGGTCTGAGCTTTGAGGAAGTGCAGATCTAAATATATGTTCTCAATTCTCTTTTGGATGAGTTTGGTGTTTGGTTGAGGTTCTTGGTTACTAGGAGATTCTACGGTAATTGTCCCAATATTGACGCTATTAGATAATCGATCCTTCGAGTTAGGAAACCTAGAGGCAAGGTTCAAGTTTTTGCTATGTTGAACGGTTTCGAGCTTCTTTTTTATCTCTTTCTTATGAGAATGATTGTTAAATAGGATCCTTCTTGATGGCCTTTGGGTTATGAGATTGAATGGTCGTAGCCCTCAGAAATGGTCTCCAAGTTTTAACCTATAGAAGGAAATATTATGTTTCCCTTAAATGCCCTTACAATTATAGAATGGAAATATTTTTAGGATTATTGCTAATTCTTTTGGGCAATATCATGTTATTGATAAGATTAAGTTTTATTTATGAAGTTCTCGTTATTGCTATATTTTGTGCTCTTGTGGAGAAAAATCAAATTCTCACTACCGAGATAACCTTATCATTTAAAATTTGAAAAAGGGTACATCAATTAAAATTTGAAGACTCTCCGGTTGTTTTTCAAGCTTGCAATATGGTGGGTCATGCCCATAATTCTTGCTTGAAAAATAAGGATGCCACTTTGTTTGGAAAAAGAAGGATCAAGTGTTATTTTACAAGGAGGAACCCATTGCCAGCTTTCTAGAGGCTCAAAAAATTGAGTGCTCAAGGATAGATAATTCTTTGGGCTCATCATAATGATGTGTCATTGATTTTATGGATCCTCGTTGTTTGAAGAAGATTAGATTTGGGAAGAAGGACCTAATGTCGTGATCGAGAAGAATGCTTTGGATCATTTTTTTAAAACCATCTTGATTTTAGGTACTTTGTTAACTAGAGTTATGCCTTATGTTTTTTTGTTCTATTGTTATTCTTTGGTGTTATGCTAGGATTAATGCTTAATATTTTTCTTAGTAAGGGATCAAGACCTTTTCAAAAACCTCGCTTATCTAATAAAAAATAATATGAGGTGTGCACTTGTAATATAATTCTTATATTCTCTCACTTATATATATATATATATATATAGGTAAATAATTTCACACTTGGCCATTACTTATTATATTTTTCAAAATTTTCTTTCTTTATTTTGTGAAAATATCATTTGCGCTACATATCTTGGCCTTCAAGGTCATGTACTCTTCTTCTTTATATGAAGTACATGCCCACAATATAATTCCTCGACTAATCTATTAGAGAAGGTACGTATAAAAATTAAACTAATCATCTACTTACAATTAAAAAAGGACAAAATTATATGTCATATCACATTTATTTACATAGAGAATGTAGTGCCTCAAAAGGAGGATATTAATATGGTAAGGTCGGATGGGTATATCATCTTTGATGTCAAAAACACTAAGTGATTGTTAGAATTTGTTACAAAATGCATGATCGAGATTGTTGGCAAGATAATGATGTCGAAGGAGATAATGTTGAAATTAAGGATTTAAATATTGGGTAACGATTGAATATTGTAGAACTAGAAAAGTATATTTTTAGTAGTCAACTCGAGAACCATATCACTAGTAATTGCACCTTGGTGTGCAATAGGTATGCCAAAGATATGTTAAATGTAATATATAATGTGTATTATTATCAAAATAAATAGAAAGGAATACTAACAAATATATAGATTATCAAAATAAATATCAAAATTAAGAATCTAAAATTATTTATTCCATATCCATATTGAAGGAGTATTAAGAAAGAAAAAGAAATCAAATATTTGTTGATAGGGTTTTCATTTTCTGATATATAGCTTAGATTACCATTTGACGTCCATATAGAAAGATAGTAACATAAAATAGGAAATATAAGCAGTAAAATGTCCTACTGCAAATGATAATGTTTTTGTCCAAAAAATGAGCAACCAATGTTCAAAGCCACACACTTAACTCAAGTATATCTTAGAAAAGCAGTAGAAAAAACTTGACAACTAAAATCTAAAAACAATAAGCTCAAGAAAACCTTGGTATCATGTACTAATTTGATACTGAGGTGGAATCATTCTCCAAGCTGCTCCCCGTTTTGGAACTGTCAATTTCTACATGATCTCTAGATTATTGATCAGTGGGTTCTCTTGGTTGTCATTCTCCTCATCTGTCTCATCTTGAGCATCCTCATCAACCTCTTCCTCATCAACAACATCGTCCTCATCCTTAGCCATTTCGACTTCATCATTTTCATCCTCCTCTATTTCATCGTCCTCTACATTTGAAGAGTCCTTTCTACCTAACCCGTCCAATTTGTCATCTTACCTACACTAGTACAAAAACAACAATATATGATCAAATAAACTACCAAAAATTGTAGATAAATGACCAAATTTGGTCACATGACTAGTGGTAGTTTATTGCCGGTCATTTATCTCGTGACCAAATTTATGACTAAACTATTTTAGTCATTTATTTGGTCATTGATTTGGTCATATATTTAGTCATTTATTTGGTTGTTTATTTGGTCATTTATTTGGTCATTTGGTAGTTTATTTGGTCATTTATTTGGTCATTTATTTGGTCATTTATTTGGTCGTCTATTTGGTCATTTATTTGGTCATTTATTTAGTCGCTTATTTGGTCATTTATTTGGTCATTTATTTGGTCATTTATTTGGTCGTTTGTTTGGTCATTTATTTGGCCATATATTTAGTCATTAATTTAGTCATATATTTAGTCATTAATCTAGTCATATTAGGGCACGATGGAATCGAACCATCATCCTCCTACTTGTAAAGTAGGTGCTCTTCCATTGAGCTAGTACCCTTTAAAGAATAATCATACCATGTATACTAGTACTTGCCACTAAACATGATTTCAAGTTTTTTCATATATAGTTCAAGGATAGCAAAGATTAAGGGGAGGATGACTAGTGATACTTTAAACTCAATGGTGAAGTTATTCAATGTGCAATATAATAATAAAGTGAATGATGCCATTGGAAAATATATTAGATGTGGCTTGTTCCCCTTATTATAATGACAAGCATATATCTTTAGGGGAAACCAACCACATTAAATAGAGATAAAGTATGTACCAATGATCATACCTTCTACATTCTTCCAGCTACAACCATATAAGAAATCCTCCATCAAGGTAAGTCGAGCGGAAAACCTAAAGTCCTAATTCTATAGACTAGGGTAGGATACAATAATTCTACAAATTATTCTCATATCCAACCTTATCCATATTAGTCTTGAAAAATAGTTGTATAATAATTGTCATATCCAATTCTATCCATATTAGAGGATCATGAAAAATAGTTGTAACATGCGCACATGCACGCACACACAACTGTACACAAGGAACATGCATGCACACACACACAACCATACCCTAGGAACACGCACATGCACATGTACATATCCATACCCAAGGAAAACAATTACAGTGCCTGCATACCCAAACCTTGAACCTATACTGGTCCCTACCAGTTCTGGTAGCTTATATTTTACTACATAGCAGGACAATGGTCACCCTTGAAAAGGCAACCACTCTTCAGAAAGAACATGCATAGGTATCTTGGACTGATATGTTCCTGATTGACATAAAACAACTAAGTTCTGAGGGTGAATAAAAAGAAAACAACATTGGTGAGTAGTTGTAATGGCACTGAACTGAATTGTTTTATTTTTTTCGGTTCCCTATTTCTTAGCTAGTCAAATTAGGCAAGCCTGATGTTTATAGATTTTTATGGTCATTGACTATATATAACTGGCCATTAGTGGCCTCAATGTCTTCCTGGTAGTGTCTCTTGTTTAGTTTTTACTTTTAATGCTTGTGTACTATAAACTTCTCAATGATTTGTTAAATACATAATGGGTATGTGCAAGATCATGAGGGGCCAAAAAATGGTGATGTCAATTCAAAACTTTGACAATGTAGCTGATGACTTTTTTTCACCCAAATTTGATAAAATGAAAAGGATATCTTAAGGAGATTATCAGCTTTTTATCGATATAATTGTTGTCAAATTTTGAATTCGGTAAGTAATTATTAGTTATTTTCTAATTGAGCTACCTCTAAAGTGCTGATTTATATATTGATTGAAAAATTACTATAACTTTTAGACAGTATAACATTTTTGAAATCCGAAAAATGCGTCACATTCTATGCTTCGCCTACTATAAGGAAATTTTTTTTTTTTTTGAATTTTGTAAAGTTTTGAATGAGTTAAGGTGGTCAGACACGGGAGTTTTTTTATTCTGAAAATGTTGTAGCAAAAAATTCATAATTAATTATTTTTTTGGAATAAAATTACAAAAAAATATGCATCACATCTGGGCATGAGTCTACTACTTATATATAAAATCTTATAATAAAATATTATCATTTGATTATGATTAAGGTGGTCAGACATACACCTACTTCTTATTTTTTTCCTGAAATTTTTGTACTACTGCATTAAAATCTATACTTTTCACTAATCATACTAAATTTTTCTCAAAAAAGTCCTAGTAGTGTAGAAACTACATTCAATTTTCTATAGATTATATTCTTACAAATTTTTGATATTAGGTTCATAGCTAGTTGAAATGTTCACGTCAAGTTGACTAACCTTGATTTGATGATTTTTCATTGCCACTTAAGGGCATAGTTTGGCCCCTCATGATCTTGCACATACCCTAATTGTGTATGAGTTTTTGTCAAACCACCCTAATAAAACCCCACTATTCTATCTAAATAAAAAGGTGTGCATCTCCAAGTTGCAGTAAACAAAGATGTAGAAATGATATTTGCCTCCTACATATAAAGAGGAAGATGGTCTCATTCCCAATTAAAACTAAGAAATTATATAACTCATCAGTTATCACCCAGCTAGTTTTGTATCCAGGTTTTAAAAAATGACAGTTATATACTGAAACAATCCCCGGTGATGTTAATAAAAGTACAGACACAAAGAAAGTCACACTTATCCCCAAAGTAGAGATGGAAATGCCACGTACCTCAACAAAATCAACAATAGTAGTTGTCATATCAAATGTGATTTCTTCAAATGTGTCATCCAGAAAATAGACGATTGTTGTTAGTTTTTTGCCAATCAATAGAGCTTCTATCTCTTCATGTGCAGGTATATTTCATCTTGGCCCAGCCTTGACAGACCGCTTCAAAGCATTCCATGTATTCATAGCCAGGGCATGGACTTCGGGATCAGTACTAGGAGCAGTGGCAACATTGTGGACATATTCAGACAAGTATGCTGCAATATCTTTTCCAGGGGGCATTGCAGAAGTACATAAGTTCCCATGCCTTTAAAAAATAAATCCTACAATAAAATTACAAAGAAAAATAAATTAACTTGAATAGCTTTACAAAACATTAAATCACATTCAACTTTCAAGCTGTTCTAGTAATAAACTTTTCTACTTCAGAAACAATATGAAACAAAATTAAAATCAGCCTACATTGAGAAAGATACATTTCTACTTGATTTGGATATGGTACATATAATCAACTAGAACAACTATTTATAACTTTGACTTATTGTGTCTAATAAAACAATAATGTCTCGAATCAGTCTCTTGCGTTCACAATAAAAAAGCACTCAAAGAAAATCCCTTTCTTATGACAAAGCCATGCACAAAGAGTGTAATCATAAATCCTTAATAATAATATTTTTAAATTTTTCTCCTTTGACAAACAGTGAGATTCATTATCAATAGCTACTGTAAATAGATTAGAGTTAAAATGAAAAGATCTTATTAATCCCTGAACTATATTGTGTAATGCATTTAATATTGGGAACTCATTAATACGTTTATTTATAAGTATCAACATAGCCAATGAAGAAAATTGTCTGACATCATTTATAGATGTGTAAAACCGTAGTTCACAGTGAATCAGACTTGGAGAGTATTTGACAAGCCCAAAATTTTGACTCAGCAACTTAGAAAGTACTAGATTTTATCAATAATCATTGAAGAACAAATCTAAAGTTATTTATGTGTTAAATACATTGTTCCAGTTCTGAATATATAATTCTACATTGTCATTTCATTTGTAATGGAATCGAGTATTATAAAATTTCAATGGGTGAATATCTGTAGTGAAGAATATTATTAACCGATAACAAAAACATTCCTTTAGATCATTACAGTTACAATTATGTATTGGTGCATTGATCAAACATTGTGAAATATAGCCAAACATTTGCTTCTTGCAAAGTGTCTAATGGAATATCTACGCATCTAGATATTTTGATAGAAATTTTTTTGCCTGGTATAGAGTCTTCTCTTACTAGTCATGTGCTGATTTTTTTAAATTATTCAACATAGGAAGAAGGCTTAGTAGTTTAGTTGGAAGGAGTGCACTGCAACTCTAGAGGAGGTTAATGGCCTTCCTCCATTGGGATTTTTGGTATTCTTAGAACTCCCTCTGGTTCTCTCTTTGTGATCATTGGTTACATTTCTCGTTCTTCTTGAGTGTCTCTATTTGCTCCATTTGTTTTTGTTTTTGGTGGTCTTTGCCTTTATGATTTTTAAATTTCTTCCGGCCCTATTTTTTTTTACATTTCCTTACCAATGTCTACATTTATTGTAGCCTTGTAGTGGGTGCCTAGTTGTATGAGAAGGTTTGAATGGAAAGTGGTGACAAAGTACTAATTGAGCCCGTTGATGACCTGGAAGGGGCAAGTGGCATTAATGGAAAAGTTAAAGGTATTGAGCAGATGTTTCAAGACATTGTTGCAGAGGTTGCTGGTGAAAGTGTCATGTCTTCGGTAGGTTTGAGACTGTGTAGGATGACCAACTCTGTGGAGAGCAGCCAAAAAGTGGAGGAGAAGGTAAGTGCCCTCTAGATGGCCCTAGAAAGATTGTTGTCATTCCTAATTCTGATATGGTAGCTACCTTGGATAGGGAAGAAAAATTGTTGAAAAATGTGGCTATTTTTCTCTTTGTTCTGAATTGCAATATGAATCTTGCTAGGTAATTTATGGATGAATGGTTTAATAATGTGTAGAACAAGAAATCAGGTTTTCAACTCTCATTTTTTAGAATGATTCAAAAAGGACTCTCTTGGTATTTTTTTAAAATCATGCTACGCAGGAAAAGTTATCTTAAGGCAATTTTGGAATATTGACAGCTCAATTTCTCAAGCACTGGCTTGGTCTCTGGAGGTTTTGAATGAGGAATTTTTAGCTCTCTTACTCTAGATGGGTAACTAGCAAGAATGTCCCTCCCCAATTGTGGTCATTTCTGCCATAGTTGTTTTCCTTGCTATGAAAAGTAATGGAGGTTGAGAAACTAGGGCAACTCTATTGCATATGGATGCAAGATTTCTATTTTCCTTATCCTCAAGGGTTCATATTCTTGAGGAAATAGAAGTTGATATCGGGGGAAAAAATTATCCTACAAAATGGAGAACCTAGTAGGTATACATGCTTGTTTTTTGTGTAAAAAAGGACATGTAAGAATAAACTGCCCCATTGTTAAAAGTAAGTCAGGAGACCCAAGAGTTAACCGAAAAACCTGAAAATCAAAACTCTAGATCTATATTGCAAAAGAAAGAGTGATTGATACTAAAATAATTTTTTACTTACGAAAGCAACAAACAACAACACTAATCAAGAAGTGAATGGTCAAAACCCTAGTGAAATTAGTCCAGACTCTGTAAGAAAGAGAGATGAATATTAAAAGAGAGAAATATTTAACAAAGGCCATTATTAAAGACCCTGATATTGGAACCAAAGATGCAAATCCTAATGTCTTAAAGGATTATATTGAAAATCAAACAAACCATCAAGACCATTTCTTTTGAATTTGGATGTGTTAATAGATTTCCTATGAATAACATCTCTTGAGGGGAACATGAAACTATTTTGTTATCTATGTCTAACACTAGCCTTGGACACAAGGAAAGTTCCCAACAGCTAGTCTTAGAGAAGATTAAACAGAGGATTGCTCAAAACAATAATAATGATAGGGAAAATTGGGAATAAAAATGAGGAACTTACAAGGGACACAGAGCCCTTGTCTAAAAACAAGGCTTATAATAATTGTGGTAGTAGAAATGTGGTGAATGAATCAATAAGTGTTGACTAGAAAAACCTTCAAAACATAACCAACAATACAAATTTTAAGGCTATGAACTTTATACATAAATATGAGACAAAAGATGCAGATGTTAAAAAATTGAAGGATACTAATGACTTTCCAAATAAGAACAATCCTAGTTTGGAGATCTATCTTTGCATAATTCTAGTCATGGACAAAGAAACCTAAGGATTATAGGAAGGATTCTAGTCCTTTACTTCAATAGTTACAAGAGGTAAAGGTTGTTAATGTTACATTTGAAACTTACCTCAAATTCATATGGAAAGATTCTACCCAATACTATACTGAGCATGGAAAATGTAACAGAGGCTCAGCCATCTATGTCCACTTAATGGAAAACGTAATAGAGGCAACACATATTTCACAACCTTTTCCAGTTTTGTCACGGTGCTCAACAACTTTGGATTTGAATTCATGACTTCTTTGCCCCTTTCGATTAGAGCCCGTCTTCTAGCATACTACTGTCTTGGGGGATTGGCCTTGCATCCCTTTTAGTTATACCTAGATTTGGCATGCTTTCAAGGTGGAGGTTATGTTTTCTTTGTGGAGACATAGGAATTCTATTGTTTTTTCTCACTATTCAATTGATACAAATGTTTCACTTCTTTCTAAATCTTTCATTTTCTCTAGTGTTATGTTACAAATTCTAATCCAGGCCAACAAAGTGGTGTTGTATGTGGCTCACCTTCAAGAGCATCTTCATCACTAGGGCAATGCCTTGTGTACTAACACCAAGGTGCCCCTAGGCACTTTTGCCTCCCACAACCATTCTCCACCTTAAGGCCAACATCAAGGCTGAAGTTTTTCAGCCTAGTGCTCCCAATGCCCCGAGTCTAGGTTCCTCGCTGCCATTCTGGTAGTAGGAGTGTTTCGGCTAGATGCTGCTATACCTTACCTCTTCCTAGTGATGCTACCTCTAAGTGGCCTTCAAGTGGTGAAGGATGGTCAACTATTGATGATGGTGGTTGGCCGACACCCAAGTCTTCAAAGTGGTTCCCTCGACTATTTCTTCGACAAAAAATGAAGACAAAGATCAAGAGGAGGGAGAGGATAAAATTGACAAGGGGTGGTCCATTCTTGATGTCATCCTGCACCCCACTAATGTATGGGGTAAATGAGATGATTGACACCCCCTGCCACATGCTACTGGTGTTTCTCTTGCCCCTTAGCATCTTTTATTGCTATTATTGTCAACTTTTTGGGTGTTGCCCATGTGAACACTCAGGTGTGACCTTGTGTCCACCCACCCTTTTGTTTTTGTGAATATGTATATATTTAACTATTAATAGAATCAGAAACACCCACTCATAAAAAAAGGAATAGTAGTGCAAAAAAAGAGCATAAAAAATGCACATAGAGTAAGTAGCTAATTAGACATGTTAATCCAAGTAGAGTCAACAAGGCCCAATATGATTAGGTTTAGCTTTAATTCCCATAGTATAAAAGATCATGTTTGAGAAATGACTAGACTACAAGGATCTAATAAAGAATGACATTGAAATGAGAAGTCTAAATTCTGGTACCATTAAATTCAGAAAATATTCAAAAATACAAACATGGAATGACGTGTATCCATAAAATAGTTTCTGATATAAACAACTTCATATGTAAGAATATTAGAAAAAGGGATGAAACCAAAAATTTCTCATGAAGGGGGCACACAAAGATGCAGTCAAAGCATCCATGGAAATAAAGAATATATGGCCATAGTGTTCTTAAAACTAGATTAAAACAAGAGGTATAGTCA
This sequence comes from Chamaecyparis obtusa, assembly GCA_027943335.1. NCBI lineage: Eukaryota > Viridiplantae > Streptophyta > Pinopsida > Cupressales > Cupressaceae > Chamaecyparis > Chamaecyparis obtusa. The sequence continues at coordinate 64,042 of BSBK01006608.1, read as the reverse complement.
CAGTATTATTTGCAAAATCTCTAAACATAACAAAAATTTACATAATGATATGAATTTAAAATAAAATACCAAAAGCTGTGTATGAGAAAGGTATAATACAATTCAAGTTTTTTACAGAAGATAATTTTAGATCTAAAACTGAAAGATCACAACACAAGTGAGATAAAATACCAAGACCTATGAGGTAATAAGAGAAATAGACCCACTGTAGAGATACTGCCAAGTGGAACACAATCTCTGTTTTTAGCATTTTACGAACTTTAGATCATGTGCATTCACTTACATTACAAATACACTCAGAGAAAATTCATAAGAATTCTTATCATAATGGAAATTGATATAGATAAATGCTTAGTTCAATTATATTCAAGATCAGCTTCATTAGGGTTACTTGGTTGCTTACCTATTGATTTGATTTGTAGTTGTGCTCCTAGCAAAAACAACTAGTATATCTGCAAAAGTACTGTTTCCTATCCAGCTTTTTTGGCCATCCAACTTCCAACCACCTTCTACTTGTTCAAATTCACATACCAAATAATGATACTAATAAATTCAACCTTTCTTATCATTGAAATAGATTGCATGATAGTACAGGATTTCTGCTTCATTCTTGTGCACAACTGATGATATAAGAATCAATTGACAAACGCATTTTAAACATATGAATATATCATGAAAGGATAACAAAAAGAGACCTTAGTTGCAGTTTTTCTCAACAAGCTTGCATCACTACCATATTTTGGTTCAGTCAATGCCTGCAAGTTTGTAACAATGAGAAACCATTGTATAGGTTACCTTTTTTAATGATGAATAGTGCATACAAATTCACATAAAAGATGGGTGGAACGTAACCACTCCCCTAAAATTCGGTGCTAGAAGAACTATAACAAGGTTTCTTTCCAGTTTTCATCAAGTGGAACAAACAAGAAGAACAAGGATTAACGTGTCCCAATGAATGGAGAACATACCCAACAAAATATGGTATCAAGTTGAGCCAAAGAAGGTAAATACTTTTTCTTTTGATGTCACTTCCACACATTGCTGTTTAAAATCAAATTTAAAGCCTGGAAGGTAAGACTCAATGGTTCAAAGACCATAAAAAGACATCTTTTGTAGAAAATTGTCCATGGTAAACAAAATTTGGAAAGCAAAATAGAAAACATAAGTTTAAAACTGCTTACAAATTGTTAGCATAACTGTGCAACTGTGCACCAGTATAAATGTAGAACAGCTGGCATCTACTCTTGCAATCTCAGCTATGGCAAGAGCACTATCAACAATAGATAGACCAGGGTAGCCATATCCCTCCAAGACATTCTAGACATAAAGATGTGAAATTTCTATGAGCAGTTTGTAGAGAACAAAAGAACCACATGTACCTTGCTTTGACCTTAATGGTACCTCCAGCCACCTCAATATTTGCGAGCATTGGCACAATCTCAAATGAAAATTCTGCTCTCTCCCAATACTGGAAAACTAATAAATCATTAGAAAAGTTATAATGTGAGATTTAGAAACACTAGGGCTATATATTCATATGTTAATTTTTCAATAAAAAGACATTATAAGATTGTCACTCTATGAGAAATCTATGGTAAAAAAAAATGATAAGTGTGTTCATAATCACAAACAATAGAGTTCTTAACAAAACTGATTGCTCATGCTTCACCATAAAAAAAAGCAACAACTGATGTTTCAAGTAACTAACAAAGAAAACCTTAAAGATCAAATACCACTGCCCATGATCTCAAAAGAGTCGAATAGATTACTTCAATCTGTAGATAAAGAAATCGATTTACAGTATTTATGAGAGCATGATTTCTCTTGCAGGCCCACTTTTTTTTTTTGATAAGCAAGGGGCCAAAGCCAAGAGTTGTATTAATATAAAAGTTATAAAAAAATATTACATAGTTGCAGCTTTACTAGATTTATCAAAGACCAGGCTACCAAAAAATAAGCTACAAAAAACCTATAAGACAAAGATATCCATCCATAGCAAGAGAAACCATCGAATACAATCTACTATATACAGTTCAAAATTCACCATGTTGCCATGACTGATCAGCAAACCTAGAAACTCAAATCTATCCAAGAAAAAGACCAATGGGCATGAAAGAGTCCTTATCTTAGTTCTGTCCAACTCTAATTATCTTCCATTGGTTGCAATGCTGCTGATCAAGGCATATTCTCCCGAATAGATGAAGGTCCTGCTACATCCAATAGTGTGGAATCCTCCTATTTTGCAAATAGGTCATCCTTGTAGCATTCTTCCTCAAATGTATCTTCGCTACCCAATCCATCCATCTTCTCATCTTATTTGTACTTGATGAACCAATCTAGATTCTCATCCAAATCATCTCATTTTTCTCTCTATCTATTGCCTAGCCCTAGAAATCTTCCACTTGCTCTCATCACTATAACTGAGTCAAATGGAAATGGTATGGTGAGATCTTCATCAATGTTGATAATCGCATCATGTAAGCCCAATAGGTATTTATAGCAGGTATAACAGGTATTTATCTTCTGGTTGCTGCTTAGTTCAATTTCCAAAAATCCATATACCCTATTGTTGCAGCTCCATTCCAAGAATGCATTGTAAGTGGATGGACATCACTTCAGGATAACAGGTATTTTATGCATTGTAAGTGGATAGGACATCACTTCAGGATACATCCAACAAGGATTTATGTTTATCTAATAATGGTTCTACTTTATTTATCTGATCAATGCAATTTTATTCTTACAACTGTAATGCTTCCTCACTGTTGCACTACATCCATGCATACTTGTTGATTTAAATAGTAGACCTAATGTTTATAATTTATAGAAATATAACTTTGAAATTGTAGTACTAATTAGCATGTAGTTAGTCAGTCAAATTTATTGACCTGTATTTCATGAGTAGTGGTTCACAAGAATCCATCTCTCATGAGAATGAATGGAACACTTAGCACTCATAGCATCTAGGTGATGCTCACTGAGGTGAAGCACCGAGACTTCTCGGGAGATCAACCATCCTAGTACTAATCTAGATTTCCTCCATAATTAAGTCCACTTTGCTTGATTAGTACTGGGATGGGTGACCTCCTAGAGAGTCCTGGTGCTTCACCTTAGTGAGCATCACCTAGATGCAATGAGTGCTAAGTGTTCCATTCATTCTCTTGAGAGATGGATTATTGTGAACTACTATTCATGAAACATGGGCCAATGAGTTCGACTCAAAATCTACACAGTTGAATCCTGATAGTAGTACCATAATTTGACTTGCTATGGAAAATATCTCCTACTTATCAATTTAAATTTTAATGACAAGAATAACACCCAAAAAAATCCAGATTTAAAGTATAAATGTTCAAAAACTTCAACATTGACATTGATTTTTTACCTTTGTTTCATTTTTCCCTGTGAAGATGTAGAAAAGATAAGAACAAAGAGGAATGGAAAAGGCTATTGTACCTTGAACACCGCTTAAAATTTCCATTGTCATGAGCATGCTTCGGCTTCAATCTTGGTAATGTACTCCACAAATTTTAACATCTAGATAATAAGAATTTCAAAAATATGCACAAGAAGAAAAATGATATACACAATTTGGAAACATTAAAAAATAAACAGGATTAATCTCACAAACCTATTTTAGCTACCCATTTTGACTGGCTATTATGGTAGAAATAATGTGACCAGTCTTCATTCCATTGCCATTGACCACTGTGGCCTCACTATCCTACATTTGAAAGCCAACATATGATTGGTCAATGGAACAACAAATAATGAATCTTAAATTTAGAAAAGGCCACTGAAGCTTGTACTAATCCTTATTATCATCTTTAAATTTTAGATGTCCAATACATTTTTGAAATTATAGTGATAATAACACTAGAAAGTCAACTTAACTTCTTATCTGGATGCTTTGATTTATCATCCCTATTTTCCATCTCTTGCATTTCTCTTGGAAGATGATATCAATGCCAACATTTTGAATTTTTGGAATTGCTTCCATGATTGAGGTGATTTCTTGGACATCCATGGAGGGCTCTATAAGAACAGACACTAGTATAAAATTTGGGCTACATCATATTGTGTTATATCTACCTAAAAAAAATTGGTGACTGTATTTAAGGAATTCTTGCTGCTATTAAAGGCTAAGAGCTAACTTTTTATAATGAAGAGTGTAGGTGAGGAGTAAAGAATATATTAGATATTCATAAGTCGATCTGCATATAGAAGTAATATATGAATGAAGATATTAATCATGCTGATTGATATCCTGTGTTGATATTATTTGATTTTGTGGATGGATGCATTTTCTACTAGGTCAATGTTCAATACCTGATCTGTAAGTAGTGGTGTTGAGGTAACATCTTTTTCTTTTTTGTCAAAGTTTCTCTCTGCATTTTTGGTTTATACTTTCTCAACCTTTCCATATATTCTCTAATTACTTCTTTAAATCCAAAATGTTCATTGATGCTTGGAGGTGAGGATTGGGCTGATCCAAATTTAGATCAAGACTCTAGTGAGCAGTTAACTAAATTTCCAGTCTTATGGGAAAAATCAATTAATTGAAATAACCATAACATAAAACTAATTGAACCCTAAATGAATGTAGATAAAAATAACACAAGGAAAATGAATTTTGAATCAAAAAAATTCTATTATATACACTTGAGATTTGTGTGTTGCTATCTCAAAGCAGAGATTACTTGTAAAAGACATTGGTTCAATCCTTGCACTCAAAATTGCAACTCTGTCCTCTTGGGATAGTCACAAACACTCAATGTGGAAACTCTCTGACATGTTCAATCACTTGAATGAGGCCTTCACAGACCTTTAGACATCAACAAACATCTATCCAAACCAACCTTAATGGAATGCATGCACAAATTTTAGTTACAAGCACAAGGTAGATGATTTCTCACCATTGTTTGTGCTTTCTTGAAGCGGATTGGTGAAGATTTCTCCCAAATGTGAGCATATTAGGACTTATAACCTTGAAAATATTGAAGAACATGCAAAGACAAAATTTTGGATGAGTTTATAGCATTTTTGTGCAATGGAAACAAAAGTTATTACATTTTTAAGGCCCCCGGTTTACCTTGGCTAGGGAAGATTTTAGAAAGATTGGTATAACTTTATTGAAATTCAATGAAATCGAATAGAAAAAAAACCAAAATGGGGTAGATTCATGTATCTAACAGATTCTTGTGGTCTAGATTACACAAGAAGACATACTAATGATACTCTACATGAAAAGAAGACTACTACTACTACAGTAAATTACACAAGAAGACATACTCTATAGTAATACTACATTGGTTCTATATGTTGCATGCCATTGTCACTACAAGCTTCATGACCTTTCCAAGCATACATGGTCATAAATCCTCTTATTCTATGCTAAACAACTCCAATAGTGCCCTCCCTGCCTCGTGCAGCTATTTCGCAGAGTTTCTAAAATCCAGTAAAATAAAAAAATGAACTGTTAAAAGTAAGAGAGTTGTATTTCTTGTAACTATCATGATGTCCCTTTATCTCCCAAGTTGTGTTATGTGATTTCTCCACCTAATGGCCATTCAAAGACTAGCAATGACACCTTAACATACAATAGCTTACATAGCTTGCAACATAAATCAGACTTCTTGGGTACAAAAATTGCATAACACAAATTTGTCTTGCAATTCTGGAATGGCATTCTATTATTTTGCATTCTTTTTGTCTAAGCGGTATGAATAATGTGCACCCTATCATTCTTTTATTGTCTATGTTCAAAACACATTTGATTTTTTTTCTTCTGATATTTACTATAAAATGAATTCATGCTGAAAGACATATAACAAAAAGCCATAAACAATGACAATTATCCATGGGGAGAGAAGCAACAACTAATTAAAAACAAGATAATTTAGAAAAATTATATTGATGTCGACAAATCACCAAGAGTAGTTAAATGGGACTTAGAGTATAACAGTTTGCGATACAAAGCTCTAGGAAGAGAAACCTAGAAAGGCCCCACAAAAAAAGATGAATAAATTATAAAAACAAATAAAATACTTAAAAGAAAAGAACCACACCAACACAAGTGGTCAAGAAACTAGTATAAATAGCCAAGAAGGGAGAACAAGAACACCAAATACCAAACACTAAGGAAAATTGGAGATCATCAAATATCACTATTTGGGCCAGAAATGGTGGAGTCACTGGTGTTATCCTCGGTCATTGTGAAGGGACTGATACAAGACATGACCATGCTCATTGAGGAGTGTCAAAGGAAGCTACTCTCCCTAGGATCACACCTAACATCCAATGCTGAAGAAACCCCTGTACTAGTGAAAAACCTAGTAATATGCATTTTTCCTTGTGGTTGGGTGGAGAGGAGTAGATCTATGCCATCCAAAAGCCAAACCACATCATCTATAGGTAACAAGATCACAATGCTGAGGGGGAATATATTCAAGCAAAAGTTGTGAGACTTGTTGCTTCACAGGTCTGTTTGCATCCATGTGAGATGTAGCAGTATCCAAAAGGCCATTTAGAGCTACCAATCTCCTAGATGTGCTAGAATGAGGCACATAGTATGATTAGAATAAACAAAGGTTACAAAACAAACAGCTACATTATGTAGCTATTAATGGTAATAACATGAAGTACTGCATAGGAAATAGATCATAGATTTTAGAATAGTTCTACTCAAATGCGTTTCATTGGAATTCCTCCAGCTTAAAAAGGGGTATCGACCTACTTGGAATTCCTCTAGCTCTGGATTCAGTTGGCGTGCTTCGATCCTCTCACTCTAAGTTCTCTACTGATGCCCATGTATCGATCTCCAATGACATAGAGAAAAATCCCTCCCTCCACAAATCCACCATGGCGCCAAGAGCAGAGAGTGAAAAAACAAAATTAGAGACCGCTGGTAATGTGTAGGGTTTTTTACCCAAAAATGGTTGCTTAGATTTTTGTTTTTATTTCTTATTTCCATTCAACTAATAATTTGTTCAAATTTTTTTAGTCTTGCATTGAACTTATTGTAAAGATCTAGGGATGGTAAAAAATCACTTAGGCATGTGTAGATCCAAAATTAGAAAATTAGGTGCCTTTTAAATTTTATGATTATGATTATTTTATTTTTTTGGCATGTGTTTAAATATAAAATATTTAATAAGTGATTTTATAAATATTTTTTATTAAATATTATTTTTAAATGTAAAAATATAATAAAATAGTTTTGGTTATGGGTATGCATTTTTAGAGGAGTTTGGAAGAGTTTTAGGGTAGTTCTACATGGACTTTGGAGCCCACATAATAGGGCATTTATTATTCTTTGCATTTCAAATTTAAATGTAAAAAGTATTTATTAAGTGATATGATATTTTATCAACCACTTAATAGATACTATATTTTGATGCAAAATAATTGTATTGGTCTTCAAAGTTCAGTCAAATTGATGTAAGCGATGAGCTAAAAGTGATTGAAAATATTAGGGAGGAGAAATGAGAGAGTTTTTGAGAAGTTTAGGGTAGTTTGGTTTCAACTAAGGGCTTTCATGGGTCAGTTATGACTTGAAGGGACTATTAAGACAACTAATTTATGATTATTTCATTTTTTATATAGTTATTTAATTAATTATAACCAGTCATCCCATGAACTCCTAAGGCCTTGACTTCATGGGATGATATCTATCTAACATGTATTATACCAAACTGATCTATTTCAATGAGACTCTATGCTTTTGAATACTGTTTTGAATTCATTTGGCAAGCAGCTCTTTTGTAATTAGTGTGGTAGGCAGTTTTTTCTATTTATCTGAAACATACAGACTGAAATATGTCAAACATAGTTAGATTAATAAATGGTGGAAGCAGAGTTGACTGTAAATTTGATTCAGTTGGAATACAATAAAATCAGATTTGAATAAACTTAGAGCAACTGTTGAAGATTTTTGTACTCACTCGAAAGAGTTATTTTTTGAAATTGTAATTAAACTAATTTCTTGATTCCTATATAATTGTTACCTAAATTACTGGTATTTACCTTCTACTCTTGCCTTTGTTTTGATGTGATTTTGGCGTCAAATTTTGGTGGTAAAATTTAGTTATTTCTATTTGTGTGGCTAATTATTTAGTTGTGTTTTTTATCCAGTGACCAAATTAGTCATTTATTTAGCCATTTTTATTTGTCTAACCAATTATTTAGTTGTGATTTCACTTGATGACCAAATTAGTGCAGAGAAGTCTGTATATGTTGTTAGATTGGGTGGTTGTCATTGCACAAAAGTCTCGAACTGTTAATGCCTGATACAACCACTAGACTTATAGAATCCACGGGAGACTATTAAACCCTTGTCACCAACTGTTGCATTAAGTAGATGCAATTCGATGTAATTATGTTAAAATTTATAGTTGTAGAAATGTTTGAAGATTTACATACTTTTCAGATCATTTGTCAAAACTACCATGCAGACTGGTGTCATCAATTGTAGCATCTGGGTGTAGGTTGAAGAATAGTAAGGCATCCCATTTGTTGGGATTCACTACATACAAAAAAGAGGTTTGAGAAGAGAAGAGAACATTAAGTGCATTTGATAAATGTATCTAAATAGTATAACAGATAATTCAATTCAAAATTTTAGCGATAACACATGAATAGCCACGCTTGGCACATTCTGACCATGAATAATCTTTTGGCTGGCTCGACCTTGCCTAAAAATTAAACATGTGTATCAACAATATTTGAATAATGGCATAACTACTAAAGTTCACCTTGGGATACAAACAAAATAATGAAACATCTAAAAATTATAGAGCACATAGAATAGTTAATGTGAAATGCAACAATAAGTCTATTGGCGAATAGAATATTAGAGCACATAGAATAATGTTTGCATAATAAGTCTATTGGTGAACACACATTATTGCTGAAATGCAACTTCTAAGAATATAAGTATATGATATTATCAAATGTTAATGTGTAAAGGAGTATTAATCATTCATTTAGTCATTTTTATTATTAGGGTGACTAATTATTTAGTCATTTTACCCGATGACCAAATTGGTCATTTATTTAGTCATTTTAGTTGTGATTTTACCTGATGACCAAATTGGTCATTTATTTAGTCATTTATATTTGTGAATTGCACAAAATGGGTAGAACATGATCAGTTTTAGTCACGTGACTAAAAGTTTTAGTCACTCGGTCATTTATTGTCCAAATTCTACTAGTGTTGTACTGATAAACCTAGTCCAGGTCCTCATCCAAATCATCTCCATAGGGAGTATCCAATCCTTCCTCAATGCCTAGAAATTGTGTAAGAAATTTGATTCCTTTCTTCATCATGGATGTCCTGATAAGATGATTCTCCCATTACCATCCCCATAAGATGAAAAGCCTCTATGGAGGGCCACCATAAATGTTTCTCTGTGGGGTGGAGCCAAAGCCCGAAAATGGGGAGGAGCCAAAGCCTAGAAATGGGGACCCGACAGACATAACTATAGCAAGGTCCCAACGAAGAGAAGTAGTAAGATCATAATCAATATTTACTATTGCTTGATGCAAACCCATAAGGTAATTATCAACAAAGAGACACCTACAAAGTTCCTCAGCTAAATTCTTGTTTGCACCTGCCACCAAAATACAAGCCAAAAAAATAGCACCAATGTCTGAATTAACTCTGTATCTATGATTTGTGCTCAGAAAATTGAAGCCTAATACTTTCCTAACTACATACAGAATGAGGTGATGATGATATTTGCAAACCTCATTCAGTTTAGAAGAATAAATGGGATTATCAAATGTAGTTTGATCTATGTCTACACTCAGCTTAATCAAGGTATCCATCATACCACTTTGTTGAGGAGAGCTCGGGACATGGAGAAGTGCAAATTAGCTTGGTACAAATGAAAAAAGTTTCTTTGATATCCCATAAATTATCTAGCCACCCATGTTGCGTGTAGCTTGTAACAATACTGTACCTTTTACTGAGGTGATCATCATACCACCGTCCGGTCTTTATCCTATCTAATCACCATTCTTTTCGAAAAAGTGGCAGTTATAAAAACATCCCAATTTGAGTCCTTCTAAATTAGAAACCGTAAAAAATGATTGTGAAGATAAGTTAAAAAATTTAAAATGAAGGTATCACCAAGATAGAGATAGATCCTAAAAGATATGACAGGACGCACAACTATAACTTCAGATTCAAGAAAGCCATTCATTGTCTTATCAATCATGTTTTTTATGTTATATAGTTTTATTAAATTGTATATGGGTAATTAAAAAACTAATCTGAACTTCTTTTTCATAAAAAACAAAAGGTCATTATGTTGAACACATGAACAAGTTTTCATTGCATTTTCTCGTCAAGGAATGGCTTGAAATTATCAATCATAACAATATCACCACTACTAAGTAGTAAGTACCACATTTGGCAATTCTAGAATAGATCACAACTTAGGAGTAATGGCAAGTCATCAGATCAATGCTACCATGCTTAACAGACACCCTTGAATTCAGAAGAAAAATGTGGCATATACTCCAAAGCAATGGGCACAAGCCAACAATAAACTAGAATAATACCTCAACTTAAGGAGAAGACAAAATATTTTGGTTCCTTTCTTCTACAATTGCGGGATAAACCGTACATATTTGCATTGCTTTTAGATTTTTAGATACAATTTCAGACTTACAAGGACGTTGATGGAATGTTGATGGGAAATAAATATGCAAGCATATGAATAAGGGTATGTGTTTGATTATGATACATTTCAACAGTCACCTGGCAATGTGAGAATGGGTATGGTATGACAAACACACTTTTATGAACCCAAGATTCTATATAGCAATGTGTACATTATTTAAAAAAAATATCTTTTAACCTATTTAAAAAAGAACTACATAGTAGATAAAATTCTAGAAATCATGTAAAAATCCCAATTTCCAAAACCTAGCCCATAAAAACAGAGCCCAAGTTTCAAAGTGATTGTGTTATTTCAAAATGGTGGAACTTATTTAAAACACCGGCTACTTGATAGATTGTTTTTTTATTATTGTGTAAAAATCCCAATTTCCCAAGAAATAGCCATCAAAACCCTAGTCGAAGTTATGATATGATGGACGTGCTAATATAATGGGGCCACAAACATGCTGGAATTTATGTATTACAAGTAGCCAATCTTTGGATATCAAATCAAATGCCTCAGTATTTGTGATCCTTGTCTAAAATTAGATGGTCACACATCAATCAAATAACACAAGGCCTGATTTGCAGTATACTCCACTGGTTTTTGCGAGAAGAAATTCATTTTAATGAGAATTTTAGTCTTCAAATTATTTAAATAAGTACAAAAATTTATTGAGAATTTAAAAAAATAACTAATTTTCACTGCACGGAGCCATTTGAATGTGATTTTGTTTTTAAGAGCAATATGTAGTCATAATAACATTCATGAGAACATAAACCCATGCAAGCCTAGGTTTCACTATATTTCAAAAAAATTTGTGACCAAACATTCATTTGAATGGCAATTTTAATCTTAACGATGTCTGTAAACCAACAATTCAATTATCAAAAAAATACATAAATTCAACTATAGTTTGCGCTAGAGTCCCAAATGGTTGTGTGAAAACATTCATTCGAGAAATGATATCTATCTTTAATACACTGTTCTCAAAAAAAACCGTTGAAGAGACAACAAATATACTTATATAAACGAGAATTTTGATGTTAGAGAGTATTCAGTTGCAGTCATAATTGACAATTCATTAAACCCTTACAACAATACCCAGAGTGATACTGGACCAACACTAGTTGTAAGCACAAGACCTTATCAACCTCTAATATAGCAGACTGAAGGATTTACAACATATGCACCAAGTACGTGGAATAAGTTGTATCCACTAAGATGAGTCCCCTTACTGTTTCATACCTGCATTTACAATTTGAATCCACACTGCATGCATACTCTTCTATATTGACCATAAAAAATTGGCTCCCTTATGCTTTAGCCACAGTCTGCAACCCAACGTAGAGTGGGTAGTACTAGTTGTTAAAGAAAATATAAATGTTTAGCAATGAATGGTTGCCTTGTGTAATTCTCATTTTTTTATTCATTATGTTTTCTAGATTTCTTTTGTTTTGTCTGTGGTACTGGACATTGCCATTTCTTGATGATAGGATGAGGACATTTTGACATGGAGTTTTTCCAAATGTTATATTACAAAAGTAGAATTCATGTTTATTGACAATGTGGAGTACTGTAATTTGGACAAATACAGGTTTAAGTGGAATGTTGGAGCAAAATGCAGTCTGGATGATATTTAAAGAAGTTATTGAAATCTATTGTACAGTCCATAGAAATTGGACACATAATGGACAAGCAAGTGAGAATATGAGGGAAGACCTTAATTTCAATTATTTTAATGAGTTAATGTTGTGGTATTTTCATAGAGCTCTGATTGGTAAGTTCATTGGTACATTGTTGTTTTCATACATCAAATTTGTTACTGTGATTAGCCAGAAGAGGAATTGTAGGAAGCAGAGTGAAATAGAGTGTCAAAATGGTCTCGTGGGTTTGGTTTCTGATTGACATCTTTGTGTGTTTGTAGGTTTTCTCATCAATCTTGCTATTACTTATGACTTGTTTTTTGGTAGACAATTATCCTTACGAAGGGATATTCTCTATGTGTTAGTTCAACATTTGGGTGACATCTGTTTGACTGGACTTGTGTAGGCATTGTAGAGAGATAGTATGACATGTAGGGATATGGATTTGAAGACTTATAATGATAAAATGTATTCACTTGGCTCAAAGGATTGGGCACAAAGTACTCCTTTAATTTTAGAATGATATTGCAAAGGGGTATGAGTATAGGCTACTAAGATAGAAAGGAACGTGTGTGTGAAAATTGGGTTAAAATTAGGACTACATTACTAAGGTCGATTTCAATCCAATAATGTAAGATGCAAACAAAAATGGTATTACTACAATCTATATGCTACCTAAAACCTTTTGTGAAAGTTCGTTTAGGAATATCCAGGATTATGTCACTTAGAGAAATAGAATGCACAACATTTTAGTGAGCCATATGAGATGTTGTATAGTGGCAGATTGTTAATTATAGTTCAAATACTTTTAACTTATTTTGTACATGTGATTTACTCATGAAACTTGGCATAAAAGTGTTTGACATAATCCTTTGATGATTACAAAACCACTTAGTCATATCTTGCAGGGTAAAAAAAATTGAATACAAGTATGAATACAAATGCATTGGAAGTAAAATAGACAGTCACTTAGATGAATTTTGTCTATTTCTTAATCAAAATGAGATCTTGAATATTTGAATACTGAAACTCAAGGCATATAGACTCTAACTAAAACACCTCTAGATCATATAAACATTTCAGAAAAGAATGATTACATACCATTCAACTTCTGTCATCTATTCCAAACCAAAATGATATCATGAAATGATTATCTAGATTATCTTGTTCATATCTGATCATTTACATGTTTGACCTAAATAATCTTCACACTGGTAAATACCAAATGAATTATAGTATGGACTTTCACCCATACATCAATGAGGACCATATATTGTTTAATTATCTTCTTAATGACATTAGATACTATTTGATATCATGTAGAAATCAATGACAACAGTTGCATCTACATCTAACTCAGTATATGAAATATTTGAATCTTAATCAATCCCTAGGTTTGAAAAATAAAATGTGGCACAAAAAAAATAGTATTAATATACTAAGCAAAAGTGTCAATGTTTTGAGTAAATGTATCACATTATTCATAAAAAGTATCAGTTTACTAACCAAATGTAGAAAATTAATTTTTTGATGTGTATTGTGGAGGAGAATAAGATGGAGTTTAAAGAGGACACAAAATTACGAATGCCTAGTTAATTGTTGATATTGATGACAGGGGAGGAAGAGGAAAAGGAAATCTCATCATGTGCAGAGTATATAGAATGCATGGGTGCAGGGGATTTGGTTTATGTATTCAGTAGATGTTACTTTAAATATATTAATTTAATTAGGTTTCAAAATGTAAATGACAATTTTAACAGTAAAAGGTACCATATCAAAATCATCCATATTAATGACAGAAAATGAATATTAATGGAAATAGCACCAAAAAGATATTCTTATCCAATATAAGTTGAATATTGTTTTCAAATATAAATAGAGCATTAGCAGTTGAAATGAATAAGAAATATAGAGAAACAATATTAAATATGTCTTAGAGTACTTGAATTACTGAAATATGGAAGTGAAATATAAAAAGCTGCTGAAAAAGAAGATGATTGATTGAATACATATAAATTTCAAGAGCAATTTAAATAACTATATCTATTAACTATGGTACTTTACTTTTGGTCTTTTATTTTTATTTTTTCTCTTTCATACTTTTTCATTGTTGTCAATACTTTTAGCATTTCATGTTCCTCTGGAATGGTAATATTGTCATTTCTTACCATTCAGTATTCATGATTTTTTTTATTTGGATGATTTGTTCAAAAATGCTTTGTGTGTCTTCTTTTCCAGTAGTTAATATGTCACCAATTGTGGTGAGTTTGTGAAGATCTCATGTCTGGTATGTTCCTGTTGTGCTGATATTGTCAATATGAATTTGATATTCTTTTTTCATCATTTCAAGATCTATAATATCTTGACCATTTCCTTCATTTGAGTTACATGACATGTCTATAAAGATTTTTTCCATGTGTGTAATACATGTATTGAGTGTATTGATTATACTTTGTAGTTGCTCAAGTACTATTGTGCTGATCTCTATTTTGAAATTGAGTGAGAATATCCACTTTTGTATTGGTATGTCAGTGGATTTTATAATATTTAGATTGACAACATGTTGAGTGTTCATATCTATTACCTTCTGTAATCATTTTTCTTGTTTACATTAAATATATTCTCTTATGTTCTTTGATCAACTGAAAGTTTGTGTGGATGACATCTTTGAGTTTAAAACATATTTTGTAATAATTGTCGAGGCAGTCAATGAGTGCTATACCTCTTGATTTGAGGTCTGCTATCCATTCACATGATATGTGTGTCATTTGTCTGTCTTCATAGAGTTGAATATTGATTATTTGTTGGATCAAATCAAGTGTCAGATCAAAAATTCCTTCTGTCTGATATGGTGGTTAGGAAGAGATTGGACCAAGCATTTTCTTGATGTAATTAGATAGATGAGTGACAATAGATTTGAGTTTGTTCATATCATCTTTCATTCGGTCCAATCTGTCTCACTTCTTGGTGTGTGAATTCCCACATATCAACTGTACAGTCATGGAAAGGTGGTCCTATGTCAATTTGATTGACATCAAAATTAGCTGCAGTTAAATCTGCAAGTTTGTTCTCTTTTTTGGTTCTGCAACCTGTATTATTACATGCCCTGTTTGTGGATCTTTTTCTAGGGCAGCTAATTTGTCCTTTTCCTTTTTTTTCATTGGAGTGGGAGTTTCATTAATGATTTGAGAAACTAAACCTTGAGGAGGAAATCGGTCCTCTGTTCTTTTTATTTTTCTTTGTATGGTATCCACTAACCATGAAGGAGTGGCGAGGATTTGGGAGGCCGAGGCTAAACTTTTAATATCAAATAATTTTCTGACTAATGTAGGAGTCTACATTTGAATGGAAGAAATTTGAAATTTTGGTACCCTAGTACGAGGAGACATGATAGTTGGTTTAGTAGATTGTGTAGGTTCTATTGGTGTTTCTTCTTCCTAAGGTTGTTGTGTTCGATTTTCTTCTGGTTCCCTATTTACATCTTGATGTTTTGTATTCTTTGGTTCCTCTTGGTTGTCCAGATTGATAAAGGGAAGTGAGCCATTTTCGTAGGTGTTGGTTATGCATTGGTTCTTGTCAGGTGGCTGATCATCTCCTCCTATATTCAGTGGAGCGGACTGAATTGTTGTTTGCATTATTGGTAACCATAGTGGAGCTGTTGGTGCAGTTTGAGATTGTGTTGGTGGTGGCGCAGACATGGTAGATTTATTTTTACCTGTCTTCTTCCAGTGTACCCATCTCATTGTTATCTTAATAATCAAATCCATTATTTCCTTAATGTCATCCATTTCTGGTATTTGAAATGTTATAGGTTGCAAAGGTGTGCCTTTTATTTTTTCAAATAATGGTTGGAAAGTAGATTAAATTCATCATCAGATAATCCTTCCACATCAATTTGAACATTATATAATTTAATCCGTTCAACTATGATATGGGACCATGATATTTCTCTCATGTCAAAGTCATCTTTGCAATTAGCCTAGAAGTCTTCTACTGTAGGTATGTGATGAAAATTAAGCCCTAGTTGCAGGTTCTCTTTCACAAAATTAGAGGGGTCAAAATGATGTCCAAGCACATTATACACAACAAATTTATATTTTTTTTGAGTTGTTTTGATCATATTCATTGCAAAAGAGCTAGAAGAGCATGTATAAGGTCCTATTGAAATGGGAAAATGAATACCTGCTTTATGTCGCTCGTTGAATCTTCTATTGATCTCGATTATCTATCTACATAATTCTATCAAAACCATCTTATCATCAGGATATCTTAGAAATTTGAATGGAAAGTCATCAAAGGCTCCTATCTTGAAGTAAGTAAATGTATGAAATTGTGTATAATAACTGCCAAACTACATACTTGCTTGTGCAGTTGCATGTGATAGTCTTTGTTCTGGACAACCTTGTAGTTCATGACATAACTTCACTGTGAAAGCATCATTGACCCTTCTAAAATGTTCATAGATTTTTTGTAGTTGTATGCAAGGGTAGAAATCATAAACCTAAATATCATCATCAT
Organism: Chamaecyparis obtusa; assembly: GCA_027943335.1. NCBI lineage: Eukaryota > Viridiplantae > Streptophyta > Pinopsida > Cupressales > Cupressaceae > Chamaecyparis > Chamaecyparis obtusa. Next base: position 47,211 of record BSBK01006608.1, on the reverse strand, counting down.
ATTGTGAAATAGAAGGTAGGTCATCCCATATCTATTGACATGCTAGGGCATAGATGAGGAAAGATTACATATGAAAATTGTATGATTGTTTTGCTGACACAAGTATTTCATTTAGTCTGTCACTTATTAGTCGTGCCCAATCAATATATCTATCTTTTTCACATATAGTTTGGGCAAGGAAAAACCACCATTCTTAAAAAATTTAGGGCTTCTTCACTTCTTTTGGTTTGGAACCATTGTGTTGATATTACAACTCTCCAATGTGATTTCTTTTCATTAAAATGAGATGCTTCTAGAGAAAAATTCCAATCTGAGTATTATTTCCTTGAAGGTAGATGCAATTTTTTTTGAATTGAATCTTTGTCCAAAGTGATGAGAACTTCGTCATTCTATATTTTTATTTCTTGGTTTGTGGATCAAATATTTGAATGCATTCCATTATTACTTCTGGTGCTTGAATAGCGACATGAAATCCTGTTGCTTGTATTAATTCACTCTCAATCAGTCTCTATGTAATGGGTGTACTGGTTGTGAATTGATTCTTCTGTATAGATTATCTAAGTCATAGAAATATAATTTTGTATCTGTCATCTCTTTCCATGCACTGTCTATTCCATCTAGATGATCATAACCATGTAATTTGGCAGTCATTCTATAGAGCTTAATAGAATAGAACGAGAATTTTTGATAAAGGCATTTTTATGTTGCAGTTTCAGATTTTTTTGGTTTTGTCTGTTTGGATTGAGTGATTGTTAATGAAATGATGTTTCCTATTTACTTCGTGTTTAAGATATTTAGTAAATTGAGATAATGATGTGAAAGATAGTGGGTACATAATAGTTTTAGGTGATAATTAAATGGTAATAAAAGAGCTTTTATTTTTTTATGCATTATTTTTTGCGTGCATTATGTTAAGTTATTGAATTAATTGCAATATAAGTTTCATTGAGATTTGAGAATGTTTGCTCATTTTATATATATATTGTAAATATATTGTATAATTTGTTTAATACTTTTATTATATATTTTAATCAATTAATATTTTGTAACTCTTTTTTTCATCAAATATTATTTTCAAATAGAAAACTAATCTAATATATTGATTGATAACTATATATTATTCTAAAAGTTAACTATTATATTAGTATTTGCTATAAAAATCAATTTAATAAATAAAATATGGAAAATGTAAAGAAATTCATTCATAGTTTAATAATTTGATAAAACATATTTAACGAACAAAATATGCAAAATGTAAGGCATTTATATTAATATATATAAGATTTAATAGAAACATATGTAATAATATTTGAAATAATTAATTACAATAATAATGTTATATATAATATATAAATATGATATAATGAAAACATTGTAATGTTAATTTTATTTCATTGTTTAATTTAATAGAATGTTTATTTAAATGCAATAAGATATAAATTGTATTTCAATTTAGCACAAGAACAGATAATGTTGGTGGGATCAAAAGTTGTTAGCAAATGATGGGTTATCGGATAATAATGTTCAATACATAACTTGAAATACCGTTGTTGGATTTTCGGATATTGATGCTGGAAAGTGTGAAATCTGAATTGGTAATTGTAGGTAGGGTAGACATTTTCTGAAATTTCGTCATTGTTAAATCTATTATAATCATGGTATTAGGGATTACTATAAAAATAATAAACATAATTATATACAACAATAGTTTAAAATTAAAAAATATAATAATTTTAAATAGAGAAAATAATAGATATAATTTATTGCCTAATAAATTGACCAGTATAAATAAATTTTAAAATAAACAGGGGACACTTGATATAGATTTTAAAATTTAATAATACTTGTTTTAAAATTGTCATATATATAATATAATTATTTATTGTTTATATACTATATTTATGATTTTATTAGTATCATAATTATTTATATTCACAAGTTAAATTTATGAATTATTAATAATAAAAAACTATCGATAAAATTTAAAATGATAGTTATTTTAAAAAATTATAATAATATTCTTAAAATTTTCATATATATATATATATATATATATATATATATATATATATATATATATATAATTACTATTTATTATTTATATTCTATATTTGTTTTCTTATAAGTAATATAACTATCTGTACTATTTATATACTATATATATATTGTTTATATACTATAGTCTTGCCAATGACTTTATGTTCAATGAGACCATTCTTTGTTGAGGAGACATTTCATCTCTCTATCCGATCATTTGCAAAACTTCTTTGTGTTCGATGAAGACTTATGAACACTGGGAACAAATAAGGGGACCTAGCAACTTTTGTCCCTCCAATTTAATAAATGAAAGTCATTTTTTCATGCAATAAAACATGAGGCCCACATGGTTCTAGTAATATTTTGCTAATTGAAACTCACTTAACCTATAAGTATGACTGAGTCATTTTTTACCCATATGCACTTGCAAAAATCTCTTTTTCAAAACAAATTTGAAAGCCAACTTATTGCATCATCTTATTTATGCATATTATTATAAAATTGACAAAATATAAGAACTCTAAAAGAAATGTCCACGTATGTCATGATATGTGTCAGGTGCATGTGTGGACCCAGCTAGAAAGGTTTTTATCTGAATTAATTTTTACTCTGGAACCACTAATAGAATGCATTATAAACCCCAATAGACAAAACAAGTTTCTGTCTATTTTTATCCATGAACATTACTTCCAGGCCCCAAAATTGAATGAAATACCTCTAAAATTATCTTTAAAAAATTATCAAATCTAATGTTGAGGACTATCCATTGAATAAATAAGTTCATTGAATCCTAGTGAGTATATGTGCCAAGTGGATTTGTCTTCTTCAACTTCATCTACAAGTTATTAATTATAAAAAAATGGCTACTTTGAAACAAATCTAAAAGTACACATTAAACCTCAATAAATCCTCTTTGGTTTTTCTTTTGAAAAATTATCAAACTAAATATAGAAGCTCCACAATCATGCATAGGAATACATTGACATGAGTAAAATCATAGGAATTAATCCTTCTCATCCACCCCCAAACTAGTTTCAAAATGTGGATGTCTAAAGTAGGTTACCCGATAAGGTTAGTCCTATGCAAACAACAACATATAATCATCTAGTTGCGAGATAGTAAAAATATTAGATGAAGTGATGAGGCTCCAAAATTATGTAAAATAGTTCTTTGTAGTATAAACAATCCATGGAATAGTTGGTTAGGTGTGAAGGTTATCTAAATGTGAAATATTAATTTCCACAGATGGTCAATTTGATGAATTTTATAATGTGTAAATAATAAACTAAATGAATTGCAAATGGAATTGGCTTGGGAAAATGATCAAACAAGGTGTAATGCCCCACCAGGGAACCCAGAAGAACTTAACCTAAACATGCATCTAAGTTTGGTGAATAATTTTTTTTAAAAGTTAACATCAATGCAGAAGCAATTACCATTTACTCACATTAATACAAATAACCAACACAGGTTACAACTCTCAAGGGTTCCTCGATGAAGACTATGTTAACATTAATTAATTAATGTAGATTAGGTACAATTACAATACTCATAAACCTATGAAGGATAAAAGCAACATTACATATAAGATAACATAAATACAACTAGTACCATAAGGTATCCATAAATCTACATCCATTGCACATGTCCCAGGGTATGTAATACAATAACCAAAGAGAAGTGCACATGATAACTCTGAAGAACTGATACAAAGATATAGGATCACAAAGAAGAAGAAGAGATAAGAACACAACTCCATCAATGAAGATCAAGAAGGAACAACTGCCACATGGATCATCCAACACTGGTACATGAACGTTGGAATCTCAAATGGTAAAAGAATCACTACCACCCAACCTCGTGAACCTAAATGGTCCACTCTCACCGTGCTGAGGAGATAACAACAGATCCCACTTGGATAACAAACATCAAACAGATCAAGCTAAGGAAAGGATCACGAAAGCTCTCTACTCAAGGTAAAAAAAGTAATATTTCCATGAAAGGCTCACTATTCCAGAGGCAACCGACACATGTAGGATAACTAGACTATGTATAGGAAGGTGTCATCATGTACGTCTAACCCTTGAGTTTTGTCCTAGTAATCTCTCTGGATCCCGACACCCAAGTGACCTTACACAGTGTCAATGACCTCTTATACAAACGAATCCATCGATTATGCCAACTCATGCCTTTAAAGGTGGCTAGTCATCTTCTCCATTCCCACCTTAGTCTGTACTAGCACTAAGCCATGCCGAGGAACCACATCTTATTAGGTTCATTTTAAAATCTCTCAATGTTATATTAAGTTATCACTTGATTATAAAAAATTAACAATAAGTGATCCTAGCAGCCACTTGTGGGCCCTGAGGCTTATTGCAAGCCACCTCCTACTACATATCTAGGTAAACTACCCTAGGCTCAAAGATCTCACATAGATCAAATCAGGTACACAACTAGGTAATCCTAAATCCAGTTTCACATACAAGAACTAGAAAATGATTACAAAAGCACTAAAAGAAGAATAAAAAACATCATGAGCCCATAAGGTCAAGTCAGGGTATAATTGGATCTCACACATACATCAAAACATAATACTGAAAACATATCCATCTGACACATACCTCGGCCTCTGTATTCCCTATTGGTCTTCTAGTACATCCTGAAAACACAATAAGCACAAGAAGACACTCCAGGCATGAAGAAGACACATTTGCACCATAGAAAACTGAGATCTAATTTCATAAGCAGTTTAATTTCCATATTGAACATAATTGAATTTAAGTATAGAATAATGTAAATCTAATGATATAAACTAATCATAAACATCAATACAATGCCATAATGAAGGAAAAATTCCCTATAGACTACCTATGGTTCCAATCAAATAAAATGCCCAATTTCGGTATAAACATAGCTCTTATCAAATTAATGTCCCTGTTAGGGATCCAATTAAATACACTCAATATGAAATCAATAAATATACATACCCTAATTACACCTATGCATGTATGTCACATTTGACTATTAACTCAACAAGTTTATTTTAATTCAAATCCTAAGCATTAGAAAATAAATCCCATATAAACTTAACACAAGACTAAATTCTTTGATACAAACAAGTCCTATATATATTCTAACATATAGTTATGCAAAGGTCATTAATCTTCCAACTGCTGCATGCAAGACATTTAGATTGAGAACTAGTTCATAACCAAAATGCATCCTCTCATAAAATATATGCCCGCTAAAATGCATACACAAAATCATCAAATAAATTAACCCAAGTTTACTAATAAAATGACTTTATCATAAAATTTTCCTATTTAATATTAATTTAATAATACCATTACAAAAGAATTTGAAATATCACCTTATAAATTATCAAAATAAATTATAATTAAAAACAAAAACAATTAATTACCTTTATAAAACCTACACATACAAATTCCTCTTAACTAAAAATAAGCATAAACCCCTTAATAAATAATTAACAAATTAAAATTAAATTAAATTAATAAATTAAAATTAAATTAACTAAATTAATAAATTAAAAATTTAAATAAACTAAATTTAATAAAAAACTAAATCTTATTAATAAAACAAAATCATGTATTAAAAAAAACTTATATTAATATATAATTATGGGGGGAAGGGGTAGTGGTCCCCACGCCTCCTACCCAATGCACTTTCCTGCGCAGGCCGGTACTGCCTTCGACAGTACTTCTTCTGCGCAAGGCAAAATCGGTACTACCGTCGGCAGTACCTTCTTTGCCGCTGGTGGTTCCTTGGGGGGTGGGGTGAGGTGGTAGGCCCCGCCCCCTCTATCACATGCCCTTTTTAAAAAAAAAAGAAACTTTTTAATTGCATTTTTTTTAATACTTAAAAATGATCCCAAATAATTTCTTATAACCAAGTTAATTTGTTTTATTTATTTATTTTTGCAAGGCCTATTTTTAGGGAATAACAAGGCATCTTTTTTTTTTAACATGAAGAATATTTTCGGAAACGGAAATAAAATGAAAGAGGCAAATTCTCCAAAAGGGAAGTAAATTTTTTTTTGTCTCATATGCAAAGCTAATTATATATTTCTTTTGCCAAAATCTATTACAATTTTCCCTCACATGCAATTGCTAATATTTTCATTGGCTTTTTGATTGAATGTTTATTTTTTGTCTTTTCTGTATATTTTTTTTTTACTGTCATTTTTAACCAGAGAATACATTTTTTTTTCCAGAATGCAATTTTTCTACACAAAATGAATTTTTGACACCAACCCATTAATTTAATTTAGCATCTCAATAGTTCATACTATAGCTAAATTAATTTTATATTTTCTAAGGGTTCTATAGTGAATTTTCTCACGAAATTTTGGCAGCATAACCCTACTATGCCAAGTCTGTAAATAAACTAAAAATCATATTTCTAAGGGTTTTCTAAAACCCAAATCTCAAGCAAAACTAAATACAGATCTATAACAATAAATTTATCCAAGCATAATAAAATATTGGAAATCTCACAAACAAATCTACAAGACGATTTTCTCAAACCCTACCTCAATTCCAATGCAAGAAATTGTAAATGGAAGCCTATGAGAAGATGAAACCCCAAGATCTTTCAGAAGAAGAATACAACCCTGCAAATCTGAATCAACAATGCATGCCAAGCCAAATCCCAAATGCACAACAATCTTCACCAAATTCCCAAGCACATACAAAGCTCAAGAATCTCAAGATGCCAATAATATTTCAAGAACTCTCTCCAAAAATCTCCAACAACCTACCTCTCCCCAAATGAATGTAATTTTACCCTAATAGGGATTCAACTCCACCTTACAAGCAAACCCTAGATGACTCATTAGAGATCTCCTATTCAAACTCCAACTCTAAATTGAAAGAAATTTCTAATTAATAATTAAAAATATCTTTTATTATGCACAACACAACTTAGACTCCTAAAGACAAGTTGTTACCTTTTTTGAAAACAATTTTCATTTCAACTAGATTAATGCTCATGCATATAATAAAAATTCACATTAATTAAATAAAACACTTAAGGCACAATTTAATCATGCTATTAAATATTAAATTATTTAATGGAACATATTTAATTCTATTTTCACACAATTAATTAATTAAATCTAAATATTTAAATATTTGATCTTTAATTAATTAACCTCACATAACATAAATATTAAATTAATATTATTTTTCAACTATAATATTAAATTCCACAACTATAGAAAAGTCACACACAAACAACATAAGACAACAATTAAATCAATCATACACAAGGATGGGATCCACGAATTCTTGTCACCTAAACAAATTTAGGTAGGGTAGTCAAACTGATACTTGTCCAATCCTAAGACAAATGAGCTTAGGTTAGGGTTTTTAGATCAGTGTTATGTCCCCTCTCTTACCATTTGAGATAGTGCGATAGGGCACGCTCATCTTGCCAATTCAAGAAAGTCGATGCTCGGTACCTACAAATCTGCATACAAAACTCGCATGTACATACATATATAAATATATAATAGACAATGGCGGGGATCAACCGATCGTGTGGATCTCGCAAGCAAGTAACTACAACTCCGTCCCTCAACCACATCAAGCACGTCAAATAGAAATGTAAAACAAACACATCAACCATACACATGCAAGTATGGGGTCAGTAAAATCATATGCATCAATGATTTCCTAACATATAATCTATCATCCTAAAGTAATCATGACATTTATAAAATCAGACTAGGGGCGGGGTACTACACAAGGGCCTGAAATTTTGAAATAAACTTAGGGGTTCTTTATTAGTAGGAAAAGTGTGTGGAATAGTTGGTTTGAGAGGAAACATTAGGAATTGAGTTATTAACCTTCAAAGAGAGCCACTTATGCACATTAGTTAGTGTGCAAAACAATAATTTACTTAGCGCACTAAAAATGGCTATACTAAATACTGATCATTGGAGTCCACAACTTGGCACATATTCTTGATTATGATATATAAAGGTTTATATGAATCCCCTCCTCATGAAGATCACCTAATTTCAAAATATATTCTTCTAGAGTTGGTCTCCAGACATAGATGTTTTACATGTTATAATCACTTTTGTCTTATCAATGGTACTTCAAATTTTGTAAAAGATCTGAAGTCCCAACACTGGCTCTATTCAAGGATGTATGTCCCTTGTAGACATATCAAGAATTGAGTTCTTTGGTGGAGAATACCATGGTGCCTAAATCATATTGTGTTCTTTAAACCTTTGCATTCTCTGCTTTGAATATCATATATTAATTTCATTAGGTGGCCCTAGGCCAAAAAAAAAGATCTTACACTTGCCTCTGTCAAAAATCTAAATCTCATCTTGTGATAATGTAACAAATCTAAGAGTGCAGTTGGAAAGTGTCTGACCACTAGCAATGTATATCACTCTTCTATTTTCATCGTTATTTACTTGCTTAACATCAATATACATTTCATAAGTATACTTACTATTCGACCACACACTCATTTTGTATCTTTCAAACTTATATAATAAAACTCTATCATTATAAAAACCCTTTGGATTATGATTACTGTCAATTTTGGTCTTGTTCTTGTCCTTAATGTCAAGATGAACTTTAGGATATAATATATTGTCAAATTTATTATGGTTCTCATTCTAGGACTAAAATGATTTAATATCCATACATGCACTGCAACTCTCCTTTATTTTATCACATGCCTCATGGAAACTTAGAGGCATTTCTTATCACTTTGTATTCTCTTCCTAGAATCAACTATATTAATATTATTATCTAAAAATTACATTTTATCAATATTTTAAATACTACTTAATTCTTTGGCCATTACTCCTAATGATGATATAACACTTTCAACATTATATTGTTCATCTTCATAATTAGGTACAATGCCTATATTATTTGAAAATGCTTAATACTCTTCATACAATGGATTTGAAAATGTACAAATATCATTTCTAGTCATATATTGACAAGAGATTTGGAAATCTTCTAGATTATTTCATTATACAAAGGATTTTGAAAAATAAAGACTATCTTCCTTATCTTTTTGCACATAAATATTTCCACCATGGACTAGTTTCAACTTTTCGCAAACATCATAGGTAGTATCAAGTCCACAAACATCAACATATTCAATATCATATAAGGAACTTACAATGGTTTCTTGTGCTTGAGTATTCTCTTGTTGTTACTTTAGTTGATCGATATTAAGAGTTCCAGTAGGAGTGGTATACTTGTAAATGACAAGCATCCAATATTGTGATCCCATACCATTTAGATTAACTTCATTATGTCACTCTGTACCAAGTAGTTGTCTTTAGTGAATTTGGGAGGTTCCTTTCTCATCATTGTTAGATCTTTACTCAAGTTGTTGAGATTACCACAAATAGGACCAAAGCTCTGATACCAATTGTATGCACCCTAAAATGGTCGCCTAGACTTTGGGCCCCATTCTTCATTTTATCAATTTCCCGAATCAATGCTTTGTAATATTTTCAATTTAAATCAATTTCCTTGATCAAATCCTAATTCTATCATTTATTCAATTATATTCTATGGGTTAACCATTTTATCCTAAGTCTTTATTTAATTAAAAGGAATTCCCTCCCCGTTTATTAAATAAAAAGCCCCCACTTTCCTCTTACCCTAAGTGGCACAAATAAATCATTATTCATATTTTATAAAAAGAAGAAAAGACCTTTTTGTCTCACATGGGGCACAAAAGTCAACACTTCTTTCTCATTGAAGGAGATTTGTGCACAAGGATTTCTCCCACTTTCAAACTCCACCCTTGATCAAATCTTTTGCCTCTTAATCTCCATGGTCCATTTATCTTTAAAATGAGAGCTCTTTCCTCATTCAAAGGATCCCACTCTTGATGCTAATGTTGTGCTGCAAGTTTTCTTGGTGACTTTGGAGCTTTGAAGATCTTGTTACATTCTAGTCTTCATTCTTGCATTATAGCTTAGTTTCCATGGAATTTTAGTTTAGTTTCCTTTCATGTTCTAGCTTAATCCACATAGTTTAATTAGAAAAGGCTTGTAACACTCTCATTTTTCATAGCTTAGTTGCATTCTTGCATCTTCATTCTAGCATAGTTTGCATTACATCTTTCATTGTGATTCTTGAAGATATTGACATTCTTTCCCTTGTCTCTTTGAATCTCCCATTGCATGGTTTACTAGCAAGGTTATATGCTTAATAGCTCTAGCTGAGAGCCCTCTAAACACCCTTGCACTCCATGCCTAGGGAGCTCTAGGTCACTTTCTCAAGGTTTCCAATCCATGGATTCCCTTGGAAGTAATGACTTAGAGAAGTGCACATTTTGAGTGTACAGTTTTGGCACCCACCATGGGGCAGAATAGTTTTGTTTTTCTTTTATTTCTTTGCATTTCCACTAATTTCTCGTCACTATTATCTTGTTGTTCTAGCTATTTTTCTATTTTTCTAGCAGAGTATCGTACGACAGTCTTCCAGTATCATACGCTAGTTCTTTACATACTCGTGCAATAATTTTCTAGTAAAAGTATCGTGTGACCATACAGGACTCTGTCGCGTAGCCATACAGTACTTTGTCACCTGGATATAGTGCAAACTATCGTACAAAAAAAAAGTATCGCACTTCTATACTGTGAAGTATCGTGCGAAACTTATTCTGACAGAACTGTCACCCAAGCCTGGTAGTGACTGATTTTGGTGCTTTCTTTGCAAGATTTGGATTTGTTTGCTTGCTGATTTTGACTTGCTCTATTAGGACAGAGATTCATTTTTAGATTATACTTGGTTTTGCTGTACTAACCTTTGTGGGGCTAACAAGTTGTGTTTGTAGGTATGCCCTAATTTCTTGTATTATTTTCTAAAAAGAATGCATGTCAAAGCTTCAAATGTGCAAGGGCTACTAATCTTTCTTGCTGGGCTGCCCAAAGCATAAAAACAATCAAGTGCATGTTCATTTCCTTCATTTTAAGTGCGGCATTATACTAGTTCATTTTTCTTAGGCACTTAATATCTTGTCATTAGAGTCTTTTGGTGGTAGGAAACTATGCTCTTCACCCTTGTGGTGAACCAGAAATCCTGACCCATCTTTAGATTTTGAAAGCAAGAGGGCTAATTGAACATTGCTTGGTGTGTTTGGGAAAGGCTTTTGAGATAGGAGAGTATGCTCTTCACCCTTGAGGTGAACCAAAAATCTTGACCCTCAAAGGTTGATCCACTTTCTATTTAGTTTAGAATCCTTTAGCAGGCCTTCTCTTGAGCAATCAAGATGAATGACCCAAGTGGGGACAAGCTAATAATTGGCTATTCCAACCCACTATAAACTCAAGGTTGTCAAGGACACAAAAACTTGGTAGACGTAGTACTTGTCTTCACTTAGTGTGAGTACTTGTGGGATTGTGACCATGAGGAAAATGCTAAGCAAGAATGCTTAAGGTACTCTTGTGGCCGCGAGGTCCGTTACTTGCTGCAAGATAAGGAGTCCCTTTGGGGAGCAAGAGGAGTATTGTGAATGGAAGCCCTTATTAAGAACCTTAGATAGAAGCTACCTGATTTTGCCACTCAACATCTTGGTGCAAGGATCAATCCTAGTGGACTAACCCAGATCACCCCAAGATTTTACTCACCATCTATGTTTCTTTGGTTGTGTCATTGGCACTTCCATGAAAAATCCAACATCTATTGTGGGTAACCACTTTGTGTGAGGTAATGGGACATCAAGTGTGGGCCAAGTTGTTGGGTATTGAGCCTTTGTCTTTCTAGGCTAGCAAGTGCTTGAATTGTCTTTGCTATGATCTACCCATGTAAATGTTCTCGAACATCAAACATCACAGTAGTGTTCATAGGATTTTTTTCTTTGATATCCCAAGTGCATGTCTTGACAAGGTTTCCCTTTCCCTTGTTCAAGTGTTTTATGACACGTTTGATCACTTACTATTTGCAAACCTATCTATTCTCTAATGTTAACACATTCCAAATTGAGAAATTGAAATCATCAAACTGCAACTTTAGTCAAATTGCCTTCAAAACTGAGATTTACACACTCACTAGTCAAACATTGTATGATACTACACAACTATTGCACCACCTTCCTGGAAACCATCGCATGACCTTTGTGCAAAATATTTTTTGGGAAAATTGTAGTGTTCTAATACCCTACGAACCATCACATGGAGTCATCCTGTTGTCTTACTATTGTCTGCAATCCGAAGCTTATTCATGTCATTTTTAGTCTTATGGTAGGTCACTTACCTCATAGTTGGAAGCCTATTTTCACCTTGGGTTCCTATGTTTTGACCTCTTGGATTAGTATTCTTTGATTTCACAAGTGACCTTTCTTGGAATCGATTAGTTAGAAGGCATCCTTGTTGAGAAAGTAAACCTTTAGATTCTTTGGTAACACACTTGGGGAGTCTTAGTAGTTTCTTATCCAATTCACTTCCATCCAAAATCAATTTCAATCAAATATAATTTGGGTAAATCATCCTCCTGATCCATATTTGTTAGGATACTTATTTGTTGATTGGGCACCTCTGTGGCAGTGTTGGTTTATACCTTTTGCAAAAATTCTATCTTACCATCTCTCTTTTGGACAATTGAATGCTTTTACTATCCTAGTTTGGTATTGACATTTCTTAGGGTCATCTTACCACCTAGGATCTTTTCTTTCATGTCGGTTACAACTAGATATCAAGTAAATCAAGGAAAAAAACCTCAAGTAGTCTTTGATCAATTACCCTTAGTTCAAACTCACCAAAAATGTAAAGGAAATGAGCTTGTCTTTGATCAATCCCCTAGGAGTACCTCAGAAGCTTGGTTTGATCCCAAGAGCAATCCTAGTGAGTTGAGCACATCCTTAGCATCTTCCCACTCAGGTATGGACATGAGTTACACAATGAATCAATGGGAGAGGGAAGCAATGGATAAAAATGTTGATGACATATTTGAGAGACATAGAGACAACATTCTATTTGGTGATTCCTCTCATGACAATCAACTAGACTCACCCCCTATCAATACCAGATATTTGGATGCACATTAAACGGATGAAAGGTATAAGAGATGAGTTCACCAAGAAGAATGGTCACAACATGAAGACCCAGACAATGAACCTTGTGATACTCACATGAATGCAGTGTATACCAATGACTTGTTCAAACATTCGATACCAAGTTCACCACTCCAGAAAACTTCAAGGTATACAAGTGAAAGGCTCAAAAGAATTGAGTGTGAAAAGAAATCCTTTTTAGATGAACAAGCTACAAAGGAAGAGAGGTTTAGACTCCTATAGGTGGAGAGACAAGCCTTGTTAGAATTGGAAAGGAAAGCCTCTCAAGAAGAACAAGATAGAATTTTTGCCCAACAGCTTAATGCCCAATTCAATAACAGGGGTGTCAATAGTGGAAACAACTCTCCACCATCTACTCCTTCTAGGACCCCATGAATCAGAAGGAATTCAAGAACCCCTTCAAGATCTCCTAGTCCTAGAGTAAGAAGGACTTCACAACATGCTCATTATAGGAGACAAACACCTCCTAGGAACTCAAGACAACCCTCACAATGTGCTCATCATGGTTCCCAACATGGAGGTAGTAGCTCAAGTTTTGATCCCAATGCTCAAGACTTCATGAAGATGCAACAAGAACCACTCTTCCAACAGTATGTGGAGTGATATCTAGAGAAAAACAAAGACAAGTTCCTAGAGAGCTTAATCAACAAGGGTGCTAGAGTCCCCTATAAATTTGATGTGGACAGAAAGATTAAGAAGGAAAATCCATCTCAAGAAGAAGAGATCAGACAAATAAAGGGTATGATGGAAAAATTGTTGGCACCCAAGAGTTCATTCTCACTTGACTCAATTTTTCCTAATCTTTTTGACAAGAGTGTGAGCATGAAATATTTTCCTAGGAAAGTGGAAATTCCCCAATATGACAATTATGATGGTAATGGGGATCCACATGACCATGTGTACCAATTCTACATTATGAGCTTTGAGTTTCATCAGGATGACTCCTATCTCATGAGGTTGTTCCCAAGGAGTCAAGCAATGGAATGGTTCACCAATATAACTCCCCTTGTCAAGACCTTCAAAGAGCTTGCCCATATATTCATCCAAAATTTCACCTACAATCTTTCGAGATCTATCACCATGTGGGAACTATGTAACTCAAAACAAAATCAAGGGTAATCCTTTGTTTCTTTCTTGCAAAGGTGGAGACGTCAATGTTCTCGCTACTCTAGGACCATTCCTAAAAATGAGAAGATTGAGATACTTATTAGCAACTTGGTTCCTGAGATGTGGTATGAAGTCATGAAAATGGTCTTTGATTCCTTTGACACCATGGTCGAAACCGCATGCAGAATTGAGGATATCTTGAGAGAGCAAGGAATTTTGACTAGACATGGAAATAATAACAACAATGGTCAAAATAAAAATAATTCTAACAAGGATAAAGGGAAGAATGCACATTGGAATAAGAACAAACAAGTGGTCAATGATGGATTTGTGGACTCCTCTCAACCTAAAGATCAAGGTGTTCTTCATTTATCTAGTGTTGTTCAAGCAATGAATCTCAATGCATCCAACCAACAAGAACATAAGCCAAGATACCAAGAAAAGCCTAAGAAAGAGAGGTGTCAATTTTCAAAGCTTGGTGATTCATACGAGGATGTCTTCAAAACACTCATTGCTAACAATCTTGCACATCCTCAAGATCCCACAAAGCATCATCTTCCTGATGTTAAACCACATTGGTGGGATGAGAAAGCTTTCTGCAAATTTCACAATGGTATTGGACATGATATCGAACATTGTTGGAAACTTAAGAATATCATCCAAGATCTCATTGAGAATGGAAAACTTAAGGTGGATGGTTTGAACACTAATGGTGATCATAAGACTTTCAAAGAATCTTTGCCTAAATATGAGAAGGGGGAAACCTCTAAACCAAAGAGTGGCAAGGCTGAGATTAATTACACTTACACAACTGTGGAGAATGTTGTCAACATGCTTGAAGTTGTGGAGGAAAATGTAAACATGATGAGGAACAAGGATCCCTATGGTTATGATCTTGATGTGGACTCTCCTCCTATCTTTGATGAAGAATCTGTTGTGGTGCTAAGGGGTCCTCACTCTAGAAGGTCATCCCAAGCTCTTAATGCTGTCATGAGAAGTCAAGGTCCTGTTGTTATTAGAGGACCTAGTTCCAATCAATCCAATAAACCAAATCAAGTGGCATCCAAGAATGTCACCACTAAACCAACAGTTAATCCCAAAATAATTTATAATCTTGTTGATCAGTTACAGAGAAACCCAACTCAAATATCGATCTTTGAGCTCTTAGAGTTGTCCCCGAGACATAAGCAAGTCCTTGAGGATGCCTTGCATATAGAAAATGTCCCTAACAATTTAGATGTTGATCAATTCTAAAACATGGTCTATCATATTGCTATCCCTCATTACCTTACTTTTTTAAAGGATGATGATAAAGCTTTGAGCAACCCGCATAATCTCACCCTTCATAGTGAAGTCATGATCCATAAAACTCATGACAGGCATGTGTTGATAGATGGGGGTGCTGGGCTCAATATTTGTTCCTTAAGTCTTTTAAAGACATTGGGTTACTCAGAAGAAGTCATAGATGCTAGAAAGAAAATCACAATAAAAGCCTATGATGAGGTGGAAAGAAGCTCCAAAGGGTTGGCCGTCCTTCCTGTTAGGATTGGCCTTGTTGAGAGGGATATTTTGTTTCAAATTGTTGATGTTGGTCCTCTAGCATACAACATCTTACTTGGTAGACCATGGATCCATGATATGCAAGCAGTGCCATCTACCTACCACTAGTGTGTTAAGTTCCCCTACAATGGAGTATAAATTTGTATACCTAGGGATATCACATTATCTATCAACCCAATTTCAGTAGGGACTCATGTTCCCCTCAACAAAGAAGTAGAAGATTTCAATGCGACTCTAGCACAGTGCAAAGATAAGTTCAAGTCAATGGACCTTGGTATGGGGGGGTATCAACTTAACTCCTTTACAAAGCTACCAATTTCACCTAGGTGTTATGGAAAGCCTTCACAAGAAATGAGACCTTCCTCTTCAGCCATGACTTTATTTGGCACATTTATAGAGTCTTCAGTACCTATCCAAGATGAGAAAGAAGAGGTGGTTATTAAAGACCCGATTTATAGAGAAGATAAATACATGCACAATGAGAACTTCTCTCCCTCTCCTAAGGCTTATGGAAGAGGGTATACTTTTGTAAAAAATATGGGCTATCAAGGACATGGACCTCTTAATCACATATTGGATGCTATAGCTGAACCTCTTGATCATGCTCTTTTTGGACACAATTCTAAGAAGATGGTTGGCCTAGGATTTTAGAATCATAACAAGAACACTACTCCTATCCTTGATGAGATGGATATAGAATATGAACCAAAATACATGCCCAATTTGAAAAACCAGTAAGATATGTGTGAATATTGGGTCCCTTCCACCAATCTCCTTTAGGGAGATTCAGATAATCCAGTTGCTCATACAACAGTTGCAAACATAGAATGAGATGAGTCAGAAATAGAAGATCCTATCAGAGAATGTCAATGAAATAATATTGTTCATTTGATGGAGAGAGATGTTACCCTTGATGACATTAGATCCTCCACATCAAGACATTCTAAACATGCATGGTGTAAACATCCCAGTTGGGATTCAGATACAGATTCACATGAGTATGAATGGGAGTCTCTATCTGATTCTTCCATAGTCAACACAGATGTTGATGTCATCCATACTTATAGTTCTCATCCTAAGGTAGCTGATGAGTCACATGTAGGATTTGAGGATTTG
The DNA here is from genome assembly GCA_027943335.1 of Chamaecyparis obtusa. Lineage (NCBI taxonomy): Eukaryota > Viridiplantae > Streptophyta > Pinopsida > Cupressales > Cupressaceae > Chamaecyparis > Chamaecyparis obtusa. The sequence goes on along the minus strand of BSBK01006608.1, from coordinate 30,306 downwards.
AATCCACAGGTCGCTCTAATGGATGATTCTTCACTTGGTAGGATGAATCCTGATTTGGGTAGCTTAGAAGAATACTTGACAGAATATGACTCTTCAGTTAGCAGAGATAATGTCATCCGCATTCACAACCTTGAACTAGTCATTGAATTATCCCTTGCTCATCCTCACCTCATTGATTGGTCCCAACGCTATCAAGAGCTTGAGCTCTTAACATTCTAGAATGACTATGAGATAGCATGTTACTTGAATTCCATTGAACCCGTAGTCTCTTCCACCATTGAGCCAGCTACCAGCATGATAGAGCCAGACATCAAGTACCTTAGTCACAAAATAAAAAGAAAAGAAAAAAAGAATAAGAGTCCTAATGGTGAAAAATACTGTGTGGTAGTGTCAGAAACTAAAAAAGTAAAAATAAATGACGTATCCAAGGGTGAAAACCTCTTTGAGGCACCTAAGGATGAGGTACTTGATCGTATCCCTAGTTACTTTCAAGATAGATCTCTAGTGCTTGTTGAGCCAACACAACCAGTCAATATGGGTACAGATGAAGCTTCGCAGTTGGTGCACTTGGCTCAGTCCTTGTCAACACAAGAAAGGGAAGCATACACCAAGTTCTTATAGAGAAAGAAGATTAATTTTGCATGGACTTACTCAGATATACCAGGGTTGGACACTAATCTTATTATGCATCACTTGTCCATAGCTCTAGGCGTAAAACCAATCAAAAAAAAATTGAGAAAAATGCATCCTCACATAGCTCTTCTAGTCAAAGTAGAATTAGAGAAACTCCTTAGTGCAGGATTAAGAGCTATTGACTATGCTGAATGGATATCAAACATTGTACCAGCTTCCAAACATGACAAATCCATTCACATTTGCACAGATTTTAGAGATGTCAATAGAGCATGCCCAAAGGATGATTTTCCACTCCCCAACATAGACATGATAGTGGACATGACCATGGGTTATGAGATCTATTCATTAATGAATAGTTTTTCTAGATATAATCAGATCAAGATAGCTCCTAAAGACCAAGAAAAGACTGCATTCACTTGTGCATGGGGTATCTATTGTTGGAACGTTATGCCTTTTGGATTAAAAAATGCAGGAGCCACCTATCAACGAGCTATGACAACTATTTTTCATAACATGATGCATAAAAACATGGAAGATTATGTGGATGACACCTTGGCCAAATCTAAGAAAAAAGACACACACTTAGGTGATTTAGAAGTCATTCTAGATCTCATGGAACAATTTCAATTAAGGTTAAATCCTAAAAAGTGTGCATTTGGTGTCACCTCTAGAAAACTTATAGGATTCATAATTTCAGCAAAAGGAATAGAGGTAGACCCTGAAAAAGTCCAAGCAATCATGGATATGCCACCTCCTAAAAATATTAGTCAAATGAGGAGTCTTCAAGGACGTATTCAATCCATAAGGAGGTTCATTTCACAATTGGTAGATAGAGCTCAACCTTTCAATAAGAACTTACATAAGGGAGTCAAATGTGTCTGGAATGAAGATTGTCAAAAGAGCATGGACCAAATCAAGAAATACTTGGAAAATCCTCCTATTTTAATGCCTCCTATCCCAGGGAAGCCACTTATACTATATGTTTTAGCAACATAATCTTTTTTAGGGGCATTACTAGCTCAACTTGATGAACATGGGAAAGAAAGAGCCATATATTACATTACTCGTACACTTGTTTCATATGAGGTTAATTACACCAGTATTGAGAAAGCTTACCTCGTAGTGGTGTTTTCTTCTCAAAAGTTGTGACATTACATGCTTGTGCACACAATACACCTCATAGTAAAGATTGATCCACTCAAGTATTTACTCAGTAAGGCTGCTCTCACAGGTAGACTTGCTAAGTGGATGATGATCCTATCAGAGTTTTACAAGAGTACATTGAGCGTAAAGATATAAAAGGACAAGGCATAGCAGATCAATTGGCTGATTTCCCAATTCAAGTTAGTGCACCTATTCAAGTTGACTTTCCAAATGAACACCTCATTTACATGATTGAGAGAACATGGAAGATGTTCTTTGATGGATCTTTTATGCAAAATGGTTCAGGAGCTGGTGTATTGTTTGTTTCTCCTCATGGGAATATGATTCCTAAGTCTTACAAGTTATTGTTCCCATGTACAAACAACATTGCTGAGTATGAAGCTTTGAAAAATGAACTTAAGATGGCCATAGAATGGGGAATCATAGAGTTACACATCTATGGGGATTCACAATTGATAATCAACCAAGTCAATGAAGACTATCAAACAAAAGATGAGAAACTGGTACCTTACAAGAAAATGGTTGATTCCTTGAAATGATACTTCACATTTGTCACATTTTAGCAAATCCCTAGAGCAGAAAACAAAGCAGTTGATGCTATGGCTACACTTGCTTCACTCCTTTAGTTGGAGCAACATGAATCCAAATTTGAATTCCCGGTGGAAGAGCCACATTACCCTATCTATGACTCCCAAGAAAGCCATGTCATTTGTACCCTTGTTGGTCATGAGTCATCCCATTATGGTTCCATTTACTCATACCTTTGTGATGGCATTATTCCTAAAAACTTTAACCGATTTGAACGAAGAAACCTTACCCAAAATACCTCTCGCCATACCCTTATCTCTGGTAAATCTATATAGGAGGGGTCTAGATGGAACACTTCTTAGATGCTTAGACAAGGATGAATCTAATCAAGCTTTAGTTGACATTCATGAGGGCATCTATGGGGGACATTCCAATGGTCTTGCCATGGCCCAAAGGTTGCTTAGGGTGGGGTACTATTGGCCTAAAATGCAGATTGATGCAGTAGCTTTTACAAAGTTGTGTGAAAAGTGTCAAAAACATGGTAACCTGATACATGCTCCAAGCAGGGAGCTCATTCCTTCTATATCTCATTGGCCATTTCAGTGTTGGGCCTTTGATCTTGTTGGGAAGATTCATCCAACTCATCAAGTGGACACAAATTTATTATCACTGCTACTGATTACTTCACTAAATGGGTAGAAGTTGTCCCACTTTTTGTTTCCTCGAGTAAGATAGTCTCTCTATTCATTTTGAACCATATCATCTGTCGATATGGAGTGTCTTCTGAGATTATCACTGACAATGGAGGCCAGTTAAAAAATAAGGACCTTAAACAACTCTGCAAGAAGTTCAAGATTAAACAACATTGGTCCTCCATTTAATTCCCGCAAGGAAATGGTCAAGCAGAGGCATTAAACAAAACCATTCTTAAAATCCTACATAAAATAGTTCATAAGAATGGTAGAGATTGGCATTTACAGATAAATCTGACTTTGTGGGCTTATAAAATGAGTATTCATACTCCTACTGGGGCTACTCCTTTTGCCCTTACATATGGTGCTGAAGCAATGTTAGCTTTAGAGGTTGGGATTCCTTCACTTAGAGTTTCCCTCGAAGGTCTAGTTACAGATGAAGACTACCATGCCATGAGACTCCAAGAGTTAGAACTTCTAGATGAGAAACGTCAAGCATCATTTGACCATATGAGGGTTTATCAAAAGCGCATGTCCAAAGCTTTCAACAAAAAGGTTTGTCCTAGAAAATTCCAAGTGGGAGATCTTTTCCTATGTGAAAATCCTAACAACCAACAACATAGAGATCAAAAGGGAAAATTTGAACCTAATTGGCTTGGGCCTTACATTATTAAAGCAAATTTTGGGATAGGCGCTTATTTATTATCTACTGAAGAGTTCGAACAGCTCCCTAATCCTATTAATGTCTTGCACCTGAAGAAGTTCTATCCATAATTCCTATTCTATTTGGGGGTATCCTTTGTACATATTTATTAATCTTGAAAAAATTAAAAAAATTTAAAAAAATTTAAAAATTTAAAAAAATTAAAAAAAATAGAAAAAGTGCATTGGTGAAAACCTGGAAACAGGCGCCTTGGTAGCAAAATTTTTTTTAAAAAAAATGAAAAAATAAAAAAAAATTGTCAAGTGGTGAAAACCTGGAAACAGGCACTACTTGAGGCCTTGGCATCCTTGTTTCTTAGCACGCGTCCTCGACACTTAGCCTTTCTCCATCATGCCTTGTCCTTGTTGCCTTGGTTTGGAATTGGTCTTTGTCTTTGTCTAGGGGGCATAACTGTGTTAGCTTTGGTCTCTTGGATGCGTTAGTCTTTAGGCCACCTTGCAAACGGTATTTTTTTTCAACACCACCCCAACTGTGTTTTTCAACACTTCCCTAGCATCAAGTGTTTCTCAACACTTATCAGATATCTTACTTGCAGTCTAGAATGATACGATATTTTCCACTGGCAGATGTGATACTCAAAGTTTGACTCTATGACCTACACACACACTTAAAGACTTGACTCACTGAGACTTGCTTGACTTTATTTCTTTGTGTGCTATCTATGATGATTTCTTTGCTGAGTGTTCTCTCCCTAATAGTTTTTTATGATGCCTAGCTAGAAGACTAGGGGCACGAGGACATGTTTTATTTATTTTCTGCTTGTGGGTATATTTTGTTGGTCTTAACTGTCATGAGCATTTATGCTTGTTCCACTTGACACTAGGATCTACAATGTATTATCCTTGATTTTTTTCCACAAGTGCATGCTTATAAGTCATCTTGACTTTCCTATGTCTCGATGCAAGAATAATCTTGCTATACTAAACTTAGGGAACCTCACAGCACTAGTCATCTTGACATACATGTCTTTGATGCTTAGGTGGGATTCCCACATATCTATCTAGTATAGATCATATTCATATACCCATAGTCATACTACTGCGTATTGTATGATCTTGCGACACTACCAATAAAGCTCGATGATGATTATTAGAGTCTAATGGCTTTGTAACCTTGCAAGTACACCTCTACATTTTCACATAGCTTGCACTGTTAGACTTCATGTTAATATGGATTTTTAGGCTGCATTAAGAGTTTGAGAGGGTTTTCCTTCATCTTTCTTTTGGACTTTTAGTCAACTGTGATCATGTTTTGATCTTCATCTCCTTATCTTCTTTCGTGATCTCAATCAAAATTTCCTATCTCAAACAGTTGATTGATTTTGAGGCATTCTCTTTCTTGAGGCAAATTCTCTTTCTTCTCTCCATTTCTTTCCACCTCTTCCAAACTTCAATCTTGTTGAAAATTGAATTGAAATAATTGTTGTTTTGTCATTCATTTCAAACCTTAATTGGTAAGACTATTGCTACTTAGGAAAGTACTATATCTATTTGAGTTTTGCTAAGGGGCTAAGCAAGGTTGGTAACAATAGCACCTAGGGAAAGGTTGAGTTATCTTGATACTACAAAGTGTACTTGACTATGTTGCACTATGATGAGATAATGTATTGTTTATCTTAGTAAGACTGAAGACTATACTGGTAGGCTTAACCGAGCAAAGAATGGAAAAATCATGTTTAAGCCGAGTGATGTTAGTGTCAACCGAGTTAGTGTATGCCGAGCAAAATTATAGTGTCAACCGAGCACTATTAAATTTCCGAGGAAGACAGTGCAAGCCGAGGAGATAGTTTTAGTATTGACCGAGCGTTATTCATGAAGATCGAGTGAACAATCACAGTATCGACTGAGCATGAGCAATTTTATATTTGAAGAGAATTTAATTTTGGAGCCGACATTGTTGAATTCTTTGATTATGTAAAACATGTTGACTTTATTTATTGATTGTTTGGAATCATTAAATACATTGTAAAATGTTTTATTGTAAATCTTTAAGAGATTTGAGATGATTCTAGAAAAGGAGCTGAAGAATATAAAGCAGGTAGATTCAATGAATCTGACCTAACCCTAAGATCCATGAATGAGATTGAGCAGCAAAAGATGAGTTAACCTAATTGAGGAAAATATAAGGAAAACTGAACATTGTGATATGTATGCACATGGTGAATAGAGAATGCTAGAAGAGGAAAATTTTTATTGACTGAATAAGCAAAAAGGCTGAAGGGGAATGGTGATGATTGCTTGAAGAAAATTTCTGAGCAGATTAGAGATGGAAATGGCAAAGTTTCAAAGTCAGTAAACCAGCATTAGTGTACAGAATCGGATTTGATATTTGCCAAGTGAGTTGTATATTTTTCAGATAATACTACTGCTACTTTCTAACCATTGTAACAGTCAAAATCCTTTTAACAAAGGTTGACCTAATAGTCATATGTTAAATCCTTTGAACAAGGTTGCATTCTAATGGAGTGTATGTAAGTCCTATGACTAGGCTCACTTTTAACAGGGTGATTGAAATCTTTTAACCGGGTCACATTTAACAGTGTGTATTGTAACCTTTGACAGGGTTGGCTTTTTACCAAGCTCACTTTAGAAGAGTGAAAATAATAGTAGCATGTTACAAAGTGGTTTTTCCCAAATTGGGTTTCCACTATAAAACCTAGTGTTTATACTTGTGTGAATGTTTAGATCTAAACATTGCTATGTTTTACAAGATAAGTTACAACTAGGTAGTGGACTGCATTGTTAGATGTTTCTATTATTGAATCAGTGATGATCAAGTTTGTTTTGGTTTTGGATTTGATTTAAAGAAAGTTTATGAGATTGTTTTATACATCAGGACCTGAGAACAACTGATTCACCCCCCCTCTCTGTTGTTTTAAATCATATTAACAATTGGTATCAGAGCTCAGTTGCTTATTATTAGTGTTGACATATATCAAGTTTAAAGGGGCTTAGAGAAAATGATCAGGATGTATAAAAAGGAAGTTACCGAAGCTCAACAAAGAAAATTTCCCTGCATGGAAAAGCTTGATGAAGTTGCATCTGGCTGGTATTGGTGACTCTACAAAGTACTACATTGAAAACAACTATGTCTCACCTGTCGCACCTTTGACTGCCAAAGAAATGAGAGGTAAGCAAGAACATAATCAGGCAATGCTAGAAATTGCATCTGCCCTAAGCTATCTAGAATTTGAGGACATTAAGGACTACACAACTACAAAGGATATGTGGGACACTCTTATAAGGATCTATGGTGGTGACTTGAATGTGCTGAAAGCAAAGGCCAAGAGTCTTAGAGGTAATTTTGATGAAATGAGAATGCAAGAAGGTGAAAACATTGCACAATATTGTAGTAGAATAAAAGAAGTTGTGAATTCTATTAGAGGAGCTAATGGGACTATTGATGATGAAACTATAATTGGGAAAGTATTAAGAACCCTGCATCTTATATATGCTATTAAGATCTCAGCTATTCAAGAATCTAGATGTAACTCTACTAATGTGCTTACTTTGGAAAGTTTGGTTGGTAAGATGACTACTTTTGAACTCTCTAATTATGATAATTTCACTGTTGGAAGCATTGGAAATGTTGAATCTGCTTTTAAGTCACAACTAGTTCTGAACAAGCCAAAGAAAGAAAAAGAAAGATGCATTAGTGAAAGTGACAGTGACACTTCTGATGAAGACCTAGAAGATCTAGAAGCTCTTATGGCTAGAAGACTAAGAAGGGGCAAAGGAAAGTATAAAGGTAAACTCCCTATTATATGTTTTGCATGTAATAAAGTTGGTCATATAGCTGTTAGTCTTGATAGGAAGGATAAAGATGATGAAAGGAAAAGAAAACACAAAGATAGAAAAGATGACAGAAGCTACCGATGGAACAGAGACTACAAGGGAAAAGGTAAGAAATCTTGTTACATTGCTGAAAAAGAGATTGACACTGATAGTGATGATTTTGAAATTGAGGTAGTTTATGTGACAATGAAAGATGAATCTGATGAGGATGAGAAAACTACATTGATATCCTATGTGAACAAGAATGATAAATGGATTATTGACAGTGGCTGTTCACATCACATGACTGGTGACAAAAATAAGTTTGAGACCTTACATCATTACAGAGGTAAAAGTGTAAAATTTGGTAATGATGCACCATGTCTTGTTAGAGGAAAAGGTTTGATTAAACTAACTGATAATATATCTTGTGAAAATGCATATTGGGTTGAAGGTCTTAATTACAATTTGTTAAGTGTTGCTCAACTTAAAAAAATTGGTTAACGAGTGGAATTTCATCACAAGCAAGCTAAAATATTTAATGCTACTGGAGAACTGATTGGAAGTGGAGATCAGACTAGAGGTAATTTATTCTATCTTAACCTATCTGAAGAAACATGTTTGATTGCACAACTTGATGATATTTGGTTATGGCATAAAAGGCTGTGTCATGTTAACTTTGACAATCTGGTAGAAATAAGTAAGAAGAAAAAGGTAAGAGGTCTACCTAGATTGAAGAAACCTGAGAATGTGATGTGCAAGGAATGCCAGATAGGAAAAATGACAAAGTCAAGTTTCAAGAGAAAATCCTTTACTTCTGAAAACATTTTAGATTTGGTTCATACTACCCTTTGTGGACCTATGGGTGTACAAAATTACTGTAGTGCTAGATACTTTATCTTATTTGTTGATGATCATACTAGGATGATGCATGTGATGTTTCTAAAAGAAAAATCTGAAGCTTTTCAATATTTTAAGTGGTATTTGGCTAAGGTTGAAAAGGAGACAGGTAGGAACTTGAAATGTCTTAGATCTGACCGAGGTGGAGAATTTACATCAAATGAATTTAATATGTTTTGCAATGATAGAGGAATTAAAAGATAGATGTCTGCACCTAGAACACCTCCACAGAATGGTATAGCAGAAAGGAGAAACAAATCTATCTTGGATTGTGCAAGGACATTGGTGATTGAAAGAATGTGGCACAGAGATATTGGAAAGAAGCTATAAGCACTACTGTCTACACTCTTAACTGGGTACAAATCAAGAAAGGTACAAATCTGACACCTTATGAATTATGGCATGGACATGCACTGAGTGTTAAATACTTTCGAATCTTTGGAAGTAAGTTCTATATATTAAAAGACACTAGGAATGGAAAGTTTGATGCTAAGAGTGATGAAGGTATATTCCTAGGGTACTCTACAAAAAGTAAATCTTATAAGTGTTTGAACTCTAACACTAACAAAATTGTGGAAAGTGTGAATGTAAAAATTGATGAGTATGTAGAAAGAAATGAAGTTGATAGTAAAAAAGAAACAGAAGATTATAGATCTTTTGTGTACATTGAAGAAGAAGAAGAGGCAAGTAACTGACTTGCACCTGATGCTGAGTCTTGGGTAAGCAATGCCAAGCAACAGACAGAAGCTGTTGAGCATCAGGAAAACAGTGTCAAGAGAGAGCAAAAACATACCGAGCTACAAGAAAATGTTGTTGAGTATCAGGAAGAGGTTTCTGAGCATTCTGAAGTTGAATCTGACAATCTTGTTGAGGAACATGATGAAATAGAGGAGAGAACAACTGAACCTATGTTGGCAAAATATGTGACAAGACCTTATAAGCTTGAACAGATAATTGGAGACAAAGATACTGGAATCCAAATCAGAAGTAAGACTAAGGATCCAACATGTCTACTATGTGAATTTGAACCAAAGACAACTAGAGAAGCATTGGAGAATGAAGACTGGATATAAGCAATGAATGAAGAAATTGACCAGATTGAGAAGAATGATACTTGGACTCTGGTGCCGAGACCTGAAAACAAGAATGTTATAGGAACAAAGTGGGTATTTTGGAATAAGATGAATGAAAATGGTGAAATCACTAGAAGCAAAGCTAGGTTGGTATGCAAAGGCTACACACAAGAAGAAGGAATAGATTATGGGGAGACATTTTCCCCTATAGCTAGATTGGAAGGAGTAAGAACTCTACTTACATATGCTACTTATAAAGATTTCAAGGTGTATCAAATGGATGTCAAGTCTACATTTTTGAATGGTATACTAGAAGAAGAAGTTTACATAGAACAACCATAAGGTTTTATTGATCCAAACAGAAGACACATGGTTTGCAAACTAAACAAAGCATTATATTGATTGAAGTAAGCACCTAGAGCATGGTATGAGAGGTTGCACAACTACTTGATACAGATTGGATTTTCAAGAACAAATGACACAAGTAATCTATACATGAAGGATGAAGAAGGTAAAGGTATCTCGTTGGCAAAAAGTTTTGTTGATGACATTATTTTTGGTGGACAAGATGCATTATGCAAAATTTTCTCAAATGAAATGCAAACTGAATTTGAAATGAGTATGTTTGGTGAGATCAAATTCTTTGTTGGTTTAAAAGTATATCAGAGGAAGAATGGAATTTTCATTACATAGTCTAAGTATATTAATAAAATACTAAAAACTTTTGGGATGGAAGATGCTAAACCAATAGGAACTCCTATGGTTACTAGACAAAAGTTATCTAAGAATGATGATGCTGTAGAAGTGAATCAAACTCTGTATAGATCTATGATTGGAAAATTGTAGTATGTTGTACATAGTAGACCAGATATTGCATTAGCTATTGGGATTTTGGCAAGATTCTCTGCTAATTCTAAGGAAACACATATGATGGCCGTGAAAAGAATTAAAGGAACTTTTGACTATGGTCTATATTATCAGAAGGATGACAAATTTGAACTCCGTGTTTATATAGATGTTGATTGGGAAGGAAATGTAGATGAAAAAAATAGTACAAGTGGTGGAGCTTTCTTTCTTGGATAGAGATTAGTCTCCTGGACTAGCAAGAAATAAAATTGCATTTCCCAATCTACTGCCGAGGTCGAGTATGTTGCTGCTACAATAAACTATTCAAACTTGGTATGGATAAAAAAATTGTTGATAGGCATGAAAGAAGAAATCACTGAACCTGTTGTTATTTTCTATGACAACACAAGTGCTATCAATATTTCTAAGAATCTAGTGATGCACACTAAGACCAAACACATTGCAATCAAGTATCACTACTTGAGAGAATTAGTACAAGACAAAGAAGTCCGAATGGAATATGTAAATACAAAAGAACAACTAGCATACATATTCACTAAAGCATTACCCAGAGAAGCTCATGAGTATTTGAGAAGTCAATTAGGGGTTCTTCCCCTAACTAAGGCTGCCTAGAAAAGCTAGAAGAACTGCATCAAATGTGCTACAACAGAACATTTGACAAATTGATGCAGAAGATTGTCACACTTTAGGGCTGGCCTAGAGTTGTGAAGAGAAGCAAAGACAAGGAATCAGTCATAAGCAAGATGATAGAGGGAGAAACACTAAACTGCACAGATATTATCTACATCTGATGGATGTAAGTTTTAGTTGCTGCTTTGGCATTTTTGTCAAAGAGGGAGAATGTACTGATATGATAACACATGAGACAACACATGATACTTAAAACTAAGAGTTGATGAGCTGATGAGTTGAGGGAGAATGTATTGTAATGATAACACATGATAATGAACTGAAATGAAGAATCAGGATAGAGGGAGATCTGAATACTTATAACGGTCACAAAAGTGAGGCTTACAAGATTCTAAATCAGAATGAAGCTAAGGATATTATAAATAAGTTTCTGATGGATAGATAAGATTTTGGATTGGTTGGTAATCCATGTTATTCAGGTGATATCATATGGTGTTGCCATCAATGCCAAAGAGGGAGATTGTTGGAAACTGAATTGAAACAATTGTTGTATTGTCATTGATGTCAAACCTTAATTGGTAAGACTATTGCTACTTAGGAAAGTACTATATCTATTTGAGTGTTGCTAAGGGGCTAAGCAAGGTTGGTAACAATAGCACCTAGGGAAAGGTTGAGTTATCTTGATACTACAAAGTGTACTTGACTATGTTGCACTATGATGAGATAATGTTTTGTTTATCTTAGTAAGACTGAAGACTATACTGGTAGGCTTAACTGAGAAAAGAATGGAAAAATCATATTTAAGTCAAGTGATGTTAGTGTCGACTAAGTTAGTGTATGTCGAGCAAAATTATAGTGTCGACCGAGCACCAGTAAATTGCTGAGGAAGATAGTGCAAGTCGAGGAGATAATTTTAGTATTGACCGAGCGTTATTCATGAAGACCGAGTGAACAATCATAGTATCGACCGAGCATCAACAATTTTATATTTGAAGAAATTTAATTTTGGAGCTGACATTGTTGAATTCTTTGATTATGTAAAACGTGTTGACTTTATTTATTGATTGTTTGGAAGCATTAAATGCATTGTAAAACATTTTATTGTAAATCTTTAAGAGATTTGAGATGATTCTAGAAAAGGAGCCGAAGAACATAAAGTGGGTAGATTCAATGAATTTGACCTAACCCTAAGATCTATGAATGAGATTGAGCGGCAAAAGATGAGTTAACCTAATTGAGGAAAATATAAGAGAACTTGAACATTGTGATATGTATGCACATGGTGAACAGAGAACGCTGGAAGAGGAAAAGTTTTATTGACTGAATAAGCAAAAAGGTTGAAGGGGAATGGTGATGATTGCTTGAAGAAAAGTTACAAGTAGATCAGAGATGGAAATGGAAAAGTTTCAAAGTCAATAAACTAGCATTAGTGTACAGAATTGGATCTGATATTTGCAAAGTGAGTTGTATATTTTTCAGATAATACTGCTGCTACTTTCTAAGCATTGTAACAGTCAAAATCTTTTTAACAGAGGTTGACCTAATAGTCATATGTTAAATCCTTTGAACAAGGTTGCATTCTAATAGAGTGTATGTAAGTCCTATAACTAGGCTCACTTTTAACAGGGTAATTGAAATCCTTTAACCGGGTCACATTTGACAGTGTGTACTATAACCTTTGACAGGGTTGGCTTTTTACCGAGCTCACTTTAGAAGAGTGAAAATAATAGTAGCATGTTACAAAGTGGTTTTTCCCAAATTGGGTTTCCACTATAAAACCTGGTGTTTATACTTGTGTGAATGTTTAGATCTAAACATTGCCATGTTTTACAAGATAAGTTATAGCTAGGTAGTGGACTGCATTGTTAGATGTTTCTATTATTGAATAAGTGATGATCGAGTTTGTTTTGGTTTTGGATCTGATTTAAGGATAAGTTTATGAGATTTTTTTATACATCAGTACTTGAGAACAACTGATTCACCCCCCCTCTCTATTGTTCTAAATCATATTAACAGATCTTCCATTCACTTTCACCCCACTTCTTTTCTTCTAATTCAACCTTGGGGCATAACCTTTCATGTTTGATGATCTAGCTTGGTTCTATGATCATTATATCTTTCATCTTACATCAAGAACCTTATTTTTAGTTTCATTTTGATTTTGCTCACAAGGGGGCAGTACCTATCAAATTTCAATCCTTGATTCAGTTTTATCAAACCTTGCTTGAGATTCTTATCTCTTATCTTAGACTTGACAATTACCTATTTATAGGGGTGTTGGCCTTGTCTTCTTCAAATCATCTTATCTTTGTCCTGATGTGTTCTTGTCCATTTATCACACGTCTAAGTTGTTTTTTGATCCCAAATTGATCTCACTTCAACTTCATTCTTTGTCTAGATGTGTTCTCATGAAGATCACACATTAGTCAAAGAGGGGCAAATGTATGCAACCTAAAATGGTCATCTAGACTTTGGGCCCCATTCTTCATTTTATCAATTTCCTGAATCAATGCTTTGCAATATTTTCAATTTAAATCAATTTCCTTGATCAATTTCCTTGATCAATTTCCTTGATCAAATCCTAATTCTATCATTTATTCAATTATATTCTATGGGTTAACCATTTTATCCTAAGTCTTTATTTAATTAAAAGGAATTCCCTCCCCTTTTAACAAATAAAAAGCCCCCACTTTCCTCTTATCCTAAGTGGCACAAATAAAGCATTATTCTTATTTTATAAAAAGAAGAAAAGGCCTTTTTGTCTCATATGGGGCACAAAAGTCAACACTTCTTTCTCATTGGAGGAGATTTGTGCACAAGGATTGCTGCCACTTTCAAACTGCACCCTTGATCAAATCTTTAGCCTCTTAATATCCATGGTCCATTTATCTTTAAAAGGAGAGCTCTTTCCTCATTCAAAGGATCCCACTCTTGATGCTAATGTTGTGCTATAGATTTTCTTGATGACTTGTGAGCTTTGAAGATCTTGTTGCATTCTAGTCTTTATTCTTGCATTATAGCTTAGTTTCCATGGCATTTTAGTTTAGTTTCCTTTCATGTTCTAGCTTAATCCACATAGTTTAATTAGAAAAGGCTTGTAACACTCTCATTTTTCATAGCTTAGTTGCATTCTTGCATCTTCATTCTAGCATAGTTTGCATTACATCTTTCAATGTGATTCTTTAAGATATTGGCATTCTTGCCCTTGTCTCTTTGAATCTCCCATTGCATGGTTTACTAGCGAGGTTATATGCTTAATACCTCTAGCTGAGAGCCCTCTAAACACCCTGGCACTCCATGCCTAGGGATCTCTAGGTCACTTTCTCAAGGTTTCCAATCTGGATGCCCTTGGAAGTAATGACTTAGAGAAGTGCACATTTTGAGTGTACACCAATTGATAGTAATCAAGTCAAGATTAGTGAGAGGGGGGAGTGAATCAGTAATCTATCCAATCACATAGATCTAAACTTATTAATTCATTTTCATACTCTCTTATCAATATGCATTCACCCTTTTAACATTAACATGAAATAGATATCACATCAAAGATAATCATCCATACAAATCAACACATAAAAATGTTATTTTTTATCATGGAAATGTAGCTTGGGAAAAAGTATGGTGCAGATGGAATCCACTAATGAAAACATGCTCTTCTAGAGTACACCCAGTTAAGATCTTAGTCCTATTAAAAGCTTACAATAGGGAAGTCACCCGGTTAAGGGATTTACCTTTAGCCCTATTAGGAGCTTCACCCTGTTAGGAGTGGCATGGTCAAAGCACTTCAAACACAAGTTAATGTGTCACCCTATTAAAGGATTTACAAATCAGACTTGTTACGATCTACCCGATTAAGGGATTTAGCTTGATGAAATTGTTAGGGATCAACAAGTATGAGTGATATGAGAAAGTAGGACTTCTCTAATGATAATACAGATCCAGTTCAAGCTCAATATCTACTTCACATGCAAAGCATCAAAACCCTACAATCACACACCTACCTTGACAATCTTCCTTTTCCACTCTCACTTAAATTATTACATTTACTCAAATACAAGGCAAAATTGCTAATAATATCATTTTTCTCTAGTACATTGAATTACATTATTTGTCAATATTTTCCACAAATTGTAGGTGATAATTAAAAATGATTCACCATCTAGATTAATATTATGTTTCCACACACAACAGAAAAAATGTCAATATAATTACATATGACTCCTATGAAAAATGAAAAAATTGTTAATATTTTGCTATATTTTGGGGGCTTCTTAAAGTTATCCCTAATCAACATGTAACAAAATTAGCTTAGTATATAACAAAAATATCCTCATAATATAATCTAAACATCATCATATAACATCATATCACATCCTCAAAGACTCATCATGCATATATGATCTTCACTACAATCACATACATAAACTACTATCGGCATTGTTAGAATTAACAAGGCAGAAATAAAAATTACATGCAAATATAACCAATATCAAAAAATAATAAGCCACACAGAAGAGAACACAAGACACAAAGATTTAATGTGGTTCACCCAATCCTTGGGCTATGTCCACCAACAGCGAGTCCAATATTTTATTATCTAGTGATTACAACTTGATTACAATCTGTAATCCCTTACAGCTCAATTCCGTCGTAAGTACTAAAATCATACATCATGAAATCCCTGACCCTAAGCCATATTATACAATATTTTATCGCTTTAGGGTTAGAATGAGTTACAACATGTCGGGCAAAAAATTACCAAAAATATGTCAGCCTTAAAAAAAATTCACCTCGGGGGCTACGCCCTTGAACCCCCACTCTTGGGGGCTGCCGCCCCCAAACCCCTGCTCAGGGCTCGACCCAACCCCAAACCCTGGCAAGGTTGGGAGGAAAAGTGTACAATAATTTCTTGGATAGTACTTTCTTGATTAGTCACCACAAGCTAACAATCTCCCACTTGGTGACTGATCAGTATCCACACTAAAAAAACCTCCCACTTGGAGACTGATCCTATAGCAATATCGCTACCATATGAGGCTCCCACTGGATCGAACCACCTTGGGCTCAGTTGTTCCTTTATTATGTTCAATCTAGAAGACCAACTGAAGCTGAACATGAGTTCAAGTTCTCCCTTGTTACTACCTTTGTAAACATATCTACTGTATTATCATCCGTATGAATCTTTTCCAACTTTAACTTCCCATCATCCAAAACTAACTGAATGAAATGGTACCACAATTGTATGTGTTTTGTCTTTGAGTGCAAAGAAGAATTCTTCACAAGATGAATGAAACTTTGGCTATCTGTATGCAAAAAATTATCCATCTATGGATGTCCCAATTCTTCCATGAAGAATTGAAGCCATATCATCTCCTTGGCTACCTCTGTAGCAACAATATACTCTGCCTCTATAGTGGATAAAGAAACCACCTTTTGTAGTCAAGAAATCCAACTCACTATTGTCCCACCAATAGTAAATACATAACCTGTAGTACTCCACTTGCTATCTATATCTCCTACCAAATCTGAGTCAACATAGCCTTGTACAGTAGTAGTAGAACCCCCAAAGTGTAAACACTTATTGGATGTACCTCTCAAATATCTAAGAATCCATTTGACTGCATTCCAATGCTCAATACTAGGGTTACTCATATATCGGCTAACAACTCCCACTGCATGTGCAATATCTGGCCTAGTACATACCATAGCATACATTAAGCTACCTACAGCTAAAGCATAAGGTACCTTAGATATTTTTGCCTCTTCTTCTGGTGTCTTTGGACACATTTCTTTGGTCAATTTCAAATGACCAAGCAAAGGTGTAGTGACAGCTTTGGCATCCTTCATGTAGAATCTCTGTAACACCTTTTCAACATAATCAGCTTGAGATAGAGTTAATTTTCTATTCTTCCCATCTTTGCAAATTTTCATGCCAAGGATTTGTTTTGCTACCCCCAAATCCTTCATAGAAAAACATTTTGTTAACTGTTGTTTCAACCCCTTAATATAATCCATATTAGATCCAACTACAAGCATATCATCAACATATAAAAATAGAATAATGTAACTATCATTATTTAACCTCTTGAAATAAACACAATGGTCAGAATTACATCGAGTGTATCCATTCTCATTCATAAAAGTATCAAATTTAATATACCATTCCCGAGGTGCTTGCTTCAAGCCATATAAACTTTTCTGCAATTTGCACACTAAACTCTCCTTACCCTTGATCTCAAATCCCTGTGGCTGAACCATATATATTTCTTCATTCAAATCACCATGAAGAAAGGTTATTTTAACATCAAGCTACTCTAAATGCAAATCTTCAGTAGCCACAATACTTAAAACAATATGAATAGAAGTTATTTTAACAACTGGAGAAAAAAATCTCATCAAAATCAATACCATGTTTTTGTGCAAATCCTTTTATGACTAATCTGGCTTTAAATATTTTCTTACCTCCATCTTCTTCTTTCAACCTATAAACCCATTTATTCTACAAAGCCCGTTTACTTGCAGGTAACTTGCATAAATCCCAAGTGTGATTTTTCAGCAAGGAGTCCATTTCATCTATCATTGCAGACTCCCACTGAAGTTTTGTATCCACCTACATAGCTTCATTATAACATTCAAGTTCACCAACATCAGTTAATAAGATAGAATACAAAGAAGGTGAAAATCTATTTGGAGGTCTACTTAGCCTTGTTGACCATCTAACATTCACTGGGGTGTGTGGTATTTGATGTTGCTATTGTTGTGGAGCATAAGTAATTTTTGGAATATCATCCAGCACTACATAATCATTTTCTTTCTTCTCATGCTCCTACAACATATCTTTGTATTACACTTTCTCATTAAATATGACATCCCTGCTTCTTACAATTTTATGATTTTCAAAATCCCAAATCCTATAACCAAATTCATCAATGCCATATCCAACAAATATACATTTCTTAGATTTAGCTTCCAGCTTGGTTCTATTTTCAAAATCTATATGTGCAAACGCTTCACAACCAAAGGTTCTAAGAAAAGAATAACTCACCTTCTTACCTGTCCATGCTTCCTTTGGAATACCACAACCCAAGAGAGTAGAGGGACCTCTATTTATCAAATATACAACAGTATTTATAGCCTCTACCCACATGTTTAGTGGGAACCCAGCATGCAACCTCATGCTCCTAGCATGCTCCATTATTGTCCTGTTCATGTGTTCAGCCACTCCATTTTCCTGTGGAGTCCTTGGAATGGTTTTCTATCTACGAATACTAGTAGAGGCACAATAATGTTCAAATTATTTTCTATAGTACTGACCACCATTATCAGATCTGAGACATTTTAATCTTTTTCCAGTCTCATTTTCAACCAAGATTTTCCATTTCTTAAAAGTTTCAAATACATCAAATTTCTATCTAATGAAATATATCCATACTTTCCTAGTTAAATCATCAATGAATGTAACATAATACTAAGAGCCACCAAGGGAAGATACCTAAGCTGGACCCCATACATCTATATGCACAAGCTCTAATTTTTCATCTTTCTTTTCCTTCCCACTCTTCACAAAACTAACTCTCTTTTGCTTTCCATACACAACTTTCATAGAAATCCATATTAACACATTTCAAACCTGGTAGAACTTTCTTTGAATGAAGTTATTTCATACCTTTTTCACTCATGTGCCCAAGTCTATTGTGCCACAACGTTGTTTCAAAATCTCTAGCTACTGTCTCTTGTTCTACTTGCTCAACTGCAGCAATTGTCCTTGAACATTCATTTTTCTCTGAAATGATTAAAGTAGAGGGAACAATATGACCTGTACAAAGATATAAGGTGCCTACTTTCACACCTTTTACTACTACTAAGGAACCTTTTGAAACCTTCCAATTTTTATCATTAAAAGTAACTGTGCAACCCTCATCAGTGAGTTGCCCTATTGAAATTAAATTTCTACTTAGCCTTGGAACATGTCTTACCTCTTGTAGTAGCCAATGATTCCCATTATGCAACTTAATCTTGAGTTTCCCTTTTCCAACAATTTGATAGGGTTCATTATCTCCCAAATAAACTAGCCCAAAATCCCCTTGGACATAATCAACAAAATAACCTCTATGGGGTGTAGCATGAAATGAAGCCCCCGAATCTAACACCCATGAATCATCAACATTTTCTAAAGACAAGAGCAAAGCATCCTCTTTAGATTTGTTACTTACCACATTTTCCTCCTTGTTTCCATCATGTTTGTCTCCTTGATCTTTCTTCCGAGACCAACAATCTTTCTTCTTATGTCCTAGTTTTCCATAGTACCAGTAGTCACTAGGTTCTCTTGAGTGAGACTTCTTACCCATTGACTTCCCTTGTGATTTTCCATGATTTCCTAAGTTGTTTCCTCTATCTCTTGTTCTGCCTCTGCTTTTTGCATTCAATACACTACCCGATGTGGATGCCCCTGAGCTTTTCCTATGAATTTCCTCACTCAATATAACACCAATAACATCATCAAACTTTAGGGTATTAGAACCATAAATAGAATTACTAATAGCCATTACCAAGCCATTCCAGCTTTTTGGCAAAGAACACAAAATCAAGAGAGCCCTAACCTCTTCATCAAAAGTAATTTTAATTGAGGCTAACTGACTTGTAACTGTATTAAACTCATTCAAATTATCAATGACTAATCCACCTTCTACCATTTTCATATTAAATAAATGCTTCATAAGAAATACCTTATTTGAAGCTGAAGGCTTTTCATACAACTTCACTAGGGTTTCCATTAGAGTTTTAGCTATCATTGCTCTAGTAATATTGAATGCCACTGATTGTGCCAAGCATAGACAAATACTCCCCAGTGCCTTCCTATCCAAAATATCCCATTCTTCTTGAGACATTGTTGCCTCTTTCTTGGTTATTCCCTCTAATGGTTGCCATAGATCCTTCTGATAGAGATAGTCCTCCATTTGCATCTTCCATAACTGGAAGTTCTACCCATTACACTTATCAACCTTCAGCCTACCCTCGTCTGCCATTTCTCACACTTAAGCAAGAGACTCTCCCACTAACTCATGAGACCTGCTTCAGAGAATAGATGAAAGAACGAATGAAATAACCTCGCTCTAATACCACTTGTTAGGATTAACAAGGCAGAAATAACAATTACATGCAAATATAACCAATATCAGAAAACAATAAACCACATAGAAGAGAACACAAGACACAAAGATTTAACATGGTTTACCCAATCCCTAGGCTACGTCCACCAATAGCACGTCCAATATTTTATTACCCACTGATTACAACTTGATTACAATCTGTAATCCCTTACAGCTCAATTCCACCACAAGTACTAAAATCATACATCATGAAATCCCTAACCCTAAGCCATATTATACAATATTTTTCCACTTTAGGGTTAGAATGAGTTACAACATGTCGGCCCAAAAATTACCAAAAATATGCCGGCCTCAAAAAAGGTGTATAGTACTTTCCTAGATGGTACTTTCCTGATCAGTCACCACAAGCTAACAAGCATCAATAATGATATCTACATGATTAAAGAATGTAATGATAACTGGATGCATTACATGAAATTCAATACAAAAAAATAATATATAAAGATTTATAAGATAAATCATAAACAAATTCTAGCTCAAATAAAAATAAAGAAATGACAGAATGCAACCACAAAAGACACTACAATGTTGATACCAACTCAAGAGTTTGTCACCCTCCCTCTTTATAAGATGCCAATTTTTTTTTTCAAATTGTCCACTGTATTACCAAGCTCAAAATTTGAAAAATGCCCCATCACTGGCATGAAAATCATATATGTCAGCACCCATGATATCAAAACTATGACATTGTACTATGAAAAACTATCACTAAATAAAAAGAAAGAAAAACATTCCATAATTATTTCAATGCCTTATAAGGTAAGACAAGGAAATGGCATTGCACCCTCAATTCATTACCTACAAATGTTTTCATCCTAAATAGAACTTAAAAATGAAGAAAATATATTTGAATTCTATATATATATATATATATATATATATATATATATATATATATATATTCTTTTGAGCTGGTTTTCAGAGATGACTACTATTACTTCTGTATTCTTATTTTTGTTGGCATTCTTATTGAAATATCACCTTTGTTAGTCATAGTTCTATTATGTTTCCCTTACCCTTGCATTTGATTCATTTATATATACATGAGTGCAATGATATTTTCACATGGTTTCATTAGATATGTAGTCACTTTGGTTTGAGGAAATCTTTTTTATAATGGTGTCTCTAGTTTTAACACATTATAGATTACTTCTGAATCATATATTTCATCTCTATGGTTCATCGGTCTTATCATTCATTTTGATATCTTTCTGGTGGAATTTGGGAGAAATAGGATTGGGTTGACGGTGGCTGGGAGTTTAATTACCTATGGCCTAGGATTGTTACAAAATGCTGATATGAGGTTATATGGTTTTCTCTGAATCATCAAATGATGATAGCATATTTTAGCTTTAATTAAGAGTCTAATATAAAAATTATATTCAAGCTCTATACGGGTCCTTGTGCTTGATTGATTATGAAGGTTGATCTGAATACATTTTCATATATTTTCTAGTTTGAAAGAGAGATATACTAAAGTGATATTGCAGGAGGCAAGGAAATAATTTTTTTTTGTTTTATTAGCTAATATGGGCTGCAAGAATATTTGGGCAATTTGGGTCTACAGGAATTCTATTGACTTGTAAAGCTCTTAGGAAGATTGGGAAGCAAAGAGACACTAATATGATCCATAAATAAAAGTCAGAATGGGTTAAAAAATAAAAAGATTTTAAGACAATTGTATTATATTGAAATTTTATGTTTTTGGCAACTGGTTTTTAATCCATGCAATATGGATCAGATTGATGTAACAATCAAGCCACAATTAGTATTAGGGCTTGATAGATTCCTTGTAAAAGATACTTGTGAGAGGTGTATGTGTCTAGTGTCCACGATAAATTGAACAACAAAATTATCTTCCATAGTGCACAGGAAACTTATTAATGGGTCAATGTTTTCTAGTTTAGTAAAATGCAATAAAATAAAATACAAAGTTCTGATTACTAGAAAAAATTGGTTTTGAAGGGGACCCAAAACCCTTTACAAAGCTAGCAACAAAAGATAGAAAGAAGAAACCACAACAAAAAGAAGCAACAACAATGAACTTCCCAAAGAAGGGCACAAGGGCACCAATAGAAAAGAACACTAACCCGAGACACAAAAAAATAGCACGAGATCTAGCCTTGACAGTCGAATACATAATCTTAGTTTTTTCATCAAGAGTTTTCTCCATTTGGGCCTGGATATTATCCATCCGACCGATGACACATTTCAGTTCATCAACATTTTTCTTTAGACTAGGAGATTTCTTCTTGGTACTCCCATAGGTTCTAGAACTGGGACCGCCACTAGCCTCCGGGGAGTCATTCTTGTGATCACTACCCTCCTCAGGAACTTTATCCAGCAAATTGACCAAGGCTTGAGGTTGGTGCTGGATGCTTTCATGCTATCTTTGCTCTGTTGGAGAATGTCAATGAAGGTTCTCTCCATATTGTCCATTCTTTTAAGAATATCAGTAGAAGGAAGATTAGGGGCTCCCTCTTTGATAAAAGTGTCCATTTTCTACTGTAGGCTAGCATTTTTTGCTTTAAGCTTCCTGCACTTGAGGTTGAGCCTTTTGATCTCATGGAAGTAGCACTTACTAAATCTGAAGGAGTAAAGAGCCTCGACTTTGGCAGTCTGGAGGGCCCTAGTTGTAACTTCCTCTTTCTCATCAAAGTCCTCAAAGATCAATTTAATGGAAGACTCTTTGATTCTCCTCTCACTAGAATCCTCACTACCATCATGGATATACTCCTGAGAGTCTTGGGATATGGGCACATCATGCCTCATACTAGCAACAAAATCATCCATGATGGGGACCTCCTCTTTGTGAAAGTCTCTATCAACATTATGATTTTTGACGTACTGAAGAGCAGTATCCACCAGATCTTTGAGGCTATGAGAGTTATGAGCCATGGATTCTTCAGAATTAACACCTTCAGTAGTTTACCTTTCAAATTTTCCATACCCTCCAAATTCTTGTCACCCAACTCCTCTTTAACAACCAATTCCTCCTTTCTAGTATTTTTAAACACATAATCGGCCTCCCTAGTATGAGAATCATCAGTATTCTTCTGGTGAGATCCTTCATCCATTTGATTTTTATTTTTTGCCTCCGTCTAGTATTCTTATCAAAATCCTTACTGTTGATAAGTAGGAGATATTTTCCACAGCAAGTCAAATTGTGATATTGCTATTAGGATTCAATTGTGTAGTTTTTTTGAGTCAAACTCATTGACCCATGTTTCATGAGTAGTGGTTCACATGAACCCATCTCTCATGAGATTGAATGGAACACTTAGCACTCATTAATTGATCTAGGTGATGCTCATAGAGGTGAAGCACTGGGTACCTCCTGGGAAGTCCCGGTGCTTCACCTCTGTGAGATTCACCTAGATCCAATGAGTGCTAAGTGTTCCATTCATTCTGATGAGAGATGGGTTCATGTGAGCCATTACTCATGAAACATGGGTCAATGAGTTTGACTCAAAAAAACTACATAGTTGAATCTTGATAGCAATATCACAATCCTTACTATTATTCTCCTCATTACTACCATCAACTTGGGGGATAGCATTATCATCAGAGTCATCAATATCCTCCTCCTCCCTATTAGGGTTGTGCACATTTTGGTTCTCGCCAGCCTCCTCCATCTTAGAGTCCTAGTTAATGGGTTGATGTTTTCTAGTTTAATAAAATGCAAAGTTAATGGGTTGATGTTTTCTATTTTAATAAAAAACAATCAAATAAAATACAAAGTTAAAGAAACTTTCTTCTAGTTTTACCTTGTTAATAATAAAATATGTTTTGATCAATTTCTCCACTATCATGATAACTGACTCAAATATAAAATTTGGAAGCCATTTTTATAATTGCCTCTAATGAATTATATACATTGTAAATTCATAGATTATGAGATGGTGAGTTATTTAGCTTTAATTTCTTATATTTAAAATGATATTTTATAAATCTAAAAATCATCCTTAAAAAATAGAGTTAAACATTACCAATCTAATGTGAGTATTTTCTAAATTATTTATACCAAAATAAATATTTTTGTGTGTAGATAGATAGATCTAGATAGATAGATAATGTGCTATCGAAGGGATATCTCCCATTGCAACAAAGTAATCTAATGTTTTACAACTCAACAAAACATACCCCAAACTAATGACCTAGACTTCAACACAACATCCTCAAATTGTGAGTGAGCTGTAGATCACATCCATCGCCCTCCCCATATCCACACACTTTGTAGAAAGCCAACAATCACCCAAGTCTGAAATTTTATAGAAAGGGGCTAGATTGTTATTAAAGACTTAGTCTACCATGAAATTTTACAGAAAGGGGCCATGCCTGAGTTAGCTTAGGTGTTTACTTTGGCCAGGTGTATTGACACCTAGGCCTAGCAAAAAGTCAACTTAGATTTTTTGTATTTTGAGGTAGATGAAAAACACTTTTTTTTCTCATATCATCACTTTTTGGCCCCCCATAATCTTGCACTAACCTGTAGGGAGAACTTGATTTTTCTCCTTAAGAGCACAAAATATAGCAAAAAAAAGAACTTCATAAATAAAGTAATCTATCATTAGCATGATATTGACTAAAAGAATTGGCAATAATCCTTAAATTATTTCTATTCTAGAATTCTGAGGGAAATTCAGGAAAATAAATCTAAATAGAAAATAAAAAATATTTCCTTCCATTGGTTAAAACTAGGAGTCCATTGGTTAAAACTAGGAAACCATTGTTTTAAGGCTAAGACAATTCAAATTCATAATTCATGGGCCATCAAGAAGGATTCTATGTAACAATCCCTCTCATAAGAAAGAGAAAAAGAAGAAAAATAGTTCAACATACAAGAAAATTGAACGAAGCCTCAAGGTTTCCTAACTTGAAGGATCTATTTTCTAATACATTAATGTTGGGACAATTTTCATAGAATCCCATAGTAAGCAAGCACCTCAACCACGCACTAGACTCATCCGAAAGAGAATTGAGAACATATATTTAGATCTACACTTTCTCAAAGCCCAAACCATCCATGTTAGAATTTATAGTGAGAAAATAAACAACAAGCATACTAAGACTCTCATCCTTCTCGCCATGCTCCAAAGAGTAAACAAAATCCATACCACAATCCTCCAACTTGAAGAGAACCTCAGAATTCCTATGGATGACATTAGGGGAGTAAAAAAATAGCATCAAACTCTTGAGCCGCCCAACACTCTGTGGAGAAGAAGCATCAAACACCCTCACAATCTCCGGGGAAGAAGTGACAACAACCTCTAAAATCCTATGGTCCACTATGAAAGGAGATAAAACATCATCTTTAAATAACCTGACTTTAAACCCCTAATCCATGAAAGTAAAAGAAGGCAAAATAGAATTTTGTTTCAATATAGAGGCAAAAATTTCAAGTTTCGTTGACCAATTTCTATTCTTAAATAATTTTATTATAATTAACATTCATTCTAAACTATGGTGTAAACAATTTATTTAAGATTATAGGTCCATAAATTTGACTGAAAAACTACACAATTGAATCCTAATAACAATATCACAATTTCACTACTTTATTGACTATTTTTTAAATTTAAATGAGTGAGTGAATAACTTGTTCGAAGGAAATTGTGTTGTGTTATTTTATCATCCAAAAGAACCGTTGGAAAAACATTGTTAAAAAATTGCTCCATTCGATGGGCGTTGATTAGCAGACTGTTTCCATGCATTCAATTGCAATGTTAAATGTTGATAAGATAACATGGAAGACTGTTCAATTCGCATGCCTTAATTTAGAAAAAATAGTTCTACCATTAAGAAAAAAATAGTTGTACCGTTGAACAAAAAAACCAATCCTACCGTTGAAGAAAAAAAAACAATCCTATCGTTGAAGGAAAAACAATTATATATGAGTGTTTATTTAGACACTTTGCAAAGTCAAATCGATGAGATTGAATGCTAGTGTGAATTTTTTATAATCGATGAGATTGAATGCTAGTGTGAATTTTTGGTAATCGATGAGATTGAATGCTAGGCTGCATTTTTTCTGGATATTCAGCATTCCTAGATTATTTCAAAATGTTTTCCATGCCTGTAATATCAAACAGTAGTACTTCAAAACTATTTATTTAGACTTGCTACTGAACAATCTTGCAAGTCAAAAAATTGATAGTGATGAAATTATTCAAGAATCAATCGTGTATCTTTCAAAATACAAATATTCAAAATGAAATTTATGTTCATGTGACGGAGAATGCAAGTCGAGAAATGAGAAGAGAGAATACAATGTAGAGGCGGCTGCCCTGAAATCAGCTCGCAAGGTATGACCCTGTATTTACCAGTTTACAGCCATTGAAGCTACAATCCACATATTTTTTCCTATGATTTTGTCGATGCTTGTGTTGGAAGGCAAGGCTTAGCTTTTTAGGTGCATGAATCTTCTTCATTGTTTTTTACTGATTTAGTTTCTGATAGTGTTAAATCTGAAATTTATACTATATTAAGGATTAGTTCACTATTATTCTTTAAATTGGTACCCTGTTTATTCTTTAAAGGTACCCTGTGGACAACAAAGACTAATCCTAGTTCACCCTCGGTGCCTCAATTTAGTCCAGCCTAAAAAGATGCAATCATTGGTTTACAAGATTTTATGTGAAATTGGCTCTTCAGAAATATAGGTAAATATTTGTGGACTCTTTAGATTAGTATCCCATCTTCAATTTCCCAAACCTATAGTCCTAGGAAATAATGAAGAAGACCTACTTAGGTCAATTTAAAGTGCTAATTAGAATGAAGACCCATAAGAGTTTAGTGCAGTGTTTTTTGTGCACTTGAATTGGAAGATTTTCAATTGACACAAACTGTAAGAAGAGCTGTGAAGATATGTAAGAAGAGCTGTGAAGATATGAGGGCAGCCATTATAAGCATAGCACCATATCTTTGCACAGCGAGGTTCTGCTACTAATAGTAGAGCTCCTAGGATTAGGGAAAAGATATAATTTACTATTGACCATTATCCCCATTCATCACCTCTAACATATGTTGACCAGAGTAGAGACACCTGAGCCACAGATGAAATGGCTTGAATATTTCACAGGCTCAAAGAACTCCTTGATGCTCCCATCCATCAATGTTAGCTTCCTTTCAATAAGTTTAGAGGCTTTTCAAGATACTGACTGTTGTCAGAAGACATGCAGCCTACTATCTTAATGCATTTCAGAGGCTCCCATCCATCAAGATCCTAACCGCTATTCGAAGATATGCAGCTCCCCATCTGCAAATGAATTCTGTTACCAGTAAAATAGGGCTACCAGGTTTCAAAGGAGTGAGAATCTGCCTCCTATTTTATAACATGTTTTTCCTTAAGATGTATGCTATCTAGATGGAGTTAAATATGAACAAGATTTCAAGCAACATGAAAATTAGATAACCATTGAATGCAAAGTGTGTAGTAGAGTATAGCTAATAGATATGGTTATTCACTTGATAAAAAATTAGGTGAACCAACCTCAAATTGTATATCAACTTTCTAATTGCCCCGTGCAAAGTATGTCATTAATGTTATTTTCACATAATTTTTCATGGAGGTTGTTTTGATTAAAGTAATTTTGAAGGATGGGAAAATCTTACATTCAGATAATGACATAATCTGTATTTGGATATCCCATATGCTTTGGTTTGGAATGGCATGTGGATCATGCCAAGAGATAATTTTGACAGTGTGTAACACAACATGGTGAGATGGGTAGGTTTTATTTAGTTCCAGTGTAGGAAAAAGATGTTAAATGGAAAATGGCCTCATATGCTCAAAGATGTCTCACACTTTGGAAGTGAAGTAGATCTAAAACTAGTTTAGTATCATGAAACATGTTTCTCGACACCGGCCCCTCTAATCAGGTATGCACACTTCTCCAAATTTCACATAATTTTCCATCATTTTGAGCCCTTTCGCCAGCATGCTAATTTAATCAAGGTCTGTTTATTATGGCATCTACACTCTTTTATCACCATATTTGATTCTGCTATTCTATGCAACTTAAAAGCATATAAATTTTGCATTATTTTGGTTATTTTACTTGTGGTAGTTGTTGGCATCCCACCACCATGGATATTTCTCCTATTAGAATGCGCATAGCTCTGCCTACCCCAAATAAAGAGCTTCCTAAATCAGGTGAGTTTTCGTGAGTCATGCTTAGTAGAAATTTTTTCCTTTTAGAATGTTATAGAGTGGAAAGAGAAATGTTATAGAGTTATGGAGGGAGTAAATATCATTGATGCCTACCCCCTTCTTCTCTACCCTACCCAAGTCGCTAATATGTTTCTAACAACCATGACAGAAGCACCCTTATGGTTGTAATCACATGATCACCAGCTTTGAAAAAATTGCAGAGCTCATTCACCTGTAAACTCTCCTCGTTAGATTCAATGTGGATATTGTCATCCTTTATTTTTTCCATCCATCCCAACAAATGATTTTACTGGTGAAATTCTGTCAAACAGTTCGCATGCTTTAACTATGGTTATAGATTTCTTAAGGCATTGTATCAGACAGTTCATGTGCTTTGGCTATGGTCAGAGATTTCTTTCAAGCATTGTATCAAACAATTCATGTGCTTTGTCTGTGGTCACAGATTTCTTTAAAGCGTTGTATTAGACAGTTTGTATGCTTTGGCTGTGGTCGCAAATTTCTTTAAAGCATTATGTCAAATAGTTGATACTCCCAGTATATGGGTTAATTTATTTGAGGAATTTTGTTCATACGCCATTGTAGTAGCGAATTATGTTACTGAAAAACTCATCCTTCATAACCCTTTGAACTCTGCAATTAAGAAGTATGTTGGGAAACTCTACAATTAAGAAGAATGAAATAGCTATCAAAGTCGTGTTGGGCTATCTTTGTGATAATGTTTCTACCCTTCAATGGATTTTTTGCATTTAGTAATTTATGTTTCTATTTGAGTGGATATTTTGTGTGTTATTAGCTAGGGTTTTGTTTTTCCTTTCCACATTAAAAATAGGTTTTTGATGTCATTTTCTTCTGGTCTTAGTCAAATGTGTTAACATTATCATCCAATCCCTTTTCACTGTCATTTTCTTTAGTTTCCAAGGTGCTCTCGGGTTGCAAACCCTAACCTCCATATGAAATGAAAGATCTTTTGCCTATATCTGTTCGTACATTTTTGCTTAATCTAGACTATTATTCAGATTTTACATAGCCATCGATTAAAAAAATGTATATGCCTAACCATATCTTCATTAAATCATGGATATGATTCCCGATTGCAAGAGTTTTAACTTTGGAGTAACAATGGTCCTCATTACACACTACAATTGAAATTCAAGACTCTGATTCCAATTTATTTTCAAAGTTTGAAAAATTTCTTTGCGTATAGTACAAAGGTCTTCTTCTTCTTCTCCTCCTTCCCCACCAGAAACATTCCCGACCTGACTGTAAAAATATTCTAAGAGACTATTTTAATAAATTAAGTTTGATACAAACAAATCATATGTAGGGTAGAGAGAAAGAGAGGAGTGAGGGTGAGGGTGAGGGTGAGAGTGAGGTGGAGGGGGAGAGAGAGAGTGAGGGAGGAGAGGGAGAGGAGGGAGTGGAGAGGAAGAGGGAAAGAGAGTGGAGGAGGGAGAGGGGAAGTGACGGGAGGGGGAGAGATGAGATGGGGAGAGGAGAGGGGAGGTAGAGAGAAAGAGAGGGAGGAGGGGAGGAGAGTGAGAGTGAGAGGGGGAGGGGGAGGAGGAGAGGGTGAGGGTGAGAGTGGGGGGAGGTGGAGAGGGCAAGGGTGAGGGTGAGGGTGATAGTGGGGGGGAGGTAGAGAGAGGAGGTGGAGAGGGAGAGCAGGGGAGAGTGAGAGGGGAAGGGAAAGGGGGAGAGAGGGGGTAGTGGTGAGAGAGGGGGAGTGATGGTAGAGAGGGAGAGTGATGGTAGAGAGAAAGAGAGGAGGGAGGGGGAGAGGGTGAGTGGAGAGGAAGAGGGAAAGAGATTGGGGGAAGGGGAGAGCGAGGGTAGAGAGGAAGAGAGAAAGAGAGAGGGGGAGGGAGAAGGGGAGAGACAGGAGGGGGAGGTGGAGGGGAAGAGGTGAGGGGGGTAAAGAGAGAGAGAGGGAGGAGGGGAAGGGTGAGGTGGATAGAGAGAGAGAAGGGGGGAGTGAC